>OW028635.1:4979808-6224760 GCA_932294325.1 Allophyes oxyacanthae | reverse complement strand
CATTTACACTTGAAGAACCTGGAAAAATACTGGACTTTCCCGAACTTTCTGGAAAAATATTGCCGTTTCTGTCGTGGTTTACAATAACCTGCCATAATCCTTTTATTGATGTAAAATATACTTAACTATAAATATTCGTACGATGACGTACGCGGTTTCTCATCTTACAGCAAGCCGAATACACATAATATAATTTCAAGTTCGAAAAAATATGAAATTTCTTAGAAACTTTCAAGTAAAGTTTGTTGTAGTTGCTAAATATTCTTGTGTTGTCAGATCTTCATATTTTGGATTCAATTGTCCATTTTGAGCCCAACACGGCCGGCTCTATATAGTTCGTTATTTTGTGCATAGGTTAATTTCTCAATATCAAAGACTCTGCACGTACCTTATTCATATTGCGCGGGATAATTTAAGTAGGTAAGCCCTAAGTAAGAGTGATTTCCTAAATTGCCTGTGGGGATGTGCGGCTAGCTAAAAGAAAGGCCTCCTACAGGGTTTTACTTGATCTTCCATAAACAACATGAATATCTAGTACCGAATCTCCCGATAAGGCCATACGCCGTAAGGCCTCTCTCAAGCTTCGCTACAACAATTGGTCCTCCGCCTTCCTTATCTAGTGATTAGAGCGTTCCAAGCTACGATTTTCGATTCCAAATCGCCTGCTACCTTAGCTATTATTAATTCGACCGATAGTTCCAGTCCATCACCACTTGTTGATCTGTTATATTTCGGTGACTGGATTTTCTTTCTTAGTAAAGAATAGTTTTGAATTAATTTATATTTCATTTATCAGTGTTTCAAAGAAAGGTGATAACAGAATTCAGAGATTTCAGCTTTATCATGCACAGAAAGTATTGCCCGTCTTAATTTGTCTACGAAGGAGCTGCGAGTGGTGGCAAAAGTATGAAAATAGGTATATAAATTATGTTGCCTTCGTCTCATATGGAGGTCTTCAATGTGATTCCAGAATTACGTAGCGTCCTCATGAGCTCTTTGGGAAACCTAGGGATTTGCATTATTGTTCATCAATGTACGGTTACATAAACCTGTAAATCTAACTGATGAAATCCCTTTGTCCAATCTACATCTAATATACATGTTATCAACGATATTCCAGTTCATTTATATGGCTTAAATCACGTTTCATCTGTTGCAGAGAAAAAGCCTGCTCCGAGTCCAATGAAACAGAGACTGCCTAAATTAAGCATGAGGAAGAATACAGCACCAAAAGTAGATCTACCTGTCAAGCCTGAACCGAAAATCAGCTCAAATGAAGCTAAAGTTGTCAAAGGTATTTATATTGTTGCGATATTTGATAAATCTAGGGGGATTATTTGGAGGCGTTATCTGCCTGTTTGCAACACTTATAGCTTAAAAAAATGTGCACTGATTTTAATGGGACTTTCACTGTAGCGCTACTTAGGGGTCGAAGCCTTGTAATAAATATAATATCCTTACTATACCAAATGTGTTTAAGTAGTGTGATTTTACTAGAAAACGGTGAAAACTTTTTTTAAATTTACCAGAAATTAAGAAACAAGAGGAAGTGGAGAAACCCGTTCCACCTGCGCCGGTGGAGCCCCAACACGGTGGACACTACGAACTAAACGAGCGTATGACCAGGATGGTCGTAACTGAACTGAGGGATATTATGATTAAGGTTATTTTAAAAGAGTATTTTGTCATTCTGAGTTAGTAAGTCGGTTTTGCGGCAACTCACGACGTAGCTTCAATATCTCTGGAAGTCATGTGGAAATCTTTATCAGACAGTAGGATGTAATAAACTGACTAATTATAAAGATCGACATCGGTTTGCGCTGTCGCAAAGCTTTCTTCAGTGACTTCTAAAGATAGAAAATTATTATCTGCTTTTGCATTCACATCAAAATATTATTTTTTTCCTTGATAATTTTAGATGGATGAAAGAACATTTTCTAGGAAGAAATATTTGTATGTTACAGGTGTGGCAAGAACTTCCAGACAATCCGTCTGATGAAGCTGAATCTCTGGTTGTCGACAAGCTCAGAAATGAAGCTGGTGATGACTTGAGAAATGTAAGAACTTCAATTTATATCATCACCGATATAGTAAAAAAAAGTCCCCATCGCATCTACTTGCTTGCGCTTTCTCATAAATTACTGAACAGATTTTATTCCGGTTTTGACCCGACTACGGCGAAACCAAAAAGAAGGTAAGGTAAGGTTATTTTTTTCTGCGGCATAGGTCGACTAATTTGTACAAATCGAAATAAATCTTCATAATACAGTCGCATACAATTAAGATACCGGCTAACACGATCGCTGCGTAACGCGACAGAATTGTGTCGTCATGACAAGACCCGATCATGCCGTTTGAAACATGTTTCTAAAAAGATGTGGCCCTCAAGTCAAGGGCACCGCCCTTGCTTGTAAGTATATCACAGTATGTTTGAGAGTCATCCCGTTATTGTTACAGGTGTTGGGCTTGAACGTCACTAAGAGGCTGTTAAATGTCTACAACCCGCTATACGTTAAGGTAATAATTTATTTAATTAAATTAATGGGTATTTGTACAGTCGCCGTCACATACACTGGAACAGCTAAAGTGGCTGAATGGAGCAAAACATCTCAGATACTCATTATACTCGGGCTCACCAAAGTATTCAAAAATAATGGAACAAATGTCGTCATAATATTATCCATTCCAGTCTGTGGTGCGCCTTACTATCTTATGTTACGTACTTATGTTTTTAAAGTATCTTTTGACTCTGAGTATCTGACATTTACGTGTTCCGTGACCCTGGCGGTTACACGTACTAACTAAGTTATAGTTGAATCGAATTTTATAATTCCTGTGTTTTTAGGTTCAATTCTCGGGTAAACCTGAAAAGGTTCATTTGGGCGAGTTTCTGAAGAAATATAATTTTACCGCCTTCAAACGCATTGAGAAAACTGTTAACATGTTTGCGGCGCAAGTCAAGACGATTAGCGACTTCGACAAAATATGTAGCGCCAAAGATGTAAGATGTGGTAAGTTTAAAAATAACTGGGTTTTATACTTCAGATCACAGACGGCCAATAATGGCCAGACCTCCCTCAATTCGAAATTATATCTTATTCTATTATTTATAATTTGATTAAAGATAATTTGAACATCATAAATCATCTATTTTTGCTTACAAGACCAATGTGACAGTAACTATGAGATTTCTAGTGACATTAACATTTATGACAAAACAAATCTTAGCATTAGCAAAATTTTCATTAAGTAGGAGCTAGGAGGGTTGAGACAGCTTACAATGATGAATCAAGAGTCCCCTCTTGATCATCATCATTGTTAGCTGTGCTTCCCGGCCTTTGTTGAGCAATAGGATGAGACAGGATGACAGTATCAGGAGCTAGGACGAGTAGTCGAAAATTATGAATCACTTTTTTGACCAATTAAAGATCTTGTGTCAAATTTTAAGCAAAATATTTTTTCTCAGGCTGAATAATTTAGTATTAATATACAGGTTGTTTTTATTTCAGGTAATATAATAGTGACAGTTAATCCAATCTACAAGTTTAATAAATGTCCACCTAATCTTGTCACAAGTTTTTATGATAAATATGAAGAAGTAATTAATGATACAACAACAGCAATAAGTAAAAAAGATGCCGCAAATTATAAAGTAGAAGTAACTACAGATAAAAATAAAAGTCTTCAAAAGATCATAGGGAAAAATGAAAATACTCTCAAAACTAACATAGCGGCCATTAAAACAGAAAATGTCGCCAAACTGGATAACAATGAAAATCAAACTAAAGTAGTAAGCAAAACTGTTGAAAATAAGAATAATCCTATAGTTGAAAATAAAACAGCTGTTAATAAGGCTGCAGTTGCGAATAAGACAGCAGTTAATAAGCCTGCAGGTGATAATAAAGCTGTAGTTAATAAGCCTACGGTCGAAAATAAGATACCCGTCAATCCCACAGTTGAAAATAAAACTTCTGTTAATAAGGCTGCACTTGCGAATAAGACAGTCAATACGCCTGCAATTCAAAATAAGATTAACGTTAGTAAGCCTACAGTTGAAAATAAGGCAGCAGTTGCCAATAAGACAGCTGTCAATAAGGCTGCAGTTGAAAATAAGACTGCTATGAATAAGGCAGCAGTTGCGAATAAGACAAACGCTAATAAACCCGCATTTGAAAATAAAACTGCTGTTAATAAACCACCTGTAGAAAACAAAGTGGTTACGAAACCTGCACAAATTAACGCTAAACATAGTGATACTCTAAAGAAACCAAACCCTTCGCCAGTCAAAACACAAATTAAAGTAACTGCTGCTAAAGCTAGTTTAGAAACCAAACAAAATAAAGTTGAGAAGAAAACCGATAAGTTTGAGAATGATTATGATGAATTGGATGATCACGACATCCTAGCATTGATGTCAGAAGGAATTATACTAGATGAATGCAGTGGATCTGACGATGAGTAGAATCTATAGATTAAATAGATTTAAAAAATAAAGTTATCACAAATAAAAACTGTATAAAATCTTTCAAAAGTGAAATTTGTTTTATTACAAAACCAGCAAAAGAACAATATTTAGCGATTATCACAATTCTCTGTAAATTATTTAACCTTAATTAAAACGTACTATTATTAAATTTATAATTCGTTTTATTTATTTTCTTCACAGAGTATTTAGTGAGTATTCTAGGTTTCAAGTTGAAATAAGATTTATTTTGGTGGTTCTGGATTTTCGCTGACCTCATCCTCCACCTGTAAATGAAGAATGTATTAAAAAAGAGTAAGGTTTAGATGCTCGTTGTTTTAGATTCTACAATGCGCTGGCGAGCCTATTATCGCACTTGCCAGATCCGGCAGAATGCCAGGAGCGACTGCCATCTGTTAGAATTTGCAGGCTAATATAGTTATCGCAAAACTTTATGAGCTCGTAAGTTGAACGCGAGTGGCTGCGCAGTATGCTTATTATAGGTGCTGGAGAGAGTTCAGAGCTCAGTTCAGGGTTCGTAAAGATTTGCGCGTACTATACCCGGGTTCTCAAAGGCTGATCAAATTTTACCAGCCGTCAAATCTCATGTCAAGTGATATGTTTGGTTGTTGAATTAATTGTGGATATTGGTCAACTGGTCAACCAATAACAACTGTTAACATTCGATTTAAAATTATCAGGGTTACCAGTCTTTCAGAAACCGAGGGTAACTGTCTACAACGATTAACACATCAACGGAACAACTGCTTAACGTTTTGTCTGAGATACGGAGGACTCGATGTTGTGCCAAGAACGGTCACCCATTCCAGGACGACAGGCTGTCGCAAGCAGCTTTATCTCGCAGTTTCATCCAGCCATTTAACTACGAGCTACCGGCCCATGATCGCCGTATTTACTGGAGAATACAGCTGTGGTTTAGTTCATGGGTGCACGCAAAGGGCCCCCCCAAGTGACGATACCTAAGTACACCATAGGCAGGCTGCCCCATTAGACCGTTACGATCCTTGCTGACTGGCTTATATTTTGCTATCCACCACCGCATGGTGCAGTTCTGATGCCAACACGATGAAGAAGTCCTGTTTAAATCAAGTATGATATCCTGCCTACTTCGAAAAAAAAAAAAAAACTACCTAGGTATGTACTTTTTAAAGGCTACATAATAATGCTATGAAAATACAAACACCGAAACAAATGAAAACAATCAATTATTCATGGTGGCGGCCCGCAACAGCGAGGAAGCGCGTTTCTTTTTCGGTTGAGCTGCCTCTAATTTCTTTTTCTCTTCTATTAATTCATCTGCTACGTTGTATACGTCTTTCGGTGCCACCTAAAGGAAAGGGAGAATTTAGGATAACATAGGAATATGGGGTAAAAGGTAATTAAAAGGGCTTATTTTACCTACACACTGTTTTCAAAATATTTATCTGGAATTCTGGATATATATGTTGCATAAAAAGCATAATATATATATATCATGGTGACTATCCCGAAAATATTCTAAGTTTATGGACTATCCCTAAATAAAGAACTACTAGATTTGCAACTTCCGTAGCCACTATCATCTTTCTCGCTCGGAGAGTGGGTCTTCCCAGAAAATAAATGTCTGGTAAATAACACTCATTTAATGTCTTAATTTTAGTTTTAAAACATTTTAAACGCTTGATGAATGTACGCGGGATTGGAAAGCCAAAATACGAGATTTTTAGTTGTTATTGTTCTAGAAAAAAGTTCTACGGTTGGCAACCCTGGTAATTGTGTCAAACCTAATGTCAAACCATAGATATTATATAATCTAAGTGTAAGTCAAGAACATTGTTAAGTCTAAGTGTCTTTTTTGTTTTTCGCGCAAAATCGATTCCTGCCTTTTGTAAAAATATTATATTGATATAATATTGACAAAATATTGTCAGTGGCAAAAGCACAAATAGTGCAAAGCCAAAAAAAAAAAAAAAAAAAAAACTAAGTGTCAAACCATGTCAAACAGAACAGACCAGACCAGGGTTGCCAAACGTACGAAGTTCCTCGTATAAATACGAGATTTATGGTGTGTAAGTGTGTTGTACTAGCTAGGATACAATGAGGCTCGAACACTTTTGTACGAGATTTTTGATATAGGAAACTTTATAATGGGTTTTCACAGTTCGGCTTACGTTGGGTGTAAAATGAAATGTAGATACACTGAGCCATTGGCCAGTCTGTCTTTATCATATTATACTCATTATCTCCTTGAAAAAACAAGGGCGCGCCGGACGCCGTTCTTTTTTACCCCTCTCTTTCTTGTCTTATTTTGTATTTTAAATTACATTTTCTATGCTTGAGGAATGTACAAGGTTGGAAAGTCATTAATCATATAAGGGCTATTGAGTAATAATAATACTTGTGACTTTGGTCGGATTCGCGATATTATCACTTTTATGCATTTTATCGCAATTTGGACCGCAGGGTAAGATCATGGTAAGATATGTACGAGGAAAAAAGTTCTATGGGGCAACCCTGGACCACATTGACGCCTTGACGCCTTAGATTAAAACTTCTTTATAAGCTTGACGCACGCCTTGACGGCTTGTCACAGTTGTCACGGAGTACATTTTATCCAGTGTTCCCAACTTACGGGTTTTCCCCCCAAATTTAAGGGGTAAATAAGTGGGTTGGGATTATTTTAGGGGTTTTATTTTTTTAGGGGTATTTTTAGGGATTTTTTTATTCTTGACTTTTACTGTGAAGTTTATAATGATTGTGACGCAGTTGGCTGTAAACTTTTTGAAAATGTTTCAATTATTGTTTAATATTACAATTTATATAATATTTTTACAGAGTATTATTTTTTTTGGGGGATTTTAGGGGTTTTTAACAAGTATAGGTTTTTAACTTTCGCTTTGGGGATAAATATTTCTGAGAGTTGGTAACACTGATTTTATCTTGTCAGTTGTCGCCTTGTCAAATTATAGCGTCGGGCGTCGGAAACATTATTAAATTTTCAACTTAATTTTTGCTCTAAGTCAATTAACATTGCAAGATGCGACGCAACATGGGCCGCCGGAGTAATGTCGGAAATTCTGCTGGAGGACCGCTGATTACAGGACATCTGCAGGTACATACCTACCTACCTTCCTACTCTGAAATCCGAATTCTACACGACCTTTTTTTTACCCTAGTCTTTGTAATGGAAAAATTCTTTTGTATACGAAGTTAATTACGGTTAGCAAATCATGTTACATGTAGTTGCCTCGCGATGTTGTGGAGAGTAAACCAATCTTAGGATAATTTCTTTTGAAAACGTGTTAACGTATGAACTGTTTGCTTATAAGAAGGATGGTGACGTTCATTACGTAGACTACTCGACGACGTTAAATAGTGACTTGGCTTTATTTGCATCCCGAACGCCCGTCCGTCAGGAGCGTATACGACGCATATGCAAGTGGTTGACTGAGCGACAGAGGCACAGAATGCTGGTTGTGTATTCAATCTAATATTTGTTTCCTGTTATAACTATTCATTGTAATTCTGCCAGGATATTGACATGGAGTTAGAACTGTTGAAACGCAAGAGAGAGATGATCGAGCAGCAACAGCAGTTGCTGGTCATGGAGCAACAGTTCAAGTCATCGGTATGCTTTAATACATTCACAGAAATTTAGAACAATTTTTTGCAGGGATATATTTTATTTATTGATCATTTTCTAGTATTTAGATTTGGCTGTCAAAGATTCATCAATGAAGTATGAAAATAATTTTATTAAAAAGAAATGATAGTGAAGAATTATGAAAAATTACAAAATTTCAAACAAATTTACAACCAAACTGTGCAGCTAGATGCATGGCCAATCAGATTTGCCTCTGGTAAAAGATTGGCTTGCCTGGCTGCCCAGAATAATATTGAGGTGTCATTTGTCCAAGCAGTGGCTATAAATATGTTGATAAATACATTAGTTTAATACTTGATATTGAACTAGCATGTTACCAACTCCAAATGTACACCAAAGATGACTAGGGAAAGTCATCTTTGGTGTACATTTTAGTAGGTATAAAACTTTATATACTTCTCCATTGTTTTTCTCTTGATTGGGTCACAAATGATGTATTATGTAAATTTCATGTATCTTTTGAGGTAATTAAGGGCAATCACGAAGTACAGCAAAACTGCTGCATTAACTTATTTGTAAATCTACTGAAAAACAATTACAACAATTTTTGTCCTGTGTGATGGATCTCAAGTCAAAAAATTCTTACTTAGTGAAATTTTTCCACAGATAATAAGCTTTTTAAATCGTCCATGATGCAAAATGTTGGTATTGTTGAAAAAGCTGTGGTTTGGTTGGATGGGCTTTTTCAATGTGACAACATGTGTCTGGAATTTACTTGAAGTTAAAGAGCTGAAACACTGTTGTTGTTATTTTGCTATGAAAATGTTTTTTGATTTGAAGTTTAACACAATCTGTGTACAATAGATACATGAAGTGAACATAGATCTAATGAACTACATTAGACCAGCTCACTTTATGAAATATGCTGAACTGTTTTTGACCATTTAACTGATCAATTGATTAATGAACAAACAGTCAATTAGTTGCCTAATAGTTAAAAGTGGCAGGCGGTCAGGTTGAATGGCTGCAGGTTCAGCATATTGTTTAAAATATAAATCATCATTTTTTGTAATCGAATTTCAGAGACATTATGATTCATATGATCAAATGCGATACAATGAACCAGAACAGCATGGTTCTAATCGCGATTTTGCCTCCTTGTACGACAATGGACCCAAACATCGCAATCAGTTTGGCAGAAAACGTCAAGCTGAACCCCAATGGCAATATGAAGGTCCTAAAAGAACCCCCTCGAAAAGGAAGACCAATCCGTCCCAATTTAACCCTATGCAGGGAACAGGCAACGCTGGGCCCGCAAACCGGTACCAAAAACCTGCGCCCGGGCAGGGCTACGGCTCTAAGGCTTCTCCCAAAGGGCCTGCTCCTCTCATGAGCGTGAAAGCAAAACAATTTATAGGTCGAAAGATCATTGACCAAAAATCATCAAAACTTCCCCAAAAAGAATTTAAGCCGACCAAAGTATCTAAGCCGAAAGCCGGGACCGCACCAAATAAAATCGCGTCTCAGCCTCTCGCTGAACGCAAAAAATTGGTGTCTGCTGCTAACGAGTCGGTATCAGAGACCGACGTGTCACGTATGCTGCTGCCCGACCGTGTGCCGACGCAGCAGGTGAGCGGACGCTTGGAACTGGCTTTAGGTGCGATCATGAAAAACATAAGGGACATGGTTGGTAACGAATCACCACATGCCATTATGTTACGTTCACCACAGTTACAGCGTGTGATGAAACAAGCTGTTCGGGAGCGTATCAGAACCGTGATGTTAGGAAAAGTAGTCGGCAGCCTGTTTGATATTCTCGAAATTTATCGAGAAGAGTTCCCCACTGAAACGGACGTCGACATAGTGAATATAGCTCTAGATGCCGCGGGTGTCCCAGCTTCAGAACGAGAAGACAAATCGAAGATGGTTGAGAAAGGTAGTTATTGATTCATTATTATTAAATTTATATGTGACGTCAATGCAAGGGCAAACAACATCATACAAATCTTTTCTAAGTCATACTGTGTATACTCATCCAGGGCTCAAGGTATTATGGATGGTGATGTGATATAAAATTGTAATCCTTATCATATTTATGGCCCATTTACATAATAGATAAAAGCACAATTTGTTTGCAGCAATAATGACAATAGTGTGCAATTTTACCTGACGGCTTTTTTATTTTATAGGAATAAATATTGTATGATAAACCTTTAGATTCCATTTTTGGGTCTCATTGCCAAATGACGAAAACGGAACTAGACTTTCCAATATTTATAAATTCTAGCTCTAATGAATTTCAAATGATTTGCAAGTATATTCCCATGGAAAAATTACCGGAAGCAATTAGGAATTTAAGACTACTAGTACTAATAAAGATTTGGCCCATATTCACGAGTGGAGTAGCGTATTTATTCATTTTATTGGCAATATAAAGGACTTTGGGTATTTTATAGCTTAAAAAATCCTGGACCACATAGCTGTAAGGAGGCCGAAAAATATTTGTGTTAGCAGGGTCATTGAGAAGAATACGTAATTTTCTAACAACTACCAATAAAAGTGAGCATGCGCTCCTTGCTTTCGTTTCTAGCTATCTTGATCTCACAGAGTCAGTAACTAGGTAATCATGAGCGACTTCCAAATTACTGTTCAAGTTGGATTACACAAATATCACCATTTATCAGACCTCGGTACGAAGCTCAAGAGGCTTCCACTGCGTTTTCGCCGCAATTCTCATATTTTAATCTTGCCAGTATTGTGATAATCACCAGTTATTGCCATTATTGCTTGTGTTTTATTTTAATTGCAGGGAATCCTGATGAATTTTTCAGACTGAACATGAGTTGCCTCCTTGAAACCAAACTCATTGAAATGTTTGAAAACGTAAGTTTTTCTCATCTAACCCATTTTTGTAGAAACCTTGTAAAAAAAATATTGTACAGTACAGTTTTAATGTTGTTAAAAACTGAATATTAATTTTTAGCTCGAAGAAATGTATGCCGGAAAATCTACAGCAGCAGAAGTCGATTGTGGAGATGAAAATGAGAAGGCTGTGATGGATCTCAAAACAAAATCGGAAGAACATAAGTTGCTTGAAGATTCCAAAGACTTTAAAAGCTTCTTGAATACGGATATAAAAGCACGCGACGTGAAACGTTTCTTGCCGCGTCTCATGAAAAAATTTATACCGGTATGTTGATTGCAATTGTAATACAAAAGAAGACACAATCGCCGTTGGGAAGCGCAGCATTTTGGATTTGTAGTTCGGGCAAAGTGTAAAATGTTTTTCTGTTAAGGTTTGAAGATTCGCTGACACATTTAATTCAAAGCCATTCTCAACAAAATTAGTTTTTGATACAAAAACAAAGAACCTTTCACGAATATCCAAATACCGCAGGTCGCGGTGACAGCTGGTGACAAATGGTATTTTTTTCTTTCAGTACATGATCAAGATCCTGAACCACGATGGGGTGTTCCAAAGTACAAAAGCAGCTATAACATTGAAGGCAAAGGAAAACGCCGGGAGTGTTTCCAATACTAAAAAGGGTGAAGTTCGCGGTGATTCTGAACCCACAGTGTTTGCTTCAGGGACTCCGAGTAATATGCACTCATCATATAATTTGCCTTACTATGTTAAGGTAAATCATTTACTAATTATTTTCATTGTAGTGGTTTTCCCAATATACTTTTTTTGTGGGTGCCAAATTTCAAGATAATAGTTTCGTGATTAGTCAGTGTTATTTCGCTTTGATATAAATGCTGGCGCATGTAATTCGATCTTATAGTTTTAAGCATCCCACCTATGTATACATTGAGAAATAAAAATAAAATATTGAGTAATGATTCACTGCATTCAAAAGTAACCAAAATGTTTAATTACAGATTATGGGCCGCCCTACACTGCCGAAAAGAAAAGTAATGCAGGCGTTCCTCAACGATTACTTCCCAAAATCTATCAAGAAGCATAGGACGATCCATAACTTACTGTTTGTTGGGTTCTCTGAGAAAAGGGACTTCGATACCATGGTGGCCGCTGATGGAACCGCTATTGGTGAGATAATATTTATTTCAGTGTGCTGTAGGCATAAAAATAGATTTCTATAGTTGCCCATTTTAAATCTTGCAAGTAGATCTGGTTCTAAAACTAATACGTGATTTATAACTTTTTTGTTTGGATTAAATGCGCTGTTATCTGTCATTGAAACGACTGTAATTGGAACTGGCAAGTTCAATGACAACTTCGACCAGTCTCAGCAGCTAGATTATGCTCATTTGTTTTGGCATCGATTCTTCTAATTTCTGGTAGAGGACATCCTTACAAACAAAAATTACTATGACAGCCAAGTTCTAGACCTTAACCATTTCGAGATATAAGTGATAATGTGCTTCAAGACACCATACCTAACATAGTAAACATCAAAATGTCTTCTGCTTGAATGTACTGGTAACATAACTGCGGAAAAACTTTTCAAAAGACGCCAAATGGGCTCAATATCCTGTTTTATTCAGTCCCTAATGATTAATACCTACTTAATAACTTTATAGGACGGTCTTTGCTCAGCGTAAGAATCTGCACAAAGGGAGGAACTCAGGAATCAACTGGCCAAACTAGTGAAAACAAAGACACTGATTTCTCTGTGGATGTAACTACGGATGGCGATGTGAAAGAAGAACCAAAGTCTGATGGCGACATTATTAACGATGAATTAGACGGCCAGATCACTGATCTACTGTCTTCCATAAGAAAATCGGAAGAGGATGATGAAAAAGAAAGCGGAACAGAGGTCACTGATGAGAAAAATTATAGCGAAGATACAATAGATGCTGTAGCTGAACAAGATAATAAAGCTGATGAAAATAAACCTAATGGAGATCAAACAACAATAAAAGAGGAAAAAGAAGAGGAGGGAGACGCTCAAAATGATGAAGAAATGGATAGTAAGGATGCCAATGAACATGAAAATCCAGAAACTGCAACGATGACTGTTGAGGATGATCAAGATAATGTAGACGCGATAATGAATGCTGAAGAAAATATTGACGACCAAAGCACCGCAGGTGAAGAAAACCAGGCTTCTGATAATGCCGAGACACAGAACTCGGAGACAACAGATGAAACCGAAAAGACTACAGAAAATTCTGACAACCAGGAGACCGAGAAACTGAGTAAAGGTGACAAAGTGGAAGACTTGAAGAACAACACCTCCGATGAAAAAGAAAAGACTACAGAAAATTCTGACAATCAGGAGAGAGAGGAACAGAGTAAAGGTGACAAAGTGGAAGACTTGAAGAACAACGCCTCCAGTCGCTCGACACCGTCGCGGATGTCGGCCCGGCTGGCGAGCGTCACGCCCAGCACCATCGTCACGCGGCGCACTAGCAGGCTCGCAAACAACTAGAATACACCGCACTTAAGCAGGATCAAGTAAGCCCCCATATTTGGATGACCTGCCAATTATTTTTATTACTACTTATGAGTTAGATTAAGTGTGTATTCACTATATTAGTTACTCTGCAACTGGTCCATGGGTACGCGCACATTCACAGAAGAAACCGATAGAACGCGGTGCGCCCAAAAGCTCTGATTCTCTAAAACATCGACTAAATAAAAAACATCATCTCTCCAATAGGTTGACCAAAATGAGATGGAAGTATTGATAGAAGATTGCGTATAAGCTTCACGTCTTAAACGTTACTATTTTGACAGCTCTCGATTTCTTCCGTATCACTCGTTTTCTGGTTAGAAAAAAATTAAAAAAAAAAAAAAAAATTGCGCTTTTCTGAATCGGCGCCAGCCTCGTAAAGATGGAGAGCTAATATGGTTGACCTTAAGTTGGTATAGAAGGTTTAGAACTCAATTATGTTTTCCTCACCACCGGTGTTAATTTCGCCTGGGCCTGTGCTTTGTATCTTCAGTTAAATAGGAGACAATAATATTATAATGTTTCGTATTTCTGCTTTCATACAATATAGTGACCATACTGCATGAAGGAGGAAGCTAAGGATTGCTTGAATTACTTATTTCTAGTGTTAGTTAAAGAATAGGAACACAATTGACTAAGATTATGATAATCTAATTTAATACGGGTTATATTCCCAATGGATAAACACTCTTAGTATATTATTAACTTTTTTACGTATATACCTTATGGATAAAATACCATTTTAAAGTTATTTAAAGAATTGAATATTATTTTGTTCTCCAAAACATTCAATTATTTATTTAAGTACTTTGGCATCTGTTTTATATTATATTCATTGTATGTCTTTATCAGTCGTTTTAACCATCCAAAATAAATATGTGAGCCCTAATACTGAATGTTTTACTTTATTCAGTAGTTTTTATTCCTTCGTGAAACGGTATTTTTTTCTATTGAAAATTAATTGTTGTGATTAAGTGAATCTGAAGTGCCCGATTGCGTGGCAGACCTGATTCTTATGTACAGTAACGATACGTTGGGGTACCACATTTCGCAAACGAAATGCTTTCAACGACTGAAGCCCTCTTAGAGTTTTTAACGAAAACAATTTTAGCCATAAGGATAATCGACCGGAAAAATTTCCTATTGTATAAACATATTATCAACAGTTTTTCTTCCTAATATTTGTATTGTCGGACATACCACAGACATACATATAAAATTATATTTTACTTAAATTATTGTACACTTATCTGCGTTGTGTCGCGTAGTCTTCCGCGAAAACGTCAGTACACGACACTCTTCGTCCAAAATTGTTCCTCGAGGAATATCTATAGGTGTCGGAACCCGCACCATAAGCGACTAAGGCCTGAATTCCTCCTATGCTGATGTCGGTCGGTTGCATGGCGCAGTGACTAATGTTAAGTTCGTTACCCGTACGGAACAAATATTTGTAAGATCTAGATTCTAGATATAGACGTTTCGGGTCTAGGTGTGTGTGATGTGACATCAGTGACATGTATTTTTGTAAACTGTACCCACGATACAGAAACACTACCAAGTTTGGGCCATCGTTTTCACAAATATATTAAAAGATACTTTATTAATATTATTATTTATTTATCAGGCAGGCAGTTGAGACAACTGGTAAGTGCCTATATCCTGCTGTTCCCCACTTGCTTTCATTCTTGCAGTTGAGAATATTTGTCAAGTCGATTCTTGAACTGATTTACCTTTTTGTACTTATACCGATAGGCTAGCCCGATTGTCTAACCTTTCAAGCTGCTGACTCCAGTAACGAACAAGCGTGGTGAAAAAAAATAGAAATAAACACGTGATACGCACCATGAGCTGGTTAATGTAGTATTCGTAGGTAATGGTGTCAGTCACGGGGTCCAACGCTGTTTGCATCATCTCGTCAAACTCCTCCTGTCAATGGTGCGGAACAAAGTATTATAAAGTATAATGACCATTCATTTTGAAAGGAAGGATACGGCCTTCCGCACATTGACAGCGAGACGTTATCGTGAGGGTACTTTGAAATCATGTTGTAAAAAATGTTTTTTTTATATCCAAACAAGGCGCATTTTATGATAACTAAACACGCTGTATAGAGTACCGCTCCAATGAGAACTTTGCTAGGACCTATCATGTTGGGCTCGTACGCGCGTTTGGAGCTGTATCGTATGCTGTATCACAACGATAGCCCGGTCCTTACGCATAGGCTATAATAATGTAATGGCAGATTTTCACGACATCAGCCGTCCTAGACAAGTCGCTAGAAAACTAAAACGAACAAATTGTATGGGATTGAGATTGACATCTTTTATTCTCTAGCGTTTGTAGATTGTCTACAGGTAAGTGTAAGCTAACCTGTGTGAAAGGCTCCCCCTCTTCGAGCATGAGCTGTGTGAACCGTTCCTTGGTGAGGAACCCGCGCCCCTCCGTGTCGAAGTAACGGAACGCTGCCAACAACATCTCCGCGCTTGCTGGGTAGAATCTACGGACAACACACTGGGTAGGTACTTACTACGTAGGTACTCAACAATCTACCTAGTCTGCTCCCAAATATGTTGGGGACATTGGAATTAGATTTACATCGAAATTATTTTCCAAAGTATATTATAGTATTTTATTCAAATTATAATAAATATTATAGTTAAAAAAAAACTAAAGAAAACGCTTTTGTCATCCAAACTAAACGTGTATGCAAAATTTCAGCTCAATCAGAAACCGGGAAGTGGGTTAAATTTAACTTCCAAGATTTTTTTACATAGTTACAAGTGAAGCTAATAAAAGAGTTTTAATAAAACCAGTGGTGGTCAGTGGTTATTCATGACTTAAATGGGCGTACGTAGCTTTTGGCCCAGGGGGGAAGCTAGCTAGCTAGTAGGTACATAGGTATAGGCACATAATAACCAGCTAAATAAATGTATGAGATTGGAAAGGTCCAGGGTGCAGCCCCCTCCCCCTCAATGTGCGTATCTTGCGTAACACGCGCGCTCTCAAAGGGTTAATACTCAAGTCTAGGCCACCACTGCTCTTCAAAAGACCCATACAAATTCGAAACCTGTGTTCTATCATAGCTTTGAACATGTATGGCAGGAAGTTGAATAGTGGCACGTTCCCTGTCGCCTCCTTGTTTTCCGTCGCTAATATCACTTCTTGCACTTCTGCTTCTGTCGGACAGCACCCTATAAATATGCAGAACACCGTATTACAGAGGCCCTAAGTGTAAGTTATTTTTATTAACCCCTAATAAAAGGATCTGTCTGTGGCATAGTAGTTCCAAGACGGATGGACTGATTTCAATGCAGTTTTTTTTAATTGAAAGCTAGTTTAATTGGGTATCATTTTAGTTATGTTTCATGGAAATCTGTTCAGCCGATCAAAAGTTCTTTTTCTAGTTGGAGTCGGGGGTTTTTGCTGGTTACGTTAATATCGATAATTAGTACCTATTACTATACCATAGGGAGCATCACAAAACGTTTGGCCACAACAGCACCATACTGCAGGACAACATGGAGCATACCTACTGTTACAATTTGAAGGTATACCTACCTACTGGTTTATTTTTTTCTAGTATCTAACTAAACATTCTTACTATTCAGTGCACAATTCAGTGGATCTACTATAATAGTGTATCTATATAATCAATTGGGTAGGCGGGGCAAGTGGCGTAAGGGAACAATTCACCAACCTAATGATCGCAGGATAGTACCGATTTCTCTGACATCAACCACTTGTTTCCCAGAATGGTCGAACACCTCGAAAGCTTCCATAATTTTCTTTTCCAAGTCATTATTAGCTTGAACTGAAAATTCAAAGTTGAATATGATTTGATGATTTGAATCAATCATACATACTTTTTAAATTACAACAAAATAACTACCACATTACTTTTATGTTCATCTTTTTTACTAGCCATTGTTAACTTTAATTTTATGAGATTCACAAATAATATCTAAAAGAAATAGTGTACATAGAATACCAATTTTTGTATTCAAGCATCGTATCTAAGCAACTAACCGCCATGCCATATGCCATTATTTCCCGATTTCCCGCCTTATTTCAGAGCACCGCCGTAGATTGTACAATACAAAGTCAGATAGACATCGATGATTATACAAGCTTTGCCCGTGACTTCGCCGACGTGGATTCCACATTTTTCTCATACAAACAAACATTCCCATACAAACAATTTGAAATTACCGGGAAATAATAGGGGGAAAACATAGATAGAACTTTATTTAATTATTTTCCAATGCTTTTTTGCTTCTTCTAAATTAGGTAGGTATTTATCTCTATTGATAGAGGCTGGGCTGGGGGCAAAGCACGGAACGTGACGGAAAATCAAGAGTTTAGGACGGACAGTATTCTATTGTTGTTCTTTTGTATCGTGTGGCGTAGGAATGGGTGCAGATGAATCATTTCGAAACAAAATTATGTATGTTTACGCTGCGGCCACGAGCAAAGAGTATTTATAAGGGATTGCGAACAAACCAACAAACATTAATGTGAAGTGTAAATAAAACAGTAGGTAGGTTCTACTGGAATTCTGTATTTTTAGTCGATTAACTATTGTATTGTGGTCTCAGTTCATATAGTATTATCCTTCTTACTTCACTCCGCATATCCGCTTCCGTTACATTTTGTTGCATTGCACGCAATGTAGTCGATTTGTAAGGAATTCCCCAAACTGCGGGGAAACTAATTGAGTCATCTGTGGGATAGTAGTGATATTGATGCGGGGAAAATGGGGATTCCAAATTTTACCCTCATGTCGCTATTTCATGCATCTACTCAAAGATGTTTTTAAGAAGCATTTAAAAATATTGTTGCAGTACATTTAAGACATCCAATAGGCAATCACGGGAGTCCCAGACTAAAAGTTACGGATTTTCACACAAGTCATTGTGAAATAACAAAGATTGTTTTGTTTTTTATCGTTAACTGATAATGCACTTGTTGTGGGGAAAGATAAACAGGAACAAGAAAGAACGGAGTTGTTTGAAATTGAATCCCCTAAACGTAATGTAGATTTGGAATAATCAAGTAAAAGCTTTAATTTTGTTTTTAATGACTGTAATAAATACCAAATACTAATCGTTGATTCTTGTCAAAATTGATAATTTTTCTAAGTGAATATTTATTGTGGGTAAATAATTTCAAATCCAGGTTTTTCCGGTTTTTCTCCACAAATTCGGAGATTTTGATTGAGGTTATTGGGTAATTTAGGACTTAACATTGGCAACATTGATCGCACGGCTGCGGCACTAGGGATGATAATCGATGTCGAAGTAACTGACAATTTCAATTTTGACGATATTAATTAATCGATTTATCGCAATAATAGTATCGATTAATTTTAGAAAAAACTGTTTCTTTTGTATATAGCTTTCTAATGCTGGAAAATACTGGCTATAGTAATAGTATACACACTGGCCTAGCGAGCGCGAACGAATGTATCTCTCTTGATCTCTTCTATGACGTAAGAAGCCTCCCCTAACGTCACTGGATCTCTCTCTCTCTCTCTCTCTTTCACTCAAACGGGAACGTCTCTTTCGCTCCCGTTCGAGAGATACCTTCGTTCGCGTTTGCTCGGCCAGTGTGGATCCGGCATTACTAAATCGTAAAATTGTGATTGTATAAAAAAAGGATAATTTAAATAAAATGTACTTAGGGTAGTTTAGCTCCGGCATAATTCACTCCTTCGTACTGAAATCGATTAATCGATGTCTAGTAATTGATCATATCGACAAAATAAACTTATTGGATAACTCGATTAGTAACAAAAACAAATTATTATTAATTGTTGATTAATCGAATTGGCACAGCGACACTGGCACTCTACAGCACTACTGACTACACTACGGCAGGCAGTCACGACGCGGCCATTTTGGTTTACCTTGGCGCTTTCTCATTGTACGTTTTTCGCGAGTAATGTTTGGTTAGACCTAATTTGTGTAACGTATTGCATGTGAATTGTGAATACTATTATTTGTGAACAGGATTAGTTATAATAAGAACGATGGACCCGGCTAAGATGAAAGTTGTGGATCTGAGATCCGAGCTTGGCGCCCTCGGTTTGGACACCAAAGGGAACAAGCCGGCTTTAGTTGAAAGATTGAAGAAAGCGCTAGAAGCAAAAACAGGCAAAGGTAAATGTTGCATGTTTTACTATTATAACGCTAATTGAAGTAATTTTGGACTGAATTTCTGGTTTCGGTACATAGTTTGATCAATATTGTTCAAACAGGCACGTGTGCATTTTTGGCTACAAAATGTTTGATGAGTTTATTTATCGCTTGGTTTCACATGATGTCATTTCCGTAACGTGCGGAACATTTGCAAACAGTGGTTTTTTAAATGGAGGGAAACAATTTTGTCCTTCAACTTCAGTTTAGCACACTGTCTGATATCATAATTGTTGTTATTGTTACCTACAATGTCATTGTTTTATGGTCATTGATTATGAGAATTCTGTCGATTATAATTATTTCATTATCATATATAAATTGTAGATAGATACTTACATTACAGCTAAAAACATTTTTTATATTACTTTCCAAGGATCCTTGAATTCTTTCCGATTTAACATTGGTGAATATCAAGCGTATGGCATGCATACACCGCTCAATAAGTTCTGGATTGTGTTCAATGCCTCCAAATGTGGTATTTGAGTTAATTTTTACCCACTCTTAGATCTGTACTGGAAGTGTATTGGATTTATTATTTTGTCAATTTAAACTCGCACTATTGCAACATTAGTTTAATTTTGAGAGTTAAAAAAAAGAGTTTAATTTTTACCTGTTATTTATTGAATTAAAAAGATACTGGAATTGGATTAACCCCTGAATAGATGTACAACTACACATTATAAACAATTATATATATATATACTCATAAAAATCGTACTTAACATAGTTTTAGTTGTTGTTGTACATAAAACCTTTATTATTTATTCTATCAGATAATTAATTCAAAGTTATTGATTGTTTACTTCACTGTTATTAACATAATGAGTACATAATCTTAAATGTTTTATTATCTTAATCTTTTAATTGAATAAACTTACTTAAATTATGTTTTATTACTTTGTTGATCATTACAGCAATGATATATGAGCACATATTTGGATTTGCCACATATGCCTCACTTTTTAGTGCCTCATGCATTAAGGTTGTATTTTACGACGATTTCTTACTTTTGAGGGGGTGAAGTATCAGCCTAACCCACTAGGGGAGCTCCGTTCTCGCAATTACGCAATTGACGTATCAGACTGTGTGACACACGTGTCACAGAATAGCAATATTAATTAGCAACATGCAGTATGACACCAGCAAATACTTGAAAAATATAAATCCATAATATCGTATACCCAGTGTCCTATATTACGCTAGAAAATCTGTTCCTCCGTTTTGTATTTGTAGATTTTATACCTATTTAACTATCTACTTATAAACTATCAGTCATACCTATTGTGTATGAGTTTATGCAAGTGCACATAATTGTCTCGACCAACATTGGGCATTTTCACACTAAGCCAATAATGCCGTAACGAAACCGATATATCGGCATGACAAACCTGATGACACTGCCAATGTGTGTGTAATGTTAGAAGAATAAGCCAACTCAAATCCATGCCTTGAGATAATAACCTACTCTCACCCACACCTGTAGGAGTCGTCCGTTTCCGTAGTCATACCTACTTAAGTATGTTCACAGGGTTGCTTTTTTACCAAAAAAGAAATTGCATATTCATAGATCAAAACCATATTCCTAGTTCAGATTCCTTGCTATGTATGCAGATGAAGAGCTTCAAAATTGAAAGAAAGAAAGAAAAAACATTTAAATCGGACTCGCACACGAAATTACATAAACACACAAAAAATTCTAATAATGATAACAATAACCTAACCGTCTAAAACCCTCGACTCTAACTAGAAAAAGAGGTGTAACTTTTGAACAGCTGAACAGATTTTAAGAACCATCCTGATTAAACTAGCTTTCAATTAAAAAAAACTGCATTGAAATCGGTCCATCCGCTTTGAAGCTTCGATGCCACAGACAGACACACAGATTCACAGATACATAGATACACAGATACACATTATAAACTTATATCACCCCTCTATTTTGTCGGGGGTTAAAAAAGTCCTGCAAGAGGCCATAGAAAGTCCCTATCTCAGCATATCCTGACAGTTAATCCTGACAGATAAAATAAATACCGCAGCGCTGGTTTTCGGATAGGACCGTGGTGATGCCACGGACAACCACGATAACCCATAATACATAAATAAAGGTAAAGATTATAATTTAAAATGGTGAATCATTTTTCTAGTGGACTGCAAAGCCCATAAAGAAATAAAATTAAAAGAAGTAAAATTAGGTTGGGCCACCGGCAAATCGGTACCTATAGGGCCGACCGACACATTTTAAAATGTCAGCGTTTAATAAGGAACAAAATTATACAAAATCTAAGGAAACGTAGATCAGTTCAATACGAAATAATAGTAGTTTATGAAACTGTTGCATAATAAAATAAGTAAAAATCTTTAAAAATTTTAGGGTGAAAAATAATTTTGATTGATTTTTGTGTCAAATCTACAGGCATTCTGGGATTTTTAACGATTGTGGTGGATAGCAGTGCTACTTAGGTTGCCGGTACAAAAAGAAATTCAGAAATATCTCAAACATTGTGGTCATGGTAATTAAAAATATCTTAAGGGGTGTAAATTTTTGAAGGATTTCAATTTTTTTATGTAACTTCTTAAAAATTGAGATTTTTTAAAATTTTTTTTTTGTTCTCGAGTAATCATGAGCTGGTCAACCCTCTGGTGCCCGCTTATCGTTGAATTTTGGGACATGGTGTATACAACATGTAACGGAATAAACGCAAGACCTCAGACACGCCAATTAGAATATTAAATTATAAAACTAAAATAACATCTGTAATTTAATTTAGTTAAACCAAACCAAATCACATAATATAAAATAGTTGTCCTGACTAAACGTAAAACGTTTGAGCCTACTATTCTCTACGCACACACTCATAGCAATGTTTATAGCGGCGAGCGCACACCAGCGCACATCAGTTCGCCCGCCATCAGCTGGCTAAGCACTGCAAGTGTAGTCACTAGGTACGTCAGTTCAATGACCGAAAATTATGATTCCATCTTTCCATCACACTTTCACAGGCTTTGGACTGGCGGTTTTGAATAATTTAATTTAATTTTACGATTGTATTAAATAATCTACATTAGCAATACGAATCTAAGATATTAGGCTTAGTAACGGGGATGTATTTTTAAACCAAGCGACATTTTGCCCGACTGTGATGTATCAGTAAAGTAGGGCGGAGCACCCGGGCGGCGGCGCCCGCGCCGCCAATCGCGCGCCCACCGACGCGCGCCGCCGGCCGCCGCGCCGACACGTGTAGGTAGGTACTATCATCGGACACCGGGGAACGCAGAACTTTTTTATCTCAGACGCGTAACTTTCGCGACATTACCCTCTAAACCCTGATAAGTCGTGTTTACCGTTTATTACGTGTAAAAAATATTCAAAGTCGGCGTGTTTAAAAGATTTGAATCATAATATTTACAGTAGGTAATTAAAATAAAATCGTATTAATAGGTACTTACAGAATTTACACTAATTTACACTACTTCTTCGTCCCATTTTCATAAAACTTTCAAAATGACCACCGCCTTGTTCGATGCACTTTGTAGCACGCTTTCTTAAATTTAATTTTAGTTTGCTAAGAACCTCAGTGTCATTTTTCACTATCACAAATGCGTGTTCGATTTTTTGTTTGAGGTCATCGACACTTGTTGCCTCGTTTACATACACAAGGGATTTTATTCGACCCCACAAATAAAAGTCTAACGGCGTTAGGTCAGCCGATCTGGGAGGCCACTGTACAGGTCCCCCACGACCAATCCAACGCGTGCCATATTCCGCATCAAGATGCCGTCGAACGGTCCACGTGAAATGCGCGGGAGCACCATCGTGTTGGTAAAAGACTTGTCGTAAAAGTACGAGAGGGACGTCGTCTAATAACACCGGCAATGTCTCCTGCAAGAACTGTAGGTAGGTATCTCCAGTCAACCTCGGTAGAAAAACGGGGCCGAGTACGTGTGTACCGATGACGCCCGCCCACACGTTTACAGAGAATCTGTGCTGGAATGAATCCACACGGCATGCATGTGGATTCTCGTGCCTCCACAAATGTTGATTATGTTGGTTGTACATCCCAACACGAGTGAATGTAATCTCGTCGGTCCAAATAATATTTTGTTGCCAGTTCTCCAACACCCATCTACAAAACTCTAGACGTGGCAAGTAGTCGCTCGGCGTTAGCTCCTGACAACGTCGTAGGTGGAACGGGTGTTCTCCATCAGCATGTAATGTTCGCCACACGTACATGTGACTGCAGTCGAACAATGGCGCTGCCTCTCTCGTGCTACTCTCTGGATGCTCGTCGAAATAATCGAGAATGTTTGCTTGCAAACGAGTACTGCGCACATTTGTCCCTCTATCCAAGGCCGTGTTAGGACGAAACGTCCCGGAGTCCCTCAGACGCTGAGTTGCACTTAGCATCGTCCTGGCGCTCACTCTGGTGCCATATCGTTCATTCATCACTCGACAAGCTAACTCGACATTATCGTCACAACGAGCCAGTGTCCTCACCATCTCCGTGTACTGGATATTGGTATAACGGAAAGCCATCGCGCGCGTAAACAATAAAATGTGACAACAACAACGAAACACAACCACTGAAACATGTCAAACATGTCAAACGTCAAAGGGGTAGCTGGTAAATCGACATCGGCTCAATTGCCATATCGAACGAAGAAGAAGAAGAAGAATGCATCTCGCTCTTTCACATTATTCTTACTATTGCAAAAAACATTTTGAAAAACTTTGTGAAATGCGAACTACAAATTCTGTCGTGCATTTAAATAAGCCTTATTGGTTGGTAATAAGGGTTAAATTTCCTTAAATTAACTATTTTATTTAATGCACACTACCTCAAATGTAAAATGCATTGATATTATTTACGTGTGTGTATGGATATCTATGAACGAACTACAAATTCGCTCGTGCATTCAAGAAGGCTTTATTACTTTGGAATAAGGCTTAAATTTTCTTAAAGCAAAGATTTTATTAACTTGTTACGACGCGGTGGTTCTAATTTAAGATAAATAAAAGATTTTTTAGGGAAAAATTAACATATATAAATTATGATGGAAATCGATTCAGAAGCCGATTCTGAACAAACAACTTTCAGGTCTTGCGTTTATTCTGTTACAGGTTGTATAAAACTTCATACTCTTTGTTCTCAACACTACAAATTGTCGTACTGATTTTTCTATACTACATCCTATAAAATGAATTCTTGACGGAGATGTCAAGAAATTATTTTAGCATATTGATTTTTATAAACGAAATACTTAGATTTTCTGAATAAAAGGCAAGTTACTTATACTTCCTGTTGCTTTTTAAATTTTTTTTTAATGATTTTACTGTCATTCTTTCTTTTGGTTTTGAATAAAGTGTAAGCGCAGGAAAGTCAAAAAAAATTGCACAGGTCCGACCTCGATGCGCGCCGAAACGCGACTGATTGATGGCAGAGATGACAGAAATCACGAATTTTGTGGTTTTTATCAAATTGTGACCAATATACGTAATATTATAAAAAAATAACAACCGATTTTGGTTGGTATATTTGCGACCAATATTGTGATGTAAAAATTATTTGAAATAATATCATGTTTGAGAAATAATCTTGTAAACACTTTTTTAAAAGGGGTAACTTTGTGAATTTTTTTTATCGAGCCAACTTCTTCCAATCATGTATCGGACAACCGTGCAGAGATTGTCACATCTTCAAGTTTGATATATATTTTTTTCGGGACAAAGAAATAAGAATTTCTATTAAAAAAATTGTAAATACAAATCGGTTTTTGCGGCATTCCTGTAAAATACCCCCTTAATGGTTATATTCACAGATAAACAGTTAATCATATTTAGACAATTTGTTTTAGCCAATAGTACTATTATAGGCTAAGTAAACTTGTAACTAACATGGTGGACTTCATTATGTAGTGTGATGTGGATGAATTAATTTTAAATAGTGGTCATCCAGTGGTCAAAATTCGACTTTAATTTTAGCTTTCTACACTCCTTCTCCATATAAACTGTAACTATGCCAAATCTCACTATCCTCCGTGTGCGCAATATGCTTAAAAAGGGGTACAAAGTTTTCTCTTATATAGATATTATTTGGAATTTCATACAAGGTTTTCAACATGAGCACTTGGCAGATTATGGAGAATAAGCAAAAATGTACGAATCTGGTTTACAGTCTAATTGAGACCACACTTATATTGATGTACTACAATAAATTGTAAATATTATGATGGTGATCGCTTTGAGCAAAGTTATGGCAATGAGTAATAAACCTAGTGGATAATGATTAATTAATATTATGTTATTTTACACATTGTAATCTACAAGCACAGCCATTAAATTGGCTGCAGACTAATCCCTTAGCTGATTTTGCACTAGTGTGAGGGTTAGAAGAGAAAAATCAATCAAATTAAAAAAAAAAAATTCATTCATACTAAAACCTGGCCTTTCTGATAAAGGACACCATGGTTTCTGTTCCTGTGGGAATGAATCCTAGTGCTGTCCATTGACAGGCTGACAAATGAATGGGTTCAAAATTAAGCATATCCACTCACATCATATTCTATCCGCCGCTATATGCCGCTTACACGTTTCAAACCAGCCCTTAAGAAATGGCTAATGGAAAATTGTTTTTACACAATTACAGAATTTATGACATGTAAAAATATTAATGTATGATAAATTTCATTTCTCATTCGTATAATATGTAACATTATTTTATTTTCAATTTGACATTTTATTAATAATTATATCTTCACTAACATTGTAATAACGACATCATTATTTTATTGGCTTTGTTTAGATATTTTGTGAGAATGAGCTTTCTTCAAAATCATAAATATTTTGTAAGTTTTGCATGCCAATTGTTCGGTGAGACATGCTGCACTAAACCAATGTAACATCCATAAAACCATGTTTCCAGCAAATAAATATAAATATTCTTATTCTTATCTGCAGTTACAGCAGACACAACAATTCTGGACACGTCTACTGAGGATGCTGACGAACCGGCGACTCCAAGGCGTCCCACTCCAGCTGCCAGGACAACACGGCGATCCTCATCATCTAGAATTGCTGCTACGCCAATTAAAATTGCTGTAAGTCTACTTTTAAAAAAAAGCGTTAATTTTTCATTACACACCAGCAATGTAAGGTAAAAGAATGTGGCTACAGATTTTGCAACTTTTGCCATATTTTTGATCGCACAAGTAGTGTGTTACCGAAAGTGCAAACTTACCACCAATGATTGTTAAATATTTTCTGCAAAATTTGAATAAGAACATAGTGCATTGTAGACCATTACACTGAATCAACATTCCTTTTGCAGCCTTTACGAGAAGAACCACCCGAACCTATTGCAGAAGAAACAAAGCCTGGAGAGCCTTATTCTCCGAGCCAGGAGGACTCTGATTCTGAAACACCAGCACCGGAGCCACCTGTCAAGGAGGCTGCTGAGCCTGCACCACCTGTAAAGGAGGTTGCTGAACCTGCATCACCTGTTAAGGAGGTTGCTGAGCCTGCTTCACCGGTCAAAGAGGCTGCGGAGCCAGCAAGACCGGAGCCAGCGCCACCGACACCACCAACTGTCGACAAAGAACCTGAATTAATACCCAAAGATGAAGAGAAGTGAGTCATCCATCTTTATGCCTCCTTATCCCTTTTTAATTGGGGTTAAACAGTGGCATTTGTTTTTTATTCATGATCAAAACTGTAGTGATGTCTATCGCCGCATAGAATAACTACTTAGCAAGGTAGCAAGCTAACTACAGTGGCGCGTAAATATGAATTCGACCAATCAGTTTACGAGGCCTGCATCGCGCAAGGAAAAAGATTATCGTATCTAACTCAAATACAACTGTCCGATATCAACCGTCGGGCTTCGGCCCGCCAAGGCAATATCACCTTGCTTGGTTGGAGGATCCTGCCTTTTCAATGGAGGAACACCATACCTCGTTCCTCCACGATAACCAATCTCTTTTTATGTTGCTAGACTTCTAGGTTAGACTAGGTTGAAAGGGTGATAAAATAAAAAGTTGTTTCTAACGCCAGTTGTTACATTTTGAACATCTGATATTTATAGACTTGCACATTCTGCAAATCAGTCATTTCTAGACTATGTAGTCGAACTTGTCGACTAAACCATTAGGATCATCATCATTAGGAAATCCATGTGGTACAAGTTGTGGGCAGGTTCATATAATATCTGTGATGTGATTAAATAACAAACTTCCATCCCATTACCCTCATTAATGCAGTTTGATTTGTGGGTTGTGAGATTATAATGATTAAATACTTTTATTTCAGATGTCCATCACCTGAACAGCCAGCTGTTAAGCCATTTGGACCGGGTAAGCTTTAAAACTGTATAAACTAAGGCGACGTGAGTTTAGAAACATGCTCGAATCAATATTTAGCACTATAAGGCGTCCCTTATGCCGCTAGAAATCGATTCGGGCGCGCCTCAACTTAGCAGGTGAGTGTCCTTGCAGTCGAGGAGCAAGCGGCCATGCCTTCTTTCACTCACTGACGCGAATACTTATTAAGGCCAAATTATTAGAGGCCATTTATTAGATGGACAAAATTGCTTACCAAGCAATAAATAATCATGAGCTTCGCAAGCAATTTTGACCGTTTAGAATTAAGCTTGAGGTGTTTGGCAAGCAAACTACGTTCTGGACAAAGCTTGATGTAATTTTTTTGCAATGTTAAGCAAGTGACTCCACACCACATTCCAAATACAGCACTGTGTCTGTTTTTACCAAACTCCGAGGCTGGATCACTATGGTTACTTAAATGAATGTGAATACTTGAACGATGCTTCAAGCCGCAATAAGTCACATCAAACGTGCTTTCCAAGCAAGCAAATGCTTGTTAAGCAATTTTCACCATCTAGGCTCCCTTTTAGATATTCTTTGGGGTTGCGATGCGCAACTTTTGGTTGTGTGAGCGTGCTTGCTAATGCTGGCGTCTCTTGGTAGGTGAGAGTGCCTTTGGCTTAATGAGTAGATAACCACGTGATAAATTTTCTCAGAGACCAGTCATATAAGACCCGTGGTCAGTTGTGGACTGCTATAGGCTGATGATGAAGATTATAATGGAAATTGCAATGCCTACTTGTTCTAGAACCAGAACCAATGGAGGTTCAAGAGAGTGCAAGTATGGAAGAGAGTGAAAAGAAGGGTGGAGATGAGAAGATGGAACAAGACTCCGAAGATAAACCAACGGAAGATCAAGATGATAGAAGAGATGAGGTGAGATTATGGTTTTTATATGGTTTCAAGGAGGAGTTTGGTATTGTCTTTGGTAGATGGCAATAGGCAACCCTATTGCTACCCACAACCCATATTACATGGGACACAATAATCTGCTAAGTGTGGGTGTACAACGGTAAGCCTCTGCCTAACCTTTCAGGAAATACGAATAGGCGTGATGTAATTTTTAACCCCCGACAAAAAAGAGGAGTGTTATAAGTTTCTAGTGTGTATCTGAGTAGGGATGTCTGTCTGTGGCATCCTAGCTCCAAAACGGATGGACCGATTTCAATGCAGTTTTCTTTTATTTGAAAGCTAGTTTAATCGGGAATCACCTTAGCTATGTTTCATGAAAATGTTTTTAGCCCTTCAAAATTTACAGCTTTTTTTTGTTGTAGTCGGGGGTTTTTGACGGTTAGGTTATCTAAGTGATGATATAAGAGCTCCTTTGACTATTAATGCTACCAATTTTAAAAAAACTGTATTGAAATCTGTCCATCCGTTTCGGAGCTACGATGCCACAAACAGATACACACTACAAACTTATAATATTTTGTTGGGGGTTAAAAAATCGTAGTAATGGCGAACTGTGGATGCACTGCAGGAATACTCTGTCTATAACTTAGTCATTTATTAAATACTACATTGAACAGTTAATTAAATGGGTTCACGGAAAGAGACTATTCGAGTGACGATTCCCGACCAGCGCACCTCGAGCTGTCGGCATGCCGCCTACATCCGACCCAAATAGCACTAAAATATTTTATTTCATGTTATTTTAATCCTTATTTCATGAATTTCGTTACCTCAGGACAAGCACCATGAGTTAACGGAAGAAGAGGAATGGGATCAACTGAACGACCGCTTGCGCGTCCGCGAGCAAGAGCGCCTCGAGAGAGAACGCAAGCAGGCGGAGGATGACGCCAAGCGTATCGAGGAGCTCAGCAATGTATGTATGACCTCAAATAGTCCCCTCCTGTTCCCATCGTGATAGTTCAATGCAAGAAATGTCAACAAAGAACTGTCGGATTTTGATGTGAAATTCGGAATAATTGCCATTTACACTGTACCATCATAAAAGACGTGTTGGTAATTTATAAAATGTTATTTTTGTGATTAATTTTCAATTTTAGCACTCGCTGTTTACAATAACTTTGTAGAATGATTCAGTCTCTGTTCCTAATTGCTACCGCAGTATTGGGATACAATTAAAACTAAACGAAAATTCTACTTAGTATGTGAGACACGCATAGTTTACTGCCGCAACCCATACAAAATCAAATATGTATTTAGTTTAGTTTTTTTTTCTTTTTATAAGCCCCTCACTAATATTTCTCGTGTATCGAGGGTACAGTTTACAAACATACATGTCACATGCACACACAACCAGATCCGAAACAACTATCTGTAGATCATACAAATATTTGTACCGTGCGGGGATCGAACCCTCCGCACGTAGCGCAGAAGGCTAATCGCTTAGCCACTGCGCCAACCGTGTCGTGTCGAATTTTAGCACTGCGGTTGCATTTGGGAATGGACGCTGTATCACTTTGCAAATTTTGCGCACTACATAATTTTTTTTTCCTGTATAAGGTCCTACTTTTCTAGCCCCGATCCCTTTAAGGGGTTATTTTACTCACTATGAATAACTTTTACTATGGGACCCTGTAATAGCGAAAAAAACAGCTGTTCCATACATTGAATCGAGTAATATTAAATTATTTGAATGGACCTTGCATGATGACGTACGTTATTTTGGAAGCTATTCATGGCAATGTTGTCATCGGACAGTCACGTTCCTCAACAGTGAAGAACCGACGCAACAATAACACATGGCAATAAATCCGAAAGACATTGGCATTTCTTTGTTTACACTTTTTCCATAGAATTATCTCGCTGCATTTAGTTAGTATCTTTCTGTTATCGCAATGTTGGGTCAATTAATTTTAATCGATCAATTGATCAATCAGAAGTGTATTACTTCTGATTGATCAATTGATCGATTAAAATTAATTCTCAACCGCCATTGACTCCAATGGGTAGCTAAGTGCGCATTCATCTGCTAACTGCCGACCGACGGCTCCAAAGTGTTGCCACTTGTAGATGCGAGTATATAGAAGGAAATTTTAGGAAATCCTTGCTTCATTGCTCTCCTTGCTCCTTTAGGCAGCTTATGGGCAAATAGTACAAATATATAGTACTATAACAGTACAGTGCGCGATGCGCGTTTTATAAGTTTGTCTCTCTGAAGTTAGCAATCGGTGAGGTTCGCGCAAGTACAGTCTGGCTGGATTTATTTATTTATTATGTACTTACGTGTGAAACGATATTTCTTTAGACTTGTTCTTTTTTGTATTGTTTTTGCACAATTTAACTACACAGGACGGCATTTTGTAGGCAACCTCACTGCACTACGCTCTGGGAGGTAGGTACTGAAGAAAATGAGCGTAGTTTGACGCAGCTGTATGCGTGGGCGCGTGTGTTTATTTGAAGGAGCTGAGTTTTGTGGCTTCACCGATAACAAAAACGGCCGTACTTTATGTACCATTTTTAATTTCATCTGAGGCGGCAACTATCAAGACACGGCGTATACGAACGACTTTGCTGCTCTCATTCGGGTGTTTCCGTAAGCGCTCGGCACCCGCGTCCCTCGCAAATATTCGCGTAACCATTAATGCCCATAGTACACTATACTTTTAGCATTTGCGACTGGAGATTTTGCATTTGTATCGATGCTGCACCGCATTTAGGCGACTCACTGCATCGGAAAGGTGAAAATTAAAAGGCGACTACTAGCTACTTCTTGTGTACTTCAGAGAGGCAGACTTATAATACGCGTACTGTACGCCACTGTCTCGAGTTTATGACAACGCGGGGATTTGTGAAATACAAAGGCAAGAGCCGACGAGCACGCGCATCTTCCTAAAACTTACAGCTTACCATAAATATATTTTGGCGGCGGTTGAGTGGTATTATGATCGAAATATTCAATCATAATCATTACTAAACTGACTTAGTCATAGACAATTACTCCCTTACTAATAAACGCTGTATAAAGTCATAAATAACGGCATTATAACCATTTTTTTTTACGTATGATCTTGACATAACTTTACACTGTTTATTAGTAATGGGAATAGTCATGAACCCCTTTATTCATAAAAACTTGTCATGGTTAAACACTGATTAAATTATACCTGTCCTTGTCATTTGTATGTCAATGAATAGAGATGGCAAAAGACTTAAGAGCTAGTTAAGTAACGTTTAATAATTGCTTATGAATAAGGGGGCGGATCTTTTGATTTAATCATGAACTGTGAAAAGCTTTAGTAGGGATGTAAATGCTTTGTTATCGATTTACGCCGGAACCGAATTTAGATTTAGTGTAATCGAGTTAGAAGTGTTACTCTATCGGATAGCTGCGACTGTTCGCGACCATTTTTGAACATACTTCAAATGACATGCTGTTAGTCTAGTTGATTATAAAAACTAACTAATAATGAGTCACCGTACCAAGACTAAACAAATTTCGGTAGACTGAGAAATACCCTATATTCATGTGAAGTAGATTTTTTCCTTGCGAAAAAATAATATAAAAGATAGATTCAATAAATGTGTAGTTACAACAAACGAAATTGCGTGTTAAATCCCACTTAGTATGGTCAGCCATTCTTGTTTTTCTCACTTTGTTCCTCTCACTGCATATAAGTTAATTGTTGTTAAACATTTGTCTGTAATTAAAACAGGACCCAGTCAGGCTGAACCGCTTGAAGCGCAAGCAAGAAAAGAAGGCTCGCTGGAGTAACTTCTACAGGGCTGTTGAGGTCACTAACGAAGTGCTAACTTTGCCTGAGGTATGTCGCACACGTCTCAAGTCTATAATTAAATGTAAACCATGACAAAAATGTCACTAAGTTGCCTTCTAACGAGTTCTATGGGTTACCTGTGTGCGGACTAAAGCCGACGGCGGTCTTAAGGTTAATAATGCAATGCAATATTCGTAATTCTGATAGCAAAGCACCATTCATAGTACAACATTAACCAAACTACAATTTTACAATTTGTTTAGGATCAAGCTGGTACTATATTTTGACATTTCATCAACAGGAGGCGCAAGCTAGCAAGGACAAGAAAGATGCGGCAGATGTTAAGGTCCCCGAGCCCGAGATTGACGATTCTAAGATAACACTTTCATGGTGTAAGTATTCCGTTTTAATTAGGTATTTTATCGCGAATTTGTAAATTTTTCAATGGTAATGTCGGACTCTTGAGTGGGCATTGCCACAAATACTACGAGTGACATTCGTACGGGTAGTTTTCACACCGAAAAAATAATTACTGAACGCAGCCCATGCCGTTTAGAAAGTTTTTGACTGGCTTTGACAGCTGTCAAAAGGTGTTTTTTAGATTTGAAGATTTGTAGTTACACTATTTTAAATTTAGTCACCCTAAATGGTAGTGATGTTGCGATTCGATTATTTTAATGACCAATTATAAAATTTACGGAACATCCATTAATCTAGCAAATTGTTACGAATTGATACCTTTGCTAATTACTACCCATCATTCTCCTGCCCTTATCCCATTTTATTTGGGGTCGGCGCAATATGTCTTCTTCTTCCATACATCTCTATTAGACTTTATCTCAGAGTTTACGTTCTTATAATCCATGTCAAACACACATTCTATCCATTTCTTGGGTCTCCCTCATCCACATACATACTTAAAACTCTTCTTGTTACATGATTTTCATCCCTCATCACATGCCCATACCACGACAAACGGCTAATTACTATAGTACTCGCAAATCTTTATGAGCCCTGAACTGAGCTCTGAACTCTCTCTCTCTCCCTCTAGCACCCATAATAAGCGTACTATTATAGGTGCTAGAGGGAGAAAGTTCAGAGGGCTCATAAAGATTTGCGCATACTATACCCACGATTAAAAAACGGTATTAACTACATTACCATATTGTTGTACAGATGACAGCGACCTGAACCAGTACCTGGAGGTGCCCGAGCTGAACGGCGTGGTGCCGCTCAGCGACGGCGCCTTCGCGCACGCGTGGGCCGGCGCGAGGGCCAGCCACGGGGTCGATGCCGGCAGAGTGTGCTATGAGGTAACGTCTTGCTATACTTTTACTTATCATATTTAAATTTCAGAGGTAAATGGAGAGCTTACATTCAATTAGACCTCGCAGTTTGGCTTTGGCTTGCTCTTGTAAAACACATCAAAAGTAATTCCCCTTATACACGAAAACGGATGTTCTAGAACGCTTGATAAATTATACCTATCATTGTCATTTTCATATAAATGGAAAGAGATGACAACAGATTTTAATCTCATTTTACTTATTAGAAATTTATAACACGATTGTGAATAAAAGGGTTAGAAGTTAAGGATTGCTCACTGCACTATACTATTCTATGAATCTTTTGGGTATGTTGTATGGTTAGAGTCATAGTATGGCACAGTGTAATGACCTGAGAATTCTAAGCAAAATGAAGGATTCCAGTCTCACAGAAGTTTTGCGGGTCTAAAAAGGCCATATTGAGCAATACATCTACGAATCTATAGTAACCATCAAACAGTTGATTGTTGAATAAGAACCTTACGTATATGATATTAAGAGTCATCATTATGTAGATATTTTGACGTTTGTAATCATCTAAAGCGGCCTTTTTAGAATAATACTGCTAGAAATTGTAATGGAAAAATTTGTCCGAATAGATTTTAATATTTTATTTAATAGTTAAAATAGTGAGGTTTTTGTATAATGATTTTTTTTTTTTATATTGCAGGTGCGAGTTGGCACTGTAGTGACTACTACCGAAACTTCAGAGAAGGAAACTATTGGTTCTGGACTGAGAATAGGCTGGTCTACTGATGACTCAACACTACATCTAGGTAAGTTCAGCCATAGTAACACATGTCTTAAGTACAACCACGTATGGTTCAATTTGTAATGCATGCAACCTCTAGCTAGATACCTTGACTGATTGATCAACCGAGTATGCACTCAGTTTGGTTGCTGCAGGCTGAATAGGTGCAAATGCTTAGAGCAGGAGTCGTACTGGAGATGAATGTGGTGACCTTCAGAAACAATTTCACGTGTTGCTTTTGTGTCCCTTGTGCCCAAAGTCCTGCACGAGGGGTGGTTTTAAGGCAACAATAACTAGGCGATCCAAGCAGCCAAAAAACATGTTTGGCCACATTTTATGAAAATATACAGGATATTTTTGTATGTAGTGCGCATAATTTGTAGAATGAATTAGTCTCTGTTCCTAAATGCAACTGCAGTATTGGGATACACTTTAAAACAAAACGAAAATTCGACTTAGTATGGGGGACACGCTTAATTTACTAGCGCAAGCCATACAAAATCAAAATTTTTGTTTTGGAGTGAATTTTAGTGCTGCTGTTGCATTTGGGAACGGACACTGAATCACTCTGCAAATTTGGACACTACATAAAAACATTTCCTGTATAGGAAAAAGAAGAATTCATTTAATAAACTACATTGTTCTCGCATAATTATCCCATATATGAACGAAACAAGATTGTAACAATTATTGTTTTAAAATATTATCCATGCAGCTCCCGGTTCTCGAGACTCATAACGTTTCGAAAGTCCATATGATAGGTTTCTTTAAAAAAAAATCCTTTCTATTCGAATGATTGATGAGATTGTGTAACAAGACATACATGTATTTTGCAGGTGAAGGTGAGTTCAGTTGGGGCTTCGAGAGTAGTGGTCGCGCCGTCACTAACAGCGAGTTCAAGGAGTACGGGAAACAACTTACCGAGAAGGACGTCGTCGGCGCTTATCTGGTTAGTTTTATATCATGGAGAATAACTTTAGATCAGAGTCCAGCGTATCACGCTATCTCTCTCTCTTTTGGGCATACCGCATTGTTCTTTTCTTCTATTTGGTATCCACTGTGTGGTTGTTTTGGCCCAAAGTTCTTCCGACATGCGGTAGATGTGACCAGCCCAGTTCCATCTCCTTTTATATTTTGATGCCAAACAAGCTAATTTAGAAGTCGCAGCATGTAGAAATAACAAGAGCGGGATCCAATGCCTGTACAGTATTTCTACAGGCCTATTGGGGGTAGGCCGCCTTCAATAACTATTTGTTCTGTACGGCAATACAGTCGTCGGGGTTGAAGCGCCCATGTAAGTGTTCCCAACGTCCATAGTTAACGAAATTAACATGTATTGTATTTACTGCCACCAGGATCTGGAATCGAACCCGTGCAAAATCTCCTACACGCTGAACGGTGATGAACTGGGCACGGCGTTCGAGTTCGACAAGGCTACTCTCAACGGCAAACCGATCTTCCCGCACATCCTCACCAAGAATATGTGTTACAAAGTCAACTTCGGATACGACAGGTACATAACAATCGCCAACTTTAATTTCTCACTTACTTCCTAACTTGCACCAAGTTATGTAACTACTCGCGTGGGGTGTGCCAAGCCCAATTTATAATTAGCAATTAAACACCTAATTTGTGCATAGTAAGAAGCGTTTTATTATAAATAAATTTAAAAAATATTAAAAGCATTTCACCTTTTAAAAAAATGCTACGAAAGTAACAATGAAAACAATGTGAGCCTCATTCCATCAAGGTGTTGGTTAGGATTGCTTTGCAAAATTACAATATACGTATTTATTTATACCTTCTGTAAGCTATCTCTATACAACGTGTATCAGAAATGCGTGTTCATATTCAAGAGTGTGAATCAGACCATCAAACTGAACAACTTTCTCAATGGGACCCGACATCGTAATCACGAATGAATAATCATCTGTCCCTTACAAAACTTCAGTACCTACCCGACGCAAACGTATGGGACAGCTTATTATTTGTTTTGAGATTACGATTTTGCGACCACGCATTTCTCAAAATCGAATCCGATAACCATTACCTAATATTATTACTTAATTTCAACAGATATAACATGCTAACAAAAACGAAGATAGTTCGCAATCGCGTAGAAATTCCTGTGGAACAAGTGTTAGAAGAGAAGCGAGCGATCGAAGCTGAGTTACAGAGGCAGAAGGAGGAAGCCGTGAAGAAGGAGCGCGAGCGACGAGAAAAGGAGAAGAAGGAAAGGGAAGAGAGGCAGAAAAAGAAGAGAGAGGTACATGTTCATCATTAGGCTATTAATAATAATAGTCATGAAAAAAAATCTCACGCATTGTTGCGTGCTCTCCTGGAAAGTTTAGTCACGTTCGTGTAATTGAGAAAGGTATTGGAACTGTCGCGAGTGTGAGATAGCGCTATGCAAGTGACGCACTTCTGTATTCGCGCCTAAACGCCCGATGTTGAACGATGATGATGGTTGATGTTGTTGTTGTTGTTCGGCAAACGGATTGGTGATCAATTGTTTCAGCATACAATATGATTTTTGACGCTAATGATTTTTTCGAAACTCACGTTTCGGTAAGACTGATCTAATCTATGCTCGGTATGTACACACGGCTACATATCAAGCTGTACATGCTCATTTCATTTTCAGTATAAGCTGACCTGTCGTTATACGGACAGCCTATACAATGCGCGGACAGCTTATACTAGAAATGTATAGCTTGATATGTAGCGAGGTGTGTCACTCGAGATAACCACCACTTAAGTATTTATTTACTTTAGGAACGTGAGAAGCAAGAGCGTGAGAAAAAAGAAAAAGAAGCCGCGGAGAAGAAAGCCAGGGGTGAAGAAGTAACAGAAGGTGACGACGCGGACAAGGACAAAGAAAAGGAGAAAGAGACCACCGAAGCAGAGATCGTTGCGGAAGAGCCCGAGAAGACGGAGGAGCCCAAGGTACAGCCGGTAAATAACTTGAGCGCTCGGCTGTGTAGTGGGTGTCGTATTGTCTCAGGAGTAAGGTCCAAAATCGCTTAAGTAATTAGGGATTAGTCCGGGTATTGTAGGCTATTAACTTTATCATCATCCAGTTTGATGCTGGACATATTTAGTAAAAAAAAGATCCATTACTGAACATGGTTTTCGATTCTTATACATTTTATTGATTTATTCACTATATCTTCATTAATGAATTAGAAGATGACAATGCTAGCTATTGTCAAAAGAATCTGTCATTTTGACACTTGTATAATTTCGTATCATGACCTTATTTAGTACAATTTAGAATTGTTCAAGCTCAACAAGATTAATATGAAAGGTGTCGTTTTAATCAATGTCTACTGCTGAATTATTAACTAATATACATTAATTCCTCAGGAAAATGGTGAGAAGACTGAAGAGCAACCTGCAGAAGTAAAGGAACAGCCAATGGAAACTGAACAAAGTGAACCCGTAGCTGAAGTCAAGGAAGTTAAGGAGGAACCAGCACCTGGTGAGTACTGCCTGTGACCATCATCACTCACTAGTCGACCAAGACAATCAGACAACCGCTTGGAATGCGGCCTCCCCGCCCACTTCTCCAGGTCCCGCGTTCGTCTTAGTACTTTGCAATTCGTTCCTGAAATATTTGCGAAAGACGTTACAACTCCCAATTGTGTAGTTATAGAACAGATAAAGGTGATATAATTTTCTACTTCAATGCCCCTTCACCTAGACCAGGGGTCGGCAACCTACGGCTCGCGAGCGACATGCGGTTCTTTGGATGTGGCGCTGCGGCTCTTTAGTTCCATACGCAAATATATTAATAGGCACAATATAATTATACTTATTGTATATATTTATTTACTACCTTACTTTATTTTTTAATATAAATATAATTTTCCCGCCGGGCGTCTCGCGGACCAGATCCAGTATTTTTTATCAAAAAAAAATTATTTATGCAAGTACAATTTATTTTTGGCAAGAAAAAAAATTGTGGCTCTTTGGAACTTTGAAATTTTGTAAATTGTAATTTTTGACTCTTCCGACTCAAAAGGTTGCCGACCCCTGACCTAGATGAATGATAGCAGAGTGAAATTTATTGCAAAAAAGCTTTTGTAAAATTCGCTGATGTTTTGAGTACGGCTTCAGAACACCAAATACGTGGTTTCATTTAATGTGATAACATTGCGGCACCCTGTATATTCGATGTTCATGTTACGTGTAAAGTTTTGGACTACTCATAATGCTTGTGCATTATGAGTTTTCTGAGCAGGTACATCAATATTCCGTATTTACACTCATATGTTTCATAACCTATGACATCGCGAGCGGAGTAACAATAATATACTCGGGGAACAAGAGGATACGGAACTTGATAAGAATTTTAGAGATCCCATTCTTCTCTCTGCTCGTAGTTTTTATGATCAGGAGTCTTGGCTTGTGGTATAGTTTAGTTTCCAAACATCGTTTAAGAGTTAGGCCCGTTATCATCAAGTTCCGGCTAACTGTTTTGTGAAACAATTTTCTGAATATATTTGTCCGTCAAAAGTCAAATTGACAAGGTATCTTTTTCCAAACAAGTGTTTGAAAAATCTATTGAGAGTCCCTTAGCTGTGAATTTAGAGCATCAGGGGCTTTCAGTTTATTTATGAGGCGTCCAGACGGAAAATTCTGACAAGCTTATACGTCAAAAAATGTCATCATTTTAACCTTGAATCAACCAACTAACGAAGACTTAAAAAACAAAAATGTTAAAATTTATTTAACACATAATCGTACATAATTTTATTAGTAAGTTGGTAATATTTTATATAGTTGTAATGTTTGTAAAACCAATCAATTTTATATTGTTTCGTACAGAAGGTGAACTGGCCGAGGTAACTGAAGAGGAAGTTCTGAAGGGCCATGTGCTGGACAAGAGAATCAAATTCGTCATTCGGTAAGTGATTATACAACATACAAAATGGCCGACATTCTATGTCCTGATGAACTTTTGCTAAAAAGGAGAAAGCCGTCTTTATGGCGTCTCTTACGGTCAGCAATAAAATTTGATTTGCATTTGAGATTTTAATAATTTAAAAAATACCAGTCTTTATGGCGTCTCGTACGGTCAGCAGCAAAATTTGATTCAAAGTTGAGATTTTAATAATTTAAAAAATACCAGTCTTTATGGAGTCTCGTACGGTCAGCAACAAAATTTGATTCGCAGTTGATATTTTAATAAGTTAAAAAATACTGCCTAATTAAAGCCAGAGCTATGTATATCCGGCCCACGTGGGCCACGTACGCCGATCCATCATGTCATGATACACACGGCTACATATAAAACTATAAATTTTCAGTATACGTTGACCTCTCAGTGTATGAAAAACCTATACAATGCGAGGTCTGTTTATACTGGAAATGTATAGCTTGAAATAGAGCCGTGTTATTAGCAGGGCAGTATGTTGTGCAAGCCGGTATTGTGATGTGCTGCAATATTGTCACCAGGTACACAGTGGAGGAGGAGTTGGATGGCACGGAGGCCGACCTGCTGCCGGGCTACGTGTTCATCCGGCACGCAGACATCGTGGAGGGCCCCGCCCGCCCCAACAGCCTGGCCGACTGCGAGGTGAGGGGACATATTTATAGCTGTAGGGAGGGCATCAAATCCCGGTATACCGGTTTTGTGGTTCCGCGAGGAGCGGGATTAAGTGTGCGGGATCCACGATATTTTTTAGCTGCCCATTTTCGAATTAGTTTGGCAAACGAAACAGAGATTAGATTTTTAGGATTTCTCCGAAAATATTTCCAGCAAAAATGGCTTCATTTAACTTGTTTTTTTTTTAAATAAATTTTAATATCTTTATAAAATAGAGGTTTACTTCTACTTTAATAAATCGTGTTCGCAACACACATACAGCCTGCACTAGCTCTTTCATCAAGAACCTCAGTATAAAATTACTACTCTTTTCACACATGCTGGATCTCACAAATACCGAGATCTCGGGGGATTAAAGACGATTTTGAAAATTCCGAGATTAGAAATGACCAGCGGGCTTGGATGCCTAAGCTGTAGGCAGCTATGTGTACCTGGTGGCGGAGATCAGGGGGTCTAAAAAGGCCACTTTAAATGAATTATAATATGATTCATATTACAAATGTCAAAAATCTACTTAATTGATAACATGAGATGATATATATGATCATTGAACAGATGGCAGTCGCTGATACTGATATTCAGCCGCATCAGGTTAGACTGGGAAACGACCCGGACATAGTTGAGATAAGGCTACACAGATGAGTTATAGGGCAATGATCCCTAACAATAATGGAACTGACAGCTTTTCAAGCCCAGCTCAAAAAATGTCAGAGCTAATGTTATGTTGGTGCCTGTCAGGATTGGCACTGCTGTGGGGTTCGATAGAGCCGCTAACATATCGCCGAGAATATGACAGCACTATTGGCAGAGTGGCTAAGCGATTAGCTTTCTGCACTACGTGTCGCGGGTTCGATCCCCGCACGGAACAAATATTTGTATGATCTACTGATAGTTGTTTCGGCTCTGAGTATGTAGGTTTGTAAACTGTACCCACGACAAAGGAGGTTTTAAAAATTGGGGAAACGCTTAAAATAATGTGTTCACACGGCATACCGTTGGTCCTGGCCAGGCTCACCTAACTACATCTGTACCCTGTTAAGTTTCGTGCCATCAAATCGTCGCATTCTTCGCTTTCCGATCACCGAGTGAACAAATATATCTAAGGATATTCTTGAATACAGGTGTTGACCTTCAGTCTGCCCACTGCCACTTCAGCTTGCTTATTCTGAAGTTATGTAAAGAAAGATAGAAACTACATTTATTAACCACAACAACACACACATACAATTACAAATAAGTGTTCGTTGACACTCGGTAATTTAGCAGCAGAATCGCGCTTTTGCCGTTCGTTGGCTGCCTTTTGCTTACAAAAAGTGAATCACGAACGCGAAAACGCGCGATTCAGCAGCTAAAAGTATCTAATGTGGATGGGCCCTAATATGCAGTAACGAATATATAAATAAACAAGTGTAGCGACATCTATCGCCACATAGAATAACTACTATCAGATTACGAAGCCTGCATCGCGCAAGGAAAAAGATATTCGTATCTAGCATATATACATCTGTCCGACAACAACCGTCGGGCTTCGGCCCGCCAGGCAATATCACCTCGCCTGGTCGGAGGATCCTCCCTTTTCAATGGAGGAACACCATACCTCGTTCCTCCACATAAGTTTACAGAAACACAAAAGCACAATAACAAAACACCAAAACACACACATACTCATGAAAAAAAACTAAACTGTCAACTATCCTAACATCGCACGCCTCCATGTTCATGTCGGTGTTTATGGACATAACAGGCGTCCCGCCGCTCAATCCCGCGCACTGACAGTCAATGTAGGTGACAGCAGTTCTTACCGGAGCATCTCGTTACCAATTTTATCCTTCAAGGAAACTGCTGATGCATGATTTGTAATGTTATAGGTCATCCTCATGGTCGGCATGCCGGGTTCGGGCAAGACATACTGGGCGAAGCAGCACGCTGCCGCGAACCCTGAAAAGCGGTACAACATCCTCTCCACCGGCGCGCTCTTCGATCGGATGAAGGTATGCTAACAAACAACCCACATTGACACTACACAATACACACACACACTTTTGTCAATTTAATTTAACTATACGTGTACAGGACAACACTGTTTTATTGTGTTTTTGTTTATAACATTTAAGATGTTTTCTTTGACTTATTGCGATGTCTTATCTGAGAAAAGTGTTTGTTTTCCACAAAAGGTAGATTAGGTTAAACGCGCATGATTATTGACATTATTCTTTAAATTATTTGCAATGGAAGTTTGGCAACTGAGTACGAGTATATAAAATAAGGTAATGGCTTACCTTTTCTCTGTAATCGGTAAGGAAGAGTATTTAAGGTACAGCCGAAAAACTTAATAAATAAGTTGTTCACAGCAAGGTAAGTATGTGTGAGAAAATATTGCAACAGTACGAGTTCCTCTCTTCGAACAAATTGTTAGTTTAACATCGGGAATAAAGTGCAATCATGCGCGCGTAGCCTGTACCTTATACTTATGTAATACCAAAGAACTTCACCCAAAGTATGTCAGCTTGAATAAATGGATATGGTACTGGAAGTATGAATGTAGTGTATAAGAATAATTATATAAAAACATCGCAATAAGTCAAAGTATTGAGTAAATGTTTACGTATTATGTTGCATATATAAAAAATAAAAATAAACATCTCTCACACTACACTTGCTTACTTAACTAATGAACCCTTCCCTTTCAGCACTATCTCAGAGGTATGAGCTCTATAAAAAGCGACAACTGCTCCAACTATACACATTGATACTAATGTCCATCTGTATTTTCAGCAGGGTGCAATATGAGCAACATTTATAAACCAAACATTATAACAAACCAATGTTAAATGACCTTTAGCGGTCAACAACAATAGCAGTGTAGTTTATATGATACCAGTGGATCGCCGACTGAAGAGGACGTACGTATACCGAGTCCCGAGTCACCAAGGACCGTCCCTGGTATCACTGACACATTACTCTTTAGCTCGTAAGTTAGCGTAAGTCGCGCCGCGTGGCTCTAGTACTGTATGAGTGTGTACGTCGATCCAGGTGGACTGTAAACCGTTCCGCGCCAGCTACGACGGCAGGTGGGACGCTATGGTGTCCAAGTGCGCTAAATGCGTGCTTAAGTTGTTGGAAATCGCGAAGGGCCGCAAAAGGAATTTTATACTTGACCAGGTGAGAAACACTCCAATTTTATTATCACATATTCATTTTGGCAGCACACTTAATTCAGGAACAATCGAGATCGAACACGATCCCCTTGACTGTTTGACCGAGTCCCTTTCGTTCGTTATTATATCAATCACTATCTTCACGGAACCTATCTATGTATGCCACATTATTTAGCGTCTATCTAGCTTCGTATGACATCTATATATCTACGCATCTCCATAAGGTACGTCCTATATATAAGTGTAGTGTAAGGCTATGTATCACGACACCGCTTCCGCGACAAGCGACATCTGTAATGTATTGTTTCTAGAGTCACGCCGAGGTAAGTGGTGTAGACGCGGGAGCGGTGGGCGGTCACTTTGCCAAACGGCCCACTGAATAACCGCGATGGGATCTCTATTGAGCTTGTTCTAGGTGTCGATCTGCCACAAAACATTAAACAAAGTCAAAAGTCACCGCAGGATATCGTCAGTGTCTATAATGAGAATGTTTTGCTCCACATCATAATCTCCGCTGGACTCGACGACGGTGCCGACGTAATTCGCGACCGCGGTTTCGATATCGCGTTGGGTAAAACAGACGAACGTATACCCGTCCGCCCAGAGGCGCAAGTTGAGGGAATTCGACGGGTACCGGCGGGTCGCGGTCGTGATCGTGACCGACGACGAGACCTATCGCGACCGCCAGAAACGACGCGAGGAGGCCGACGGCAAGGAGGTGCCCGACGGGGCTATCGTGGACATGAAAGGTTGGTTACCTCTCGCGCGCCCCGCCGCCCGCGCCGCCGCCGCCGCCCGCGCTCACCCGCCGTCTGTTGCAGCCAACTTCACGCTGCCGGCGCGCTGCTCGTGGCTGGACGACGTGCTGTACCCGGCGCTGGGCGCCGACGCGGCGCGCGCCGCCGTGGACGCGCTGCACCGCGAGGCGCGCGCCGCCGGCGTGCTGCGCGACAAGGACAAGCGCGAGCGCTCCGCCGGACGCGACGCGCCGCCCGCCAAGCGGCGCCGCTCCGGCGACAACCGACACCCGCGGCCCGAGAGGCGCAACAGGGACCTAGGGGGCCCCAGGGATCGAGGTCAGTACTCTCCATAGTGACCCAATCACACGGCCAAGTACGACACCTATTTTACTTGTAGAGTGTGCCAACAAACACAACATCATGCGAGACACAAACACTCGACCGTTTGCTTGTTTGTCGAGGAGCCGTATCACTAACCAAATACTTCTAACTATAAGAAAACCGAAATTTTCATCAGCCTGGGGTGGCTAAGAACAGTCACAAAGAACAACCAACCTACAACAACCTTGAGAGAAACAACTTTGATTAAATCACTTTGATGCCTTGACTAAACCCCTTACTAATTAACAATATACAAAATTATGTCATGTCTATACGTCAAAAATGCCGTTATTCATGACATAAATTTCATACAGCATTTTTTAGTACGAAGGTAAGAATATAATTATCTGAGATACCTGAAGGTGAATCTATAATAATATATTTCATTTTGTAAGTAAATCAGATGTATAATTAGTGTCATAATCGGTTCAGTTTCAGAGGACCGCTGGTCGGGCGGCGGAGGCCGCTGGGGAGGTGCGGGGGGCGGGGGCGGGGGAGGGGGCGCGCGCGGCAGTCGCTGGGGGCCGCCCGGACGGTACGTACCACAGACCCTCAATTACACACTGAGCTAAAACACATGCTCGTTTCTTAATTTATTTGCAGAATCGTAAGATAAAAAGTCTGATCGACTCGTACTGACGGCCTGCTGACTTTATTTAGCTTGATTTTTATTGTGATTCATATTCATCTTCTTGTATTATTCAATGGACTCGCCGTGTTAATTATAATGAATCAAGTGTAAGGTAAGTAACCTATCGGTTCAATGTTAGAACAATTAGTGTGGGAAAAAGTATCTAGAATTATATGAATGACGACAATTGCACGTTATGCTGGCATGGCGTCTCGTGCCCGAAAAAAACGAGTCCGATGAAATGAGGTGGTCTGCGTCAGCGGTTTCAATGTAACATGTGTATCGATGTTGTATAACTGTATAAGGTTTGTGTTACAGCGGCGACTTCGGCCGGAACGGGTCGGGGCGCGGGGGCGGCGGGCGCGGGGGCGGCGGGCGCGGGGAGCGCGGCGGGCGGGGGGGGCCGGCGCCGCACGAGCGCTTCGGGCGCGACCGGCACCGCTCCAACGAGCGCCCCGACAAGCGCCCGCACCCACCCGGTATGTACACTATGCGATTCTATTCCCAATCTTACTCTTGCCCATTTTAAATTAATTCAATCATAAATAAAGCGATCGGAAGTCGAGTTCGTTAATATATTAACATATATATCTAGATTTCAGAAATATATCATTATTCCTTATGTAAATCATAATATAATAATGATACCGTTAACATGATGAGTTTTTAATCATCTACAGATTGTATAATATTTTTGGAGCATTCCAACGCTTACAATATTTTGAATCCTTGGCAGTGCGTAATATTACTGAACTTACAATACTATACAATAAACTTTATTGTACACCAGTTTCTACAAAAAGATACCAATACTCATAAATATAAACATGTACAATGGGCGGTCTAATTGCTAAAAGCGATATCTTCCAGACCTTTGGATGGACTTAGCTGTACCTTTAACTTAAAATATCACATGATTGTATGTACTTGTGCTGCAGGTGGCGGCTCCGGCAACAACAGCGGCTCCGGCGGCGCCGGCTCGTGGCAGCGCGGCGGCCAGATGGGCAACAGCCGCGGCGCCATGCAGCAGCCGCGCCCCAACCAGCTGGGCCAGCAGCGGCCCGCGCCGCCCAACCAGAAGGTGGGCCAGGAGACTAGAGGACACCTCAAATCTTTACGTTATAAACTTATCTACCTCCAACTAAGATGAGAAAACGTTTTAAAACCACGAAAATTATACCCGCGACGAATAATAATGATCATTTTTAATCCCGTGTCGGGCGAGGTTTTTAATAGCATCACACGACTATTTTAATACCTAGTTAAGTGCAGTTTCATACATTACTTTATCTATTATACTCATGCTATAGGTAGTTAACACTTTAATAAAGTAAACAAACACTATAAATGGGGCGCCAAATCCCAGCAGTCAACCGCCCATACATAACGCACGCCCCCATAGACAATTTGCAGCCGTATAATGGAATTGAAAACTCCCAATTCGATCCAAGGAAAGAAAATTGCGTTTATTGGCACAATTAAAATTAAAACACATCACATTTAATAGATGAAAACAGTACATTTTTGCCAATAGGGCCTCAGCTCAGCATAATGACAGATGGCAACACCAGGTGCTACCACCTGACGCAGATTTTTAGCTGTAACCCACAGGTGCCATACGCTCGAATGTGCTTTTAGTAAATAAATAGTTATTACCTGTTAATAAATTTATCGAACTAAATATTTGAATGAAGGTTAATGAAGTTATTTTTACAGGATGGGCAGAATCCGAACCAAAATCAAAACCAGCAGAACCAGCAAGGGTGGAACCAGTGGGCCGGTGGCTGGGGAGGCTGGGGCAACTGGAACCAGAACCAAGGTATGAACCAAGGTGTGTTATCAGTTTTTTTTTTTTTTTTTTTTTAAACTTTGCCCCTCACTAGGTTTTCTCCTGTATCGAGGGTACTGTTTACAAACATACATGTCACATGCATACACAACCAGACCCGAAACAACTATCTGTAGATCATACAAATATTTGTTCCGTGCGGGGATCGAACCCGCGGCATGTAGCGCAGAAGGCTAATCGCTTAGCCACTGCGCCAACCGTGTCGTCAATTAATTGAGTATTGGAAAATAAGTCGTATTCATTTGGTTCAGGTTTGTATGACTGATTCTTGTCAGAACCGCTTTACAACTAAATTCGAATATATTTATACTATAAAGTCTTGATATGTATAGATTTGGTGCAGACACGGTACGGTATGGATGCGCTACCTCTTGCACGCCGGACCAAACCATATAAGGACAATATACCTAGTTAAAATGTACAGAATTCGTGGCATTTCGATTACAATGAATGGCCGCCGGGGACCGAACGAACGTTTAAATGTTTACATCAGTCGCAGTATTCTTTTTGTACTAGACAACGTTATTTATCAAGTAATGGCAAAAATAACAAAACATATGTTTGATTAGTGATCTTTGCCAAGGTTTTAGAGATTTTTGAACTTTTAATTATTAGCAAAGATCTCCTACGGCATCAACTATGATAATAACTTAAATTTCAGTACAGTCAGTAAATCATTTTTAAATTGGCTTCAAATGATTGAATCTGGGATTTTTCATAAAAAACTAAAAATCTAACTAACTCAGAAACTACTGAACTTCGGTAGAACATTCGGTGGCTTAATTTGTTGCATTTTAACCCTACTATGATGTCCTGCTAGGAATACAATACGTCGAGTTACCAGTAACCCTGTATAATAATTTTATCAAACTAAAGACCTTTTACAAATAAGTGAAGAATCAATACCATTCATGGCGCTCCTGTACTTAATTAAAGTATGACGAGAACATTGTATTGGGATAAAAATTATCCTGCAACTGCATACGGGAGATTTTGCCAGATCGACGTTCCTTATTAACTTGCGATGCTGGGAAAGAAAGGGAAGTAAATCGTATCTCAATCATCGATTGAGAATTTATTTTGTGCCGAACTCACAAGTGTCCTTACAGGTTGGGGCAATTGGGGTAACTGGGGCAACTGGGGCAATCCCCAGCAGGGCGCTGCGTCGGGCGCGAGCGGGGGCGCGGGCGGCGCGGTGCAGGCGGGCGGCAAGCAGCAGCAGTGGCCCAGCAACTACACCGCGCAGCAGTGGTACCAGTGGCAGCAGTGGCAGCAGCAGCAGCAGCAGGCGTGGCCCGGGGTATGTACTTTTTACTTTTAACCCCCGACAAAAATAAGGAGTGTTATTATAAGTTTGTATAGTGTGTGTGTCTGTCTGTAGCGTCGTAGCTCCAAAACGGATAGACCGATTTCAGTGCAGTTTTTTTAATTGAAAGCAAGTTTAATCAGGAATCATCTTAGCTGTGTTTCATGAAAATCTGTTCAAAAGTTCCAGCTCGGTTTTTGGCGGTTAGGTTGTATTTATTGTTAGTAACTCGATCAAAACTTCCTCCATTGATTTAGTAGTTCTACTTATGCAGATAATGTTGGAGCCACGGTTACTGTTTGGGACTCGTTTATTATATGAAATTGTAAGAAATTTTGTATGTCTGTCTACTGTCTTTAGGAACAATTATTATCGCGCAAAACTCATCGAACGGATTGTAAGCACACAAATGACAATTTGGCCTAATGGTCATCATCGTTAATACTTGGATGTTCTTGATGTATATAGGCTTGCGCACATCTGAAATATTATGTCTTAACTTGATGAACTTGAGATATAAAGTAAACGCAAAGTTTATGCTGGAGTGGTTGTTACGAAATTCCACTCCACGTGAGCTAAGTTGCGGGGGCATAACCTTATAATATTATTTACTTTGTCACAGTACCAGCAAGGTAACCAAGGTGGCAGCGCGGCGGACGCACAGGCGTGGGCACAATACTATCAGGTTAGTGCACAACATTACATAAATTGCTATGAAGAGATGTTTAATGGATATTGGTAGGAACACTAACAACTGTCGACACTGGATTTAACAATTTTATATACGGTTAAAGCCGTATATTCAGTAGACAAATGCCGCTCCTGCGGCCCCAGATATTATTGTAAATTTATTTTATGAAAAGAGTATCCATGGAGTTTCTTGCCGGTATCTTCTCCAGGCACAACCCACTTGGAGCCGTGCAACTAGAATCACAACGTTTTGAAAGTGCCTGCAAAGGCCCAGTTGAAATAAAAAACTTTGACTTTAAATGTCCTGCGACGTGTGTCGCCCAAGAGGTCGGGCGAAATCGCGCGACGTCGCCAGACTCCGTACGACAGCAATATTATACTATTTTAAGATATCTAGTGATGTCTTGCGCTGCTCAGCAACTTCACGCGATGTCTTTTCCTAGAGACACGTGTAGTGGCAATGTTGCCCCTATTTTGGCGTATATTATTTTTGTTACAAGTCCATGGTGTACGGGGTTTATCTGCTGTGTCATCTAACCTGAGCACTCATTACAGAACTACGGCGGCGCTAACGCGAACAGCGGCAGCAATGCGGTGACGGGCGCGGAGAAGAAGTGATCGTCACCGCCGCGCCCCGCGCCGCAGTGGCGCCGAGCGGCCGCGCGGGCGGCGAGCGCGCTCAACGACACCTTCATAGCGAACATTCTGTACAGACAGCTGTGCCCAGACACCACTGACGCCTGCGAGACACGACACTAAACAGACATTACTGGAAATACTGTAGTCGCTGATTTTCTCGAATATACCATAAAAATGCACTTTTGGATAGTCACGACTAGTTATCACATTTCAGTGTAATTTATGTTGAGAAGAACAGATACAATAATACTATTTGGTTACTTTTTATACCACACATAACATTATACACAGGCGTGACACCGCACGCACACATACAACATGATTTTACACGGAATTAAAGTGGAAGTAAGTGGTGCAATATTAAAATATACAAGTATAATGTATCTGTGCTCAAACAAATAGTATATTTGGTGTAAACAAAGCAATATCGTGATATTGTCGCTAATTATTTACTGGGCAGATAATTAATAATATATTATATTGTATTTTGTAATACAGTGGTTGTATTCAATTTTACTTTATTTATTTATTTACTCTCGGGCAACAAAAGCCCATAGATTAAAATACATAAATAAAGTATATAATGTTAGTATATCTTCAAACTAATTTATATATAAAAATATATTTTTATATGTAAATTAGTTCCACGTGTTAGTTTTCACGTAAAACTAACGTACACGTATTGTTGTACACAATAGATGTCAGTGATGTTCAGACAGTTATATTTCCAAAAACTTGAATTAGTTTGTTACGATCTTAATAGATATAATTTAATTTGAGTGTATTTTAAATGATCATCGTATTTATAGAGCAACGATCGCCTCGCGGTTGAAGCTGGCCTTCCATGCACTGACTTTCATTCATGTGCGGGTCAGAATTCGATTATATTACTCACGTTTTCTTTGATCAATAACGCCATTTCGTTAAAATCTTCTCAATGGTGTGTGTAGTCCGCCAACCCGCACTAAACCAAAAAAAATTAAATTACTCTGCACCTAAATGTGTGTTTTGAAAGGGTTCGTCGGCAGTCGTCAGGTCGCAAACATATCGACATTGCAAAGGTCAAATAACTTTTTAAATGTATTGCCGGTTGGATCCCCAACGGCCACAAGTGTAGCAACGAGCTTGTTACTTAGTTTACATATAAAAGTGGGAATAAAAATAAAAAGCGTTCGTCCTACAGTATTAAGTAGTGTTCATATTATACTGGGTCGTAGGAGCTGCATTAGATTTATCTATGGTTTTACAGATAGTCAGTGGAAGGTACTTTCGCGGCCTAATATAAATATTTAAACTACAACCCCCCTTATTGCAAAAAATTGTTTAATTAACGCAAGTCTAGTAAAACCCAGGTTTCAATATCCGTGACTTCCTAACGTCATATAACAATAATAAACTTAAAAAAAAAAAAGTTAAAACCGACTTCAAAAAACTAATAAGTTAAAATAATATTCTTAAAAAACTTAACAGCTTCTGAAGTCGGTGCCACTGCCCAGCTAGGTGCATTGAAGAATTAAGGGGCTGTCTAAGGCTTACATTCAGAGACGACAGAAACGAGCCTAAGCGTGAACTTACGCTTCCATCTGTCAAAATTTGTTCGTAAGTTTGACAGATGGAAGCGTAAGTTCACGCTTAGACTCGTTTCTGTCGTCTCTGAATGTAAGCCTTATAACCTGGGTTTTGCAATACTCGCTTTAAACCATTTTTCATAATAAGACGTACGTGTTAATGGTATCCGTGGTACTTCTGTATTAAATCACTTTTATCACTTTATTTCACCTTTGCATGGTCGTATTACCGTTTGAGAAAGTCAATGTAAGTCAGACTTCATTCATTTTGTTATTACATATTTAGTTAGTCTTTGTGTTGTTTTAATTTCTTTTAAAACTAATTGAATAAGGAAGATAGTTTTGTGATTGTGACTCATTGAAACATGAAGTATGAAATAAGGATTATTATCACTGTAAATTATTTCTGCAATATCAGACTTTGGTTCAGTCAAAAGGTTCTTGTATGAAAATCTTGCACGTTTGTGTTGACTTTTGTCATATTTTATTTAGAATGTTTTACTTTCGTAAAATAAAAACGATATCTCATATACCCTACGGTAACTGTGTATAAAAACATATTAAAAATCGACAAAGGTGTCAATTTTCCAATAGCTTGTTTAGTTAAATCACTTAAATACCCTAGCCACTTGAACGTCCACGCCGCGACCTGTCAATGCACTCAAACGTCCAGATGCGAGTGTCAAATTTTGCGCTATAAATTGCGCAGTACCTCTTCCGATAAAAACGTTTGTCAAAAGAAAATTATACAAGCTATATTAAAATTAAAAATACCGTAGCATAGCCTAATGTATACACAATATGATTATTTAAAAGTATATGCTCTAAACCCAGATCAAATTACTTAAAATAAATAGAGAATCTTAAACAGTACACATTTTTCTCTCATATTCCGAAATTATTGTTTATTTATAATAATTCCAGGCAATTTGTAACAGTTAGAAATACGGTGAAAGAAACTAGATTATATTTCCATGAAAACGATACCAAAATATTAGTATTTGATGCATCATAACTATTTTTAATAAATGAAAGAAAAGAGGTCTGGTTATCGTGATTTTCGGAGCAAGCGCGAGACCTTGAATGAGCAAAATGGCCGCCCGGGCTGTGCAGACGAGATGCTTTTTTTGATTACCTACCTAGTTTGTCACTTATTTTATTTTAGTAAAAAAAGTGTGTTAAGTACGTGCATGAATATGCGAAAAATAATAAAACACTCATGCGTTAATATAAACAGCCCAGTAAAACAAATTAAGTAATTTGGAAAACAAAAATCCGACGCCGATAATATCCCGTCTGCACAGACCTTGTACATGTAAACGTTAGATTACACTCCAGTGTCCGCAGCGTGAGCGCGTGCAGTCGCCGTGTTTACTTACTTTGAATTTGCATGTAATCACTGTGTAATATATTAATTGTATTAGAAGTATATATTTATACTAAATCTAGATAGTATAATTAAACGAATGGCATAAATTCAATCACAAAATATGTGTTCACATAAGTTTTATCACTTAAAATTTGTGGCCATTTTGATATACGACGGACCATCTCCAATGTAATACAACATTTTTTAAACCATGACGCCTATGAAACTATGATTATTTTATATCATGGACACGAGCAAATCTTAAGGAATATCTTGATATAATACACTATACGATCTAAATAATAGGAAAAAAGAATTTACGACATAACTGCGGACAATCCTCGCCGTGACGCACACACAAAATCACTCAAACTTCAAACTGAAATATAAATACAGATTAAAAAGATTTGAACTGTTTACACATGTCAGTGCCAACTACGTTTCGTTCCGCGTCCGAAACGCCAGTAACATTGCAAAAAGGAGGTTTATTATAGGGCTATAAAACCGATTTTCATTAAATCCTATAGTGGTCATTGTAGTGTAACCGAACCGAAGATGACAAAAAAATTTTGGTAACTCAAGTGGCAGCTGACGTTCAAGTGGCTAGGGCGGAGGTAACACGTCATGATACTCTAAAAGACAAACCCAACTAACGTATGCAGAAATGCGTTACGTAAAGGAGCAGACACATCCCCTAAAGTATATTTGAAGGCAATGTGTTGAAAACGCACTAGTTTAAGTTTTCTCTAGTTAACAGTTTTATATTCTTGCGTGTTCTTGCTTACGGCACACGCTCTGCTGCTGCGTTTGGTGTAGGCCGGTAATTACAAGTTTTAATACACAAAAATAATAAAATATTATAGTTAAAAAAACTATAGTACACGCTTTAGTCATCCAAACTGAAAGTGTATGCAAGATTTCAGCTCAATCGGAAACCGGAAAGTGGGTCAAATTTAACTTCCAAGAATGTCTTACATAGTTAGTTAGTTACAGGTGAAGCTAATAAAAGCGTGTTAAAAATAGGGGTAAATAAATGAGCCGACCAATGCTGGAATGGATACCTCAGCTTGCCCTTACAAGTTTGATTTAAAGGTAACAATAATATATTGTGTAACGAGCTTCAATAGATGCTTATCAATGATGTCGATTTTGTGGCGCACTTTGACTAATATAAACGCGTTTCTCTTCGTTTCAATAGAAAGAAAGTCACAGATGCGTTTAGTCTATTACTTTTACTGTCAAAATACACAACAGAATCGACACTATTTTGTATGTAATTTGGCACATAAAGTATAATAATTGTTTCAATGTTGTTCCACAAAGTAATTTTGTTTCTTTTTATTTACTCAAATTATATTATATAATAATTTTGGGAAGAACTGTGTTATACAATTACCAATTAAGTATCGCGGTAACTTTAAATTTAGCAGTTTAGGTATGTTATAAATATAATACGGGGGGTTAGCAAGTAATTCTAAGTTTTTTAATGACAAAGTTACAATAAGTAACTACGTACGACTAGTTTGAGTGAGCGAATGAGAGTAAAGCTAATAGCTTTTGTGTACAAATGTTTTAGTTAAGAGTGTGGGTTCGTATGTCACTACTGATAATGATTTAATAATAAAATGTATTCATTAAGGACGTTCTTGTTTTATTGTACACCTGAAACCCCGAAAAATGGAACAGTGAGTTGTTGCTTGTACGCACAACATATCAAGCTATATATTTTTTGTATAAGCTGACCTACTTGTACATACTGTGGCTGGCTGTAGCTTTTCGCTACTAGTGCTTTACCAATAATATACCATATTATAATAGGTAAAGCAATATTCGTAATTAGTATATAATAATCATTATGACTCGGTGGGAATATACAGTGGCTGTAAATGTTATCACATTATATGAAACTACGTATTTGTATAATGTTCTGATGTCATAGGTACATCAAAAATCTGTGATTTTTACGCAAGTTTTATTTGCATCAAATTTCACTCTGCCATCATTCGACTAGGTGAAGGGACATCGAAGTAGAAATTGATGTCACATTTGTCTTTTCAATACGTGTAAAAAAAAAATGTAATGTGTAAATAATTTTGGTTCGAATAGGTGGAGACTTTACAAACTTTGCCTAAAGATCGGGATAAGTCTAAAGTTTTGAATTTTTTGTGTAGTTCCTGTGGCTAAACTACAGATGGGATTTGATAGATTGTTTGTGTACGGTCACAGAAGAACGTGATACTAAATACGCGGTTTCCTTTAATGTGGTAACCTCTGCGGCACCTGTGTACAAGGTTCAGTGGTTAAATGAAACATCAGAAAGCAAACTTTACACAGTTTATTCATTCAAAAATTATACTTTTGCCAAACTTTAATCTGACAATAATATGAAAAACCGTTATATATCGCCATTCAATGAGCGAAAATATTGACAACGCATTTCCGACTCACCGAATAGAGTAGGTATATATGTCGCAGGATAATCGGTAAAGCGGATTATAGCTAAAATCCTAGGACAATGCAAAGATTAGGATGATTAATGAAAATAAAAAATCTTTGAAACCATATAATGTAGGATTTTCACTATAATCCTTCGTTATATCCTGCGACATATACCTACATTGATTTAGTTGTATGTAACAATGTTATATTATTTATAATCTAAAGTTCGTTACTTCCTCATTTAGTTACCACATCATAATAAAAATAGAGACTTCTTTATCCCACACTCAAGACTAACATCAAATTGAAATTCAACTCGCAACTAGATAATTTCATAACTACAAATAAATTGTACAAACATTTTAAAAGTCTACCTTGTCGAGGTTCATAAGGGATAAACGCGTATACATAAAATATATTAGATAAAAATATGGCCTTAAATTACTTAAAAATATAATACGCACATGCACACACAAAAAACTATATTTTAAATAAATGCGAACACTAAGTTATAAACTAGATTAAAATTTGGTAAATAACTAACAAACCCTCGTGAATTATCATTTAAGTTACATCTGTGACCAAACTTACTAATTTTATTAAAAAAAGGTAAATTAATTTATTTACCAAGTTAACAAAATTATTTTATTAAAACAAGAGAACTATTTAAATAGAGAAAGAAGCTTAAAAGGAATGTTGTAATAAATTAACTGAGAAGCTGTTGAAGCATTATAAAATAACTGTCATGTTACAGCGAAATGGTGAACTGAAGTTGTAGGAAAGATTTGCACTTATGACGATTTAACATGCAAAGCGAATGAAACTTCAATCTAAGCATGGTGGAACTCCATTTTATTAAAGCATGCAGCTAAATTACTCAATTTCAAGTATTATAAAATTTCCTTAAATGCAAAAACCTGAAGTCAGTCAAAGTAACTAACTTTAAATAATTACAATTAAATGACGTCATCTCACATTTGCGAACATATATTGATCATAAATCAGAAAGTCGAGAGGTTTGAATATAAACACATATCGGCGTAGTGGATTTATCTTTGGTTTATTTCTGATACAGTGAGGAATTTTCTGACAGCTTGCAGGCCAGCTCATTAACAATTAAAAACAAAACAAAATAACTCTATAGTTGATGTTGCGTTGACAATAAAGCGGACAATACCTACTCTTATCTCTGCTTTTTAGTTAATATTTTGTAGTGAATTTGTTAAGAATTTAATCATTCTGACGATAAGATTTAAATTATTTTTATTTTATTATTTACAATAATTTGTTATAGACCGTTTCTTCTTGTTTAAAGCAGATCCTGAGCTATAACTAAAAAATTTAGAGCTATGAAAAAATCCCTCTTTATATGGCAGTATTTCATTTCTTTTAAAGGTAAATAAATCCTTTTATGGCCAATTTAATTTAATTAATTGAAATTACTGTTTCACTATTACACGAATATCTGAAAAAAATTACATTAGGACCATTAGGTACTCGTATTGTTTTACTATCCGTTTCAAGTATAGTTGCCCTTACGTTTCGACAAACAAGAAGTTTAAAATATGTTTCCAATAATTGTTACATATACCTTAAACAGTAATATTTTATAGTGTAATTCAAGTTTAACTTTTTATTATTATAGTTCCAATATCTACAGTGTTCTTGTGCCGCAGTAAAGTGCTAGTGGACGCACGGCACAGACAATGTCATGAGCTGTAGGAACTCTATGTAAACTTAATAATAACAGTTTAATAAATTATAACTATGCTAGCTGTGCCCGCTCTCGAAAAATATTTAAATTTAGATTTTGGAAATAAATGTATCCAAATATCATAAAAGTTTGATTAATGAATATCATGAAATCTAAAAAGAAATACAAACTGGCCCGGAGTTCGACACTCACTAACTCGACACAATAAATTTTGGAAAAATATTCAATGTACAGACTCAGTTTCAATGTCCAGTCAACATCAGAGTGATCGGAGCGCACAGAATAGCACAGCACACAGTTCAAATTGGTTTGTGTGTATACACACACAAACCAATTTGAACTTTATGTCAAAACAACAAGATTGATTTTAGGTCTTTAACAACAAATGACATTTCAATCGAAAACTAATTTTAGTGGTCAAGTTGGGATTCCTGAATTGTATAGATAATTTTGACAACTTTGCACACGCCGATCATGCTGACACCGACTGTACAAAGAAAATAAAAGTTGGTAATGTATGACAAAATTTTGCGAATGTCCTTTGGACGTATTTAATAAACGATATATCTACCTAATATAATATATGAGATTTCTAAACATACACTAGAAACAAATAATATACAATCTATTTATATTCCGTACGTCGTTAGCGCGTCACTGCGGCATCACAATATTATATCCTAGCTAGTCGTAACTTGTAAAAATGTCATAACTTGAAACACTGAGGTGAAGAGTGGCACATTATTGTGAAGTCCTTTGTCTTATAACGTATTTCAATTAGACAACACTGTACATTATAGCTCCAACGTTATACTAGAAACAAAACTGCGAAGTAATATAGTGATGATAGTTTTTAAAAAACAGAGATCGTAGTCTAGATTCTAGATTATCCCCCATATGCATAAAAAACGGACGTTCTATTAAAGATTTATAAATTATACCTGTCATTGTCATTTTCATGTAAATGAAGAGATGATAACAGATTCAAATGCCGTTTTAATTTTTTGAGATTTTTAACACGCTTATGATGAGAGGAGTAAGGCTTATAAAAATTGTCTGTGGCATAATATTTATACCATGTGCTTTGCCATGTACTTTTCGAGACTATGTTGAGGCGCCGCTTCCAGTCTGATCTGATTCAGCTGTATACCAGTATTACACGCAGCGACTGCCGCCTGACATCTGCAACCCATTTACTAGGATATGCAACGGCACAGTGGCTAAGCGATAGGCTTTCAAAGGCCCTAGTGTAAGTATCTTTTACCAATCTCGTTTTTACGCAGCGACCGCGTTTGGCGCTACGATCGGCGAAGAGCTCGAAACGGGCCAATCAGAACGCATAACACAGTGGATGCTTATACTAAGGGCCCAACATTGAAATTGCGGAAAAAAGCAGCTGTTCCATTCACTTAGTCGAGTAATATTGGAGTATTTGTATGGAACAGCGGATTTTTAATTCTTTAAACCTAAACTGACACCTCTCAAATACGCCTTTTCTCTCAATTCTTGAGCCTCTGAAATACGCGCACGTACGGAACAAATATTTGTATGACCTACAGATAGGCGTTTTGGGTCTGTGTGTGTGTGCATATGAGATTTATGTCAGTATACTGTACCCACGATACGGGAGAAATAATAGTTTGGGGCAACGTTTAAAAAAAAAAAAGATATATACCGATAGACTGGATTGATTGTGTAACCTTTCAAGCTGCTGACTCCCGTAACGACTGTCATAGATATTCGTATGACAACAGGAACCAACTGCTAACGTGCTTTCAGGGACATAAAGGGGTCTCTATGTGGAATGTGTGATCACCCATCCAGGGACTGAACGCAATAACCCAGCTTATCTTTGCAGATGGATCTATTTGAGCGATAGCTACGAGCTCCCGCACAATTCCCTTATTGCAAGACTGACATTTCTCAAAATCGCAGGATTTTCAAATAGTAATTAATAAAATACCATAAGTAATAATATATTTTCTTGAGTACAAATAATATACTTATGTATACAATTAGTTAATATCTACAGTACAGTAATGAAATATTATTGTAAAACAATAGTTATTTGTTATACAAGAGTGCAAAGTTGCTTTTTAACCGCGTGTTCAATTTTGATGACCGAGCAAGCGAAGGATTCTAAAATTAGAATCCTGAGCGTTAGCGAGGGAATCAAAAGAGCACGAGGTGAAAAATCTTTGCACTCGAGTGCAACACGTAACTTTTCATTCCACCTCAGCGAGGAAATGACTAAATGCAAAAAAAAAAAACGTTTAATTCACAAACTTAGTGCACACGATGTTCTAAATTCAATTTACTTTATCCTCTAGAGAATAAAAACGGCTTTTCCACTCAGATATTGAAGATTAAAAATACTCTTTCCGAGATGGTGGGATGAAAATTTACTTTATCCTCTAGAGAATAAAAACGGCTTTTCCACTCAGATATTGAAGATTAAAAATACTCTTTCCGAGATGGTGGGATGAAAAATATATTACTTAAGGAATTAAAATCCTGGTAATTTTTAGTTATGTCCGTCTTGCGCGATATATTTAATTATTATTTAATATTGGATGATAGACGAAATTTTGCGCTGACTCCAAATAAAATGGAATAAAGGCAGGAGAATGATAATTGCATGGTAAATATATTGCGTGGTTCAAAAGTGGGATGGCAAAGGCTGTCTGGTACTCAACTTAAGATTAACTAATTATGTCAAAGATTATGTGTTCTATTTGAAATACGTTTTCCGTTGGCGCATTGTCAAGTTCATAGACGGAAAAATATGTTTATATTGACCTACTAAGTCAATGTTTATATTATATACAATCATATACATGATAGGCTCAAATTATATCAAGCCAATAATCCTTAAGCATACCGATAACTAAGAAACATTGCAAATTTTTAAGATTTTCACAGAAATCCAAATGTATGCAAAATCGTTAAGAGGAACAGTTTTAGAAATTTTAGTCAATTAATTAATTAAATTCCCATTAGTGTAACACTGGCACTTTTGTGAAATATAAGCTTATAAATATTGTTATAACAAATCTTTCGCAGAATCGGGTGTAGAGCATTATTGGACTCAATATTAAGAAATTTATATTGATTGATAATGTGACATAGTTACTAGGACGTTTTAGAACATGTCGCTAACAAATAAACGTGTAAAATTATGTCATGAATAACGGCATTTTAGCCATCCATTATTTGACGTATAACCTTGACATAACTTTAATTCAGCGTTTATAAGTAGAGGGGATTAAGATCTTATAACCTTTCTAGTCCCGATCCCTTAAAGGGGTTGTTGTATTCATCAATATGAACAACTTTTACTAAGGGATCAACCCTGAAATCGCGGAAATAATATCAGCTGTTCCACATATTTAGTCGAGTAATATTGAATGATTTGTATGGGACAACTGATTTTTTTTCGTGATTTCGTTGTCCCATTTAAAAGTTGTTCATAATGTTGAAGGGATCGCGACTAGAAAGGAAGGAACTTGTATTATTGACTGGTTATTACACTTGGTTTTTTGTTACTTGACATAAGAAATGAGTGTATGAAGGGATTATGTAACATTTTCAGGATTTATTATTTTTTACGTTGAATGAAGGTGTTAAGTCACAAAATAAAAAATCTTGAAAATGTTACATAACCCCTTCATACACTAATGTCTTATTATTAATAAACAATCTTCACAAAACTCGTTAATGAAATAATGATTTATAAAATACAACAAATCGTTCACGATCGATATGGTAAAAAGTGATTAATTTATCAAAGACAGTTAAATTTAACATGATTTTAATGTTTTAAATAACGTTTTTCGTCAAAAAACTTGTGAAATTTATTTACTAAACTTATTACTGTTTTAACAAGTAAGAAAAAACAGAGTAATGTGTTTGTAGTATAAGAATTTAATGTACCAATCTACGTCTATATTTGAATAAATTAATAGATAAAATCATTAGCATTGTTTAACGCGTTGTATTAACGAAGTAGTAAACGCATTCCGTATTAAGAATCACGTCAGTTATACACATCATTCGACGGACGGACTGTTAACACCTACGTTTATTTAGGCTACACGGTACGCTACACACTCGCACGCAACCGCCACACTTGCTCAACATTCAGCGACAACGTAATAATTTAGAATTTTATATACAAACTCGATATAAATGTACAAAGTTTGAGGTTGCCTCGAAATTATAAATATTTTGAAGTTGACTGTACAAAATGCTAAGATAAGCATAAACGTACTTATAACATACACAATCATGTATTTTAAGACTTTCACTGTCCCAAAGTCATTTGCTATCTCATTACTATTCGTCCAATAATAAATAATAATTGATATTGCAATTGTGCATTACATGTCATGCCGAGGGAGGTCACATGTAATGCATGGACAGTGAAAATGTAAAAAAATTGTCTTTTAACACTGATCATAAAATAACCCACTTTTCAAAAATAATAATTACGGTAAGAAAAATATTGCCAACCACAAATAACTTATTTCCGAAGACAGGTCTTGGTAAGAGGAATATATAGGTAATATGGCACCAAGTAGCTGTCATATGGAGGAACCAATGTATATTAGAGTTATCTAGAGGCAAAGATTGATTTGAAGCTGGCGTAAAAAAATTATCGACAGCAAAAATAGGTATAGTGCCACAAACACTTATCTGACCCGGTCATGGCGTCGCTGCCGTCGCTTTTGCCAATGTCATCTCCCTACAAAAATGACATTTTGAAGTCATTTTTGTTCTGGGGCAACGTTAGTTCCAATTTTGGTGACCGGCTCAGATTAGTTTGTGGCACTGTAATCTCCTTTCATAACACAATTCTGAGATACTCGAGACAGAGAATTAATAAAGAAAATTATCTTATATTCATATAACCTAAATACGATCAATTCCTTCAAACAGTAAACGTTATAAATATTCAATATGGACGCGTATTTCTGAAATGTACAAGGCCTTAACGCAGTTCCGTGCGAACTCAAAATTACGAAGCAATCAATTCCTCCTTCTCAATGCTGAGGGTCCACGTTTCATTTTTTGCTTCATGATGTTGCGCCATCGGCGGGTCTACCGCGGAACAAAATGGTAATGATCTTTGACTCTAGTAATAAACTTCAATACGAACGTGAGAGATTAAACTTCGAGATACCGTGTAAAAAATTACCAGTTATGAAGTTGGGACCCGCAGGTCTGTTTTCGGCAACATGTATGGTTTTGTGCATGTGTCGAGTGTGGTGCGGATTTGGTCGTACCAGCGCTTAGGACTACGACCTCGTGGTCACTTTCCTGTATATAAGCGGTGACGATAAACTTTTCAAAGTTATCGTCTTTCTTCCGGGCTATACCTATAACTGAAATACGAAGTCTAATAAAAGTTTTTACATTTTATCAATCAATGTATGTAATTTTAATTCTTCATCATCTATCATACTTACTCGTATAGAGAAGATATATGTAGGAGCTACAGTTCTTCAAATCTAAACTAAAACACACCTTTTTGGCTTTGACAGCTGTCAAAAGGTATTTTTAAGATTTGAAGAACTGTAGTAGGTAATGTACAGAAGTGATTATACACGATACGCGATTATGACGCAAAACTCTCACAGCAAAGATATTTCAGGCCTTTTAAATTCAAAAGTCAACACTCGCCACTCCATATGAGTGCGTTCTGGCCTTGTATATATTAGAAATACGCAACGGGGACTCAACGCTACCGCTACTTCAATACTCGTAAACCTCATTATTAAATCTGAGGGAAATAGTGTCGTCTCTTTCACTCGTATAGACAACAAAAACACCTCAATTTTATTAGCGTGAGAGTAGGATTATTATAATTATAATAATATAATTAAGGCCGGAGTCACGTCGAAACTGTTTCAAAGTCACTTACAGTTTCGTTTATATAGTTCGTGTTTAGTCGAGTTTTTATGATAACATAGACAACATCAACCAGACTACAGCCGGCCGCGCGGCTCCGCCTCTGTATAACGATCGACAATGCGCCAAACCATGTATTACCTAACTTTAACTCTAGTATGTATTAGTTCGCACAACACTTCTGACTGCTTATCTGCAACAGTGCAGTACATCTTCTGTAGACAAATAGAAAAATAAAAAACATAAGTAAAAGTTAAAGTAGCTTTGACATAACCTAACCGTCAAAAACCCCCGACTCCAACTAGAAAAAGATCTGTAACTTTAGAACGTCTGAACAGATTTTCATAAAACATAGCTAAGATGATACCCGATTAAACTAGCTTTCGATTAAAAACTGCATTGAAATCGGTCCATCCGTTTTGGAGCTACGATGCCACAGACAGACACGCAGATACACACGTATCTCTGTCTCTGTATATCTGTGTACTTGTGTACAAACTTATAACACCAGTCTTTTTTGTCGGGGGTTAATTAAAATAAAAAGAGGTATATTAATATGGTTCGGCCATAACAAATGCTAGCCAAAAATCCATGCCCATTGCGCCAATAAAGAAATGAATCTAAAATGGCGGCTTGTACTTATTTATTGCGGGTATTTTTTTCCATATTTTATACCGTTTTCGTACTCGGTCGGGAGGGCCACGCTTACTGGTCGGCCCATAGGGGGCAGAGCTGTGATGATACTCACGATGTTATTGCGGCGTCTGCGGCGAGGAGGAGCGCGAGTGCGCCGCCAGAGACTGCTGCAGCGCCGCCGGTGTCAACCACTCTCTAGAGTACAGTAAGTTCAAAAACACGTTTAATAAAATTATAGATCACACTCGCAATCGACGCTAGGCAAGGGCAAAGTGTATCATTTTTGCGATTGGAAAATTTGCATCTGGCTCACTGAAATGATCCGACACACTGATATGTTTCATTTGTATCATTTGGATCATCGGCTCAAAGGATATAAAATGGTTTGTGTAACTGTTTACGGAACCGACTCACTGATCCGGATAAGTTATTGAAGTATGCAAAAAACGACCTTATTGTATTTGATTAATAGGTATGTAATTATTTTAACCCTGAATGATATTATAGATTTAATGTAATTATTTTATGATACAACAAGTGATCAGTGTAATACTGCACTTGCACTGTTTCTTTTAGATTTTCTGCACGCCTACTGGTAAAACATGGCTGAGCCCAAATTCTTCTATTCCACCATGCTTTGCGTATTACCCATGTTTGCAAAATATAAATATCTTTATCTTTAAAGATGTGTAAGCGCCTTAGTGGTCATTTTTACGTGCATGGATAACGCCAACGAAAAACTGTGAGAGTGTGAGCACATCTTATTTGTTATCTCTTTCTGACTTGTATGGATTGTAATATGTCACGCGGTAAGAACGCAGAGCAAAGTAATGTTTCAGATCTAAATTATGCGACTGCTTTAGCGTACGGACCTTAAGGCCCGCTGATACGTCGTTGAAATCAGCTTAAAAAATTGTATAACATCAATATATTGAGACTCACTTTGGCAGACACCTTTGCAGGAAAGGAACACAGGAACTCACGTACGCTAGTCGGTTGACCCACGCCGGGATGTCTCGGTCGCACAGCGCCTGGACACATAATACACACATATTCCATCATAACACAATTTTTGCTAATATTATTGCTAAATGTGCGTGTCGTTTGCTAATGATTTAATGACCATAATTCTTCAACAATTCCACAAACTGCAGTCTAATATTGAAATTAAATTAATTAATAGTAGATACATACACTATAACACTACACAGTATAAAATAAAGTCACCCACCGCGTCTGTCAGTTTGTTAGCTAATTACTTCGTAACCATACAACGGATTTTGATGCGGTTTTCACCATCATTTTGAGTATTTCTTCCGGAAGGTTTATATGTATAATACTTTTATATTTAATGTAAGGATAGTAGAGAAATTGCACCCGTGCAAAGCCGGGGGTGGGTCGCTAGTAAATAATAAATTATGGGTGTACCCATTATGTATGGCTACCCAAGTCTTAAATCATTTTCACGTAATTTTAAAGCACCTGTTGCGTTTATTTAGATTAACTCCGAGCCTTAAAGTTAATATTTTTATATTAACGACTTACCAAACAGAATGCCGATGTGAAGTGATTACAGTTGTTGTTCATAAGGTGGTACCTGGAAAGAGATAGTAAAGTCACAGATTATATAATAGTACTTCGTAATCGTAACAGACACTTCACTCCCTTGAGCGAAGTATAGCATACATCGCTCAAGGGAGCGTCGTCCATTTGTAGTAGTAGGTCAATGGTTATCTGTGTAGATTTAACATGTTTTTTAGTTGCCTGCTTATTTAACATGTTTGTTAGTTGCCTGCTTATTTAACATGTTTGTTAGTTGCCTGCTTATTTAACATGTTTGTTAGTTGCCTGCTTATTTAACATGTTTGTTAGTTGCCTGCTTATTTAACTCTTTTGTCGTATTATGGGATTTACAATTGACGCGCACTATACATAATTGCTACATACCTGTCACCGCGGAACTGCTTGCCGAGCTCTGCCACTAACCGTCTGACCTCGTCTTCGCTGAAGTCCGTATATCCTATGTGTACACTCTGTCTGTAACACAAACATTCAACCATTAGTGTTACAGTTTCTCTTTCCATTAATCACAGAAAGCGAAATATCAAGAGCTTATAAATAAGCTCTTGTCATTTAGTGATAAAGTTTGGAGCCTCGATAATATTTACTAAGGGCCCTTACAAGTGCATAATGAATTCGGGACCGAACGTTTGAACAAATATGTGACCACTAGATAAACCAACTTATGAGGTTTCGTTTCACCCGATGGTAAGTGTTCACCGCCACCCATGAACAACATGAACATGAACAAATATACTGTTACATATAATTTATATAATGTTTTCATTACAAAGCAAAGGGATGAAATTTGACCAATTTGGTTTTGATTTTGCGGCATTTTGTTGAAAATATGACATAATTATTACAAAATTCACGAATACTGATTCCCAGTTTTTAGATTTTGCATGTTCTAGTGATCTAGTCACAAGACAAGTGGTTTTGACCAATGCAATCTGAATCGTGTTGTATACCGATGTCACTACATTATGTACACACAACTACATAACAAGCGATACAACTCTACTATAAGTTGACCTCATAATATTGTATAAACTTTCTTTACAATGAGAGGCCAACTTATACTGAAAATGTATGTGTGTGCCTTTTGGTATTGGTAACTTGGGCGAGTTTCCGCAACTCCACGTCGATGCGCGTATTTTGAGTATGAGTAGGACTAGATAGTTTCATTCTAGCCAACCTCCTCCTCGAGGACGGCCAGCAGACATTTGATGTTGCTGGCGATCTTTCGGAGAGTACTCAGGTTACCGAAGCACTTGGTCCATCACCTTATACTGAAAATGTACAGCTTGATATGTAGTGGTGCTCACCTGAATCGGAACTGTTCGCCCAACTCCCGCTCGTCGCGCGGCGTGATCTCAAACACGCCGGTGAAGGCGTAGGGATGCCCGCCGTACGCCCACTCCGAGCCGTGCACCTGCACGCCGCTGTGGAACACGCCCACTCCTGCGCTCGCCGTGTACCTGGGGACATTCATATACATACAAACACGTTCCTCAACGTTTGCTAACTTTTTACCTTAACATTCAGTTTTGTTAATAACAAATATTTGTATGGCCTACAGCTTCGGGTCTGGGTGTGCGTGCATGTGAGATGTAAGTTTGTAAACCCACGATACAGGTCAAATATTTATTTATTTATATTTTTTATTGTACACCAGGTAATAAAAACAGGATTGAGAATCACATAAGCTAATATACAATGAGCGGTCTTATCGCGCACAGCGATCTGTTCCAGCCAAATAGTAGCCCCTGCAAGGGCGGCCCTAGCAATTTTTTCAGGTGGTACGAGATCCCCCTAAGATTGCGGGCGCCCGGGGCGGTCGCACCGTTTGCACCGCCCGGGCGCCCTCAGGCCGCCCCGAGTTCCGCAACGTATTTTTAAATAAATTCAATTTAGGTAATTCAAATCTATTGACACTTTCTATGGTTGAAATAAATTTGTCTAACTTTATAGAACACCTCAAAACAAGCTTTTATCGAGGAAAATTTAAATACAGATCTAGCAGAAGACCAAATGGAGAGTTGCAGGAGCTGGGTCGAGTTGATAGTATGTTCTTACCAGTTGGTCCAGTACATGTCGTACACGTTGAGCACGACGGCGGCCTGGCCGGGACGCGGCGCGCGCTGCTCGCCGCGGCGCGACAACAGCGACATGCACGACGGGAACATGGCACAGATGCCGCACGACTGCGCACACGCAACCACACACATTACACACTGCACCACGAATACAAACGACTGCGATTGAAATGGGAAATGCTGGCGATTTTCAGTTTAACTTGTTGCTACATAATATACCTACGCCTCTTACTGCATTTTTTATGTCGTCTTGTGTCTTTGCTTTTACGAAGTGGGGTTTTTTGTTCAGCTGATACTTTACGATTTATATTTTTATACGTGTATCAGAAATGCGTGGTCATATTTAAAGGTGTGGGTCAGACCATCAAACTGAACAACTTTCTCTATGGGACTATCATCGTAGTCGCCAAAACGTTAACTACTGCATTTTTATATGGAAATTGTAATGCGCGGCGACAATAGAAACTAGTCTCATAAAATGTATTCTCATCTGAGCTTTAAAATACACTGTAAACATGAATACATAATATCGCTGCCAGCTATTGAAAAAGAAAATGTTACAATAAAAATATTATAGCATTGTATTATTGTTGTAAAGTGGTTTTTCAGTACGTAAGTATATGTATTTGTTTCTATTTTAAGTATTTGTACTTACTGCAAAGAAATCATAGTGACGCAGTAGTAGGTAGTAGTACGTAGCTGACCTTAAAAAAGGTCAGCTGAAAAAAATAATTAACATTTTTACAAGTAGGTGAACCGTTGTCACCTTTGAATATAAAACCAACGTTGTCACGGTAATAAACTGTATGTTACGGTAATAATCAGTACCTACTCCGATACGGTGAATATTGGTGAACTCCGTACCTAATACTATTAAAATTTAAACGATTCAGACTGCGAGCGTGTTAAGCGAATAGGCTGCAGGGCTAGCACGGCGGGTGGACAAACCCGTTTCCTCCTCCCTTTGTCTCCTTGACAGAAGACAAAACGAAAAATCGAGAGAGGAAACGGTAAAGAAATGGTTTTGTCTCCGATTTTTCTGTGGACATATTCCGTCTTATTACAAAAAATGATTTGAAGCAAGTCTTGTAAAACTCTGGTTTTAAGATAGCCCTGTCTCTTTTTGTCATATGACGTTAGAAAGTGACGGATATATTTCAAACCTTGGTTTTACTTTTTTAGACGACACGGTTGGCGCATTGGCAAAGCGATTAGCTTTCTGCACTACATGCCGCGGATTCGATCCCCGCACGGAACAAATATTAGTATGATCTACAGATAGTTGTTCCGGGTCTGGGTGTGTGTGCATGTGACATGTATGTTTGTAAACTGTACCCTCGATACAGGAGAAATCCTAGCGAGGGGCAAAGTTTATAAAAAAAAAAAAATAGTGGACTTGGTTTAAACCATCTTTTGTAATAAGGAGGATAACGGATTACGTTTTCTCCGCCCTTTGTCTCCTTAACAGAAGACAAAACGAAAGAGAAAACGGTAAAGACATTTTTTGTCCCCGATTTTTTACATTCCCCTTTTATGTCGTGCTAGGCTTGCTGGTTGGCATAAGAATGCATGGATGGAACAAGTTCATCATCATCATTCTGCTGCCCTTATCCCAATTTATTTAGGCTCGGCGCAATGTCTTTTTCTTCCATTCATCTCTATCCGACGTCATTTCCAGATTCACTTCCTTCACACTAATGTCATGTTTCACACAGTCCATCCATCTTTTCTTTGGTCTGCCTCTTCTCTGATAGCCATCAACATTCATACTTTGAACTCTTCTTATAACATGATTCTCATCTCTCCGCATTACATGTCCATACCACGACAATCGGTTACTTTTTCTTAGAACTGTTTAACACAGTGTCGAATTTTATGTTTGATCAAGATTCTGAGCCTATAATTGCGTTTCTCCACTACTCCGATTATTAATCGGTCTGATATAGAAATTCATTGTTATGTTGTTATGTTATGTTAATTGTTTATGCAATCGTGAGTAAAAGGATTGCATCCCTGATGCATCGGGTGCGGGGTAGTTCCAACAGTCTTCTGGCTATTGTGGCCGAGGATTTCGAGAGTGCTATTATGTGACTGTGCAAAAGCCAGCAGCCATGCTCGTCTCAATTAAATAACTTTTCTTAATGTGTGTAAATGTAATTCTATGGACTGATGTTTGTTCGAAATAAATGATTTATATTATTATTATATTATATTGTTTAGTGTACAATGGATTCCTATATTGGACCGATAATTTATCGGAGTAATGGAGAAACGCACTATATTTTATGGAGATATTCCCTCTCTTTCTATGCTTTTTATTTTTTTGGCGAACAATAATTTATTTATAAACAAATTACCTATTAGTCGCGTTTTCAATATAATGAGTTGTAGGTAAATTTTATAACATTTTTACGTTAAAAAAAACCTTACAAAGTGTGATTTAATTTGATTAATAACTTGGTCGATATTATTCTAATTCAGTTCAAATTACCGCGAATTTATTGACAGCTTAAAAATTGAATTGAATTGCTGCTTGCTTATTCTACGAATTGAAAATGCTTCTACCTTTTTTGGCGTAGCTATGTTAATTTTCTTCTTCATTTGTAAAACGATGTCTCTAAAACTTTTAACACTGGAAATTCATATTCTCTACCAAAAAGTGATGCACAATAATCGACACAAAAACACTACCGCATTCTTCAAGCGTCACAGAGACTGTCTTTGCCGGTTGCCTTCGCTACAAAGAACTCGGCTCTTGAAGGCGGGAAATTTTCACCAACATATTTAGACCCCTGACGTCTTAGACACATTGACAATCTTTTTATTTACGAGGGACTCGGATATGGTGGTCGTATCAATATTATCTAACATACTTTTAATCCGATATAATCTGGAACAGACTATTATCAGTCGCCAGTAATGATCAACTGATTTGGTCTTTGTTTACTTTCTACGATAGTGAGATTAGTGGGTAGTTTAAAAGATATAGACAGTGTAACTTCTAATTAACCCTAATAAAGCTTGCATTGCAATTAAACAGAAAATTAAACAACTTGACCGTTATTAGAAGCTTATTATATTGAGATAGGCACTTCCGCTTCCCGTTGTATTTTACCTCTCTTTCTACCCTAATGTTCCATCTCTTTCGCACATCCCCACTGTCACCAGGCGTGGGGGTGATGGAGGCGAGAGAGCTCCATGCACTATAGTTCGTCATTGGCTTGATGTTTCCCGTTGTGTTAACTTGTGCTCCTAGTTGCAAATTATAGTTAAAATATTATAATTATTAATATTAATAAGTGTATTAAAGTGAGTGAATTTGCATGTAAGTTGCACAAGTATTCAATATTTATTCTTAACGGTTTTACCGTTCGATATAAACAGTTTAAATCTTTCTACCTATATTGTATAATTACATTATTCGTACTTTTCTTTCCATTTAGGATAGTGTCTACGAAAATATTAATAATGAATAACAGTAATAATATAAATCATGATGAGTTGACTAAGGCGGGTACTTCTGGAATTAAACAAAACAATAATCGGCGTTCTTCAACTAGCAATAGTAGTAATAGTTCAAGTACGTCATGTTCGTCTAGTTCTTCTCAATCTCCGCGAGATTTGAAGAAAAAGAAAAAGAGAACACGTCGTCACCACCGCTCTAAAAAACAAAAGAACGAACGTCGTCTTTTGGAAAAATTGACTAAAGAAGTAGGAGAATTAAAGAAAAATATAGTTAGCTACGAAAGCAGGAACTACCCTGATAATGATAATGAATCAGTTATATCCGATGTTAGTCGTGACATGTACAATGATTGTTGTATGAATGCTTCGCAGGCACTACCCTCTCCTTGTAATCTAAATACTGGCATAGTAACAGATTTAAGTTTTGATATAGAAACTAAACTGAAAGATCCGGCAGTACCTCCAACGCCTGAGGAATATTTAAAAATGTTAAATGATATCCAACGATTTGGTAGTAATACGTGGTCCGATATAAGGTATGCCGACACTCAGAAATTATATAATCATTCTCCGGGATTCACAGAGCTAGAAACAAACGAAGAGGTGAAAGCTTATGACAATACACGCCACTTAACATACTCTGATAAATCATATGCAGCTATAACTTTTTGTATTTTAAAACAAAAAGAAGTTTTTCTCGATAGTTTACGTAATTTAATGGCATGGTCTAAAACACCAAATGCATCACTTATTAACCTTAATGAAAAGATTGATGAACTTTTTTTAAGAGGTGATTTCCACAAGGTCTCTACTGACCTGCTACAAATGGCTTGCGGCCACAGAGCGGAAGCTATCGAAATGAGAAGGGATGGAATACTTAAGTGTGTTCGTGACCCACTTATAAAAGCTGCGTTGAACAAAATTCCCCCTTCTAATAATCATATTTTCAACCATGAAGCTCTTACAGCTACATTAGAAAAAGTAGGTGGAGTAAGGAAAGCCTTTTGGCCAGTAAAGCAATCTAGCAGTGGGAATGCTTCGCGAGCTAGACCCTCTAATACTGCACGGCTCCCCTCGCAGGGGCATGCCTCTCATTATGTGCCATCGCGTGGTACTTCTGGCTATTGCTGTGAGCCTGCTCCGAGCACTTACATGCATTATCATCAAAACCAACCCTCGCAGGGTAGCCATTTATGTCATTGTCCTCCGAAAGGGCATGTTAATACTAGTCACGAACCTCATAATTACCATCCAAATAATAGAGGTATGTCCTTTCGATCCCGCGGATCAAGGTCAAGACACCCGAATCAAAGAGGTCAAAAGCGCTCCTTTTCGCCACCCTACAATAAGGGTAACAAAAGACAAAGACAATGACTCGCGACAGTTTCAGGCCGGGAGGTTAGCACAGTATCTCGATCATTGGAAGAGACTGGGATCCCCAGACTTTGTTCTGAAAATAATATCAGGGTATCGCATACCTTTTCGGAAAAAACCCCCACTAGGAACACCGGACTTAAAAAGCGATCGTCATCGCACATTAGAGTCAAGCGAAATGTCATCAATCATCCTTCAAATGAAACGGCAAGGTGTTTTGGAGGTAGTAGCGCCTTCCCCAAGCTTTGTCTCTCCTCTGTTCCTAGTACCGAAGACAGATGGGAATCATCGTCCTATCTTCAACCTGAGATCATTAAATCGTTATGTGCTAACAGATCGTTTTCGATTAATAAATATGTACCGTATCCCGGACTTCCTTCAACCTCAAGATTGGATGTGCAAGGCGGACTTGTCACAAGCCTATTTCAATCTAATGATTGCCCAGTCGCACAGACGGTTTCTGCGTCTAATTTACAAAGAGGAATTACTACAAATGACCTGCCTCCCATTCGGTCTAAGTACAGCACCGAAAGTTTTCGCGTGCCTTACGAATTGGATTGCGCAAGTCCTTCGAGAAAAAGGTGTAAGGATCATTGTTTATTTAGACGATTTTTTACTGACTCATCAAAATCCGGACGTTTTAACGAGGCATGTCAGTCTACTTTTAGAGACCCTGGAATTCCTCGGGTTCCAAATAAATTACGAAAAGTCTGTTCTTGTTCCACAAAGATATATAACCTTTCTGGGCATAGTCTGGGACCCATGGGCGAATCAAAAGTATTTACCAGTAGAAAAAACTGCTGCTATTGTCAAAAAAGTCTCGCAGATAGTAGAAACAGGCAAGAGTACCCTCAAGGAACTCCAGAGTCTGGTGGGGCTGTTAAATTTCGCCAGCTTCGCCGTACCTCGGGGCAGGTTAAATCACCGAGAGACTCTCAGCTTTTTAAATTCCCTCCCGGAGTTTGCAAACTATACCAGATACAGTCTGCCTCTCAAGGTTCTCGAAGAAATGCATTGGTGGCCTCAGAATTGCCATCTGCCGACTCTGATACATGCACCACCTCCAATACATTTTCTCACCACCGATGCCTCAGATATAGCATGGGGAGCTCAACTCGACAACAATACAATATCTGGAACTTGGCACCTAAAGGAACAGCTCTTACATTGCAACCTGAAAGAGTTATTAACTATCCTAAAAGTGTTGGAAGTCCACGCGCCAACCATGGCGCAGAGTTCAATCCTGATCCAGTCGGACAATCGTTCTGCGGTAGCCTATCTCCGCAACGAAGGGGGAACCAAATCTCGGTCACTGTTGAATCTAACACACCAAATCCTCTGTATCATGGACAAATATCAGATTTAGTTCAAAATTTATCACATTCCCGGCAAATTCAACAATCACGCAGACTGTCTATCCAGACACCGTCAGCTTCCGGAATGGCATCTACTTCCAAACTCCACGGAAATGATTTTTGCAAGGATGGGAACCCCTGTGATCGACCTGTTTGCATCCAAAACTGCTCGAGTAGTGGCGAACTATGCAACCATAGACCTCAAGGATCACGAAGCGATGTTCCACGATGCATTCAGCATACCGTGGCACTTTCCACTAGCGTGGATCTTTCCACCGCCTTTTCTGATTCCCCGCGTGTTAATGCACCTAAACCAAGCCTCAGGGGTTTATCTAATCGTAGTCCCTCGTTGGGAAAAAGTTTTCTGGAGAGCGGATCTCAAATCTCGGGCCATTGCAGCCCCGTTCACACTGACGAATTTGAAACGGTTTCTAGTCGACACAACAACGGGGCTACCACCTCCGAAGGTAAAAGAGATGGTTCTGGAGATTTGGAAATGTGGGGGTGGTCCGAGAGCGTAAAGACGTGGAATCCCAACCACCTATCTCTACTTAAATCCTCCTGGCGGCCTTCCACCTGGAAGACATATAAAGTGGCCTGGAATCGATGGATTGCATGGACTAAACAGCATAAAATAAACCCAGTGCGTCCAGAGGGATCCGAACTGGCTCAATTCCTGGCAGATCTACATCTTAATTTTAATTTATCTTATAACACTATTCTTCTTCACAAATCAGTAATATCAACGCTATGTAACGCAGAATTATCTGGTAAATTAAGTAAAGATGTGTTGGTTAAACATATATTAAAATCTATATCGTTAAAAAATCCCAAGTCTCCGAAACCACCGGTCTGGGACACTGACGTATTAACTAATTATTTGTGTAATTATTCTTTAGATAGCAATAATATCTTTCAAACTGTTCGGCATACAGCAACATTATTAATATTATGTTCAGGTCGCAGAATCCACGATCTGACGTTGTTGAATGTAGATAATGAGCATTGTATCATTACTGATGATTCTATAATTTTTTGGCCTGAATTTGGATCAAAAACAGATTGTAGAGAATATAGACAGTCGGGTTGGAAACTTTTTTCCAATCCAGAAAATCAAAACTTAAACCCTGTGTACTGGATTAACAGAACTATAACAGTACTAAGTGAAAGGCGTAGTATCTCTAGTTTATCAAATTTATTTGTAAACTTGCGAGGAACACCTTCACCTGCTTCTCGCACAGTTATTGCAAGTTGGATCAAGTCGCTCATGAGGCAAGCTGGTATTTCGGCAACCCCAGGAAGTGTGCGTTCCGCTGTAGCCTCTAGGAACTGGATTGACAATTTTCCCCTAGATGATATTTTAAGTAGGGGAAATTGGAAATCAGCAAACACATTTCAAAAATTCTATCGCCGCGAAGTTATGGTTGCGGCTACCAATAATTCATCAATTACTTCTTTATTTAATCCTGTGCGTTGATTTGCTTTTGTGAAACAATAAAAATGCACACATGATTTACTTTTAAATTTGTAATTAATATATTAATAATAATTATTATTAATTTAATTATTTTTTGAAAAAATGCTTTCATTGTCGTACTTTGCATTCTTAGTTTGTTATTTAATAACCTACTTATATAATCATCTGTGTGTACTTAGGTACCTACGTAAATTAAAGATAATTTTTCGCACATTGTATGTATTTTTTCTTAATCATTTTAAGTCACATTGGCTTATTCTCACCAGGCGATAACAAACAGGTCTCAATATAATAAGCTTCTAATAACGGTCAAGTTGTTTAATAGACGCGTTTTACCTGAAATAAAACGCATATTAAACTACTTACCTTATTAGAAGCTTAGTTTCTATTCCTGCCTGGTATATATTTCGACGCAATGACGAACTATAGTGCATGGAGCTCTCTCGCCTCCATCACCCCCACGCCTGGTGACAGTGGGGATGTGCGAAAGAGATGGAACATTAGGGTAGAAAGAGAGGTAAAATACAACGGGAAGCGGAAGTGCCTATCTCAATATAATAAGCTTCTAATAAGGTAAGTAGTTTAATATGCGTTTTATTTCAGGTAAAACGCGTCTATTAATTTTGTGTATGATTAAAAGATTATCAATTTTTACACTGTGGAATCGTGGATACCCTAAAGTAGCGACAGCTAAAAGAGAAAAGTATACTTCGATGGTTTGGTTATGTGGAGAGAATTAATGTGAGACTATGAAAAATGTGAGACTATGAAAAGGTTTTTATTACGCGTTTGTAAATGGAAATACCCGCAGGGTACTCACAATACACCCTCGTAATCGGATGCGATTCAATTTTCACAGTTATTCAAGGTAAATTGCGCAGTACCTATGCTTTAAAAATCACTTACGACAATTTGAACAACCCAATGAATATTCTTGAAGTGTCAATATTTAATTAATGCCGATTACGAGCATGTTCAGTGATTACCCAGTGGGAAGAGACGCCCTAGAAGGACATATATCATCCTCATTGGTGATGTCCTTCAATAAGGCCAGGTATACAGTACTCGCAACCCGTGTGCATGTATGAAAAGATGCATCGATGTAGATGAAGTAAGAAGAGTATTATAGGATTATTTTTTATAGCCTATGGGCTTTGAGTATCTAGAACCCTAGGGGGCAAGCGAACTTGCGGTTCATCTGGTAGTAAGTGATCACCGCCGCCCATGAACATCCACAACACCAGAGGAGTCACCGATGCGTTGCCGACCCTCTTAGGATGGTGTTAGGAAAAAGGGACGGAAAGGAGAAGGAAGGGGACTAAGGGAGGAATTGGCTCTCCGGCACTCCACACTCACCGAACGAAACACAACGGTATGCATCCTCCTACTTAACGTCAATATTCTGTGGTGGTAGTAATTCCCCGGTCGTGCGGACCCATTCATTCTGGCATGCTGGCATGCCAATGAGACACTACTACCACCAAAATAGGATTATACACATACATATTATATGCAATATAGGATTGTAGCGCGTGGCTTCTTTATTTTTGTGCCTACCTCCATGGGCAATATAAATCGAAAAGGCACCTAAATGAAATAAAATATTCTACACAAAATGGTGTAGTGTCATGTTTTCGAATTATTATAATTGAATATAATTGGACACTGTTAAGCAATACTGAGTCAACCCACAAAATGGTAAAAAATTAGATTTTGATGCCAAACACTTCTATAGGCGATTATGTACGTTTTTCAATACAGTGTTAACTGATTTAAATTATTTTACTACCAAAAATATTGAAAAAACACTTAAAACAAAACTACAATCTCGCATGTAGCATTTTACAATAATACACTATGTTCCTTAACATCAATTTCTTCTTAAAACAGCGACACCTGTCTAAAGTAATAAGAGGTTATGAGGATTAACACATTATTGCTAAACTTGAATCAATCGATTCCAGTTATTGTCAACAATGGAGTTCGGTTTAATAAAGGAATAAAATATCTTGTTATTGTTATAAGTTAATAAATTTTGAGGAAAAGGTGAAAAGAGTGCGGATTTATAATATTATGCTGAAAGTGAGTCCAAATATTACGTATTTCATAGGTTTTAGTTAGAAAATCCTTTTCGAGTCTATTTTGCCGGTAAATGAATAAAAAATAGTTCGTACGGTTGTAATGAATAATGTAATTGAAGAAAACATAGTCTTATTTACCTGGAAAAGTAAAAATATTATTAGTTTCTTTTTAATATAAAGGATAAACTTAAATAATTCGTTTGACTTGTTATTGCAAAATAGTAAGTAGGCAAAATACTAATACTTGTAAGTGAGTTCTGCAGCTTAACATTTTATTGCATAATAAATTATCACTTCTAAGGTTTAATTTTTACATTAATTTTTCTTTTAAATGCTTTGACATGTTTTTGTAAAATATCAAAATAAAGCAATTTTAAATTGTAACACTAGTGTTATTCTTATTAAAAATATTTCATATGTAGGTAATTCAATCAATTAATATTTTTATAACTGCAATATGCTGCAAATCTCGAATCTTTTTTTACCATTGACATCATTCCAGACTGCTGCTGCCAAAATCAAGGGGCCACATCTTAGATTATGTAAACCTCGGCCACATACATAATCTAAGGGCCACATGCTTGTGGATCTCGTGAAACCAAAGGAAGACATTCCTAAAACCTCTATGGAGAATGTCTCATTAGACGGTTGAGCGTCTAATAAGATATTCTCCATAGAGGTTTCAAGTTCCTTACAGATCGATAGTGTTGCAATTAGATCTTCTGATGCAGATGTAAGACCTAATGGTAATGGTAACGCGGGCGAGTTTCCGCAACTCCACGTCGATGCCCGTATTTTGCGTAAGGGTGGGACTAGATCGTTTTATTCTAGCCAACCCAGCTCCTCGAGGAAGGCCAGCAGACATTTGATGTTGCCGGCGATTTCTCGGAGAGTACTCAGGTTACCGAAGTACATGGTCTGTACCTCCTATAACAGAGAGGTGTTTGTTAAAACTACCGTGGCCGGTGAGGGCTGCTGTTACCGTTCGTAGCTGTTGTTTCGTCAGTTTGAGTATTTGCCTGGTGACACGGACGTCTACCGCCGGTAGGGCCTCTTTGGCTTGCCTGCACTCACTGTGGTTCTGCCATGAGCTGTTGTGTTTTACCCTGATTCGTTGTCTTACCAGGGAGCGTAGGTGTCCGAAGGGGAGTGGTGCCATGGGTTCCAGACCCACAGCCACCGTGCTAAATCCCCTTCTAGTGAGCTCATCCGCTGCATCGTTGCCTCGGGAGTGTGACCGATGTAAGACCTAATAGTGAGGAATCTATTCTAGCAGATGCTTCATTTCCGTATATGAATATATCGGAACAGGACTTACTTAGGAAAGTCCTTCGGCTATTTCACCAGCTGTTATAGAGTTTGTCGACCAAGAAAAACTTCCCTAGCACCTGGTATTGTCCTAGATCTTGAATGAACAGCAGCAATTGAAGCTTATTTTCCACCTTTACAAACTCGTAACATGATGTAGTTACTGATGAAAAATTATGTGATGCTGAATGTTTACGCGTGAATCAAGATAACCATTCAGATAGAGGAGAACGAAATTGGAATATTGTACGAGAAACTATTGATAATGAAGAAAAAGATAGAAGAGATAAAGAGAAAATGAATTTAGAAGATCCTGATTTTATACCCGAAACCAGAGACGGTGAAGAATCTGAAAGAGATGAAGGAGAAAAAAGAAGACTTAAAAGTGGACGTAAAAGAAAGTATCCTGACCTTTTGGTCAGGATACTTTCTTTTACGTCCGTATTGATTATGTCAGAAGAACCAGATCTGCCTCTACACTGCAGATGGATTACATTAATGTAATGGAGAATTTCAGAAAGAAAAACAAAACGGTCACAAAACTTCAAACAGAAACTAGACTAAAAGCTTTCACCCTTTTCAAACGCCCTTAGTTTAGTTTAGTCCTGTAAAGGTGCGCAACAGAATCGACTGATCAATAAAAGGCTATTAATTAGCTGTAAAAGTAATTTTTCTTTACTCTTGACACTATTCCTACTTAAATTAATCCTAATAAAATATTAATCAATACAGTGTTATATTACTTAGCATATAGCAAGTCAATTTAGAATTCGTTGTTTCCAGTTTACCAATAGTGTGTTAAGAGGATTAAAACGTTTTTCAATATTAAATGGCCAATAAATGATTTTGTCATATCATATTTTGCACTTTTTACGAAAAATAAACTACCAGTAACTGTTTATATTATTAGAATTATAATCTTCCTATATAGTAAAATCATAATAAGTTCACATAGTCGATTTTTCTTGATATTTTACTAACAAATTCATTAAAAGTATATATTATACTTTGAACACGATTTACTCAAAATGGCGAGAATGTGGGTTGACATTGTATTGTTTAACAGCGTCCAATTATTATTACTACAGTAGCGACCTTTTTGTCTAAATAAATCGGAAACGTGACTTTTTAAATTCTGTCACAGAATAATTAACTCATTAGTTAACGAACGACGACCTGTGGCTGAGAACAAAACACGTCTGCGTTTCGTCACATAATGAAAATTATTACATTGATGTCTTCTATAAATCCATGTAGGTTTCATAAACAGCTGCGTTTTGTGAAAGAAAAACAACAAGGGCGCGTCGCAAGCACCAAGGCGCTGTTGCTGTGCACGTTGTGGACGGGCACGCGGCGCGATTTAGGTACGTAGGTCCATTTGTCAGGTTACATGTGTCTATAGTGGAGAGCCACATACAAAGCACATGCTGTGCACGAATATGTACCCACGGTTATGTACAGCTGTAGCACAGCATGGCCGCTAAACACGTCAGTTCAAAGTTAGCCCTGAAGCTACGCATCGTGCTGCCTGTATAGTGTGCACAGCGTTGGGCTACGCGGGCGACATATCAGAACAGGCCACGCGTGTGTCAAAGACGTCATCGAAAACGTATTCGTGGGTTGCAGTGTATATCACCTACATTTTTATGTTAACAAAGCTAAGTACACGTGTACATAACACGTGTATAAGATGTTCGTGTGCAGCTATGGAACAGCGCCTTCAACCTCTTTACCATGCTTCTATTTGGTTATCTTTAATTTGTGAAAGACATAGCTTGGGCTAAATTGCAGATTCGCTATTGCAAATATTAGGGTAATTATATACATATATTATTGATCCATATAGAATAATCAAAGGCTGCAGATTCCGAAAAAAATAAAAAACAAAATTCGCCTAATTTGACTATAAAATGTGCCTCCTAAGTAAAATGCTAAATGCCCTTTGTTTTTTTTAGTAAATGTTGTTTCATGGATAATTTGATTTCATACATGATATTATGAACATCTATTCAAAACCAAACTGCAGGCTGAACTGCATTGAAGCAGGCACTGTGTGTGTATGACAGAGACCGAAGCACCCTTTGCGTCACAGACCAAGATTTTGGGTGAAAGCTTGTTGTTTATAGGAAAAAAAAATACCATCACAATACATGGCACTATTTGCAATGTCCAAGATTGTTATTATTCATTAAATCTCATTCTACTGTTTTAGTATTGGTAAATGAACACTTTAATAACAACTATCATATCATAAACACGATGCTGACAAAATACAGACACAGAATAAATAATAGACATTCACATAAAGTATACCATATAACTAAATAAATGAGTGCACGAAATACGGAAAGTGCACATAACAATTAATAGTGCTAACTACTTTTACGAAATATATTGATCTTACTAAATTTTGGTTATCGTAAGTATCCTCCTGAGAGATCGTGGTGGTTTCTATGAGCGGGTCTCTGTCACCCGTGTCTTCTTGTCTCTCCTCCGTCCTCCGTTCTGAACGGACACGGCATGCGTCACATCTCTTCATGTCTACACATACTTCTCAACTGTGGACTGTCAATAAAGTCCTTCAGTATTATCAGCGGTCATAATTAAGTGTTTTGGATCATTTCGGTAATTACCACGAACATAAGGTGTTAGCCCCTATAAGACTGTTTCATTGGCAAATTTTTCACATTCTATTTTAAAATAAGTATAAATTGATTGCAGCAAATAATAACCAACAAAATTAAGTATGAAGTTCTAATCGTAACTATGAATTAAGAGATAAAAGTGACAAAATAAATACCTCATTATCACTATCAATAAGACATGTCTCTTCCATGACACCAAAACAAAACTACACAACTCTTGAAAGAATGAATACTAAAAAACTTTACTAATACAAAATAACGTATAGCCGTCTGTGTCCACGGCATGACCACGTTTAACAACTGTGAAAATTATTGGATGAAAAGATTATCAGCTATAAATCAGGCAGAAAGAAAATATCATTGTATGCAAATCAAATGTTTGACCATTAGCGAAAATAATGACGGTAACACTCGATACAACGAATGCATACTCAAGAACATGTGACCTGAATCACTACATCTAAATACCAATACAAAATAATTAAAAATCGTCACTTACCACTGTTATTTGGATTCTGTGGTATGCAAACGTATTCCATAAAATTTTGACACCAAATCAAACAGAAACCTCCATGGTTCGTACAGCGTAATTAAACAGTTTAACTAGTTATCGTAATTATATGGAAAGATACGAGATAAACGCTAAAATCGCTAAAATTGGGGAAAAAAACTAACATTTATCCCCGATTGACATTTTCATTTTTTTTTTCATTTTGATCTGCTAGTGTAGGCTAAGGCCGTGAGACCATACCGTCTCTTCTGTCAATTTTGATAAATAGGTAAATAGAATAAATACTTGGTTCGCCAAATCGAAAGAACCTCTTTTATAGTATTTTCTTCATACGAGGCCCAACTCCCATGTCCCAAGCGAGTCATATCCACTGTACTCCGTACTCACTCAGTTTTACTTGATAACGAGTAGGTGCGAAAAAAATTGCATTTATTAATTTATTTCGAGCATAGACCATTATTCTAATACATAACATATAATTATCCATGGACTACATGGTGATTGGTGGAATTAATTGCTGGAATAGAATACGAACGAAACTGCCAATGTGACGGGTGTCCCGGACATTTTTTCCGAACGAGTTTCCCTTTGAGTATTTCTATTTTATCATGAAGAATTTGGGAAGAATACATTCTCCGTCTATGGCTCCTCCAAAACTCCGAAATCCCGAAATCCTATGCGAAATCCGAATGACAGGAAATCATTGAAATAAAAAACCTATTGCAGGAAATTAAGTCAATGCAGGAAATAAATATGGCTATGACAAGTGGCATGGCAACATTATTAAAAAAGAGATATGTCATACCACAGACTATAAATACTACGTACGTCATACTCTACACGTCACCTCGGTGTATTGTCAATTTTGCAAATCGTGTATTTTGGAAGTTAGAAAAGAAATTAATGCTAAAACAAAATGGTAATGATAAGTACAGTGATATAGTCGGAAAATCCTTCTTCTAGTCTACTTCTAGCGCATTAATTGCTATAAAAATGTGATTACTTTCTGAAGAATATGCTGAAGACATCCGGCTTAAGTTTATAGTTTTCTAGTGTTTTTGTGTTATTTCAGGTGCTTATAGCGGCCACAGTATGTACGAAGTCTGGGAAAGGTATTAAACTTTATATTTCCACTAAATTTTATCATTTTAACTCAATAATTTATGACAATAATCAATTAATGTAATGTGAATAATTTGTAGCATTGGTTTCACGTCAATTTGTTGAGATGACGAAGGCACGTATCGAGGGTTTACTAGCTGCTTTTCCCAAACTCATGACTGGAGGACGTCAACATACATTTGTGGAAACCGAATCCGTCAGGTAATAATATTTACTTCCATGTTTTATTATAAATCTCTCATTTCCATAGATTTACAATTTCGCTTATGCTCATTTCATTTCAAAATCATAAGTGTTACCATTTTAAATGTTTTAGCAATCATATAAATTTGGATTTCTGCTTGATTGGATTAAGAAAAATCAATGTCATTCCTATAGATGCCACAGTCCGAAGAATAATGTTACAACACCATTATTTAATATTTACTTTGCATAGAATTGTGGAAATATATGTAGATTATTTGCAGATATGTGTATCAACCCCTGGATAAGCTTTACATGCTGCTCATCACAACCAAGGCTAGCAACATCCTTGAGGACCTGGAGACGCTACGCCTTTTCAGTAGGGTGGTTAGTATTTGTTCTTCTTCTATTGAATTTGCACAAGCTTTGACTTGGGAATCATTCAGCCAGTCAGCAATGATGGTATTAAAGCTGACTGCCCAGGGTGTTCCAGATAATTTAATGTTTAGTCACTCATGGAGGCTTGTTCCTTGCACTAGATGTCTCACTTCTTTTCTATCTATGGTTATCTTGCGATCAGTCAATATTGACTATGAGATGTGTTGGCAGACACAGAGAGAGTTTAGTTCATGAAAAGTTAACTTCTTGTCAGGTTTCCTCACTTCCCCCTTACTATTATAGTATATCAGGGGGGTGGCTGTTGCCCTGCAGTAGGATGCAACTGGACTGCAGTAATAATGCGGATCAACAACCATAATATTAATATGTTGTATATTTTGACCGATAGGTTCCAGAATACTGCACTCAGTTGACAGAAGTTGAAGTACTGAACCAGGCCTTCAACCTGCTGTTTGCATTTGATGAGATAGTTGCCCTCGGATACAGGGAGAGTGTCAACCTAGCACAGGTCAGCATCTTTTATTATCAAGTATTTTTTATACTGTAATGTTGCTGATATTGGAAAAATTGAAAATCCTAAAATTATTAATTTTTTGTCACCACTTTAAATTTACCAGTGTAAGTTCGCCGTGTCAGTGGATCTAGTTGCAACTCTATACAAAATATTTTGTATGGAGCACTGTCCGCTTCACATTCACTTATTTTCTATCTCTGTCATCAGGTGCGGTCATTCGTCGAGATGGACTCGCATGAGGAGAAAATCTATCAAGCTGTGCGACAGGTTTGTACAATTAAAGGCCGAAAATTCTGCAGCGTTCTGTAACATGCCACCGCATGGTTAAGGCCGTCATGGCATGGCACAGATTTAGGTTCTAAGTGCAATTAGTTCGTAGTTTTATTTTGAGTTGTTAAGAAAAAATACTTTTGTGTGCCATCCCGTTGGGGAGCGTCCGGCCTTTACGTTTAATATGCCAATCAGTGCAGTAATTTAAGGGGCTTGTAGCTAAATAGCTACAGTGCAGGTCGTTTGAACTGCGATGATAAGCATGAGCTTGCCAAGGTCAGTCTTAGATGGGTGGGTTATTTTTATAACCTGAATTGTTTACTATAAACATCTTATAGTCGTACTGACTGCCCACAGCCCGTATTACAGGCACTTAGCCGGATTTTCTCTTTCTAGTACACAAGTCTAAAATGGTGTGTTCTTTTAGACGCAAGAGCGTGAAGCTGCGAATCGTATGCGCGAGCGCGCGAAGGAGTTGCAGCGAGAGAGACTAGAAGCTGCCAAGCGAGGCGCGCCGCCTCGGAGCCAGATGTCCTTCGGTGAGAATCATTGCTTTAATTATTCATCAAGCTACGCGTAACTTATTTAGGTCTCGGGAACCGCAAAAAATAGATTTTGTATTCCGACTACTTCACGCTGCTTTAACGGCCTCATTAGTCTAGTGGTCCCAAATGCGGCTGGATACAAGGTACAGTCAGCCAGAAAAACAAACTTTAAAAAAATATGTATTTCAATCAATTATTTTTCCAAAATTTCCCATCTAACAATGGGGCTTCTAACATAGTATTATCTTCAAAATTGAACTCTAGTTTACTAAGGCCAGAACTATTTAACTATAACAGTCACCGAAAATCTTGTCTGTATAATGATAAACTAGCTGATATTTGATTGTATTGTAGGAAGCGGTTTCGGCAGTTCTTCAATGTCTTCTTCAGCATCCGCCGAGCCTGTCGCCGAGAAGATACCCACCACGCCAGCTCGTGAGACGTTAGTGAAACACAATCTTTTTAGATATTATAATAATTATATCATTTATTTCAGATCACCGAGATCATGACAAAGCTGACTTGTTTTTTAATATTTGGATTCGCTTTTCAGTAACAAATACACATATAACAGAAATAGCACAATTTAGAAAGTCACATAAGCCCAGTTTTTGGGCTTATGTGACTTTCTAAATTGTGCTATTTCTATCTCAAACCAAGTCAAACTAATGTTCGTTGGAATATGGTTGAGATTGCCGTGCGTACTGTTAGGAGACCGTCTTCGTTTGTCTTTTTAAAAAAACCACAATTTCCCAACACTTAGTTTATTACCAAAAAAAAACCCTTTTTACAAAAGAAACCCTGCACTGACTTCCCTACTTTTCTCTTTACGAGTACCCGGGACACGAAATTCAGATTCTAACTGACTAAAGAATTAATAAATTTTAATACAATAAAAATCCTAACTTTCACTTTTGAACATTATGGAAAAACACACGTTGAAGTAAAATGCTGACTGCAATTTAATTAAAATAATTTAATTTAATTTAATTGCATAGTGACAAAGGTTATAACAGTACGCGTCTTTATGTACGTGCGCCTGATATCGCCCGTTATATGGAGTCGACCTTCTGTATCCATCTATTTCGTGGCTCGAGAGTAGCATGGGCATGATCGATATGATTTACAAGACACGGCGGCTTATCCTTGTGATCGACCAAAGTTAACATACCATACGATCGATAGCGAACGAAAAATCTATCGTGTACTCATAAGGCGTGGGCAAAGTGTATCATTCTTGCGATTGGAACATTTGCATCTGGCTCAATGAAATGATCCGAAACACTGTTGTTTCATTTGGATCATCGGCTCAAAGCATATAAAATGGTGTGTGTTACAGAACCGACCCACTAATCCGGATTATTGAAGTATGCAAAAACGACCTTATTGTTTTTGATTATGTAAGCGCCTTAATGGTAATTTTTACGTGCATGGATACCGACAGCGAAAAACTATGAGAGTGTGAGTGATACACATCTCATTTGGTATCTCTTTCTGACTTGTATAAATTGTAATATGTTACACGCTCACTCGCGACCCGCGAGCCAGTAGTAAAGTAACTCAGTGTCTCAGTTCCTCTCTCGCTCACTGCTCAGTCGCCTCGCCAGCGACGCGTCGCGCGGAAAGAGCACAGAGCAAAGTTGTAATGTTTCAGACCCAAATGATGCGTTTGAACCAATCTTTTGTATCACTTCAATGATCCGGATCAGTGAGTCGTTCCGTAAAGAGTTACACACGCTTAACTCATATGCCTGTTTATATGATTATAATTGATTATGTCCGTAGAGCTCGTCCGGCAGGCCGCTCGGCCATGAAGCTGGGGTCGCGCGGCACCGACACGGAGTCGTTCGTGTCGCGCCTGCGCAGTGAGGGCGACACGGTGTCCGCGACCGCCGCGCCCGCACGCACCGACGTCGTCAAGCCGCCGCCTGCCGACCAGAAGGAGTGAGTACATGTACATACAGCTGGAGGCGTGAGTGTCGCGCCTGCGCAGTGAGGGCGACTACTTGGCCCAGAATTACTATTTTAATCTTAAGACGAAATTAAAGAACAAGATATTTTTCACCTTTATTTTCAAATAAAAATACGGCTACACGTAATAAAAGGTTTATTTCCAACGTTGAGTACATATTTTAGTCCTAAATTTAAAAAAAAATTACTCAACTATTTCGTACTGTTCCAGCGTACACTTGCGTTTTGAGGAGCGGCTCACTCTGGTGGCGGGCAGGGACGGAGACGTCCAAAACTTCGAACTTAGCGGTGAGTTCAACATGCCATTAATGTCCCACTGAACTGCTGGAACTCGGGCCTCTTCTCCGAGAGTGGGACCAACATCATATTCGCGAAAAAATAATCAGCTGTCCCATACAAAACTTCAATATCTACTCGACCCAAACGTATGGAACAGCTGATTATTTTTTCGATTACGATGTTGGTCCCATAGAGAAAGTTGTTCAGTTTGATGGTCTGATCCACACCCTTAAATATGACCATTCATTTCTGATACACGTTGTATAAAATATAATGTAATAATATGTCATACGTAATACTAATCTAAGCCATAGCAAAATATTTGTTTAAATAAAATATTGGATTGTTTCTGTAACATTTTTCATAATGAGGTTTCGATAAATTACCTATCTTTCGAAGTCCGAAGCGTTTATACAGGGTTATTTGTAAAACACCGGCAATGCTTTAAGGGGTGAAGCTACTCATCAATATGAACAACTTTTACTACGAGACCAACCATAAAATCGCGATTTTTTTTTTAAACTTTTCATACATTTTGATGGAGCAAGGTTAATCTTTTGTATGAAAAGTTTGAATTTTTTTTCGCGATTTCATGGTTTGTCCCATAGTAAAAGTTGTTCATATTGATGAGTAGTTTCACCCCTTAAAGCATTGCCGGTGTTTTACAAATAACCCTGTATAAATATTATAGTTAAAAAAAAACTAAAGAAAACGCTTTTGTCATCCAAACTAAACGTGTATGCCAAATTTCAGCTCAATCGGAAACCGGGAAGTGGGGTCAAATTTATCTTCCAAGATTTTTTACATTACAAGTGAAGCTAATAAAAGCGTTTTAAAAAGCAGTTATCATCAAAATAAATAATAAGACATAATTATGTTAATGATTTAGGTCTGCTGACCCTGCGCATAAGCAACGAGCAGTACGCCCGCATCCACGTGCACGTCGACAACAAGGACACCCGCCCACTGCAACTACAGGTACCCCGACATTGCTGTGGCTGCTCTTATTATTATATGCGACGTATAATAGTTTATGGATTGCTCACCATGTCACATAATAGTAATTTATCAAACTTGCATAATTTCGGCGTATTAAAATTTGATTGTTGTTGAACGCAGGCGAGATTTTTAATAGTATCACACGAGTGTTTAATACCTAGTTATGTGCAATTTCATACACTACTTTATCTATACTCATGTTAACTAATTATAAAGTAGGTAAACAAACAACAATGGCGTCGACATCTAAGGGGCTGCGCCCACTGGCGGCACGGCAAGGGATTTATTGCCAGTGGGTGCAGGCCCTATCAGTCACCGCGCACCAGAGACAATGTGCAGCCGCTATTAAAATTAATTAAAATATCCTTGGTGGATCCGAAATGTACTTTAATAAAAAAACATATTTTACGGCATTGTTTTGTTAAGGAAACTGTATCATAATAAAACTTTTAAATCTTATTATAGTTGCATGTGTATAAAGTCTGTCATTATAGTATTATTTTAGAATTCATAATTCGAACTTTACGATATGAGAGTAGATAAATAATATTGTTGCACCCACTCAAATGCTGAGCTGGCTACCCTTTCGGCATGGGCATGCTTGACAACACTAATGAATAGGATGACTATTTTACTTTGTTCTGTCTTTCTTATTTAATTTTTTTTTTTTTTTTTTTTACTGTTTAAAGGTTTAATTTAATTTTTATTTTATTTCTCTCGTGTGTTGTCAATGTCCGTGCTGAATAAATGTATTTTCTTTCTTTCTTTCACTCACTCACTTGCTCACTTGTTGTTTGCACACTCGTGTGATACTATTAAAATTCTTGCCTACGGCTCGATTTATAAACACCCACTCGTGTTTTAATACCCCCTATTATGCAACAGTTTCATAAACTACTATTGTTACTTTACACCAGACTCACCCCAACGTGGACAAGGAAGCGTTCAGAGCGAACGGCGTGATCGGCCTCAAGCAGAGCCAGCGCGCCTTCCCGCTCAACAGCGACGTCGGCGTGCTCAAGTGGCGGCTCAACGCCAGCGACGACAAACTGGCGCCACTGTCCGGTGAGAACCATAACTTGACTAAACAATTTTTTTTGTTTTTTTTTTTTTTTAAACATTGCCCCTCATTAGGTTTTCTCCTGTATCGAGGGTACAGTTTACAAACATACATGTCACATGCACACACAACCAGACCCGAAACAACTATCTATAGATCATACAAATATTTGTTCCGTGCGGGGATCGAACCCGCGGCACGTAGCGCAGAAGGCTAATCGCTTAGCCACTGCGCCAACCGTGTCGTCAATTTGCATTTTTATAGTATGTAAGTACGTGCATGTAGTATGTGTAGCCCATTTGTATGTATAGCACCTATTAATAATGACTAGTGCATCTACCATGTTTTTGTCTCTGCATCACCCTAAGTTTGTCTGGCAGAGAATGCCTTAGGCATTAAGACCGCCTTTGTACATATTTGTATGAAAAGCATTAAAATAAATAAATTTGCATGACTACTACTTCACCCGACGCATCGTGAAATCTTGATGTGGCATTACATGATTCGCCAGGAGATGGCATGCAATTTTTTTTTAAAAATAAATTTGAAAAATAATAACCTATCCGTCAAAAACCCCCGACTCCACCTAGAAAAAGAGCTGTAACTTTTCAACGGCTGAACAGATTTTGATGAAACATAGCTGAGATGATACTCGATTAAACTAGCTGTCAATAAAAAAAACTGCATTGAAATCGGTTCATCCGTTTTGGAGCCACGATGCCACAAACAGATTCACACTACAAACTTGTAACACCTCTCTTTTTTGTCGGGGGTTAAAAATAAATGGTTTACGCGATTCAAATACGCATCGCGGATTTGTGTGCACAGTTCTTATCTTTTGTTTTGTTGGCAGTAAACTGCTGGCCGTCAGAGGGCGCGAGCGGCGGCTGTGACGTCAACATTGAGTACGAACTGGAACACGACCATCTGACGCTGAACGACGTCAACATACACATACCACTACCGTGAGTCGCTGCTTCCATGTTTATCGATTGCTTCTCATGTCAGCCCTAAAGGAGTCTGTCAACTACCCCGTATTTATTTAGCTCGACTTTAAAATGATATAATAATTAGAAAGAAAGAAAATACATTTATTCAGCACGGACAGTCACAACACACGAGAGAAAAATAAAATAAAAATTAACTTAAACCTTTAAGCCAGCCCATTACTGTCCCACTGCTGGGCATGGGCCTCTTCTCAGAATGAGAAGGGTTAGGCCTTAGTCCACCACGCTGACCTATTGCGGGTTGGCGGACTACACACACCATCGAGAACTTTATGAGGCCCTCTCAGGTGTGCAGGTTTCCTCACGATGTTTTTCCTTCACCGTTATCGCAAGTGATAATTCAATTCTAATCCGCATATGAATCCGAAAAGTCAGAGGTGCGGGCCGGGTTCGATCTCAGACCCTCCTGCACGGCAGGCAAGCGTTCAACCGCTAGGCTATCACTGTTTAAACCTCCTTTAAACAATAGAAATAAAACAGACACTGAGAATGAAATAAAAATAAAATAATTATCCTATTGCATTATGTTGCCATGTTGATTATGTTGCGTAACTAGCAATATTTATGTCCAGCCCCGGCAACTCCTCGCTGGTTGTCCACCAGTGGGAAGGCAGCTACGCGCAGAAAGGCCGCACCATCATCTGGAGCATACCTATCATCGACAAGCAGCACAAGAGTGGCAGCCTTGAATTCACGTAAGTTTCCGTGGTTATAAGACCCCCCCCCCCCCTCCCGCTCCCAACATAGTGTGAGATTTATTATTGTAAAATAACTAAATATTTTCAGAATGTGTTTTATGAAAAATTATCATATTTTATTCTGAAAATGCACAATATTAATAAAATTGAGAATTTAGTAATTACTGCACTTGAAGCTTTAAGGTTAATTTTAAAGTTAAAGGCAGTCATGAAGATTGCAAGTTTGCAAACTGAAAGGCAAATAGGTAGGAATGTGGTTGTGAGGGCTAAATATTTTTATTGTTGCTATAAAGACACAAAAAGTTTTCGCGCTCGAGATTTTCCCGAAAATATACACATGATTGTCACCCCCCCCCCCCCCCCCCCCCCCATCGTGATCATCGTGATGTTATTTTAACACCTGTTAGATTGTCACGTAATTAAAGGACGACCCCCAAAATACTTTGGGTACACAGCCAGAGGTGACGTGTGATAGAGATGAATGGAAAAAGACATTGCGCTGACCCCAAATAAAATGAGATTAAGGGGAGAACGATGATACGAAGGTTACCCGAAAATACAGTATGGGCTAAATATTATTAACTAGCTGTGCCCGTGACTCCGACAGCGTGGAATTCAGATGCTGCTATTTCAGAAAAAAAGGTATATTTGACGACACAGTTGACGCAGTGGTTGAGTGATATACTGTTGCGCTACGTGTCGCTGGTTCGATTCCCGCACAGAACAAATATTTGTTTGGCGTACAGTTATTTGTTCCGGGTTGTGTGTGAATGTGAGATTTATGTTTGTAAACTGTACCGACGATACATGAGAACAGGAGAAATCCAAGTTTAATAAAAGAAAAATTCCATGGCTAAATTAACCCCCCCCCCCTACAGTGTCGCCCCAGCTGTGCCCAACGACTTCTTCCCCATCACCGTCATGTGGACGTCGGACACGTCGCTGGCGCTGCTGAAGGCCACCAAGGTGACGCAGGCCGAGGACAACTCGCCCGTCAACTACTCGCAGGACATCAGCTTCCACCCCGACAAGTACGAGTTTGTGTAAACAGCCCAGACACTGTAGCACATCGAACTAAATTCAATTAAATCACACTGTATCTCTTTCTTACAAACATCATCGGAAAAGGACGGAAAATGTTTAGAACTGTAGTTTATTTCAATGGCTACGTTCAGTAATTAATTTTTCGATGTAAGTTGCCCGTGTGAATGTCGCTCGCTCATTGGGAATAATTGAATGGATTCGGACTACAGTTAGGTACTGACAGCTGCGATAAGCGAGTGATCAATCGAATGACCTCAAAATATACAGTTCCAATGACTATGGTCATTGATCACGGGGGCTAAAAAGGCCGCTTTAGATGAATCACAATATGATTCATATTATTAATGTCAAAATATCTACTTAATTGACGACTCTTAATGTCATCTGCATAAGGTTCATATTCAGTGATCATCTGTCTGACAGTTACTATGCAGATCAGTAGATAAATTGCTCAATGTGGCCTTTTTAGGCCCCCTCATCAATGCAATCAAATTGATAGCAGTGTGAATTTCAATCTACTGTTTTACGGCTTGACCGGTGCGATCGCCCGACGACGCCCAATCAAATAACTGAACGATTTGGTGTGATGGCCCGGTGCATCGTCGAGCATCGTCCGCCGTAATAACTGAACCTATGGCGAAATTTAACAGGACTAAATATCTTCCATCCTTTTCTCATGTTTTTGTTAGAAAGAGACACAGTGAGACTAAATTGGTTTACTATGTAAACAACAGAATTAGCACCAATTGGACTACTACGAAACAAGGCCCAGGATTTAGCCAAATAGCCTTTCCACTGTCGATATGGATTATTGTTAAACTAGACTTGCGTGTGTTAAATTGATAAGTTTACTATTGTATTATTACGTCATTCCTGACTTTATGCCAGTTAACTACAAAATATTTAAAATTCATTAATAATATTATGATATATTCATTTTAAGTAAGTAAAATTGTAACTGAAAAATATTATACACTACACAGTGCTGTTTGAAACGCACTACAAAACGATTTAGTTTATATCAGCTCGTATAAAACCTATCGTTATCAGAAAATAAAAGTATAAAAACAATAAAAACATGTTATTTTATTCGGTGCAAGACGCACCGGTGCAAAATGTTCCTAGTTCTTGTACTCTTTTTGTTAATTCAGTTTTGTATTACAATGATAACACAGACGCCGCGTCAGCCTACGAGTACGTTGTTGATTCTAAAATTGTTGTTTCTTTGAAATCTGTTCATTTCACGGTGTTGTTATGCAATATATGCCCTTGGTAATGTTAGCGCCTTTTAGAGTACGTGTATTTTAACTTTGTGTCTCTGAAGTACGTAAAAAATGACTGCGGAATAGTCGCTTTTTAGGTCATAGTGGATTGTGGAGGTCGCGAGGTCCGAGTGCTAATGGAGTCGGTGACAAATCAGTGACGTGAGCGCAAGTACGGCTAACTTCAGAGGGGCAAAGTTATAATGTGTTCGTTGATTGCAGTCTAAGATAACTTTATTTGTTCAAACATGAGTATACGTACATTGTGAGTGTTCATGCAAGATATTACAGTGTTTATTCTAATTTCTGGTCATTGCCACATGAAATATCGTACAAAATTAATTATTCGATTTTACTGTAAACATTAAATATGATCAATTCAATTAATTAAGCAGTATTATTGGATTTATAAATAGAAATGATATAAGTCACGGATAATAAAAAAAAAATATTCAACAGTAAAACGCTATTCAATGTCAAAAAAGAACCATGGTGTCATGGTATCGGTGTTTATTATAAAATATGTATATTCATTACCAAAGGCTTCAGTGACCTTGTCTACTACTGGACAAGGCCGCTTTCTTATGTGGGGATATTAGTAGGTACCTACGTCTCACCACACTAGCTGGTAGGCGCCACTACAGCCAGACCCCTCAGCAAATTAAAGTTTTATCGTGATGTGCATGTTAAAAGAGCTGGCCCTCTTTCTTTTCAGTGGGCATTTTGCCCATGTCCAGGTGCGGATCCACCCTTGTGGGCACGGTGGGCATGCCCACAACCCTAATCGATAGGCTTTTAAGCTGTAAAAGTTTCATCAAAATCGGTTCAAAGTTTGGAGCGGTATCATGAGCGAACAGACTAACATTTTACAAGTTTATTAATTTCCTAGTGTTCCCCACAGCTTCGTCCGCGTGGACCTATTCACTGTACAAAGTCTTGGCCGGGGGGCGTCATACATTTTGTAAATGTCTCCTTTTTAGGAATGCATGTATCGATCGTGAGCGAGTCCGTAGTCCGACTCGCACTTAGCTGATTTTTGGGTGGCCGTAATCACAACCTTTTTTGGGGGCTGGATCCGCACCTGCCCATGTCTCGTACCTACAGTCCAAAGCGAAAGCGGCACACGGCTTCCGGCCCTCGCCCTGACGAAATACACTCTTCAAACGAAGTCTCACCATACAAATAACTACCTGAACACGCTTTCAGGTTACGGGATACTAGAAAACATACAATTTGGAGCAAAAGCTGCGTCTCAGGCGCAGTACCCATGGATAGGAGAAGTGGTTCACTCCAGGTTCAACGATATCCCGCACGTCTGCACCGCCGTCTGCATAGACCAAGCTATATTTATTACAGCTGCACGATGTATCTATTCGTAGGTACATTTTGTTCCTGATATGGGGATTGTCTAGTGATGATATGAATGTCTGATTATGAGTATTCACAAACGTATCAGCTTCTGAAGTCGGGGCCTTTAATTCTTCAATGCACTTTGGCAGTGGCACCGACTTCAGAAGCTGATAAGTTTTTAAAGATAATTATTTTATACTTTTTAGCTTTTGAAGTCGGTTTAAACTTTTTTTTAAAGTTTATTTTTATTTATTTGAGTCAAATTAGGTATACCTATCAGCAATATTTATGGTAGGCACTTTCTAAGGTAGTTTCCCTCCACGTTTCTTTCGATTTTCCCTCAGGATTGAACACAGCACAAAATAACATTCCTAATTCTGTTTTCAGACTTAAAATAAAATACACCACAATAAGGTATATGAATAAGAGACTAAGAACTAAAGCTTTCGTGGTCCCTTCGACGGCAAGGGCAACCGCAGGAATGTTCGACGACATAGGTTTCATCGTCGTAAATGGCACTAATTTCAAAGAAAAGTGGATTACAGTAGAACTTATGAATCACACGAACAGGACCGACAATGTATTTGGTGATTGGTTCATTAAGTATTTTACGACACCTTACGGCACTTATACCTACAAAGCTGTTGGATTTGCTAAGACTTTGGTAAACGTTTGTCCTATTATTTAAGTAGTTTAAGCCGGGCTACCACTGCGAAAGGGTAATGAGCAAGTAATAGCTGAACGGAACGGACCCCAACTAGCTTAAACAGGTTTTACCTTCCATTAAGAAAGAGTTTTGAGATTTGCCTTCCACTGCAAAAGAGAAATGAAGAACGAGTTCGTTATAAATTATTTTTACTGGATCAGTCCTCTCCGCTACTCTTTGTTGGTGAAGCACTTCTATGAATGAAGTTTACCGTTTCAAGTTAAACGGAGTCCGTACCGAGCCCGTTCCGCTGTCAGTGGAAGCCCGGCTTTAGCATTTGATTTTGATCCACCTTCGAAAGCCACTACTCGGTCTATTGCAGGCTGAGGCGCTTAAGAATATAGTGAGATCGCCCAAAAACAGAAGTGGCGGCCTAGCTCATGATTTCAGAGCTAGTCTTTTACAGTTGATGCTGCTGCCCAACAATGTTGCCCGCACTTGACAGGAGTAAACTCAACTATAGGGGTTCGTCTCTTTCTGTTTCCATAGAAAAAGAAAGTGACCGATGCGTTTAAGTCTAGTTCAGAAGGGTAATTCACTTAACAAAAGAAGTGCAGTAGCCGCGCAGTTGCAGTAAAATTTTGATCAAAACAACACATTTGGTATTCTCTTAGCTTCAGTGAGACACGCTCGCGTCAAGTTCGAGTGTCACTGTAATATGATCGGCGCGGCATAGAATTACGTGAATTAGCCCTCTGTACAGCCAAAATGCGCAACAAAATCGACACCAACTACGTCAGACTAATCATTTCGATCACCAGGTCCGCCCGACCCCAGCCTCACAAGTGCTGGTACCGTACCCACTGATGGAAATTAATGTCAACATCGATATGGACTTCTCTACAGTAACCTACCACAAACTGCAGCTCCCTTGCTACCACACATGTAATTACCAAGAACGGTTACATGAACTTGACAAATGTTACCAGTACCTCGGCGCTGAAGGCGCAGCTGTTTATGATTCTATGAGTAAGAAGTTGCTGGGCGTGGCTACTTGGGCGCCATGGTCAATAAGCCCTGTCAATTCTAACACTTGGAAGCTGAATCGAATTGTAGGGTTCTCCGTTGCCAATTCCCCTAATTTCTTTGAAGATTGGGTGTGCGCGAAACGGATACGCGACGATAAGACGTTGGAGATCACTACGGGGCATTATCAAAGAATATGCGATGAGCTTTATAATGACAGTTCTGAAGAATAATTAGTAGGTATAAGATAATTTAATAAGAAAAAATATTACCTATTCACAAGAGAGTTTACAGTAAGATGACATTGTATTGAGGTTACATTCCGTCATACTCTATATGGCGTACAAAAATATATTGTAATTCAGTTACCTACTGAAAATAGCCACAGGGAGCGCGGGCGCTAGCCGGCATTTTTCAGGGGCATAATTTAATTATTTGTATTTTTTTAAATAAAGACTTCGAATTTATGTGCGGATCAATCCTACCACCACTTAAAAAAACGTCGTGAGGAAACCTGCACACCCGAGAGGGCTCCATAAAGTTCTCGATGGAAGGTTTTTGTAGTCCGCCAAGCCGTAGGCCAACGTGGTGAACTAAGGCCTTAACCCTTCTGATTCTGTAAAGAGGCCCGTGCCCAGCAGTGGGAGAGAATGCCTGAATTAAAATATAATTCTTCTGTCTCACAAAAAACCCCTTTACTTGACCGTAACGAATGTAGGTACCTACCGTTTTTAACCCCCGACAAAAAAGAAGGGGTGTTATAAGTTTGTAGTGTGTATCTGCGTATCTGTCTGTGGCATCGTAGCTTCAAAACGGATGGACCGATTTCAATGCAGTTTTTTTAATCCAAAGCTATTTTAATCGGATATCATCTTAGCTGTTTCATGAAAATCGGTTCCGCCGTTCAAAAGTTACAACTCTTTTTCTAGTTGGAGTCAGGGTTTTTTGGCGGTTATGTTATATCATATCACGTTGAACCTAATACTAAAGAATAGTTATGGCAGTAAATAGAAATAAGGTGGACGATATTCCGGGTTTGAGCGAACGCTCGAGCGCTCCATGCTGGAGATCCAAAACCAGCGCTAGGTAACGCTTGTCCTGTCAAATTGTGTACACCTCTGGGAAATGTGCATGCAAGATGTACTATCCGCGCGGATGAAGAATGGGATTGGAGGGGGCGCTATTTTGGTAAATTTTGTATGTAAAATTAAATATATTACTGAAATTTACAGTTACGGTCGCTGAAATGCGTGCCGCACAACAATAAGACAGAAAGCGAGCCCTATAAATCAAAAAAGTTTCAAAATTTGCCAAAATACCGATTTTTCTAGTCCCATTCTTCATCCGCACGGATAGTATTGGATAGTATAGTATGCTTGATGATGACAGATGTGTGGAAAATGTGTTGTGATTGATTGATGTCTAACTTATTATGGTAATGTGTTTTGCCTAATGGTGTGATAATTTGATCTATTATATTTATAATATACCTAGTACCTATGACAAGTGGCAATAAGGTACAACCGTACAATAGATGCTGGCCACCTGACTCTGGTTTTCAGCTGCAACTCGTAACTACGTACCTATTTATCTACTCTGGTGGTGGTATGCATTATTAGGTACCTACTTATCTATAATTCCATAGCGTCACTTACCTAAATTCTGACTTCCAGCAGCATCCCACTGCAGACCTTTTAACAACTATTATTATGAATAAGGGATTGCCCAGGAATTCCAGGATACATGTTTCGTTTTGGAGTAACTAAATCAAAATCGAGCTCAAAAATTTACCGCTCGGAAATCATAGTTTAAAACGCAATATAGGCTGTAAAAAATATTTATTTATCAAGTTGAGGATTAGAGTAAGACACCGTTGAAACTTCTGTTTGGTACCGAAAAAAGTGGCTTAATTACAACGCGAGATCCCTTGACGCCTTGATGCTTTGCCTCTGCGACAGGGTGGCGGTTGATCAAAGAAAACCCGGTTGTACCGGCACCGAAGTATACCGTTTCAAATTGGTAGACTCAACTTTTCGATATCATAACGGGCGGCGTAATGTATGGGTACTTATCTAAATATTCGGGTAACCGGAATTTATGGGGATACCGTATTTTAAAGGTGTCTTAATATATTTTGGACTATCTATTCACTTTTTCTTCCCATCGCACAGCCGTTGATAATACCCCATACTGACTTTCGTGGTATCACCAGTGTCGTCGCGTATCCGTCTAGCACACGTGAAGTCTTTGAAGAAATTCTCGGAATTCACCACAGAGAACCCTACGGGCAACTCTAATTTGACGTAGTATGCTCCCCAGGTGGCTACACCCAGTAACTTGTTACTGATACTATCAAATACAGCTCCACCTTCCACGCCGAGGTAGTTGAAACATTTGTCGTTGTTCTTCTTAAACTGCTCGAATGTACACGAATGATAGCAAGGGACTTGAAACCCATTTAATTTCCCGGATTCAGTTAGGATCCTTGAACAAATTTCTATATTCACGATGACGTTCAGTTCTCTTAGATTATATTGTGTTTCTGGCACTTTTACCCTGTGGACGCCCTGCGAATGTAATTATTAGTTACAAGTGTGATCACATCACATAGATAATAATTAATTGTGTGAAAATATAAACATAGTGATCAATCTCTCAGCTGCCTCGCGCACCACCCTGCACCCTTTTCCCATCCAACGATTCTCGCTTACATGCGACAGCTAGCATTATAGACATTCATCTTACTAACTTTAAATGGTGACGGGCAGCAGCAGAATCACCAGCCCAGCGCAGTGACGTGACCTATCGTCGTGACCTACCGTCTACTTCTTTTTAAGGTATAGATGGAAAGAGCCTCTACGTACTTATGTTGTATTAACGGCAATGACGTAAGAAGCCTCTATTAACGGTCACGCTGTTGGGTTGGGACTCCCATCTTCATAATTAAGGTAGCTCAAAGTTTAGTCTCTCACGATCGTATTGAAGTTTATTACCAGAGTCGATGTTCATTACCATTTTAGTTATGCGGTAGACCCGCTGGACAGTATGCTTCAATACCATCAACGGTAACTGGCTAATAGCTTGTACCGACACGAAGGAAGAAAAAACTATTTTTTAAACCCTCTAACTAAAGGCATAGTAGACCTTCAAAGAGGAAACGATTTATCGCATATGGACAATACGTCGAACACTTACCTATGATCAAAACTAATCCTGAAAGCCGGCTAATCTTAAGTTTAAGATCAATGTTAGGTACCTAAGTATATGATATATCTAACGTACATGGATGCTGTCGATGATGCTGCTGCCTGTCTTCAGACACCAAAGGACCGATGACGGACGACGGACTTGTTCTAGACTATCGTCGTGACCTACTTGCCTAGTATGATGACTCAGATGTAGGTACTCCATTGTTATTTCTTGAAAGACGAAAAAGATTTAGAAATCATAAGGAAAATTGTTTACCTTTTTCACAGCATATCCAATAACTTTATAGTTAACTTTGCTGATCGAAAGATCTAGATTCCCGAACCATGCGAACACTTCGTCTGTCCTGTTTTTATTAAATAGTTCAATAACAGCCCACATCCCTTCAAAAATTTTGCTCTCCACGATTATGAAGCCTATGTCATCAAACGACTGCTTCGAAGGCTTCGAAGGGACCACAAAAGCTTTAGCTGCGAGTTGTTTTCCCAGATACATTATTGTTGTGTACTGAACTTTTAGACTGAAATTGGAATTATGGTGACTATTATTTTGTGCTCCTTATGTATTCGTCCTAACATTAGGTCCTAGTTTATCAGCGGCGGTCCTTTTAAGGGTTATAGTACTCATAATAATGAATAACTATTACTATAGGACCAACTATGAATTTGGGAAAGAAATCTTCTGTTACAAATAATTTTTTATTTTATTTTTTACTTTGTCCCTCCCTAGGATTTCTCCTGTATCGAGGGTACAGTTAACAAACATACATGTCACATGCACACACAACCAGACCCGAAACAACTATCAGTAGATCATACAAATATTTGTTCCGTGCGGGGATCGAACCCGCGGCACGTAGCGCAGAAGGCTTATCGCTTAGCCACTGCGCCAAACGTGTCGTCAATTCAATGTTACTATACGAAAGGTATGGAACAACTTATTTTCTTTCGCAATTTCAGGGTTGGTCCCATATTAAAAGTTGTTCATAATGATGAGTACAATAACTCCTTAAAGGGATCGGGAATACAAAGTAGAACGTTATACTTATATAAATCTCGTTTTTTTTTTTATTTGAAGTCGTACATTCATAGTCCTGGATTCGTATCATCACTAGATGACCCACACGGAGTACTCAACAAAACGTAAACAAAATATAGGTACCTACGTATAGATACATCGAGCAGCTGTAATAAATATAGCTTCGTCTATGCAGATGGCGGTGCAGATGTGCGGGATATCGTTGAACCTGGAGTGAATCACTCGCGCTATCCATGGATACTGCTTCTCCGAAGCTGGCTTTGTATTCACATGGTAGTTCTCCAGTGATCCGAAAACTGAAAAATCGTGTGAACGTGAAGTGTTATTGGGACTGTTAGAACGTGTTTGACGGTTGTATTCCTATGTAACGAAAAGCGCACAAGATCTTGAGTTTCTCTAAGCGCCAGGCTTACCAGGCCCCCTAGAAATGTCGCAATCTACAATTGCTAGAGAACAGAAACGTCAGCAAAAAGTATGGGATTGACATTTACGAACCACGTGACTATTGAAAGGAAGAAAGAAAAATAATTTTATTCTGTACGGGAAAATGCCCGTCGAGTATGGAAAAGGTTACCAACTCAGCATATGCTGGATGTGGGACACCCAGCGCTGATTTTCACTATTGCGACAGCTTATGTCATTTCAGTAGGTACATTTTGCTTGCGCTTCTATTCTATTAGCAGTTATAATATCCATTAGCTGTGCCCGCGACTCCGTCCGTGGAAGAGAAGCAGTAATTTTTGAGAAAAAAAAAACTATTTCCTTTCTCGTTCTTCGTTCTTCATGATGCACCCTTTTTTCTTGTCAAACATTAACATTTCAGTTACTTTAGCACTTAGAATATTAATAAGTATTTAAGAACCGAGAACCGTCCCAATCCCAATTCCAAGCATAATTCAATAAAATACTTCAGCAGCTGAGGATCATTCCTTCTCACGTTAGGTATGCCTTCCAATTTGTGAACACCACTTAGTAATATTTAAACCTTGCCTTGGCTATTTACTAAAATAATAGCTTTATGGACTTCCATTTTCATTCATGACCATTGTATGTACATTCCCTCTCTCAAGAGAATCTATAATGGTCGTATGGCATAGATTTTAAAGAAATGCACTCAAAATCTAGTATTTTTCCTGTGATGATTTCATCATGTCATGTCCTCAAATTGGAAGACGGGTAATAAGAACGATCCTTCACTATTACTGCTATATACTATTAACTTAATGAGTCTCAAAGGATCGTTGAGGCGAGGCAGCGCTGCATCTGTTACTCACAGTGCGAAGGTAAGGTGGGCCAACCTTAATGTGTAATACCAACAATTAACACGTCAACATACAATACCACGTTTTCCACCAAAACCCACCACGCATCATAAACCAAAATATTTCACACAAAAAAATCAACACTAACAAGATTCATTTAAATACAGAGTATTTGATTTCCTCGACGGATCCTTGAAATTTAAAGTATCCAGAATGTGGTCTGGTCTAGCAAACTCAATTAACAAAAAAATAACAAAACAGTACAACATTTTACATGACGCACGGAATAAAATTACATATTTTTATTGTTTTAAAGGTGTTTACCCACTATTCGGAGCATACGTTAACTTATTGCAGTACGCAACTGCCTGATACGCTCTCAGTATGGTCTGGATAGTGGATAGAAACCTTTAAGCAGTACGTAAACGTTCCGGTTTTTGCTCGCCACACAGTCACTTAACCATCGCAATTACTATGTTAGCTTAGGATCTCAATAATTTCGATAACCACCATCCGGATTTGGGTTCATTTTCGCCTAGGCGCACCAAAAAACCGGAATCGTTACCCATGACGTGTGGTCAAGTTTAGAGGTCGCCATCTTGGATTTGGATACCAACTTCAATTTAAGGAATCTATGGAAACGATACCCACCCTCAAAGTACCCACAATAATTTCTTAATTTCAATAGCCGCCATCTTTGATTCGGAGAGGCTCTTTCCGTGTAGGTACCTCGCACAAACAGTGACGTAGTTAAGATATAGAAATAATTATGTCTGTATGGTGATTACGTCAGTAACTCCTGATTTACCAGACATTATTAATGGTATTCAGAACATGTGCACCAATGTTATTAGTTAGCTTGAATAAATATTAAATATGCATTAAATTCCTTTATAGTCTTCTAGCGACCCTTCCCCGGCTTCGCACGGATGCAAATTCTCTACTTTCCTTACATTCAATATGAATAGAATTAGAGTGGGTGGCACCCAGTCACCACATAAAGAATAAAAAAAAATAGTTGACTTTGATCTGACAAACTCAGCGGTTCATACGCGGTTTGGACATCCGATCACGGCGTAGGTCAGTCAGCCAAAGAATTGGTCTACCACCCTAAGGTAGCAATTTGTTTGTACACCAATAAACGTACAGGTATATTCTCTTGTCAAAATAATTAAGTTTCAACTTTAGTGTTATTTTCGTTTGATAGGAAGTTCTGTTAAAATTGATAGAACACTTTTCTGGCCGACCGTACATACGACTAGGCGATTACGGTCTCATGTAATGGAAGCCTTTAGGATTGATTCTACACAATAGGTTTTATACGAGCCGATTAAATTGGTTTGCAGTGCGCTTATCAAACAGCACTATATGTACAGATACAATTCCACAGTCGCGCTTGCACTCTTGTTGGCGATAGCGATGGATGTGCAATCGGTGCATTTTGCGAAACGCAAATGCTTTGTTTGAAGAAAGTAGTGGTCCAATTTTGTATTAGCGCTTTCGTAAGAAGATACGAAAAGCAAACGGTATTCACTGGTGAACAATGCAACCTGGTAAATAATGCTATTAGGAAAAATAAACTTATGCCATTGAAACTATTTAAAATATGTGTGTCAACAAACAATAGCACTACAAAACTTAAAGTCAAACTGAATGTATCAATGGAATAAGTTTTATTTACCTTAGCAATACTAAAATACAATAAAACTCATTAATAAATCAAATAAAAGCACTTATATTATCCATATTGAACAGTATTCATAACATTTATAGGTACAATCTAAGCATTCTGTACATTAAAATTAAACTTAAAATCTGAATTAGTAAAGGAAAACTTAAAACTCTTTGCACTATCTTCACTAACTTGATTGGTGTTGGCATCTGTTTTATTTGATTCATTAGTTTTGCCAGATTTCACCACATTATTAGCATTGTCTACTTGCTCGGGTGCTAAACTGAAGTTGAATTTAAAAGATTCATCGCCTGTTGTCAAAAATGCTGATTTCCTCAAAAATGTAGCTTTTGGCTTGTCAGGAACATCTGATATCTTGATTTTACTGGCCACTGCAAACAAATAACCTCGTTTTATAAGAGGTTACAAGTAATAAAGGCCAACTTACATCTTCTAATTAAATAAAACACACTGTATGTTGGTCCCCGCCTAGATGATGTTACTTCTTCAGTGCCATACAATCTCCTTATTGAAAAAGGTGGCTATAAATAAGAACCAGGATATGATGCCACATACACATCTTATTCTAGGTGCTATAAGAACATCTGTTAATTCACATAACAGTGATTTCACTGTTTATTTTATCCGTCAAATTTATTTTTCCTCACTTATGTCTTAACTGTTTCATAGCAATTTTTTAATGATGAGCTACTTCTATGGCTGATTTTACTCTGCGTTGTGTAATGTTCTGCGTGAGGTATCCAGTAACTATCATTATTTATTGAGTGATTTCAAATCTGGTTTTTAAATTAAGTACACTGTGTACTTCAAATTGTTTGTAATTGTACTCCACGGTGTACAGCCTTAATATTAATCAGTGTTTACAGACTATTTATGTCTCTTATCAATTTCTTAAATATTAAAGTTATATCTAAGAGACTAGTTTTATCTTACTTTTTACTAGTTTCTTCTCTTCTGCAGCCATTTTAGCTCGGTAGTCACCAAAATGTGTCCTCATCAGTTGTCTCTTCCGTATGACGGGCTGATTGTTGTTCTTTAACACAGTCAACACTTTCCATGCTTCTTGCACTGGAAATAACAAGTTAAAATTACCTGAGTAAATTGATTTTTATGACAATGTTTCACAGAGCATTAAAGATATGAAGCAGGGTTATAGGAGACTCATGTGCACCCATGACACCCTCATTTATGAGTGGTATTGGCCAGTTTAGGAAATAAAATAGTCTATAGTAGTAGTTAGTCCTCGAGGACTAAACTTTTTCAGAGTTGACAGTACAAGTTTTACAAGCGCGGGTTGTTTACAAAACTAACTGTACTGTCAAACTCTTCCAGCAGTGTTATTTCCAAAGATAGAAACTAAAAGATAATAATGATAACATTTAAGCACTTACACTGCTTTTCATTGCCAGTTTTTTTGTTTATAGAACGTTCTAGTTGTTGAATACACCAACACAACTCTAGTTGAAATTGTCGTACAGATTCTTCAGGATCAGAACTGTTTGATGAGTCCTTTTCTAATTTACATGGCTTTTGAAGAGAGTTAGACGTCCCTTTTGAATGTAATTTTGTAGGTTTAGGCATTTTATTAATTCACTCTTTATTTAATAATTTAAAACTACAAATAACACCACGTTTTAGCTTTCCAATTCTGATTTTTGTTTTGATTCTTTGACAGTTGGTTGTTATTTTTTTTATGTTTGCCAGCATTCAATGAAATGCAACCGTGGTTATTGAGTTACTTTTGTTGTTGGAAAAGTTTAGGCGTATAATATATGGAACGACACAATGTGCGCCGCATTCCAAGGCGCGGTGCAGTCAAGCGGATCAACTACCTATTTTTTAATATCTCTGACAGGTGCGCTTTTAATCGGACTTTCGGTGAGACCAGAGGGCCAAGCACGAATGTTTTGACGTATGGTAAAGTAAACGTAAGCTTTTGATAAAATACGATGAATCTATATCATTTTTGTTCAATTTTATGCAACAAACACACTTGTTTCATGGAAATGTAAAAATATTGCATGTTATTCCAAAAAAATATCATAGATTAAACACGTATTTTTGGTTCTAAAGCTTACGTTTACTTAGGCGTGTGTCGTTGCGTGATTTTGAGATAACTTAACACAACGTCGTTTGCGTTCGGACAACGTTTTCCAAACCGTCTATTTCACAACGATCTATTTTACAATCACTCATTGTAAATTAGATCGTTGTTAAATAGACGGTTTCGTTTTACTTCGTTTTTAACAACTGTCTATTCACAATAGCGTGTCCGTTTTTCGAGTGACATCATCGATGCGTTATCGTGCATATTCAACGCAACTGAATGCGAGAAAGTTAACCAAGATTACAAAGTGATCTTCCCTTCATACTTTACACACGCTTAGGACTGGCTGCAGAAATTAGTAGTTTTATCATTTGACATCACAGGCGTATTTCGTTCATTTCAAGTTCATTTTTAACCTACTTCCGAAAAAGGAGGAGGTTCTCAATTCGGATGTTTATAATTTTTTTTATGTATGTTCGGGCATAACTCCGTCATATAGAAGAATTATATAGACGAATTAGCAAAAAAATTTGTTCGAAAGGGGTTTATACCAAAATAGTCCCATATAAATTTGGTGAAGTTCTGATGAAGAATTTCGGAGATATACAATGGAACTCTTGAATGAATAATAGCATATCACTTGCGATTGCTGTAATCGCATGTTTATGTATTGTCTATGTCACTCAGAAAGGAAAAATAAAATTACTTAATTTTTTTTAAAGTAAAAACCGATTTCAAATATCTAAAAAGTATAAAATAGTTTTCTAATAATAATAATAAGTCGGGGCCTTAAATTCTTAAATGCACCTAGTATCGCAGTGGCAGTTTTTAAAGAAAATTTCTCAGACCAATAAAGCTTAAAGGAAAATTTATACTTTTTAGATTTTTGAGGTCGGTTTTTACTTTTTTATATAAAAATTTACTTATAAATACACCAAACCGAAATTTTTATCAAATGTGCGTGACCAATTGACACAGAGACAATTAAATCACTAGCTAAATTAATTTTCACCCGCGGTGCAAGTGAAGCGTTTTCATTGAAGGTCGTCATAACAATACAAGAAATTCGCTAATTTTAACAACCAGCAAATAGTAACCTTATCTCATTGCAATAAGATAAACTATCGCAGTATGTCAAAAGTCAATCTTAAAAGTTCTACATCTGTAAATCAGAAAATATTATCTCTCGCACCCTAGGAACAAGCATATGTTCCTAGCTCGCACCTGTAAACTAGGAACAAGTAGCCTGTAAATAACTCGTATTTTAATTTCACTCATTCCGTTCGTTACGTTGGCACATTGCATTATTTCGTTCCGTTCGTTATGTTGCTAGATAGATTGTAGTGCGTTTGCGTTTTGTTGCGAGACAATAACAGAACAAGCTTAGCAAAATAGACGGTTTGGAAAAATAGATCGTTGTGGAAGTCAGCCGTAACGTTTGCGTTGTCGCTTATTGCAAACATTTGGGAAACGATCTATGCTACATAACGCCCACTACTAGTTTACTTTACCATACGTAAAAACATTCGTGCTCGGCCCACTGAAGGGCCCCAGGCCCTCCGACCTAAGTAAAATAAAGTGATTATAAGCGTGACGCAGCTAAAGGCGACCCCTAGTGTGATACGGGACTCGGCTTTGAGCGACGCTGCTGATGGGGCAAAAAGAGATAGTCAAGTCAAGTCGGCATCGCATCTCCTCGAGAAGGCGCGTAGCGCGCGCCACATTTCCGTTCTTATCGCAGACATTGTCAATCGTGAAACAATAGTAGTAGTACAGTATTATCGGAATCGGATAAAGAGTGGGCCGCTTTAATCGCGTGTTGCCATATAAGACGCGACAGTAGCGACTTCCTCCTATGACGTAACAAACGAAATTGCGACACTAATATTATAACCTGAAAATAATTTTACTGAAGTTTTCACGAAAATATATTATGCCGCTTGGAAAATTCGGGAAAATTACAATTTCGTGGTAATTACTTGAATAATAAATACATTGCCCGTTAAAATTATACAGTCCATTTTCGGTGAGCCCTGTACATTTCACTTATGTTTTTTATCGATTAGATATTATTTATGCTGAACTAAATCAGCAGGAATTTGTGTAAAATTAACTGCTGACATTTTCCCCTTAGGATTTGATATCCAATCATATACTTATTTGCATTATTTTAAAAACCAATTTTTCGCCACCTTATCATTTTTCTATTTCAATGCCGGTTACTTTTAAGTCATCAGACCACCTCACGAGTACAGCCTCAATAGTAATATTCCTTCCTTCAGTTATATATTATTTCCTATTTGTTTGTCCGACCTTTATGTATGTTGACATTTTCAGGTTAGCAGTAACAGTAACAAGTTTATCGTTATTTGTGGTGGCCAAGAACTCCATAAATGCCCGTCGTCTGGAGAACATGAGAGCTCGAGAACGCATGCGCAAGTCCAACCAAGGAGAATACCCAGACGTGTACAGACAGCTGTGAGCGTAAGTACCACCACATCATCGTATAGGCCATTATATGGCCGCTATAAATGTATATTACATCCCGGATGCCTCTATCTTATTCTCAAGACATGTCAGGAGATGCAATTATTAGAGACCACAAGACACTTCTGGGCATAAGCAACAGCAATGATTATGTCACCTTTGGCCCGGTAAGTTTGAATTTGTTTCATAAGGCACATAGCAGGTTCAAAGAGCTGAAATGGTTGGCTTGGCCCACGCCACTTCAGCTCGGCTGCCTTTAGCTTGCTCAGGACAGTGTACCTCCAAGTTTGCACCGGGTATTGTGATCATTTTCCTCTGGAATGCCACTCAGACATATTTTTTTATACTCTTTTCTGTAAAGAGCATACTTTATGATAATTACTTCCATTAAAGCTGTAATGTTTGAGGTAATCTTATAAAACTGCAGAACAGATTTTGGAAGACGCTTATGTACAGCACTAGAAACAAAGATAGAACTTCTAGTGACAACATATTTTATCTAACTTTTCATATTGCAACAGACCAAACACAAATAAATTGCTTTTTAAATTGACCATAACAGACGAGGAGTGAATAAAATGTATGAAGTGCCTATTTGTAACAATTATTATGGACAAAGAAGTAGAAATTATCTAGTTCCAAGAATTTATAATGACATACCTTTCGACCTAAGTATTAAATGTCAGTCAAGGAGGTCGTTTAGAAATAAAACTAAAAAGTTTCTTCTTGAACGCTTTGTTGAGAATCTGAATTCATTGGAATTTTTATGTGATTCAGTTTTGTAATTATAGATATTATACTATATTCATAGACTAATAACTATCTATGTCTATGACTATATTAGTTATCCAGATATTTGTAGTAGACTGTGTAAGGGGAGTTGCATCCGCCAACAAACTGTTTTACAGTTTGGCGGAAGTACAGAATTCAGTGTAATTTGTTGTTTTTCTTAAATAAACATTTTTTCTTTCTTTCTTTCTTTCATCATGAAAATTAGCATTTTATTTTTTCTTACAAATTCCAGTTATCATTGAATTTAATAACTAAAAGAGAGAAAGAAGAATCAAGATGGCAGTGCCCCAACTGGACGCTGCTAAGCTGCAGCTAGTGCAGGAGTTAGAGATCGAGATGATGTCAGATATGTACAACCGGCTTGTCAGTGCCTGCCACCGCAAGTGCATACCATGCAAATATCATGAGTCTGAACTTGGTAAGACATTTTGTAATAGCCATAGTGCAATGTATATGCATAAATAACTGTACATTGATTACATAAGTGTATGCCGTACGCTACATTTTATATGGTGTAAGGGGGCTTGGTATCCAATTACTGTTTTAACAGCATGTGGAAAACTTAAACCAAAGGACCTACATTAAACCTTTTACATAAACAATGAATATCAATGGATATATTATTAGAGAGGCAGACCCTAAAAAAGATGGATGGATTGTATGAAATTTGACATGGTTAAAAGTAAATACTGAGATGACGTATAATAGAGATGAATGGAAGAAGAAATAACGCTGGCCTCAAATAAAATAGGATAAGACCTTGAATGATGATGATGGAGGGGTTCTTCCTTAAAACATTATTTATTTTTCTAGGCAAAGGCGAATCTGTCTGCCTGGACCGTTGCGTGGCGAAGTACTTGGATGTGCACGAGCGTATCGGCAAGAAACTGTCCAACATGTCCCAAGGAGACGCCGAAGACCTCACCAAGGTCAACTTGCCGGAAAGCAAAAAATAGTACTAGTTAGCTATGGATGTCACTTATCATGAATCATACTGAAATGTTCCAGTACCTGACAAATAATGTATTTATCATCAGCTTATTAATCAGTGGCATTGCTAGAGAAGTGCGGTGGGACTGGTGCGCCCCGGGTGTCACCGTCTCAAGGGTGTCACCCGCGCAGTTACACTGAAACCTTTGTCCATACAAAGACGTGTGCATAAATAATATATAAAAAAAAGATAGGTACATGAAAACAATATCTTCATGGGGTGACACCCTGTCTAATCGCACCGGCTGTTACCCACGCCACTGCTATTAATGTTACTGCAGCTGGGACTCGGGCCTTCTCTGAGATAACTGGACCGTAATGCCCATAATCTAACATACAGGCCCAGTGTGGTGCGGTGGATAAAGTATTGCCAGTGACAAGACAGTAATAGAATATATATGGAAGTGAGCAATAATTTGGCGCGGGACTCCGCCATCTTGACGCTCACTCATCATCAAATCATAATGTTACTTTAGCTTGTCTATAACGCATGGCCACCTCTATACTAGCGCCATCGACAGTGATCCTAGCGGCATTTAATGGAAACACTTGTAACCTCAATAAAGACTGCTATATTCCTATTACCAATATAAAACATAGATGTTGTATGTAAAGATGATTCATCATAAGTTATCATCCATTAGATAATAATAATGTATGTATGTAAAATGTAATGAGACAAATTTAACGTGGGGTTGTACTTGAAAAATAACATTGAAAAATGTCGGTTTCTGCAGTTTCTGTTTTAGAATGGGTCGTTATTCGTATTTAGTAATTTAATGCTTTAGTCTTTGAATGTTAGTTATCTTGTTAGAAATAAAAAAACTAAATTCAATTAATTGCTTTATTAACTACACCAAGTTCCTATATAATTACAATTTTCAAACAAAGTAATTGTTATGAAAAATAAATAATTATTATCACTAACAATTTAACTCTAATATCTACTTAATTTTGGGTTTAGTATAAACTATTAGCCCAAAGCCGTAGCCGGGCATATAACTCTTAATCAGTTGGACTAGTACGAAGATATTCGCGCAAAAGAAGACCACGCTTTTAAGCCATATCAAGATAAAGACTTCCCTGCATTTGAATTCTAATAAATATGCGTAGAACAACCAGGCGGTCTGTGCCGACACCCAAACGAACGTCAACATTAACGCCCTTGACTGCAGCATCTTGAAAGAGTGAGCGACGAGTGGCAACAAAGAAAGGAACCAAACAAAGTATTGTGACGTCATAACACTGTTGAATGTTACCAGCACCACCGCCTGGCAGAACAAGGCTAAAGGCAAGTGCCGCGGGTCTGTCCCGAACTTCAGACCGAGTATGAACAGTATACTGGCCTCGAATGTTTGCGCGATCACTTTCACGATATCAAAGGCTAGGAGGTCCATTGTCAAATACGAGTAGTAGAAGAGAACCGAAAAGTTGTGTCGGGTGTCCTTCCTAAACAGATGGTAGATGTATGTCTCGAACAGGAACTCGTACCCGTATAAAGCGTACATTCCGTAAGTAAGAGAAACTAAAGTTGTCACGCAACTCACCACCAAAGTCAGTTGGTTTTTATTGGGCCACAAGAGCAACATCCCCTCCTTCATGGTCGTGTTGCGAGTGATTTTAGACGTCCCCAAACTTAGATACATGGGGAAGCTGAACGCCAGAGGGTACAAGCGAAGATGGATTGCTATACCTAGTAATACTCCAGAAAAGACATATTTTAGCAAACTCTTCACTATGTCAGTTTGCAAGAAAAGTAGGGATAGTATGATGAAAAAACACGGCACAGAGTCTGCATTGCCACGCGTCGAAATACCGATACCTAAAGGGTTGTAGAGCCACAACAAAGAGCAATACTTTGGTATGCTAGTACCTAAGCCCTTAGGTCCCAACTGATGTTGTACTAAGATCTTGAGTGCGATCGTTATCAAGATATCGAAGGCAGAAAAGAGTATTTTCCCGAAATCTTTGTCGATGTACAGGTTTGGAAGCAAAATGTACGCTATGATAGGGCTGTATCTATAAGTGTGGCGTTTATAAGGCGAGTCTCCGTTAAGAACGTGCCTCGCAGCATCCGAGAACACTTTGTAGTCAATATCGGTGTAAGAGACATCGTAGATTTTATCATGGGTATCTGCATACACAATCAACAAGAGCCTTATAAAGGTGCCTGCCACAAGATGGTAAGTGAATGGCAAGTTGATGAACTGCACCAATCGTTGCATCTTAGATCCTTGTTTTCAAGTTCTTCGCAGCAGAATATAAGCAACCCTTAAACTCTTCGAACTCTTTAGCACAATCGTCTTTTTTTCCAGAACCCTCTTTGAGCAGAACACAGCGGGCGTACAAAGCACTTTGTTTAGAACACTTGGCAAATACCAAAGGGTACTTTGCTAACCTTTCTCTAGCCTTAGCAACGGAGTCCATAGTTAATTTTCAGCCCTCCGCTTGTTAACCGTATACGTGGTAGCCGGTTCATTAAAATCTATGGGATCTCGAGGTCGGATGAAAATGTCGTAGATAGGCTTCGAAAAGAATATTCCGAGTCCCAAAGCCGTGAACGTGATTTGGAAAGTCCTAGGGTACTTGTAAATCCAACTTCTTTTTCCTAGAGGTTGGCGGCGATGACGATTTTCCATAGCTGCAATAAAAGCAATAAGTAGGTATTAATTTAATTTTATATCCAAAAAACTTCATAGTTAACATTAAAGGTGAACGCGCATCTAAACGCACCGCACGAAACGAATTTGCTGATGGTCTCGTGTAGCTATCCACTTCGAACGCAGAATTGTTGGAGCAAAATGCGGATGACCTCATCAGAATCTAGACGCCTGCACCCCAAATCTGGTGACGGCATTCGCAAATGTGTGTGTAATCGGTAGGTATCTACAGTAGGTATTTTATTGAAATGTAGCGCAGTTAGGTGCGTGGTAGGAGGTTACATATACTTTCATACAAAGAATACTAAAATTCGATTCCGGAGTTCGGGGGTATAGGTGCGCATGGAAATATGGGGTTCTTCCATTTGAAATGGAGGACCCTCTGACCAGGCAAAGTAATATTGCCTGGAGGGCCGAAGCCCGACGGTTGATGTTGTTTTTTTTTTTTTCGTAGTTCGATGTCGTTTCTTCTTTGCCGCTATATTCTGAGAGGCGGGGGTGGCGTAGTACTCACGTAGTAGGTACGTACGTAGCACTAGTTGTCGCTACAGTAGGTTCTAAAGTGAACATTTATTACCTTACTTAGCCGGCCTATCAGTGACCGGCGCGAACTTCCTCGGCTCCAAGTCGTATCCGTCACACACAATCGAATTGTTCATGGGCTTGAACTTCATGCAGCACTGGCGCATAGCTTCGAACACTTTCTCACAACGAACTTCTTGGAAGCTATTTTCTGTAAATATAGATTATGTTGTTGTGATTACCTCGTCATAGCCTTCAGGTGTAATGATAGTGAGGGCTAGTATAGTGAACTATAAACTCGTTTTTGTACAATTTTCAGGGCCAAACTGGGTTGAAGGGGTAACCCAGTTGGGATGCTCGCTTCTCGCGCGGTCCCGCCCACCCTAATAGCTGTATAAAATTTCAAAGTGCTTCTGACCGAGTCTTCTAGTCAAAAGCACTTTTGACTGAAAATCTTTACGTTAGAGGAAAGAGGAGTCCATACTTTTCGTTATTCGCGGCATTAGAATTAAACAAAAATAACTGTTTAACGTCGACAAAACCAAATACAAAATTCGCGAAATACGCGAACCCCTTTTCTTTTGACGCGAATTACAAATGAGCCACCATAAAAGAATAAAAAACATTTTCAGCAATTTATACATATATATTTTATTAACAATAATGTTACAATCGACATGCCGCCTTAATCTCAATATAAACAAGATATCTTTATTATACAGTGTGATACTAAACCAAACAATTATAATATAACACAATAATTATATTCAATAAACTGGAACTTTAACTAATTTACAATAAAATAATCTGTCTGTGGACAGCAAAATTACAATGGAGCCTGTAAAAAATGAGCCAATCTATAATTTTCATGCAATTGACACTAAGGTAGTATTATCGCGCCCACAAACTGTAAAACTTTTTAAAACTTAAACTAAGTACCAGTTTTTCCCAATCTTTTTCAAGGGCGGACCCATAACGCCACTATACCATCATCCGCGGACCCCTAAAAAGACTTTTCAGTCGCATCACTGCTTCCGTAATTTTAATTTTAAAAAATCGATTTGTCCGCGTTCCCCCAGGGGTCCGCGGTCCCCAGGTTGGGAAACACTGATATAAATAAATGATTCACATCGAAGCTTTATCAAAATTAATATATTTTTAATTCATTGTAACATTCTTTCGTTCGCGCCAAAATCAATAGATGCCTCACAGTCATAGTTTCCTAATATGATGACATAGTTACAATTGGTAGTAACTGCTCTCATTTGACGGATTCAATTGAAATAAATTGATGTAGGTAAGATACAATCTACGGTCGTGCATTGTTTAACAATGCAATGATATGTACAAAGTATAACCAAGCACAAATTGGTTTAACAAATCATAATACCGGCGAGTTTTTAAACAGGATCTCTATCGCAGCTTCGCTAGCTGTTAGGCCCGGTATCCACTAAAGCGGAGATGTGCGGAGAGGAGAAGAGCGGCTTTGCGGTCAGTGTTTCCGCCGAAGCTGAGCGGAGATGTGTGCTGGCTAGAGGGAGCTGAGGGTCGATTTAGCCAGCGACGCGACGGTGGTGCCGCACTACATTCGCTGAACACAGCTCATACTCCTCTCGTCTCCACTGCGCGCCGCCGACTGCTTGCGAGACGCCACACACATCTCCGCTTTGATCCCGCCTAACAAATATGAGACATCTCCTTTCCTCTCCGCTGGAACAGTGTCGAGTGAAGCTAAGCTGAGAAGAGATACCTGAATTAACGAAATCCTATTGGTTGTTTACGACAAATCTCTCCTTTCCGCTTTGGTAGATACCGGGCCTTGGAAATAGGAAGCCTTTTAATATTCTATGTTCCACCCGAATACTTAAACGCATTAAAAACTTTCTGTCGCTACTGTCAACCACTAAGGTCCAAGTTCACCGACAACTTATCAGACGATTACAGCAAAGTCAGCCGTTTAAACGTGCATGTTTGTATGGGTAATCGGTCGATTTAATTTTAATAATCTGTTATATTATCGGTGAACATGGCCCTAAGTGAGTTTGAGCAATATAACAGTTGATTAAAATACGTTTGAATACTCGGCAGTTATACAATTTTCAAAATGCTCAATTGTTATTTTGCAGTTTGTTATGTTTGTAATGTTTGTATGATTACAACTGATAAATTATTGGATAGAACTTGATGTAATTGTCAGTACTCTCAAACGATTGTTTCAGTAATGTTTAACTCCGCGGCCATTAATAAAATAAACGTTTATTAATAACAATTTGATATAATTATAACGACCAGAATGATTAGAGAAATCACACCCGAAACGATTGCTAGTAAAAAAAAATATCCAGACAATCAAAACTAAATTTCATATTCACTGCAATGGCACAACTTGCGGGTTTTAACCAATTTCAATAAGATATTGACCATATTTTTTGCAATATTAAAAGCTACGGGGGACACTCTACGTGATTCATTTTTGTATTTTAATTCTATGCACAATTTTAGCTAGTTAGTAGTGAACGTTATATCTACGGAATATGGTACGGATAATTCTACAGGGGGCCTACCACCACCTTTTACGAAACAATCTTATATCAAGAGAGTTTTGTTTCAAGCTTATAGTAAGATTACTCATATTCATACCATGACCTTCGCCTTACATTATTGTTTTATTCCTGCTTAGTGCTGGGAAAGAACGAACAATTTGTAAGATTTGTCTATTGCCTGCTATAATAGAAAAGAAACAAAGCTATATGAACTATATAGCGCTATCTCTTTCACACGTTGGTCCGAATCGCTCATACGAAGTATGGTCTTGAAACTAAATATTACATTAAATAATTATAAAAATATTAGTTTGCAAAAAAATCTTATTTGTATTAGGAACTTACATAAAAAGCATACAAATATTTAAAGATTTTACTTTCAAACGTAAGAAAAACGATTGAAAATACAATATAATTAGTTGCAGCTAGATTGAGATATAATATGAATCGGAACAAAATATTTACTTGTCAGCTGTGTAGTGCGAACGAAATTCGATACTTCGGAAACTTTAAGTGGCGATATTTTTATGTATCTGGGCTTTCAAGTGAATTATGATAAGGAATCAAGGGTAAGGTTATACACTGTTAATTAGTGAATATATTTTATAACAAAGAAATAATTTCGTGTTAATGTTTTGACGAAGTTATGTCGCAACAGTGTGGTTACATACGTGTTTTGGTATTATTTTGCAGCCGAAGAGTTCACCTGGTTTCCTGGCGGCAGCTAGAGATGCTCTGGGAATTTTTAAATTCAAACAGAGCTATTGCAGCCGCCTACAATCGCTCTCTACAAGCCAAGAGTACTCGCAAAGAAAGTGGAGAGAGATAACGGAAATATTGAACCCGCAAGGCGATGGAGCTCATAAAGATGGGACAGGCTGGTGAAAAGTAAGTTTTTATTTTGTCAAGTTAATTAATCTTTATATCAATATTAAATTAAACAATATTCCACAAAGCTTCTTGATAAATCCTTTGCTGTTCAAGCAGAAAATTGTAAGGAGCATTAGTACTTAACTTGATTATCGACCGGCGGCCTGCAGCTGCCATAACGATATATCAAAGTGTATATTTATATAATTATTGTTTTATGTGTTTGTGCACAAACTGTATATTCCATTTTTGGTTGCCTAGAAGAGATTGCTTTGAGCGATAAAGCCGCCCTTTTTACCAAATCTAATTGTGTTACATAACTGTTTCATTTTTGTTTCTAATTGTGTACAAATAAACAATAGGTATAATAAAGAACTTTTTTTTTTTGTACTGGTAGATTATAAAGCAAAACTCAAAAAGAGGGTTGCTGCGGTACGCGCGAGCCGCCGATGTCGCAGGTGGCTGCAAGACGTGCCCTTGTCCGTTCCAATCAAATGCACGCTGAGGCTGCTGTGAGGATTGGCGAAGCAACGGAGATGGCGGCAATAATAGCAGTTTAAAAATACTGCAATAAGGATTGAAAGGTACAAAACAATATTTATAAATTAAAAACATTTTTATTTAAAAAACATATTTATAAATAAAATTAGTTTAAATAAAAAACATTACAACTATACCTACCTTTACCGTCTTTACGTAATACGTCCTTACTAATTTTTAACTGAGATGGTGAATACCAATTTTTTATGGATTTTACTTTTAAAATAACAGATATCCCATACAAATTTTCACACCCAGTGATTTAGGTTGTGCGATGATAATCAGTCAGTCAGTTAGTTTTTCTTTTATATATCGTCCCCGTAGAGCGAAAAGTCATTAAGTCGAAAATGACCAAAACGAGAAACAAGGCCTCAAGGAAAAAAAAAAGAAAAAAAATCATAACTTTAATTTGACAATAGATATTTCTGAATTTATGATTTTATCTCATTGGTATTTGATTCAATTTTATGTTTTAATATAAAATATTAAAAGAAAATCATTTGTTTTATAGATAATTGAGAAAAACGAAAGTAATTAATTTTTACCCTTGAATCATTTAGTTTCGAAAAAAGTTAGTGATTTTTTGATCTGAGTTAGTGATTTTTTGCCCATCTTTAAACTAATTTGATAGAAATTAACTTGATTTAGTTATATTATAACTTTTTTCTGAGCACAATACAATATTCTGAAAATAATGACTAATTATATTATATTATTATTTTATCACTGCTAATAGTTATAATTGAGGATAAGAAAATCATTAAAATATAATCGATATTATACCATCATTAATCTTTATTAATTAGCAATCTCCAGCAGTTAATTGACAAACACACTAGATTTCGGCAAGGAAATCAAACATCAGTCCTAGATCTGGTCTTATCTAACGATGAGTCACTCATGGCCAATGTTGACCACCAAGCCCCTATTGGTAAAAGCGACCATACCTGTTTGTTAGCAACTATACAAGTACAAGAACAAAATAAAGGCACCGCCTCCAGGCTTAACTTCAATAAAGCCGATTATGATAAAATCAACGAAAAATTACGCACCACGTTACCAGAAAGTATAAGAAATATTAACTGCGCAAAAAGCCAATTTGAGATCCTTCTCAGTACACTCAAAGAAGCAATCAAATTATACGTACCTCGGATCAGACTTAGTCAACACTCCACGAATAAGCCATGGATATCTAGAGATACCAAAAATCTTAAACTACAAACTTGCATTATGGAATAGATACGTGTTGACTGGACTCGACGAACACTATAAGGATTACAGAAAACTAAACAACAAATTGATAAATCAAAATAGAGCAGCTCGCATAATATACGAAAAAAGCATATTGCAAGCTGGACCAAAAAAAATTTACTCCTTTATTAGACAGCAAGTAACATCAAAAGTTAGCATTCCAAGTATTCTACGCAACAAACATGGCCAAACAGTAACTCAGCCCCATGAAATTGCCAAGGTATTTGCGGAACAGTTCGCGAGTGTTTTTCACATAGAGCCGCAGATCCAGTTGCCTATCTTAGACCCTGTACTACATGAATACTCGATTGAAGAGATATTTTTCACCCATGACAAAATTCAACAGGTCATAAAAGAATTGAAAATAGACTCTTCGCCAGGACCAGACGGCATTCCCGTAGCAATGCTAAAAAAATGTGACCTCACCGAATGCCTTGCAACAATAATCCAGACATCATACGATACAGGAACCCTACCAGACTTGTGGAAAACAGCAATGGTGACCCCCATATTTAAAAAAGGAAGTAAGTTGGAACCATCAAACTATAGACCTATAAGCTTGACCAGTGTGGTATGCAAGGCTATGGAAAACTTTATAGTTAAGCACATCAGAATTTTTTTAACGACCAACAGTGTTATTGCTTAACAGCAACATGGCTTTTGTCCGCATCGCCCCACGGTATCCAACCTGCTGTCATGCTTGTCGTCATGGACAAAACACTTCAATAGAAAAGAACCAATCGACGTAATCTATCTTGATTACGAAAAAGCCTTTGATAAGGTTCCTACAAGAAGACTCCTACAAAAATTGGAATACGTGGGAATCTACTTAGTTGGATCGAAGCATTTCTACGGCAGAGAACTTTCCAAGTTAGAGTAGGGGAAACCATGTCAGATCACCGAGAGATACATAGTGGTGTGCCACAGGGCTGTCTTGGGTCCAGTGCTGTACATAATATACACCTTTGATCTTTTCCATTCCCTACAGTGTAATGTAAGCATCTTTGCCGATGACACTAAAATATTTGCGAACCCACTGATCGATTACGACCTCCTTCAGGACGACCTAAACAAAATAGTTAACTGGTCTAAGGAATGGCTCATAAATCTCAATGCCTCAAAATGTACGGTGTTGCACATAGGCAGTCGAAATCCCCGTTTGACTTATAAACTGAATGATGCTCAATTAATGGAGGCCAAGGTGCAAACAGACTTGGGAGTGAAGATCACAGAGGACCTGAAATGGGAAGAGCATACAACAACAGTTACCAAGAGAGCTAAAAGCCTAATCTACCTCGTTCGGAAAGCCTTTGGGGTCTTTACACCCGAAATGGTGCTCCGGATCCACAAAACGTTTGTCAGACCAATCCTTGAGTACGCATTTCAGGTCTGGAGCCCCTATTTCGTAAAGGACATTGATCTTCTGGAGAAGGTGCAGCGCAGCTTCACTAAAATACCACGAATGCTAAAACAACGACCATATGAGGAATGCTTAGAAGTTTTGAAGCTCACAACTTTAAGGGATCGCAGGCACCGTGGGGACCTAATTGAAACTTATAAGATCTTATAAGGACATTACGACCTCAATGATTTTGATAAGCTGTTTACACGTAATGATAACGTCCATCTAAGAGGCCACCACCTTAAGTTATGTACCAGCTTCTCAAATAATAACCCTCACAAACACTTTCTGAGCAATCGAATAGTCAGGGCGTGGAATAAGCTCCCAGAAGACGTAGTCTCAGCCCAAAATATAAATCAGTTCAAGAATCGACTTGACAAATATTCTCAACTGCAAGAATAAAACCAAGTGGGAAACAGCAGGATACAGGCACTTATCAGTTGTCTCAATTGCCTGCCTGATAAATAAATAATAATAATAAAAGATAAACAAATCAAATATCTTGACTTAGCACACGAGGTTGTCGACATGTGGGATGTGGACTCAGCAATCATAGTGCCGATAGTTGTGACGGCCAATGGCTTAATTGCCAAGAGCCTCGACCAACATCTTATGAGGCTCTCGTTGGGGGGCTGGATCAAGGGCTTGATACAGAAAGCGGTACTCCTCGACACGACACGCATTGTGAGCAGGTTCCTTTCTCTGCAGCCCTAGCCGCCGGTAGCTTGGACCCTGTTCCCGATGCCGGTGGCCTACTACTCTTTTATATTTTTAAATGTTTTTATAATCTTTTTTTTATTTAATTGTAAAATTATTTAAAAACATAAAAATGTGTAATAAAAAGTGAATAAAGGTCATTATTAATAAACATAGCTCGTTTCATTGTATTGTTGCACGTATGTTATCAAAATTATTTTATTCAACAAAAAACAATAATAATATAACGTGAGCTCCTTAATCAACGCACGTGTCGCGACTGGTTCGCCGCGAGAAAGATAACTAACTCCCCACTCGGCGACCAACGAAGGCGACAAACTTACTAAATCTCGCGCGAAATATACCTAACTGAATAGAAACATGTAAAGGGTGTTTAAAAAATCATTAAAACCTTTTAATGATATTACGAAAACTATGATTTTGTTGTATTTATGGTATAGAAAAAGTCCATAACATGATTTAATTATTTTTTGCGTATGTAGAAATAATGCTAAATATATTGATGCGTCTATCGAGAAATCACTAAGTATACTTAGTTAGTTTTCGCTTTTATATTTTGTAACCAACCATTTATTTTAAAATAAACTAAATTGTTTTGGTGAATTTTGAAACAAATAAGACTAATAATTATAACGTTTTAAAAAAAGAAAAAAATAACTAAGTTTACTTAGGTATTGTGTCTTGCCGATTTTAGGTAGTCATAAAATAATTAAGTAACTTGGGTATTTGTTCCCCAAACTTTAAGGTTCAACATGTCAACATGATGTGTTTTCGCATAAGCTAAAACAAAAACTAATATAACTTATTGAAATATAGTTAAATAGAAATTTGGAGAAAAATACGGTGAGTTTGATGGCATTTAAAACCATTTTAACCATTTTTGGACTTAGTGACTTTTCGTTCTACGGGGACGATATAGATACATGTTTTGTGTTTCAGGATCATAAAAGCCGCCATTCCCACAGTCGCTGAACAAGGGAATTTCTAGTAACTAAACCCTGCTGCAGAGCGATGTTGTTGCTGCGTGGCTGTTCACTCGCATTGTCCTGTGAACCTAGTGTACAACCCCAGGACGCCAAAATTTATTGTAAAATCTGGAATAAATGAATAAAATTTTATACATATATTTATACTTACCTTACTATCTAATAAACAAAATAAAGAATTATAAATCATCATTGATGATGATGGCATTAACTCTTTATTACATCAGCCTATCATAGTCTACTGCTAGACATAGGCCTCTCCCAAATTATGCCAGAGTTTAATATACCAAGTGTACAATTTATATTAAATTATTTTTTACTAATTGTTATTTGGATAATTCTATATCATTGTCATAGTGCAAAGTAGGCATTTTGCAACTAAACATAATATTGTAATAATAATAGGTACATACACCATATTAATTTAGTTGCGTTCTTGATCATTGGCTCGAAATTTAATATATTTCTGCCGCATCTGCAGTGAGTTAAGACTCGCAGTAACCTGTGCGATAACTAAAGATACAGTCTGCTGAGCCACAGAATGACCCTCATTACTGCCTATAGGACGTTGGTACGAACCAGTTGCATAAAATGATAATTAATGCAACCAACACCTAGGTTAAAGTAATTTAAGAACATAAAAGTGATTAACGGCACATATACACTGCTTTCGTGTGTTATTCGCGGTATAAAATAATGCTATTTACCTTCGTCTCTACAGACATGTCTGTAGATCTTTTAGGGTTCTTCATCAGTGGTCTCAACTCATCACACAAGTTATGTGCTAGCTCCTTTGTGAGTCTGAACCTTTTAACAAATTCCACTTCGTCTAAATTGAAGGGTGTAAATGTGGTATAAAAGTCATTCCTCAAGTAGGTGCATATGACGCCACTTTCGTGTACTATTGGTTTCTGCGTTATCAGTTCCAAAAACTCTAATGTTTTATAGTTATTCATTAGCCATCTAGAATCCAATAAGAAATTAATTATTACCCATGTACTAAAATCAATAGATACACAATTCATTCGTTTATTTTACTTAATTAAATACGTTTTACTCACTTTATATGATACGATAATTTTTTTTTTTAATATAAATTAGCAAAACAATAATAAATCCGTCGCGTCCGAGTAACTTTTATATGATTGTTATATTTGACATAAAAACAATATTGCTTTATGTCAAAAGTCACGCCATGGTACGAGTTGAATGAACAATTAGAGGTGACGTCACCAAAACTGCTAAAAAAATAACCTTGTTTCAAGAATGTAATAAGCTTACTTTAAGGACGTCATGGTCCGAAATGACAAAGTAAGATTATTATAATACTGTTATAAGAGATGGTGGTTGGCCCCCTGGTTCTAATAAGCTCAATGCCGATGAATTATATTGTTATAACAACAAAATTTCCCGACGTTTCGACCAAATTGCACCGACCGTGTTCTCGAATTGTCACGGGCAGTCTGCGGTGGCGGAATGTAGTCTTCGAGCAGAAGTTAACGCTTAAACGATTGTTTATGGAGAATATTGTCGAGCTGAAGAACTGCTTTAAGAATATTTCGCTGCCGTGAAGAACCATTTGCCGGGTTTCGGCTCCAAATTTCAATTCTTGGATAGGATATGATCCGAACGACACTATTATCTGAGAATAGTACTATTAGGGAAGCCATTGGGATCATAGAATCGGGTCTTCAAGAAACTGTTGACAACGAGAATGTGATGGAAGTTATCGTTAGCGTAGCGTCAAAGTGCCGGGGTAGAAAGAAAAAAAATCAAGACAAAGCGAGAGCTTTGCCACCGCAACCTGCCCGGCAACGTCACGAAAAAAAGGGGTATCGTATTTACCCGATTTAGACCCCATAGTGTAAACACAAAAAATGTGTACAAGGCGCGGAAGAGTAGAAACATTCTTGAAATATTGTAAAATTAATTATATTCGTACAATAAATGATGGCAGATCCAGATGTATGTACTATAAATTATAAAATCATCAAGATATAGCAAAACTTAACTAAAATAATATATTATTATTATAGCAATTTATCTGTTAATAAAAATTTCGCGTAGTATATTTTCTGACACCAACATTTTTGACTTCCCAAATATTCTTAGCATCTTCGTTTTAACATCGTTTAATTTACACACTACCTATGTATAAAATGTATAATCATTAATCACATTTTTGATAATTTTCTATAAAAATCAATCTCTATCTGGAGAAATTAATGACAATGTAAGCACTGATGCACTATCCGCCCCATCCTCTGTAGTTACGACTTTACCCCATGCTTTGCTTCTAGTTATGGAGTCAATTAAAATTGCTGGTTACAGCTTTTACTACAATCGAACCCAATCAAATGTAATAAAAAAAAACCATTGAAATAGGCGACATTGTCGTGAATACAGTCGTTATCTGTAAAATTTTACGAAATAAAATACAGTACAATTTAGGCCCGTATTTCAGAATAGTATTTTTAGAATAGAAACACAGTAAGTTTCGACGAAATTTGGACCTACCGACCAATCTAATCGTCCCCTTTTTATGGCGTAGGTACGTACAAATTCTGGTCATATAAATATTTAAGTACTTCTAAAACATGGAGTAGGTAAAGTCTAGCTAGTGGTGCCTAAGTGCTTACATACATCAATATGTAAAGCTGCACACTGCTTACTTTTAGAGGTGTTGAATCTAATATTGCGAGTCCTATTGTAAATGGACTAATGTTCTCAATTTAATGCGGGCTGTATACGTGTAATTTAATTATCGCAAAACCTCACACACTCCAATTAGAATATCTAGTTTCAAAGCGTAAATATCTAATTTAAAATTGAGTCTGTATCTTGAAATAAGATTTAAGTTTCTTTGGCTCATCGAACGCCGGCTTGGCGAATTTAATATTTCTTGGGAAAAAAAGTCCCTATATTAAAAGATAGGTATTGAAATCGATTTAGTAGTGAATTAAGACAAAATATATTCTGGTTTTGCGTTTATTAAATTACACCGTGTTTATGGCGTTACAATATAATATGTGCGCATATTTTAAGGGCAGTCTGTTAGCATCAGTCTAATCGGCCGTGTATTATCGTCTACGTAGCAGGCATGGACATAATTATTATGTCCATGGCCGCAGGTTATGGAATCTTTATTAGAAACACGTTCCATTACTCTCGACTACGTCAAAATATAATCGAGGAATTTTTATTATCTAAGACGTTCATTTGAAATATTTCATACTTTTGTCAAATTACAGTTATACGGGATAATTTTTATGTGGTGCGCAAAATTTGCAAAGTGTTTCAGTGTCCGTTACCAAATGCAACCGCACTTACTAAAATTCACTCCAAAATAAAATAAAAATTTGATTTTGTAGGACTGCGCTAGTAAATTATGCGTGTCCCCATACTAAGTCGAATTTTAGTTTTCTTTTAAAGTGTATCCCAATACTGCGGTTGCATTTAGGAACAGAGAGTGAATCACTACAAATTATGCGCACTACATATAAAAATATCCTGTATTGATTACTTGGTTTTATTGAAAGGATCATTTGGTAGCTTACGAGAATACGTCTTCTTTAGTCGTTTTGGGAGCTCCGGAAACATGCTAAAGTTGGAGAAAAATAGTTTCTTCTAATATCTTGATCACGACTGTTTCCAATTACTCGTTGTATGTCGACAACTGGTAGTAGCCTCTAACTGAACATTATGATAAAACGTTTGCGATGTCGGGGCTAAGCGACTTTAAAAACTCATATTAAAAGATTTTGTATTCTGAGTGTTCAATTTAGCACCATCGCGCAGAGGTATCACGTAAAACTATTGAGATTATGAGGTACATTATAGGACTTTGGCAATTGTACACTTTGAAGACAAAAGTCTTTGCACAGCTCCCGACAAGCTAGCCACGCCCACATTTTGCTTCCGCCTATTAGGGCCACTTAGCCTTAGGCCCTAATTGGCGGAAGCAAAATGTGGGCGCGCCTCGCTTATCGGGAGCTGTATAATTTTGTCGGCAAAGTGTACAACTGCCAAAGTCCTAGATTGTACGTACCTACAATGTTTCCGTTTTATTTACCCGCTTTCCCCTACACAGCTGTCGCAATATGATGTCGACGGTAGTGACATTTCTACATGGTATAAGATGAGATAGCGTAAGTTATGGCGGAATAATTATTTATTTCGTGCAAGAAAATAAAATCAAAGTATCATAACAACTTTTCTTAATTTATTGCCCAATATGATTATTATGATGAAAATAGACAGCCCTTAAAATATCCACACCTAATATAGTAACACCTTATATATTTATAAAACAATTACCTATGCAAAGAAAAATATATTCAAGTGAAAGATTTTCCGAACCTCAGAACAATGTTAAAATAAAAATGGCTTCTTGTTGCTAATCAAGTTTACAGGCCCTATATCTAATACATTTTTACATTTTTTAACTCTCTGTACTGTCATAAAAATTAAAAAATATTATACACATTTTCCTTAAAAAAAATCTTGTTATCTAATGATTATAAATGGAGTTACTATGTTAGCTCCAAATAGTGAACCTATTCAACAATAATTGCTGATAAATAAAATTAATCAGAACTGTGTGTGGTTTTAGATAAGTTTGCTCTACCAGTGTTGGACAAACAGATTGATAAGTGCCATGACATTAAATACCTATACATGATATTGCTTTCAATATTTCATTTTTATACACATAACGCAACAATTGCTTCTCACATTAAATATATTCATCATTTTTGCACTATCACAATTTCATTGAAGAAATTAAATTTACTTATGAACTTCCTGAATGTTTCTTTCAATATAATTTTTACTCTTTGTTTATGCCGACATATCATTCTAGTTAAAATAATTCCATTAATATAATTAAAATGCCCAAACAAGCACATACTTCTGTTAAAATAATAAGCCTTTACATGCAAAGTCGAAACAAAGACCTTTGAGACTCTCAATAGATTGGTATTGTGCTAAAATGTTCTTTATACTGTTGCAGTAAGGTTCCATTTAGGATATTAACTTACAGATAATATAACAAAATATATCTGATGATATTCCAGCCATTATATATTTTTGCAATGATAGCAATGTACACTTACAGTTAGAACCCATATTTATTTCTTATAATGCTGAAAACTCACTATGTGTGTCAATAATTTCAATTTATCCAGTTCCAACTTTTAAATAATAGAAATCCTGAACTCTACTACAATTTCTGTATAGGACACAGTAAATACAAACTTTTCTCTGTAGACCTCAAACTGTGTTTACCACCAGAAAAGTTAATACAACTACTCCTTCATATAATAGTTTTCAAATATGAAAACATACAGTTCATTTCTTCAGCGCTCGCCATGTTGACCGCGCAAGTGCATGTTGGCTATTGACTCGGACTAGCTTCACTTTCTGGCCGGTTAACAACAGGCTTTTCGGCAATCACTGGTTTCTCGGCAATATGAGGTTTTTCTGCCACCAGTGGTTTATCTGGAATTTTTTGTTTCTCCTCAACAAGTTCATCGTCTATTTCCTCTTCATCTGGCTGGTTATTTTCAATATGCGTGTTGGACAACTTATTTGTTATCACATCTGTTTGTTCCTGCTCCATTTCAGAAGGTCCATTTTGTTTCTCACTGTCATTCATTGATGGCGAGATGGATCTCTGCATTATGTTATGGTGGGAGGGTGATATGGCCCTGTTCGAGTTGTCTTCACTTGAGGCACTCAACTGCCTTGGGATTGGATGACTTGGATGGGACAATGTTTGAGGAACATGTGCATTATGTAATGACAGTCTAGATTTGTCACTTTTTCTCCATAGAGTGACTTCTTGTTGTTTGAAGTAGCGGCGGTCCTCAGTGTCCATCAATACAAGATTTAGATAATACCTGACAGAGAACTTATTGTTTATATCCCTCATTGTTGGTGTTAGATCATAACCAGCTAAGAAGACCCTTATGGGAATGCTCTCCCCTCTAACAGGCGCTCCATCCATAATTTCATACTTTGCAACTGTTTCATTCTCTGTGAATGTATTAGGCCCCGAACCTGTTGTTTCTCTCTTAATTATAGATATTTCCATATGTTTGATTTTGATACGGACAAGTAGGAAGTAGATTTTGCCAACAATTACATCTTTCAAATGATATTTTGATTTGTTATACTCAAATTCTATGTGTAGGCAGTCTTCAATACCTACTTCCATTTTTATCGAGTTTAGTACATCCGGGTAGCTGCACAATGTGTGGACAGCAATATCCACCTCTTTGACAACGTCTGTGAGGCGGCGGACGATCGTGGCTCGAAGGAAATACCTTAGTCTGACATTAGCGCCCGTATAAACTTCATAAGGTTTTTCAACATTCGCGAATTCGAATGGATACGAAGTATGCTGTAACAGGTCACCAGGGCGGGCCAACTCCTTCACTAACGATATAAACTCATGATGATTGCCTCTATCGTAAAATAATTCAATCTGACCTATAAGTTCGACCTTGATTCCTTGGTGTTCGAGTTTCGACCCGGGTTTCCTCAGCGTAACGTTTACTCTTCCCGAGACAGTTTCTCCGTCGTAGTACAGCAATAACTTCTCCTTTTTGCCATCATCCGTTTTCACTTCGGCAACCTTTCGTTTGTCAGCATCATCAAATACGATTTCGATATCCGCAGTCTGTCCGAACCCGAAAAAGCTCATTTTCGCACTTATCACTTACACAAGCAGTCGGAAAGATTTACGTGGTTTTAGAACAAAAATATAACGATTTATTTGAGCAAAACATTGAAAAACGGCGATGAAACGCCCGCAAATCTGAGGAGGCGATTGAGAGGTTGAAAGCAAAGATGGCGACTGATTTCATGTCGGCTGTCGGCGGAGAAGTTCATAAATAAAATTGTCAGGAAAAAACTCACCCACTAGGCATCTCTGGATCTCACACGCGTATTTCTTGCAAGGGTCCTTCGGCATAAATATATATTTTATCTATTAGGATAGGGAAAGTATTTATAAATACTGAATTTTATTCATGTGTAATATGACAAATTTTGATGCGGCAACTCAAAAAATATAAGGTTACATCACTGCACTGCTGAAGTAACTTTTTTTGAAAAATGTTATTGTACGTGAGACTGACAATTAGTTTATTGTAAATGTTGAAATTAGTTGAAATAAATTAAAATTCTTAGATTTGTTGTATTATTCCCCGAATAACATTATCACGTATTTATTATCTATGAACGCAATAAAAGTAAAAAAATCAGTGCTGCCAATAAATTAATCCTTTTTTCTTAAATGGCGGATCTCAAAATTCTGTAACAAAAGCGAGTTGATATTTTCTGTGAATAAAACAACGCAAGTGAATTTTTAAATATGGAGATTACGCGCACTACCTTAGGAATTGCTGTTGGAATAGCTGGAACCTTATTCCTTGGATATTGTGTGTACTTTGACCAACAACGTCGCAAGGATCCTCTTTTCAAAAAGAGGTTGAGAGAACGTAAGTTTTTCCATTTATTGAATGAAGACTTCATTATAAGACGTTAAATTCGGTATAAATGCTACGTATTACCATCATTATTTCGCATTATACACATTATAATTTCTGGTAACCTAAAAATTTCACAAGGAACACTGTTACAACATCATGCATCAATCAATTTTCACATCAATTACTGATTTATTTCATCACAACGTCACACAATACGATAACGAACATTTAGGTGCATGTTTATTGTGTAACATAGCATATATAACTTACTGCAGTAATAAAAGTGACATTGGTTTGGCAGACTGTGCCTAACATGGTTTTGCAATGTGATAAAATTATAATTATCTTATAAAGTTCATAAATCTGGTGAGTTCAGCCCACCGAATAAAATTCTATCAACCAAACAATAGTTACTTTGAGTAACAAAACTCCAGCGTTTGATGGTCTATCACTTTACACAACTTTGGCAAAATTGTGGTCATTTTTCTACAAAAGCCACTAATCAAGAGTTGAAGTTGAATTATTATTATTTACAAATATCTGTATGCAGTATTTTCATACTACTTTCGTTCCTGGATTTGAAAGAAATGAAGGATATTTTGTCTAAATGGTTACCAATCACTAACTTCCAATAAACTGGTTACATGGTTTTGAGGCTCAGCATTAATATTTTAATAGTGTTTTACACACAATTGATACAATGCTAGGAATTCATTTTCAGAAATGATTTCAGTTTCAAAGTACTTCAGGTTATTTTGAACTTCTGGGCTTTTATTTTATTTCATCTTCATTTTCTTATGGCACGGTTGGTGTAGGCTAAGCGATTGGCTCTCTGCGCTGTGTCGCGGATTCGATCCTCGCATGCAATACTATTTGTATGGCCTATAGATAGATGTTCCAGATCTGGGTGGGTGTGCATGTGTGATGTATGTTTGTAAACTGTTCCCACAATACAGGAGAAATCCTAGTGTGAAGTTTAAATGTAAATAAATAAACATGTACCTGTATTTATTTATTTAATGCTTTTCATACAAATATGTATTACATACAAGATCAATTTCCATTCTTCCTTGCCAGTTTATTTTCCTTACAAATTAAAGTAGCAAATTTTTAAAGTAGTTACAAAGTGGTAACTCTATTGATTGTTTCCTACATTTTATACTCTTGTAGGTAATCCAATTTATAATTAATGTACTCTGAATTCCATTCAACTTATTATTTTTATTACTGACCTATAAAAATGATGATATTATGTGGCATTCTTGTAAATTGTAGGAAACCTACCTAGCTTGTTGATCTGAATATGGAAATAAAAATAAAATAAAAATGTTCATTACTCATTAATGTTTATTGCCAACTCTGTTCCAACATACACATAACAACTGTTTAAACATAACACATATTGATTGCAGTGAATAATGTAAGAATAAAAAAGAACATAACTATTTGGTTGGAAATATGTATGATGAAATTGAAAATAAAAATTAAATCTAGATAATAATGCACTATTATAATAATGTAACTTTAAATAAATATAATAATGTAACTTAAGAAGAATAATATTGTATAGTCATAAAATTACTTTTCGTATAACTCTTTTCATGATTCATATTGGGATATTATGGGATTGTTAGATTGTTTTGTAACTTGAACCACTAATGAAAATTGGAAGCAAAAGTAATACAGCTGCAAGATGATGCAATAATTTGCAACAATACTTTTTTACTCTTAGCAACACCAAACTTAAATCTATACTTATTATGAAATGGGATGTTATGTTTTACAATTTCAGGCAGACAGAAAGCCCAACAGAATGCGACACGTTCGCGCACAATGGGCGGGCCTCTGCCCGACATGAGCGACCATGAAGCCATGCAGAGGTTCTTCCTGCAACAGGTAACAATCAATAACATTTATTTTGTAATAAAAATAAATTATTAACATTGTTGTTTTTTGTCGACTGCCTCATCATAGCGTTCATAGTGTTCGCAAGCGCGTCTGTTAAACTTGAGTTGCTAGATTCGATTCTCGTGTCGCGTGAAGTGTTATTAAGTTTTTCTGTATGAAAATTCTCAGTAGTCGGGAGCCTGGGAATTATGCCTAGTTGATGGCAATAAGGTTGGCCCCCTTGTAATACGGGACTCAAAATATGTGGGTGTACAACAGTACACTGCTGCCTAATCTTTCGGGAAATACAAGTGTGATGCTATGTTATTTTGAGTTGCTCAGTATGTTGGCTTTTTGTACAGTTTGAATTAATGATTCTATGCAACTTTTATTTTGTGAGCAAAATCTAAGATATATATTTTTTAAATTGTAGATCCAGCTTGGTGAGGAGCTGTTAGCAGCCGGCGATCTCGAGGCGGGGGTCGAGCACCTCGGACAAGCCGTTGCCGTCTGTGGGCAAACGCAACAACTCCTTAGTGTAAGTTTACATTCATCATTCGGGATATGCCAAACAATTAACAAATACAAAAAGAAAAATATTAAGCCTATTCTCACAAAGATGGCAGCAAAGCGGCGAGCAGTTTCAGATTTTAAACATTATCTTCATTACTAAAATAAATAGTAAAATAGTGTAATAGCGGTATCGCTAGAGGGGCGTCGCACGGCCCGCCGCGAGAATCATAGCTGCCATCTCGGTGTGCCTTGTTGTAGACAATATGACGTAGTTACCTTAATGAAATCGAATCATTTCGGTAAACCCCATTATAGGGGAATATTTCCATCTCTTACAAATATTCCTTCCTTCCTTATTAATGTGAATACCCAGCTTCTTTACCTCCTGTCATAGAAATAACAATTAAACCGGTTTTCAAACTCCAGGTACTTCAACAAACGATGCCCGCCCCCATCTTCCACTTGCTGCTCAAGAAGCTGCCCGAAGTGTCGGAGAGACTCCGAGCGTCCATGAAGGCGAGCGGCAAGATGTTGCAAGAGGAAGACGTCGAATAAACATACCTATACCTACAGTTGGAGAAGAGAATATTTTCATAATATATTTTCATTATCTCGCTAATCATGGAAACTTTCATTTTTGGCCGATAGATAGCGCTCCTTTGACGTGAGGTGTTAGTATTTCCATTTTCGAATTTAATTTAACATTAGGTATTGAATATATTCTTTCGCAATAGATGCATATTTTTAGAAATTTTAAGTAATATGATTAGTTAATTATAATTACACCAAACGGCACCTCATGTCAATGTAGCATAATTTCATGAAAATAACATTTTATCTCATCTTTCACTTTTCTCTGACTGTTGACTATAAGAGTTGTTCGTCGGTACGACATGCAACCAGTCGTAACAAGTCGTAGTGCCGAAGAAACGTACCCTACGATACATCAAGTTAGAAACACATGCATCTGCATCTGCTAAGTAGACGGTTAAGTTAATTATAAAAATCCCATCAAAGAAACTATTATTCTAATTATTTCACCCTAGATTAAATTTTCTTTCGACTTGCAAAGCCTTAAATTTTCCTAGTGAGTGCATTGGGCTGTGATACAAAATGTGCTTGAAAATAAAATCGATCCGCCATTTGATCGTCTGTTAACTTTGCAAATGAGAAGTGTATCGTCGAGTAATGCAAGTTCAATAATAATGTAGGTATTTGTTAGTGTTATTTAGGTTTTGTTTTGTGTTCACAACTGGTTAAGGATGCTTGTGAGTTTTGATTGAGATTTTATTGTGAAATAAAAGTATTGTACAAATTGAATTATTTATTTCTTCCACATTTTCCAAATACAAAATACTTCGAAGAATTTTGCTTTAAAAATTATGTTTTATAGCATAGGTATTTGGTTTTGCAAAAAAAAAAACGAATCTAAGTCATACACCATTTTATTCTAAATAAATAAAATTAATATAAACAACAACAATTTATACCTACTATGTTTTAAAATAGACACCATAATGAGGTCCAAGGACAGTCGTGCACTGCTTCCGTACTCAATCCGTCACTCATAGTCCGCTCTTGGGACCATGTGTGATGATGGTTGAAACATTTATAGACCACAACCGTTCTTAAAAATGTTAGTTAGCATTAGGTACAAATAGAACAAAACATGACAGTTATGTAACTAACGCTGACAATCATTCATAGTTCTTGAGACCAATAATAATTATCATATCACAACTACCAGCTGCATAATTGCATTTGATTCTTCACAAACTTAACATGAGATATTACTAAATAATTAGGTACGACAAAGTCAGTAAATGTGAGGTGATTTTAATTAAGATATACCAGTCCCTGAAAATTGTTTATATTTTCATATAATTTATGTTGAGTTTATGATGTCAAAAATCAGTCATGGCTTGAAAACCCAACTTGTATTCTGAAGAGAATAAATATGTACATAATATGCCAACCAAGTCTTTTTATTAGATTTATATCCGCATCCGCAATATTTGATTTTATCTAATTGTAATAATATTATGACTTGCACACCTTATAATGTGGTAAAAAATATGGAATAAACAACAATGTAATAAAAACATTTGCTCTGAACTCTGTACCCATATTTGAGCAAATAAAATAATTTGATTCGATTGATTAGTCTTAACCCCAAAACATACCACAGGCTCATTTAGGGCTCCAGCAGACGGCCGACTGACCAACACAGTTTAATCGTAATATAAAGCTTTAGAATGTGAGAATGCGCACACGACACCAGCTGAATTTTCCAAAGTTTTTCATTACGACTGAACTGATGTGTCGGTATCAGTCTGCCGTCTGCTGGAGCCCTTACACAATCTATTGATCATGATTTCGCAGCTGCAATGGAATTCCTCACCAAGTCTTGAGTTACTTTCATTACTTCTAGAGCACCTTTGTCTATGAGAGCGTTCGCTAACTCTTTACCTAAGTTATCACATTTTACTATAACATCTATAGGCATACTCGGGTTCACAGTGAAGCCGCAAAATATGCGCTTATCACTTTCAACTTCATTTGATTCTTCGCAGTTTTCTGCAGTCTTATCTATATTTTTGTCTTTAAGTACTTCGGAGGGAGGTAGAATTTCGTTTGCAGACGCCCCATTGTCAGTTTTGACTTTTTTACAATCTTTTTCGTCTGTGGGACTAAGTTTATGTTTTTCTGTTCGTTTGATCTGGGCAAACGTTTGCTGTAGTGTGTGGTCCAGTTTGGTTTTGCCGTCTAGACTCCACACGGCGCCAGTTATTGATAGTTTGTATTGCGAGTCGACGCATTTTAAAGTAGTTGATACGCCGACCGGAGCGCTGCATCCTCCACCTACAAAGGGATAAGTATATAATATTTTATTACACTTAACTTTTTGCCTGTAGATTCGCTTGCATGAAATTAATTCGAAAATAAACTTTATTTTGCAACAACCAACCTAGTCTATCTATTTTTATAAACGTTTCTCGAAATTATAACGTTTTATAGTATTAACTCATTTCCATGTCAACACAAAAGGTGTCAGTGTGCTATCTGAGCATAGCTGTTATGAAGACATATTTACCATCGATTTATGAACACATTAGACACGCCTATATTGCATTGACAGGCACCAATAGCACCGAGATGTCACTAGCATGTAAATGTGAACTTTATGTAATTATTATAAGGCTTATATTTGCATTAAACTTTTTATCCCACTACACACACACACAGAAAGCAGCTACGGCGGTTCTAAATAAACATGACAAATAGCCCTATCTATTAACTAGCGGTTTCCCGCGGTATCACCCGCGCATTTTATTTTTATCGCAATAAAAATATATAGCCTATAATTACTCGGAGATAGTGTAACTTTCATAATAGAAACAGAACTTTTAAAATCGGTGGAGTAATTTCAGACGTTCCTACATACAAACAAACAAATTTTGCCTCTTTAAACGTAATGTAAGTAAAGATGGCAATTTTTTTCTCATATACATAACTAGCTGTGCCCGCGACTTCGCATGGAATTTACTAAAATTATTTTTCATTGCGTGGAACCCTAATTCTTCTTTCTTTTTCTAAAATAAAAATAGCCTACGATACTCCTTATAAGTTATAACATCAGCTATCTGCCAGTGAAAGTCCCTTCAAAATCGGTCCAGCCGTTTCGGAGACTAGCAGAAAGACAAAAAAATTATGTTTTTTTTTTAAATATTTTGTTTTAAGTACCGTTCATATGCATTTAGTAAAAAGCTGTTATTCTGACATCCCAAACAGACACTTCAATTTTATTTATGTGTGTAAACATAGACAACTAACCTAACTTGTTGAGGAAGCTCCTCTCTGCTAGCACCCGGCAGTAAGTGGCAGGGTGGTTGAAGGGCGCGAACATGTTGAGTATGGTCGCGTTGTCCGCGCGGCACTCCACGGCCAACGCGCCCTGACCCACCGCGTATTTCATCTCTGCACATGGTAGGACCTGCGGAGAATAACAGTTTAGGAAGACTGGCATATATGTCATTTATTGGTATTGTTTTTATTTTTCATTTTTATAAATTATGTTTGTTTGTTTGGTTTTAAGTTTTATTTTTATTTTTAGTTTTTTTTCGGCTGAACGAACTTGCATCAAATTTGGCTCACAGTTAGACCATGTCCTGGATTAACTAACACATAGGACTATTTTTACCCCAGTGCATGACTTATAGGCCTACCGCTTAACTGAGACGGTTGGTGCCCGAGTTTATGAAGCAGTTGCGCGGTGCGGGAGGGGTGTGACGCGAGATGTCAGTCACAGGCTCATGATACGCATCATAAAGCTTGGCTTAGCCAATAGTAGGCGTGTGTCACTCCTCCCCCCGCATCGCGCAACTACCCCAACTTCAGACATCAACCGTGTGAATGAAGCGGTAGGCTAGTTCCCATGGGATGTGAGTGAAACCGCCGCTTACAGCTATCTGTTATAAAGCTGTGTGTTTAACAAGTGCCAAGCCTACCTTAGATATCCTATCACCCCACCCCATCCTGTGCAGCCCCGCACTGGCCAGCAGCAGTGCGGCGTATTGCCCAGATGTGTCCAGCTTGCGTAGCCGCGTGTTCAGGTTGCCTCGCACGTCCACAACACTTAGTTGAGGATATGAGCCATGCAGCTGCGCTGTGCGGCGGAGAGATGATGTGCCTGGGTCATAATAATAAGTAATGGCGATGTTAGTACAGTCGAACAATCAAATAACAGGATCTCCAGAACTATAGTGCCACAAACTTATCTGACCCGGTGACCAAAATTGGAACTAACGTCGCTACAGAACATAAATGACTTCAAAATGACATTTTTGTAGGGACATGACATTGGTAAAAGCGACGGCAGCGACGCCATGCCTGGGTCAGATAAGTTTGTGGCACTGTAAAGATTTTTTAAGAAATTATGGATGCGTACGAGTAATATATCATTTAATTATTAGACATATTATTATAAATAGCCACGGTATCCCACTGTAGGGCAAAGATCTTTCTCCACTCTTTTCATGTTTCCCTGTCGGCGGCTATTTGGGGCCAAATGTTTGAATAGAAGTCTAACTCGTCCCGCCACCTCCTAGGCTACAAGCGATGCCGTTTTCTGCTGTTTGGAACCAACTGTGTGGTTGTTTTCGCCCATAGCTCCTCCGGCATGCGGCAGATATGACCACCTCAGTTCCATTTGAGCTTCGCAGCTATGTGACGTACTTCAGGAAATTAAGTTTTGGAAATATATTAGACATCATTTAATTTAGATTGCTTTAAAACCCTATTTCAAAAAATCCATAATCAGTTCTTTAGAATTTTTTATTGATGTCTGGCGTAGCTCTACCTATTTCGTTGTTAAATTGTATTCATATTTATTCTGTGGTACACTCACTATTTAAACGAAAAACTTACCTATAACTGAGCCCTCTGGTAACGTTGATAATGTGTGCTCTTTGAAATCTTCGCGTAATACCAATGCGTCCCTAGGGTCCTCCCTGCAAGAAAATAATTTATAAGTCCCGTCATTATAATCTAAAGGTGCGTTTTGCGATCACCTTGATCCGTTTGACAAGCGCGGCGATTATAGGATATGTAATATCGACCGATAGTGCCCAATATTCAGCAGTGGCAGTTTAGGGGTCGACCTTTAATTACGTGAGGTTTTTTAGGCCCCTCCAACTTGGTGATACGTTGTGAGGTTATAAGCTAACCCTCCAAACCTCACGTGTCTATTTTTATTGAAAAATATCGGAGATATTTTTATTTTCAAATCTGTTATAATGAAAAGTTATCATCAAATAGGATTCTGAAAACCATTTAAATAAAATTGTGAATTTAGTATTAACTACTACACTCGAAGATTTAAGCACTATGTTGCTGTTTAGGCATAAATTCGCTCGTTCGGGAGTTCACGTGCTGTCAGGAAAATATAGGTACACGTGATTGTCACAACATCCCCTCCCCCCATCCCATCCCCCCATCCTGATGAATCGTGATGTTATTCTAACGAACCCCACGTGATTACAGGACAACCGCTTACAGGCTGATATTATAACTATAAATCACATAAAACCGTAAACGTAACATTTTATTTTATTAGCTCAAGTTGGTAAGGCATTCAAAAGGCCAATAACCCAAATACTGGGAGATACGGGTGCCCTAAGGTTAGCATAATCTAAACAGATAGCAGTCGATCCGTCTAAAATATAATATGGTAAATATTCTTTGCTCTGAGGCTTGCAAATATCGTGAGATACTTGCATACCTGATAGGGTTCTACAAAGTTCTCGATGGTGTGCGTTGTCCGCCAACCCACACCAGGCCAACGAGGTAGTCTAAGGCCTAACCCTTTTCATTCTTAGTAGAGGTCCGTGCCCAGCAGAGGGACAGTAATGGAGTGAATTAAGAAAAAAATAGAGATTTAAAAAATCCCGTCTAAAATATTATGCATTAAGTACGTGAATACCTATTGAAATCGCTACAATTCTAATCACCTACCGTCTTCATCATAATAATTTTAATTATCTGTTTATTGTATTCATATACATAAATCTTTTTTTTTATTACCTACCTTATTTATGTTGGTTAGGTACTTAGATGAGTCTATTTTTCAATTTGAATTATGCTTTTTTTGTACCTTGTACTATGTGGTATTCTTAACCCAATGGTTGACTGGCAGTAAATGCCTTATGTCATTATGCACCATCTCTGTACAAAGTATAAATAAATTATTTAAGCTATTCAGTAGGGCACCTTTTGTCTCCTTGATAGAAGACAAAATCGAGCGAGAAAACGGCAAAGAGATGGTTGTGTTCCTGATTGTCATGCTAGCCCTGCATCTGCAGCATCTGAAACTGCGGGTCTACCGCGTAACTAAAATTGTAATGAACATCGACATCGGTATTAAACTTTGAGCTAACTTGTAAAAAAATACCTATCATATAGTTGGGACCTTCATGATCGGTAAAAAAATACAAGATAGCTCAAAGTTTAAGCTCTCACGATCGTATTGAAGTTTAATACCGATGTCGATGTTCATTACAATTTTAGTTACGCGATAGACACGCTGGAGGCTGGGCGGAGTGGGCAGGCTAAGAAAAATTATAACTACCTTTCAAAAACAGCTCCAATAGCCAGTCCATCAGGTAACGTAGTAGGCAGGTCTTTTAGTGAATGCACTACGAAGTCTACTGTGTCATTTCTTAAGGCGTCTTCTAAATCCTTTGTGAATAACGACTTCTCCCCTATTTTGGGTAGTGATACGTTCAGGATGCGGTCTCCGAGCGTTGTCATGGTAACTGGAAGTAGCAATCTGAATATCATAAACACCCCAATAACTCTAGTCTACTGCTGAATAGTTTGACCATAAACCGCGACAATAAACGGTCGTAAGTAAGTACACTTTCCTTACTCGCCACACTCGTCAAACAGATTATTGGAAGAAGAAATTCAACTTCAACTCTTGCTTAGTGGCTTTTGTGGAGGAATGACCACAATTACGCCAATGTCGCGTAAAGTGATAGACCCCAGACCCCCCAGTGAGTGAGTGATACATGGAGTTTAGTTACTCAAAGTAATCAACTGAGAGTTAATTGGTAGATGGAATTTTGTCTGGTGGGTTAAGCTCACCATGTTTAAGAAACATACATACATACATATAAACATGCAGACATATTGTACACCACATGAAAAAGTTACAAAGATGAGTAGTCATGGTATTATAATTTAAGAATTAAATCGCTAGAGTCATAAATCTGGACAGGGAAACACTGCTATTTATATCACTCAACACTGAATATTATTAAACATTTTAGTATTCATTAATCTTACCTAATTTACAAATAATGTTAAAATATACAGTGGCGAGCACTTCATAGAGATAAAAAGACTCTGCTTACTTCTTCTTAATCGGTCAAATCGCTAGTGAGGCTATAAAACAGTTAGCTGGGTTTGATCTACTGGTTGGGCTAAGGTATAAGTATGTGTTCTACAAATCCAATATTACCTAAACTAAACTCCTTTTCAGGATGCAATTTCTTCAAGCAGTCAATGACATGGTTAGTTTGTATGAGAGCCAGCTGAAACAAAAAAAAATACAAAAACTTAATACATAATTCATTCTGATATTAGTGAGAATATATTAAATCTTACAATATATTTGTGAATAAATTCACAATTTTATTGTAAATATATTAAATGTCATTCTTTCGTATCCTACGGTATCCTGAAATTTCCAATAAATTCTCTCATTCATATATCAATTTGTTTGAAAAATATCTAGTTGCTTGTGTATAATTTTAATAAAACATCTGTTCAAACAAACCGTTCAAAGTTTACAACTCATCAAATTTCTAGTTAATTTTCATTGTCTTATTGTATACAGGAAGGCTACACTTATTGGTACTTGAGCAACTTGAAATTATAACTTGTTAGTTTGATAATTAATTTTCGTACTATGTACGCACAGAATAATTCCTAAGGCGCGGGACAAATACAAGAGGCGTCGGGCGGAGGCGAGGCGCGGGCGCGGCGCCACTCTTTGATATTTCATACAAAATGGATAGAAGAGGTGGGGCGCGAGACACACTGAGACGAGGTGCGATGGGGCGCGGGCGCCGCTTCCTCGCCCTCAGATACATTTTGTATGAAATATCAAAGAGTGGCGCCGCGCCCGCGCCTCGCCTCCCCGCCCGACGCCTCTTGTATTTGTCCCACGCCTAAGAACATGAAATGAAATTTCTCCTACCAACCTCAATCTCACATCAGCACAGAAAACAACTATCCCAATTTTCAAACATTATGGTCTTGGTCCCACCCCACAAGGCTCTGTCTGAGCTTGCTTCAATACCAGCCAAGCATGTGGATGGCATAGGAATTAATAAAATTGATATGAGGCTTCAAAAGTGAGGAATATAATCACTGGTGTAATAACTGCAAGAATCTCTGATCCTTAATCTTTCATTAAAAAAATATTTTATGCGGGTTAAATTTGTAGAGCTGGAGTAATCCGTTAGAGAAACACGGTACAATTATTACTCAAATATCTAAAAAAAAAATTAAATAAGTATCTAAGTTTCATAAAGAGGTCATAAGATAAAAACAAAATGAACCAATTTGAACTCTAGTGACCTATAAAAGAAAAAAGTAGGTACGGTATGATAATAAAAGCAAGTTACAATAGATTATGATAATGTGTTATGTATACCTAACAACTTAAAAAGGGAACTATTACAATTTAGAACACTGTAAAAGAACTGAAGTAGGCTGTAGAGGAGTGCTAGCTGATAGACCCGGGTTGGACAACCTCAACAAAGAAAATCGGAGTACGACTCACCTTTCCTCTGCTGCGGTCGGCTTCCCAATCTGCATCCGATGTTATCTTGGGGTATCTTGGATCCCCACTTGATAGATTAACTCTATGCACGGCACAGAAATTAAAGCATGCTATGGCAACTAGGAGTAATACAAAAATTTCGATAAAATACTGAAAACAGCGCCGTCTAAGAAAAAGTTAGGAGAAACAAAATTACGGTGTTGCTATATTTAAATATATGATTCTTATGCTGGGAGTTTCCATAAAATAGAAATCAATAAATAAAATAATTATCACAAGTTATTGGTAAAGTGAATAAAGAAAAATAATAGTGTAATAAATTCAAGCATATTGAGGTTATTAGCATCAGCACAATAATACAGAAATCATATTTTTGTATTTAAAACGTGCACAGTTTTGTTTTCTTATGGGCACACTTGTATTGCAAATGGCCGGTGTGAGAGTGTTTACGCTCCTGCGCATTTTCCTTTTGCAATAAAAGTCTCGTTGTTTCGCAAGTGCATCTGCTATCCACGTTGAGTTGAGCCTCTGTTCCTCCGTGTTGCCGTGCCGCGTTACAATATTTCTTTCGTTTGTAAGTTTGTGTTGAGTTGAGTATCCTCCTCCGTGGGACGACATACCGAAAGGATTAGAAAACTTGTGAAGTTACTGTGGATTACTGACTGCGCATAGGCACTCTTTAGAGTTTGGACCCATAATTGCAAACAGTGAACAGTGAACTTCAACCATGTCACAAAATTCTTGCTGTGTACCAGGATGTGTTGTGGTTAGGAAAGATGGTATGTAAATTTTGTTTTTCTACCTTTATTCGCCTCACCTGGAGGGTTACACTCTATTCGTCATTATGTTTCACATATTGCTATTGTAATAGCCGCGGATTACATTATATAATATATACCATTTACAAGGAGGCCAACGTTAAAACAGTTATTTTTATCAACCTATGTACTACAATGCTACATTAAATTGAAATTGATGTAAATACTAATTGTAAAGGTCTCCTTGGTAATTTAGTGATACAAGGAATATACTACTCTCTAACGACAGCAGGTTAATTGAATAAGGGATATCAATTTTACGGTCTAAAACAGAAAATTACTTCTTTTTCAGCGCAAATTTCTCAACAACTTTATGATATCCGATTTTTTTTAATGCATAGTTATACATCTTCTATTTGTCTATGCAGTTGGAATTATGATAACAACTCAATATAAATTAGGAAAAATAAAAATCAAACACGTTTTTACGTAAGCACAAAACACCAACTTTTTCGATCACTTGTATAACTTACTGGTAATGAATAACACTGTGAAAAAAAACGTTAGTACTGGGAATAGTTTATTATGCAACCTACAATTTAATTTTTAAAAGACAATTGAATTAGTACTTTAAAAAAATGTGGTCCACGTTGAAAAATCCTTATAAAATCATGTACAAAACCGACGTCAACGCTTAAGAATTTATTGAAAATTACAATTAAGTGGTGAATATTTTAAAATTTGAGGTGTTTATCTACCAAATGAAATTATTTTATTTTATTTTTGACTAAATATTTAGTTGTAATAAATCATCTAAAGAATGTCTTATAAGTTGAAGAATTGCACCCGTTGTTTAAAAAAATTAAATTCATAGACTTAATAGATATAATAACTATGCATTAAAAAAACAAGATTTCTTATAGTTATTGAGAAATTTGCACTGAAAAAGTCGAATTTTCTGTTTTTCGAACTCGAAACTGATAGGGACCCTTAATTATATACATATTTATATCTAACTAGTTGTGTCATTTTTTCAGGTGTGCCTCTACACCATTTCCCGAATCCAGAGACACAGCCAGAGAGATTTAAAACGTGGATTTCGAATATTGGTGGTGCAATAGCTACATTGGATCATCTTACTGTCTATGAGAACAAACGTGTCTGTCATAGACATTTTGAAGATATTCACAAGTATCCAACGAAAAGACTGAGTAAATTAGCAATTCCAGTATTGCATATCCCAGGTAATACTATTGTTATACTATAATAATCATCAATACATTTATTTTGTAGAAGCAAATAATAAACATAGACAATTTTTTAATATTATTCTAGATCTGGAGGCACAATCACTTGGTGAAGCAGTGGTTATGTCAGTCTCTGAGAAGTCCCAACGAAATCCACTACGGGAATATAATTTTAACACATCAGGTATGTCTTTTATTACAAAATTTTTTTTTGGTTCAGATTTATTATCTTCTTTTCAAACCGGTGTGTGATTGCTTTTTTGAGCCTCAACTGAATAAAGTTATTTAATTTTGTATTTCAGGACAACATCTCATTGAAGCTACGAGTATAATAAACAAGCCGGCCCTAGCTTCAACATCAGCTGTTTTAAAAACACATTCAGATGATTTGATATCAGGTTTGTATATTTTTTATAAAGTGAGCTGACTAAACACCCAAAATAAACATTATGTTTAAATATTTTTATAGATTTATCAATCAATCAAATCATTTATTAACAGATCATAAAATCCAATTTGTTAGTAATTACATACACTTCTTAAACACTAGTGTTAGTACATACATTTAGCCAATTATGGTAATAATTATTAATACTTATTAATGATGTCAACACAATCAAAAATAATGTCAAAATCATTCATCATAATGTCGAAATCACCACTAACTAAAAACAATAATAATAAAAATAGTCAAAAATCTATAATGATCAATAAAACATTATTTCAAAGCATGATTTGAAGGAAATTTATTATTTTTATTGAAAGATAAAATCAGCATTAGGATAAGTTGTGCACAGTTACTAGCAAGACACCATCTTTTCCATGAAAGTATTTTTTGCAGTGCCTCTCATATATTTAATAATATACGGAGACCTATTCGAGACATTCCTAAAATAAAAATATTTTTGAAGAACCTTCATAATGTGTTTCAAAATGCTACTACTCTGTAAAAGACTTCTTATCTACAAATCACTCGTCCAAGATAACTTTCTATATACAATTATATTTTTTTTAGGATATTAGACTACTTATCTGGTAATGCAAGTAATGATAATTTATATTTAATTTCTCTGATATGTCATTTTAATTATATTGATAAAAATACCTTGATGATCGATGACATCGGGTTTGAGATATATTTATTCTCATTAGAATTTACAATTCACTTACATGAGAACACATAATTATTAGCACAATGACATATACCTGCCTAATTCTGTTTTAATTTAAATTATAAACTTATATCAAAATCTATGTGAAGAAAATGTATTCTGTATCCACCTATGTAATGTGGATTACATTATAGATTATAATAATGAATATAAAAGACATACATTACATATTTACAATATAAACTATTTGACAATAAAATAATAGAATAAATTCAGCCCATTACTGTCCCACTGCTGGGCATGGGCCTCTTCTCAGAATGAGAAGGGTTAGGCCTTAGTCCACCACGCTGGCCTAGTGCGGGTTGGTGGACTACGACTACACACACCAACGAGAACTTTATGAGGCCCTCTAAGGGGTGCAGGTTTCCTCGCGATATTTTTCCTTCACCGTTAAGGCAAGTGATAATCAAATTGCGATCTGCACATAAATGCTAAAAGTCAGAGGTACGGGCCGGGTTCGAACTCAGACCCTCCTGCTAGGAAGGCAAGCGTTCAAGCGCTAGGCTATCACTGCTTGACAATATGAATATTTAATTTACAGGACATCAAAATGTTGTTGTGGAGTTACAACCTGACCAAATTCAACGCAGGACCCAGAAAAGAAAGAAAACAATGAAATCAAAAAGTATGTATATAATTTAATATAAAACACTATTACTGAATTGCACAATTAAACTGGAATGAAGATCCCGCCCAAGGTTAGGTCATAAATGTAAAAAAATACTTATTTACTTTGAATACTTTGAAAATATTATCAGCTACAATGAGAGGCTAAAACATTATAAAATCACCTCGTTAGCAGACAGAAGGAAACTGGCCGACCTGATATTCCTGCACAAAATATTTAATGGAAGCGTTTGCCGCGAATAAGTAGCTATAACCTATTTAATAATATCCCATGATCCAGAACAAACCTAGGGCATTTCGCCGTTCTGTAGGCAATTTAAAGACATATCAAAATGTTGTGATTTGGATATTGCTCTCCCAATTTCTGAATACAAAAAGGGCTTTAAAATTATTATATCCACTGTAAAGTAATACGAATGATTACTTTATGCTTTATGAATTAATATTATTCTCGATTGTTATGTATTTACCTGAAATTTAAATTTAATCTATAATGATGTATGTCTCAGATTAATTTTAATTTTATAGTCTGATTTAATTTATTTGTCTGTGTGTATTTCTCACATATTTAATTAGTTTATTATTGTTTCACCTAGTACAGTCAGCATCGTATAGTTAGGGGCAGTCAAAGTGACCCAATATTTAGAAACATCCAAAGTGATCACTGATATCTCACCCGCTTGCCACACCCAGGAATCGAACTGACTAAAATCCGAAAATAATGTTAATAATAATTTTAATACCTGGATTGATACAAACGGCACAATCAGATGACATGCAAGATCTACAGATTTCACCCCTTTAGATATTTTTTATTAGGATATGTCAAAAATCAAATTTACCAAAAATCCTATACAACTGTAAACGAGCTAAAAACTGAGGTTTAAATTACAATTTTCAATATTCACCACAACACGCTACTAAAAGTTACTCAAAATGAATTCCTTAAAAGAATAAATTTGTGCATCCAAGAAAATGGAACTCATTTCGATCAACTAATTAGTTAATTTAGATACTCGGTTTTTTCGTTCGAATAAAATAAGTTTAGATTTCATGGTTTTTGTTTAATTTAATACCATGTTTGCTAGAGAGATTTGATCCTTATGATTAACCCTATCGATTGGTGCCATAAAAGTACAGGAAGCTATTTTTTCGGATTTTAGTCGGTTCGGTTCGCGGGTGTGGCAAGCGTATTTTCAAAAATATTAAAATGCAGTTTTGTTTCTTTTTAAAAATAAAGGAATGTTTCCTTTGAGTAAAATTAGCTGTCTTCAGTATTTAGAGTACTTTTCCTCCAGGTACGCTTCGAAAATTCCACCCTGTATATTAGGTCATTCAAACCGCCATTATTATGGTAGCAAACACAACGCCAGTGGTTTTCAAGCAGTCAAGGTATTCAAAAATATGAAACACATAAGTAAAATGAACTTTATTTTAAACAGCAAAGGGTTCAATTTGGAATGATTTCAAATTAAATCTTCAGTGGACGTAGGGTAAAGCCTCCTACACACTAAACCAGGCGAACAATACTCTCTAATATGTTTTGTGTAAGATCGACATGGTTTGTCAAGGGTGGAAACATCCATATCTGGCTACCTACCTACTATTGTATTTAATTTCAAGTTTGGATACGTTAGAAAAATATTGTTTACATCGTGTCTTAGTCCACCGCCAGGCTAAAATATTATTAGATAAGATAAGTCTTTATTTGCCTGGATTTGGAAGTAGGTTAAAAAAGTAAAAACCGACTTCAAAAAACTAAAAAGTATAAAATAATTTTCTTAAAAAACTTATCAGCTTCTGAAGTCGTTGCCATGGCCAAGCTAGGTGCATTGAAGAATTAAAGGCCCAGACTTCAGAAGATGTTAGGTATTTTAAGAAAATTGTTTTATACTTTTCAGTTTTTTGAAATCTTCTACTTTTTAAAATTAACCCTGTTTAAAATAATGTTAATTTTACTAGTGTTTCTTATTTTTGAATACCTTGACTGCTTGGAAACCACTGGCGTTGTGTTTGCTACCCTAATAATGACGGTTTGAATGACCTAATATATACGACGTTTTTGTTGTTCCGATATATTTGTGCAAGATGGGTGTTCTGAACAATTTGACGACCATGGTTGACAGGATATCAGTGATTACTTTGGATGTTTCTAAATATTAGGTCACTTTGACTGCCCCTAACAAATTATGATGATGACTATACCTAGTAAGTGAATGCTGTGGTGTCCTATAATTGGAGGCGCACAATTAATACCAACCAATGAAATTATTTCAAATGTCATGTGTCTGTGTAGACTTTGTTGGGAGGTCCTATAAATAAATAATATACTTCATTTTTAACTCTTGAATATGTAAATCTTTTTTAAAGCTTGATTATAATTTTGTTTATAAGAAAATACGTGTTTTTCAGGTCCTCGTGTAACTTTGGCGCAACATAAGGAATATAAATCGATTTTGAAAAAGTTAAGAAAATGTGAAAGCGTTAAGAAATCTTTTAAAGCAAAATACATGATTGCTAAAAAAATGAAAACAACAACTGCATTCAATATTGTTTGTAAGCATATGTCTAATACTGCGAAGTTATTTTGCCAAATGCAAGCGTCTCAAAGCGGCAAGAAAAAAAAAGGAAGGCGATTCACGCTTGATGAAAAAATATTGGCGTTGTCTCTTTACAAACCATCTCCAAAGGCATATCGCATACTTAGCAACATATGTATTTTGCCAAGCCGAAGAACCTTACAAAATTTACTACACAAAATAAACCTGAAAGCTGGAGTAAACAACATAATATTCGAAAATTTAAAAAATAGAGTCGCCAAAATGCCTAACAATTACAAATACTGTGTTTTAACTTTCGATGAGATGGCAATTGGACCCGGTATTTCCTACGACAAAAGAAATGACAAAATATCAGGATTTGTAGACAATGGTGAAATAACCGGAAAAGAATATTGTGATCACGTACTGGTTTTCATGATAAGAGGCGTTGTGAAAAAATATAAGCAGCCTGTGGCCTATTATTATTGTAGTGGAAGCACTAAAACTATGGAATTAAAGAAACAAATAAAGATTATTATAAAAAAAGTGCAAGAAACAGGACTGAAGGTCGTGGCAACAGTATGTGACCAAGGCACCTCCAATGTGGCAGCTATAAACTCCTTATTGAAAGAAACACAAGAAACTTTCTTACGCAATGGACAAGAATATAAAGAGGGTTTTTTTGAGGTGGAAATGGATAAAATTTTTCCAATATATGATCCACCTCACCTCATAAAAGGTATGAGAAACAACCTACTTACAAAAAACCTTAAATTTACCATTAAAGGTAAAGAATGTATTGCAAAATGGGACCACATTGTGACATTGTACAAAAGGTGTCCAGGTTATAGAGGCGTGAAGCTAGTGCCTAAATTAACGGCTCACCATGTATTACCTGCATTAATACCAAAAATGAGGGTTAAACATTGCACTCAAGTGTTCAGCCAATCAGTTGGAGTAGCTCTTGGATTTATGGCAGGTAAGCAGTTTGTTATTTTTATTAATTTATTGTGAATGTTTATAGATACATAGCTTTTAATTTCCTATCTGTCTTTACTAATGTTACAATCGTGACAATATCAGTCAGGTTGTTCAATGATATAGGCCCAAGTTCACCGACAATATAACTTATGATTAGAGCAAAATCTGTCGTTTAAACATGAATTTTTGTATGGGTAATCAGACCATTAATTTTAAACATCTGTTATTTTGTGGTTCAAAATGCCCCGTAGTCTATTATCATACAGCCAGATTTAATTGCCAACTATCGTGATCTGCGGGTCTACCGCGTAACAAAATGGTAATGAACATCAGACTCTGGTAATACACTTCGATACGATCGTGAGAGATTAAACTTCGAACTACCTTGTAAAAAAGAAAAACCTATCATGTAGTTGAGACTCCCATCTTCATGATCGGTATTTTTTAACAACGTAGCTCGAACTTTAATCTCTCACGATCGTATTGAAGTTTATTACTAGTGTCGATGTTCATTACCATTTAGTACGTTGGAGACCCGCTGAATATTGCCATAACCACCACCCTCGACAAAACAGATTTGTAATCGCAGTATGTTAATTTCAAACATGATGATACTACTTCCAATTTTGTCATAATCTCTTAGTAGATATTTAAAACGCGCACAGAAAATGATAAGGTGGCCATGAGAAGACAAGCAATTGTTATCGATACAAAAAAATAATAATTAAGAAACAAAATAAAATAAAAACACTTGCATCTGAGGGCCATTTATTTATTTATTTAATTACAACGGTTGTGTTACAACCAATTACACTGCCAAAGTACATTAGCTACATTTTTCAGCAGAATCCTTTTGCTTACATTAAGTGAATAATGAGTGCGAAATAAGCCCTTAATAAGTCGAAGTGTGTGTGTGTGTGATCATATTGTTAATCAAACTAAGTCCAATGTAAATAAGTTTCGTTCATAATCATCATACTCGCCTGTTAAGTTCCATTGCTGAACATGGGCCTCCCAATGACTGCTACCATAAACGGTCTTTTGGGACATTGCCAGAATCACCACACTTGGTATACGGATTGCTGATTACATGTTCTTAGCACAAATAAGGATGCTGTTGTCCATCCTCTTTACACGATCCCTAAGTCGCCTTTTACGACACGCTCAGACGGAGAGTGGTGGTCTATTCTTTACCGAGAATCACACCGATGGATAGTCGTGTTAATATATTTTATCTACTTTGCAGGATATGGAAGTCTAGAAAAGGAAAGTACCGACACAGCAGATTTACTCATGTTCTTCGATGATTTGTTTGACAGCGTCAATGGGAGTTTTAGCGGGATAAAAGGAGGAAAAATCTACAGGGCTGCAGTGACCCCAACCTCACCTCACCACAAATTGTGGAACTATAGTCTACCTATTCTCAAAACCATGAAATTTATTAATTCAAATAACCAAGGAGTAGTGCCTTCGTTGTCAAGCTGGATCAAAACCATAGAAGGGTTTAAATTAATTGTAAAATATTTAAATTCCAAAGGGATTAACTCTTTATTGCTGCGCAATTTCAATCAAGACGCATTGGAAAACTTTTTTGGGGCAATTAGAGCTCATGGTTACAGCAACATTATGCCTACGTCGTCTGCATTTGAAGGAGCCTTCAAAACTCTATTAATTAATAATATTTCATCCTCACATTCAGTTGGCTCAAACTGTGAAAAAGATGACGGTGTTTGTCTCCAATCACTAAAATATTTTTTAGCGAAACCAGGAGACAACAGCTCTACTGAATGTGAAGGGGAAATTGACAGTGCTCATTTAAATGTAGAACTTTTAAATACAGACGACCTAATACAGAGCCAAACTCCAATGGACGTTGAAAGAAGCGCAGCAATAGGGTATTGCAGTGGGTGGATAGCACAACTTGCCAAAAAGCATATTTATAAAAACTGTGTGGCCTGCAGAAACAATATGGAAGCAGAAGAGCTACAAAGTTTCCACAAATATATAAAAATGAAAGAATTTGGCAACAAAAGGTGGTTGTGCTATCCTACAAGAGCATTGTTTGATTTCTTTGCCCAAGTGGAACATATATGTATAGAAATATTAAAACATCACAGCAATAAAGAATATATATCGGCATATATAAAATTAATTATAAATGTAAATGTAAATTTATCATATATTACTTGTGCTGAACATAAAGATAATTTGCGTAATTATTTAATAAATAAAAGCACAATGTTTTTCATACACAATTGGTGCAAAGATATCAACAATGTTCTCATTGGAAAAATAACCTTTTGGGATATAAATGATCCTATGAAAGAAAAGGCAAATAGACACTATCTAAAACATAAAGGAAGAAAAAGAAAAACACAAAATAACATATTAAATGTATAATTTAGTTTAGGAGTACTTAGACTCTCATTTTGTACCTATAAATTCAATATTTTCCCAGTTTTTCGTATTTTTACATAAGTAAACAATTAGATATTGATATAATTTTGATGTCTGCGACAGCAACACATTTTATGTAGATAAATTCAAATGATTGTTTGCCTTTAAAATAGCATGGTTAAATAGTATTCATGTAATGTTTATAAAAGTCGCAAAATATACAAATTTACACCATTGATTGAATTTAGAAGATATTTATAGCATAATAAGTGCATAAAAAAATATTATGTTGAATAATAAAAATAAAAATTTACACAAATAACCAAATACTTCTCAAAAATTTCTCTAACATATGCAAAATAGCAAAAAACCTGGATAAATATTGAATTTTCAGCCACAAGCTGGAGCATCCCTTTAATATGCAGTGTACATAGTTAAATTTATTTTATAATAAATTATGTTAAAATATTAACTGTTTTATTCATAATTTTCAATAACTCTTCCTACGTCACTTGACATATAATACGTACCTAGTATGCAGCGTACAGCTATAGGTATATGTAGCTATAGCTAGGTACCTATACCCTTAGTTCCCCTACCGAAAAAATAGATGGCGTTGCGGTTGATATTAAGGTTAATAATAAAAAATGGCCGAGCTGCCTGTCTATGTCCGATATACTATTGTAGTCTTTGAATTAAAGGAACAATCAATATTTGGATTTTACACGCACGGCGTCAATATTTCGATACGGGTCCAAGCACACACTGACTTTTCCGGTATTGCGCCGCTAGAGGGCGCTTTAGTTCCTGTTACCCGCGCATGCGCGTGGCAGGAATTGGTACTACACGACCGAACGTCGGTTCAGTGAGCGTACCCAATAATTCTTATGCAAAGAGTCCAACCACGGGTCAGATACCTAACACACCCCCTACCGAAACCATAATTATGGTTTCCCCTAACAAATTAATGAGTTAAGATAAATTTAAAGAAAAAATAAAAGAGCCAGCACTATAAAAAATTAACCTAACTTAACTAACAAATGTAATTATTATATTTTTATAATGTTGAAGTTAATTATTATAGGGTAAAGGACTAAGTTTATTAGCAGGTCTTTGTAACACACTCTTCTCAGTACGTAGTGTCACACAGCGTACTACGCCGTCAGAACCTGGGTGTAATTTCTCTATTTTGCCTAAAGGCCAGTTACAGGAAGGAATATTATCCGTTTTGATAAGAACTAAATCTCCAACTTTTAAGTTGGTAGATGATGTAAACCACTTTGCTCTTTGCTGCAGCGTATTCAAATATTCGCGACTCCAACGTTTCCAAAATAATTGAGAACACTTTTGAACATACTGCCAACGTGACAGTCTGTTGATAGTTAAATCTTGTATGTCATACTCAGGAATAGCGATTAAACTTCTACCAATGAGAAAGTGTCCGGCTGTTAAAACGTTAAAATCGTTAGGATTATCGCTTGCTGGTAAAGGGCACAAGGGGCGCGAATTTAAAATGGCTTCTGCCTTACAAAAAACAGTGGAAAGTTCCTCAAACGTTAAGGATTTTTCCCCTACGCTTCGCACTAAATGATATTTGGCTGACTTTATGCCAGCTTCCCAGAGTCCACCCATATGTGGAGCACTCGGGACATTAAATTTCCATATTAACTGTCTTTTGGAACAGCCATCGAAAATGTCATTCTGACTCTCACGCATAAACTTTTGTATCTCAGAAAGATGTTTGCTTGCGGCAATAAAATTAGTGCCACAGTCCGAATAAAGTACTGAACACAGACCTCTTCGTGCTACGAATCGGTCTAAGCAAGCAAGAAAAGAGTCAGCTGAGAGAGAAGATAACACTTCCAAATGAACTGCCTTTGTAGAAAAACAGACAAACAAGGCTAAATACGCTTTTGAAACTTTAGCATTACGACGTAAACTTTCTTTAATTAAAAATGGGCCACCAAGATCTACTCCGACATGAGTAAATACCTTATTAGGCATCAGGCGAGTTGGTGGCAATGACGCCATCTCGGGCTGTAATAATGTTGGTTTACATTTAAAACAAACTTTACATTTGGAGAGTACGGATCTAATGACGCTACGAGCAGCCAATATCCAAAAGTTTTCATTTATAATACTTTGTAAAGTTCGCGGCCCTACATGTAAATATTTTTTATGTAAGTAATCAATCAATAGCCTGGTGAATAAGCTATCTTTAGGCAGTAGACGTGGATGTTTAGCATTATACGGAAGTTCTGAATGACCTATGCGACCCCCTACCCTGAGGAAGTCGTCGGAATCAAGAAATGGAGCTAATTTTCGTAGAGATGGTACGTACTTATTACCTTTAATCATTTTAATCTCGGCTTCGAAATAAGCAGTCTGTACCAACTTTACCAATCTATCAAGAGCTTGATTTAATTCGATAGTTGATAGAATTGCCGATTTATTTTGAGAGTTCTCATTACCTCGGCTTAATCTTAAAATCCAAGCAACCGATCTCTGTAATCGTGAAAATGAAGAAAATCTTTTTATAAATCTCTCGCAAAATTCCTGTTTTGTTTCAGTAATTAACTCACTATTTCCTACCAATAAATTAACAGACGGTTTTAATTCCGGTAATTTAGTATCGTTTTCGTGAATAAAAACTGTCATAGGCCAATCCACATAGTTTTGATACATCCAGCCTGCACCCATCAACCATTGTTGATTACAACTGACAAGCTGTGCGGGAGACGCTCCGCGCGAACAAACGTCAGCTAAATTATGTTCACTACAGACATGACGCCAATAGTGAGGGGGTAATACCTCTATAATTTGTGTCACACGGTGACTGACAAATGTTTTCAGTTTGTAAGGTGCTGTTTGTAGCCACGACAACACGATAGTCGAGTCAGAGGCAACCGTAATTCTTAAAATCTGAACTCGCGCTAGTGTATCACATACTGATTTAATTAATTTGCTCAATAACACTGCGCCCATTAATTCTAAACGAGGAATCGTTACGGGTTTTATTGGAGCAACTCTAGACTTAGCTGTCACTAAACGAACCTTTACATTATCCTTTTGATCGCGACTGATAACGTACACACATGCTGCGTAGCCGCGTGATGAGGCGTCACAGAAACCAACTAATTCGCACTCTGTTTGTCCCGGTAATAACATGTGACGTTCAATACGTAATTCCGCTAACAGTGGAAGTTCCGCAATATAATTTTGCCACGTCTTATTAATATTATCGGGCAACCTTTCATCCCAACCTATACCTAGTTTCCATAGATCTTGCATTATCACCTTTGCAACAAAAGAACATGGCGCAATAAAACCCACGGGATCATAAATTGACGCTAATAACTTGAGTACCGATCGCTTAGTGGAAACCTCATCCGTTTTGCTAACTGAAAAAATAAAAATATCCGAAGTCGGAATCCATTTAAGACCTAAAATCTTAATCGTGTTGTCATTTTCGTCTTTGACAAATGTTATGGAACCCTCCCTATTTTCGATTGGAACTCTTAGTAATAATTCCTCTCTATTACTCATCCACTTCTTTAAAACTAATTTGGCACTTTCGAAGATACCAATTAACTGATCCTGCACCACGCAGGCTTGCTCAAACGTGTTACATGAATACAAAATATCGTCCATGTAAACTCCCTCCCGGAGGACCTGAGCAGCGAATGGAAAACGTTTCTCTTCGTCCCTTGCTAACTGTATTAGAGTTCGCATGGCTAGGAAAGGCGAACAACTAAGTCCATACGTAACAGTATTTAGTTCGTACAATTTTATCGCATCGTTAGGCGATTCTCGATATAAAATATGTTGAAAACAGCGGTAATCTTTTAATAAACCAATAGCCCGATACATTTTACATACATCACTAACTAAACAATATTCAAATAAACGAAAATTTAATATTATTGCCGTAATATCAGGATACAACTTAGGCCCGACTAATAAAATATCATTTAATGACACATTGTTGCTACTCTTCGCAGATCCGTCGAATACGACACGAAGCGGAGTTGTGGTACTGCTAGGTCGCAAAATGCTGTGATGCGGTATAATGTATCGACTAGGCTTATCACCCTGATATATTTCCATATGACCAAGCTCTTCATATTCGCGCATAAACTCATTATATTTTTGTTTTAAATGAATCGTACGTGCGAGCTTACGCTCCGTATATAATAACCTACGCTCGGCCACAGCGCGCATATCACCTAACGGCGGGTGGTCCGGTGCGAAAGGTAGTGGCACGACATATCGTCCGTTCGATTCCCGGGAACATTCTTTGGAAAATATCTCTTCAGCTAACTGATCCTCAGGACTAACTGAAGGTGTGCACGGCACTTCCTCGAGTTCCCAGAATGCGCGTAAGGTTTTGTCAATTGACTGCTCGTCATCATAGGAAATTGACAAATGAAGATTTTGAGAAATATTATCAGAATGTGGATATAATTTTCCACTTACAACACAGCCAAAAACTGTGTCAATTACACACGGAATATTCGAATTAATCACTAACGGCTTATCTATGATTAGATCGGACACTATATCGTTACCTAATAAAATCTCAATCCGCGACCGTTTAAAGAACAATGGATCCGCTAAATTAAAAGATTTATACTCATTGACTACATTTTCAGGGAAAGAAATATTAGGCATGTCACCTGACACCTTTGACACGACCACCAAGTTGACGATGAAGGTCGGACCGTCAGCCTGCCTTGGTTTTAACGAACATGTAACCATTCCCTGATTTTTTATAAATCCGCCCCCTATTCCGTTAATGGTAAAGGGACATTTTTTACGATGTAATCCTAATTTTTGAGCGCATTCCGTGGTAATAAAAGAGCTTTGAGCTCCCGAATCTAGGATTGCACGGCAGTCTTGATATTGTTCGTCAATATCCAAGACATGCGCAAGCGTAGTGCCTAACACTACCCCGTATGGGCGATTGTCACCTACGCTGTGTAATGCCTGCTGTGTAGACATCGCGTCACTCACGGAGTGAGAAGTAACGAGTGCTGTGTGCGGCAGAGACGGTTGCGCGGACGAAGTACTCGGCACGGCCGATGTCACCGCACATGCGTTCAAACGCCCCGTATCTTTATGCAATAAATAATGATGCGGAAGTGCACACACACCACAAGTAATCGTACTTTTGCAAGAATTAGAATTATGATCAGGTTTAAGACAATTCGTACATAAACTTAATGAATGGACACGGTCCTTTCTTTCATCGACAGACAATTTACGAAATTGATCGCATCGATAGATCATGTGGTTTTGTTGACAATGCACACAAACCAAATTGAAGTTAGAATTATTACGATAGTTATTGTTGTTGTTATTCGGAGCTCGTGCAGTAGCGAGCACCGACTTTGATGACGATACTTTATAATTATGACTTTTATGTGTATTACTATTATAATTAGTAGGTTTTGACGTTAGTGACACATTGTTATAGAAGCTGTTTGTAAAAGTGTGTTCAAATACCTTTATCTGTTTATTTACGAAATCCATCAATTCAGAAAAGGTAGGAATAGTCTGTTGATCACGACCTTCCTCGAATAACTTTCTCGTGTGAGGGTCAAGTCTATGCAAAGCTAAATGACACAGTAAAAAGTCGTCTAAATTTTTAATTTTCAACGCTTGAATCGCTTTTAATGAATGATCAAAAGTTTCTATAAACAAACTTAAATTTGACAAAGTATCTTTGTTTAACGGCGTAAAGTTTAACATCTTATCAAAATACCTACATGCAAGCGTTCTGTGATCGTGATACTTGTCGATTAAACTCTGCCACACTAACGAGTAGTTAGCGGCAGTAATAGGCAACTTTTTTACTATATTTAGCGCAGCTCCTTTAACGCAAGAAAGTAAATAATGAAATTTGTCTATGTCTGTAAAGTTCCTGTTGTGCACTAACGATACAAACGTGTCATAAAAAGTTGTCCAATTTTCAATTTGACCATCGAATTGAAATAATACTAGCTTAGGTAACGCGGGAACCACCAAATCCTTTTTTTCCGAAGTGGAAGCGGATTTCGAATGCTTAGACGCAATTAATTGGCATGTATTGAACATTTCATCAAATGTTTCGAGCTCACTCATCGACATTTTTGCGGTGGGTTTTATTTGTATTTCCAATTCGTATATGTCAAATATGACAGTTTCGAATTTTGTACGGACACTTTCCATTTCCGATAATTGCAATAAAAATGATTGTAATTTATCCGAATCACTGCTTATTTTTATTGCAACGTCGTATAATTTTTGTAATTTAATAAATAAATATTCTTTTTTAACTGTCAACATTTTTCTTCTAATTTCTAAAGCTTCCGCCATTTTGCTGTCACAAAAAGCAATGTCGTAAAACAAAAGAAATTTTTGAAAATATTTTGATAAATTATAATATTAATAATTAATTCGGCTCTCGAAGGACCAAAAATGTAGCGTAGAGAAGTAGGCTGTAGAGGAGTGCTAGCTGATAGACCCGGGTTGGACAACCTCAACAAAGAAAATCGGAGTACGACTCACCTTTCCTCTGCTGCGGTCGGCTTCCCAATCTGCATCCGATGTTATCTTGGGGTATCTTGGATCCCCACTTGATAGATTAACTCTATGCACGGCACAGAAATTAAAGGAACAATCAATATTTGGATTTTACATCTATAAAATAAATTATTACTTACCTCGCTTTTCCTTGAACCGACTCGAATCACATTTTTCGCTTCACTTTCCATTGCTAATTCAAGTAAACACGAATTTACATAAGAATTTTATAACTTCAGGAACTTGTAGGTTATGTCATGTACGTGAGCAAGTTTAAATGAAAGCAAATTAATAATTTGTTGCCTTAATGAATTGTCACTATCACTGTAGTGCACAACTCAGCACAAATTAAAAATTTATGCAATTTAATATAATTTAGAAAATTAAAAACACTCAGAGTAACATTCAGCCCTACATCAGTCAAAGTCAAACTGTCAGTGTCACTTGTTAGTCATGTCATCACTGGGTGTGTTCAGTAATTACGCCCGACGACGCTCGACGACGCGGGCGATCACACTAAACCGTTCAGTTATTTGAGCGAGCGTCGTCGGACGATCGCTCTGGTCACTCCGTGAATTAGTAGGGTGAAAGTCGCACTCGGTCGCACTGCTATCAACCGACCAATGACTGTAGTCATAGGATACAGCAGCAGATAATTTGAAATCGTTCGATTGGTCCGGATTGGTCACTCGCGTAACGCAGTTGTGGATCGTTCAATTATTCCCGATGAGCGAGCGACATTCGCCCGAGTGACTTTCGCACCGAAAACTGAATTACTGAACGTAGCCACTGTCATCACCAACCGTCACCAACGGGGTGCCAAACCTAGTGTTGCTAGCAGTAATTTAATCTTTGAGTATTCTAGATAGATACTCAAAGACTCGGATGAATGAAGAACCCGCAATGACTAAAGAATCCTGAGAACCCGTTACCATAGAGATAATACATAGTACCTATAACTAGAGAGCTTACTGCTATAATTAGTTGTACGAAATTTTGTGCCCACATGAAAGTCACCTGAGATTTAGCGGTGTCCCTCTCGCACACATGGCCATTACTCATCAACTTAGTAATCTACTAAATTGGTATTTTCAGAATCGTTTTTACATACATATTAGAACAAATGAAACTTCTACCCACGGCTATCAAAATAAACATAATAAAAATTATAATTGACGTGCTTTAAATATTATATTAAATATTATTATTTCCATACGTTATTCAATAAGATTGATTATTACAATATTTGGATACCAGTAGTTAAAGAAGTTTGCATGCGGGAAACACTACATCATTCAAAATGGCTTACATTGTCAACTTAGTTGTCAACCTATTGCACAGACTACTTAGAGATACTACGTAACCTATTGTCAACATTCGTGGTTTTCATAGTTCAGAAATAAACGTGATCAAACATTATTTTTGTGCCTAGAATAATTTTTTGGCGACAAGATGGTAAATACTTGAGTTATGATTGGGTGCAAGCGAGAATATTATCCTGGTTGTGGAATATCGTTCCATAGGTAAGTTTCATTGAGTAGTGTGACAATATATTTTTATTTTGTGGGATATAGTTGCTCCAAGTACTTATTTTAGATCGTTTCACATAACATACAGTCCACTAAGTTAAATAATTTACGTAATTTAATAAATTTGGATTTGTTTTTCCATAATCTGTAATGCGTAGCATATTTTCGATGCATTTATTGTTTTGTATAATTTGAGTGATTCCAAGTATAGTATAAGTATACATACAGGGTTATTTGTAAAACACCGGCAACGCTTTAAGGGGTGAAACTACTCATCAATATGAACAACTTTTACTATGGGAACAACAATGAAATCGCGAAAAAAAAATCAAACTTTTCATACAAAAGATTAACCTTGCTCCATCAAAATGTATGAAAAGTTTGAATTTTTTTTCGCGATTTCATGGTTGTTCCCGTAGTAAAAGTTGTTCATATTGATGAGTAGTTGCACCCCTTAAAGCATTGCCGGTGTTTTACAAATAACCCTGTATATAGTTTAAGTTAATTTGTTGAAATCATTTGTTGTTTGTTGTGCCGAATAGATAATAATGTTTTTTTGTATCTCTTATAAAATGATAGACTTTATTAAAATTCCATGTTTGTTTTTTTCAGGATTCCAGCTGATAATAAGCAGAGGGTGTTATGGATAACAGCCACGAACCTTGACATTAGTGTGTAAAAGTTCGCATGTGTTTGTGGCGTAAATTTTAAAGATAATGAATTATTTAACAGCAGCAAAAATAAAATTAAAACCTGAAGCAGTTCCTTCAATATTACCATAGGTACTATTGTAATATGTTTAATAATTATCAGTTGTTGTATGTGTCTGTTGTATAATGTTGTGTGTAATTGTCTGGTCTGTAATAGTTTATACTAATATAAAGTATAACACATTGCACAAACTTAAGATTCACACACTTTGCTTATTGTTTATTTGTGTTTAATATTTTCCTATTAGTATAGTTAGATGGATTAAACTTTTACTGGATTGGATATTGTACTTAGATATTGTGCCATAATGAAGATCATTTTTGACATTACAGATAGCCACAAAAAGAAAAAAAACTGTACGTGCAAAATAAATTGTACGTGCAGGAACATCTGGTGAATCAGGGCATGTAGGATTTTGTAGTAAATGGGAAGATGTTGCAGTTTCCAGTGAACCACCAAATAAGAAAGTAAAGCAAGAGGAAACAAGCACATAAACCCAAAATACAACTATAATGCCAACACAATTAAAATTACAATCAACCATTAAGTTTCTAGCCGGTCTCTTCTCCATAGAACCCGGCCCACTTTGGAACCGTGCATCTAGAATCTCAACGTTTTGACGAAACGACGACGACCTTTTTATGCCGATTTGAAATTAAAAAAAGTTTTGCTTTGACTTTCATTCATTGTGTTTTATTGCTTAATGTTGTGAATGATGATTATACTTGAGTTTGCCAAACAAGAATATTATAATAAGTGATATTCGATTCTGCAGCACTAAGCATGGGTTACCCTTTCTGCTTTAATAGGAAAGATCTCATAAAGAAAGGTCGTAGGATGGTCGCAAAGCTAAAAGAGAAAAAGAAAAAAGAAAGAAAAAGTAGAAGAGGAATTAAATTTGTATCTTAAAATGTTAAAATCTAATGTTTCCTATGACTAGAGCTGCCAGATGTCCGGAATATTCACGCATGACATTTTATTATACACGTAATCTGTGTATAAGAAAATGTCCGGATTTTTCCGCAATGTCCGAAATTTTCTCTAAATTTTCTTTTTTATTATATAGTAACCTTGCATATGCCTATTTATATATTATGCCTTGCCTGTGACTCTAATTATAACCAAAAGGGTGTATGTATATTTGTAAGAACGTTTAGATACACTGTATGGACCGTATATTTCACTATTTACTAGGAAAAAAACAATTCTTACTATTCGATATCAGTAGTTAATTACCTGATAACTATTCTCATAACATAATTAAATATTTCTATCATGTCCTACTTTTAACTAAAATGTATGGTTACCCTATTAGACAAGGACACGGTTACCACAAAGTATTCTCCCTCATACCGGCTTTACGGCACTATTAAGCGTTCCAGTACTTGTACTATTTCTATGCCCGTTACCGAAGGCGTCTCTGTGTGAGAACCAAGAACCAATCATTGAATGACCTATGAACCAATGCATGCAATGGAGAGAGGCTTCTTTGGTGAGAATGTGAGAACCCGATATAATAAAATCTGAAAATCCAGAACGAAGAATTAAATACTTTTGTCCATTGAACTGACAAGTTTCCGAACGGAAATAGGACGTTCGGTTGGTCCGTAGATGTTTCTCCGTCTACGTCCGTAGGGGAGCCTTACTTATTATTCCTATGGTTGGTCCACTAGACTTCTACTTCTAGATTAGAGCGAATGTCTCCCCAAACTTACATACTCTTTGTCCCCAAAGACTACATTAATGTACTGGATGCAGGACGGTTCTGTCTCTCTATTCTAGTTAGTACACTTAGCTACACCGCTCTTCTTACTTTAATGAAATCAACATAAAATAATAAAGTTGAAAATGTGCCCTGCTCGAATGCAGTTGGTGAGGGACCGCATCGGACTTCCCAGAGAATTTTTTGTCCCCTAAACTTTAGGCCGCACTGAGCGTCATTGCACGGCGCGACACGATTTCATAATAGGTTCGAAAAATGCAGCGGTAGAAAAAAAATACTATGCATAAACAAAATTATTTTATTGATCTAAGAGGAATTACACAAAAACACGTGAAGCCAAAAATTATGGAAATGGCTAAATTATTTGGGTTGGTATGTATTATTATAGAAAACCAATTATGTTACTAAATGCAAAAAGAATATTCGAATAATGCCTATGCGGAGAAACGAGGTATGGTGAGGTGATCCTCCATTGAAAATGATCCCCCGACAGGCGAGGTGATATTTGCCTGGTCGGAGGATCCTTCCTTTTTAATGGAGGAACACCATGCCTCGTTTCTCCACAGTGGTGACCCCGACGTGATAGCAGCTGGTTCAAGTGAAGTCTGTGAAGGTCTGGATGGGTAGAAAACACCTGAACATCGTAAAGATACCCAAAGCAGTGGTCAATGATCGCAATCAAACTGGCTAATCATAAATCTCTACAATATTATACTTACTCACAAAAATTAAATCACAGTTTTGTCGTTTCAATCATAAATATCTCAATCATTTTAAGCAATACAAAATATGGTGGGTATAGATTACACCGACAATTTTTTTGATGAAATGATTTTGCAGTAAAAAATAGTCGAAGACGGTACCTACATTACAACTTAACCTATCAATTTGAAAAGTGACACATACACCCACAGACAAAAGATTTTGTCTGTGCATACACCCATCTTCAATGAGTACACTCTAGACAGGCATGGGCAACCTTTGACTATTCCCGGACCGAATTTCCTTGTCTACAAGATCAATACTGGATGTTGTGGTGCAACCTGGGAGGTTAGCTTATGTCCGCCTTCCGGATCCAGTCTTTCTCAACTGCTTTCTTGAATAAGTTTCATGACTTTCGCTTTAAAAAAATTGTTGCTCTCTAAGATTGCTCATGCCTGACCAAGACAGTACAATTAACATTTAGATTTATTATTTCTTGCGCTTACTACTTCTCAGCCACCTTCTGTTATTGACGACTGCGATAGTCTTGGTTCTTGATGTTTCTGTAACAAGAAAGCAATATATTTTGAAAAACACTACCTTGCAACCGTAAAAGAGATCAATAGATTGAAAGATGTTTGCAGTTGTTTTCAATAGAGATTTTTTATTAAGGTTTCTGCCCACTGTCCTTACCATACTAGGAGCGTATCAGGCAAAACAAATATTCTTTGTAGATATTTGTAAGAGGCAACGCCCACTAGACCGTTTCAGCACCGCCCGTGCCATGACCGGACCAGCTCGGTTTGAAAACAAGTACAAATGTACTTTATACCGATGATTTTAGAGTTCAATTTAGTATGGTATTTTTTTTTTGATAATCTTTTTACTATAATGGTTATAGTACGGATAGTGGGGAAACACCTTAATAATTGAATTCATCAAGTGATATAATGCAGACGTGAGTATTGCTCTCGGCCGCGCCCGCAGGCGTCCGCTTGTGATCAAAACTTACTTTTTCTTTCCTTAGGTGCAGGTTCATTTTCAGTCAATTTTACATCTTTTTCTTGTTTCTTACTAGCAACTTTCTTATTACTCTTAGATTTTGTTCTACTAGTACACTTAGGAATTACTTCTGTATCAAATTCAACAGTTTTATTACTGTCCATACTGCCTTTCTGTCGTGTCACCCTGGAACTGGCTTCTGGCAGGTGCTTGCTTCTCATAGACCTCGTACACCTCGGTTGGACCTGGACCGTCTCTTTCTTACTTGTTGATTTCAAGGCATCTAGTTTCTCCTTTGCCTCTCTTTTTTCTTTTAATCTGTGCACTTTGATCATCGCTGGGGTGTACCCTTCTAAACCTTCGATAGGATCTTCTGGCTCTTTTGGTTTCCCAGAAACTTTTCTTTTAAATGACGCGATGACGTCCTTCATAGCGTAAGTAGGATTCATATTTAGTAAGTAGTCTTTTTGCATCAACGGTGATTGTAGATGTGAGTCACTGTTTTCGGAAGCATTTGATAATTTTCTGATCCTATACTTGCAAGTTTCGTCGTCCACGTATTCTGTGTTTGCCGCTGTAGTGTTGCGCTCCTTGCGAATTATATCTTCAGGGTTGCCTGCCAAAATTTCAGCCCAAGTGAACTGTCGCGCTGATCCCATGAAGTTTCCAAACTTGCCGATACTATTCCTGTGAGTTCTGACACCCCTGCGTTTTTTCGTCTTTCTACCTGTATCATTCTTCTTTTTGGAGCGTAAATTTTTAGGCGACAGTTTCTTGCCAAAAATATCGTGTGGCATTAAAGATTTTTTCAGACGAGCCACTAAATCGGCGTCCGATACGAAGAAGTTTCTAGAAACGCACGGTTTACGTACTCCGTCACTCGAAGTGTTCATAGATTGCTTCAAAAGTTCTAATTTTAAGTCATTTTCGAGAGAAAATACATTTTCCCTCTCATATGCTTTTTTGATTCCATTTCTTGCTAAAAAGTTTAGTGGTGTATTCTTTCTCCCAAATCTTTTTGAATAACATAGTTTGTTGCGACTCATAGAAGACATTGGCGGTTCCATAAAGTTCAATGATATCTCTTTATCACTGGCCCAACCATTTTTCAACAATTCACTTCTAAACAAGCTTCTGCAGTAATCATAATCGGGTTTCTCTGCAAAGTTTAGACTTGTAACATACTGTAGGTATTTCTCCATAAACTGAGGGTAGAATTCAGTTTTAAAACATGTCTTCAATAGCAACTTGATATCACTCATGAAATTCTTCTTCAAAGCATGGACTAAGTCAGGTTCCGCAAGTACTTCTGTGGTCTTCCAGGGTAGCGTTCCAGTTAGCCAATCCAGTAAGTTGTAGCCAAGAGTTTCTAAATCAGACCTTCTAGAATGTGCTCCAATATGAGAATCTCTTGAACTATATTCTAGTGTTCCATCATGAGCCTTCCTGGCATCCATACCAAAATCTTTATGTTTACCTTCAGAGTCCAAAAACTTTGAAGCCAATCCATAATCTAACAAATAGATTTGTCCATTAGATTGGGACGATACAGCTTCTTGATATAGTTCATCTAGAATTCCGGGCTCATTCTTCTCTCTAGCATTTGCATTTCGTTTTCTAGTATCTTCCTGGAAATCCTTTGTGGTGCGAATTAAGTTTTTGCCTCCAAAATCATCTAGCAGCTTTTGATAGGATTGATCAGAACATACAGAACTATTCATATCTTCGTAGTTTACATAATTAGACAACTGTCTAAGATTAAATGCATGATGTCGATGCAATGTCCTGCTATCCCTATCGGAAAGGATTTTCCGTAACTTCTTTTTAACGTTTGCAAGTCTTTTATCATTATCATTGTTATCCTCGGAATTGCTTGGACTTTTATAGTCTTTGATAACAAAATCTTCATCATCATAGTAATTTGAAGATCTAGATTTAGAAGACTTTGCCCTTCTATGTTTTCCTGATAACACAGCAACTTCTTTAGTATCCTTCTGGAATGATGGAGTAGGTTTAACAATGGGCACCTTTCCGATTCTGGGGCCATCGAAACCAAGCATTAGATTGGAACTTTTTATATCAGAATGAGTGTAGCCTCCATTATGTAGGTATTCTAGCACATCTAATATTTGTAAGGCGAGAACTAAAACATTTTTGAGGTCTAGAACTTTAGTTCTAGCAAAGATTTTTTGTAAGTCGATATCGTAGCGCGGTAAAACAAGGAATCGGTATTTAGTGCCTGTGTTGTTATCAGTGAAGGAACCACTGGCGATGTAAACGGGCATACCGATGCGTTTCTGTTTGTGTTGGACCCTCCATGCTTTAACTGTGGATTAAACAAAACACAAATTAATTCATTAGTATTCCTTAAATTATTTAGCTTCCAATGGAAATTGTTTCAATACTTTTTTACAATTGAACATGTTCAGGGCTTTTACATTTGCACCTTGCACTAAAACTTAATAGCGATTTTTGATTTGTGTCAGGACCAGAATCTGCCGATTACAACATAAAACATTTTGCAGCCATACCTTGTGATGACTGTGCAGTTTTAATGAGACAGTGGATCTCCACAAACAAGGGTCCATTGGTATGTGGTTCTATTTTCACTACATATCTAGCATTCAACTTGGTGACTTCTGTGTCAACATCATCTGATGCCAAGTAGATCCTGCCGAAACTGCCCCTGCCTATAATAATCAAAATAAGATTGAATTAGAACACCAAAAAAAAAAAAAACATCAGATTTATTCAAAATTATATAAGGTAGGTTGATTTTTAAATGTGTATTCTTATTTACACAATCAAAGGTAAAGTTACCCAAGAAATATGTTTCAAGCACCCTAAGATTGAAGGTCATTTGTACATCATCACAAAAATACATCATAAAACGTAAAGGTCTATTTTCGGACACAAGACTAATGTGACAGTAACTGTGATAACTACTGATATAAAAACCTATTTCCGCAGATAATGCGTCGACACGCTAGCCCGACTGGACAGTTAGCCATGTTACGAAACGGCTAATTTTCCAACAAGCAATGAGCAATTCCAATGATGGGCTTGGGCAACACAACTAGAGATTACACCATGCCATCAGCACAGTATACATAATCTAAACAGTAGGGTAACTACGTACTAATGCTACGAATTGCACTAACACCGTCCCAAGTAGTAGGGGCGCGCGATTCGCGTATCGATTATGCAGTGCATACTGAAATTCACCTCGAGCCTCGAGGTCGTGTAGAGTTCACATCTGTGTGAGTGCTTAATTCGGTGCATTATCATTAATATTTAGAACATTGTTACGCTACTGTTTAGATTATGTATACTGTGACATCAGTTAAATTATGAATAATTGCATGTTGCACAAGTGTGCTCCCAGCATTTGGAGATAATATCCTGGATATACAGTGAACTAATAAATATTCAGATTCAGGTTTCAGTCTAGATTTTACTTTTAGAACAAACAAATTGTGTTATTAGTAGAACTTATTCAAATAGTAAACATTTTAGACATAAATTTGTTAAACTAATCATGTAGAAGCAATGTACTATGTTGCACATTGCACTTATTGAACTGAAAGTAGGTAAATAACCTATGATAATGAACAAGTCATGAGGAGTAAAAAGTGGTTCTGCTAGTTTCAAACAAGTTTTCTCTGAGTAACATGGTCTATTCATACATTTGTTAGTACACAGTAGCAAGTTCTCTTAGTTTTAATGTTACACACAGCAAACATTATATTACAATCATGAAATCGAAATGAATCATGTATGAATCATTAATATTTTCAAAATTAATAAACAACAGGGTTTTTTAACAAAATTATCACTTGCAAAAAAGTGTAAAGGCGTCATAATTATATAAAAATAAAATTGTGGAACGGAGCACATCATGGAGTTTTATAAACTGGGTGATACTTAATAAATATATTTGATTCGTTTTTTATAGATCACAGACACTATAGGCTCAGGATGATAATAGCGACCTTACATGATCAAGCTTGTATAGTGTATACTGAAATTTTAAATATGGACACATGGCATAGTGTATTAAAACATGATGTTGAACACATGACACCTTCCACCTTCTATGAAATGAAAAAATTAAGAAATGAATGATAACTACTAGCTATTTTGCTAAATAGCAGGATTATTTTAACGCAGGTGTCATAGCCTTGTCAATAGGTAGCTAATCACTACTACAGTTAATAATATTTAATCTTTTTAGAGTGGTAAGTGGTTGTTTGGGCCTATTCCTGGGAGTGGAGCAGAAAAGAGTGTTATTATTGACTTTTATTTAAATTGAAATGAAATACAAAACTCACCCAAGAAAGACAAAAGGATCTAATAGTATTACACTAATACCAAATACAATTTATACAAATTATGTAGGGAAATGCACTTTTATGCTAGCTAAACGTACCAATTGGCTTCCCAATTCGCCACTTCTTTTGCAAAACGTCTGTGAACACTATGCCAGGGGGCAAAGCTTCATCATCACAGAAACTGACGTCTAGGCTCGAGGGCTCCTCAATGGTCTTTGTTCTCTTTTTAGGAGGCAACGGCAGCTGCACTTGCTCAGTACCTCGCCGCGGCATAGCGATAACATCCAGATATTTGTAATCTAGATAGATAGTTCAACAATTTCTTTCCTGTTAAATTTTAACGACCGCAGACGCCAGCGATCAACTAAAAATAAAAGCATAGTTATCACACAAGTTGTGTTCTATAATCTAATAAACTCAAACGTGCCCGACAATGTGCCGATATAACGATAATCCGATAATTTAAACATCTAAATGTGAACTTACATTTTTATATCACAGAAGCGAAAACTTAATGCGAATTCATAGGTTATTTTAATTTACAAATTTCAATAATTGAAAACTGTTTATTGTGAACAGTACGGATTATAGAATTCAATATTATTTAGTGCAATAAAACTAAATTTGTAGGAAACAACAACTGATTAAAATTCCGCCATATTGTTTGTGTCAATAGAGATGTACAACGGTACAACATACAACTCATACCACGAATACAGGAGCTCTATAAAATACTTCTTGTAGACAGTAAATTTAGTCGATTTCCTATACCGCAGATTCCTAACCCTTTGTGCTGTGTGGTAGGCACTGCAGATTGACAACGTGGTATTCGCTTGGAGTTGGTATTCGTATTGCGGTACGTTCATCTCTAAGTAGTCTGTGGGTACGTTGCAGTTAAGCAAGAGCCAAGTTATTGCAACAAGACGTGCCGCAGCGCCCGCAGCGCTGAGATAGAATGTCAGTATTAGTGTATAATCTATGGATAGAACGATCCCTTCGGGTGATGTGATGTCCGCGTCACTAGCAGCAGCATCCAATAATGTACACAATGCGTTAGCATCTCTATAATATTCTTTAATATAGGTAGTTTGTGATCGTTTGTGGTACAATCATAGAAATAGTAATATAGGTTTATATACTATCTCCATGGGTACAAGTCGTGGACGGAGAAACAAAGTACAAGTACAATACATTCAAAAGATTCAAACGTCGCGTAGACAGAGATTCAAACCACTCAAAAACCGACTCAAGAGCGTTTTGTTGATGCGGTTCTGTCTATATTATATTCTGTCTATAAATTATGATTGTGATAGTATTGCAGGAGGGATGGTTAATGTATCCGAAATATTCCAGAATCGACTAATCTATCAATGTCTTAAATGGTGTTGATTCTGTTGCGCATTTTGACAGGACTAAACTAAGGGCGTTTGTCTCTTTCTGTTTTATTAGAAAAAGAAAGTGACAGATGCGTTTAGTCTAGTTTAGTTCTGTCTAAATACGCAACAGAATCGACACCAATATCGCATTTAACTGTTTGGTTTAAATACTCAAAGGTTTTAGTTGGTTTTAGTATTTTGTATTAGAAAGCATGCGATCATAAACACTGCAGCTGCGCTAATGCGTCCTAATACAAAATCTATATACCTACTCGAAATACAAAATGTATATTATTATTTATTTAAATCTGCGTTAATTAATAATAGCGGCTTTCAATGACTAAAGGATTCTTTAGTCATTGGTGAATTCATAAAGATGGAGGTATTTTGAATTCTTATTTTTTTTGGATTTGGCAACCCTGCATGGGAGTGCGGTACACGAAGTGAAACAAAGTTGTACCTAGGTAGGTAGGTACTCTTCTACTTCGTTCGCATCGTTCGTAACTTCGTAGTTTCGTACCCCATTAGGCCTCAATGCCCCATTCACGAGTCGGCTGACGAGCGAGCGTGAAGTTGTGTCTTGTTGACTCGCCCGCGAGAGTATCGGACGTGATGTCTTTTTGTTTACCAACAAATAAAAAATGTAGCCAGTTGTGTTTGGTGACATAAATATAAAATGATTTTGTGTTTTTATTAGTTGTTCGTTGTACCTAGGGGAAAAAAATAAGTTAGCGTAGTTTGAAACAGTGTTGGAAGATGGACGGTGCAAACGCGGATTCTGATCATTCTATGACTTGGGAGGACTTTTTTGGTGAGTAAACTTACAAGTAGAATCAAGTTGAATCAATATTTTAGTCGATTGTTTAAATTACGTTTAGTTTAACTTTCGTTCATGTGACGAATGAATTGAACAAAGAAACAGTGCCCTACTTTCGGTAGGTACCTATAGTAAAAAAATCAAAATAAAAACTTTTCGCAATGTTCGAAACTCGAAGCGGTCGGTCTATACTCAAAGCGGTCGGTCAGTCTCAGTCTCAGTCATGAATTTCCCGAGGCGGGAAGGGAGGACAGGTTTGCTCAGCAATAGCATTTCCACTTATGGCCTGCCTCGGCTTGCATCAAGTTATGTGGTATAAATCACAACGTGACCAATCATTCTGAACATTCATTGAAAATACTCTAGATATGCAGGTTTGTAATGATACAATTTTAATTAACACTTTTCGTCAATAGATTTAAAAACAATGTTACCTTACCTTTTACTTATTACTAAGAAGAAAGAAAAAGTTATTCATGAAAAACAACATTGAGTTCTCGGGGACCACCTGAGGGCTAATTCACGTAATTTTAAGATGCGCCGATCGTATTGCAGTGACTCTCGAACTTGACGCGAGCGTATGTCACTGAAGCTCAAAGGATACCAAATGGCAGAATATTCGACATCGGCTCAATTGCCATAACGAAAGAAGAAGAAGAAGATTACCAAATGTGTTGTTTTGATCAATATTATATTGCAACTGCGCGGCAACTGCACTTCTTTAGTTACGTGAATTAGCCTACTGGTTGGGCACCTCTGCTTACGATATACCTTACATTATTACATACTAGCGGCCCGTCCCGACTTCGTTCGGGTACAAATTAGCCGGTAGATACTTTTTAATTTTCATCAATTCCTGACATCTTACAAATCGTTCGGCTTCAAAAAATACGGACTCTCATATAACTATTTCATCCGCTTAGAGGTTGAATTTCGAAAAACACGAAACCGATTTTGTTTTTAATTTTAAACAAAAGCCTAAATGTCAATTTTCACGTTTCTCACTTCAAAAACAATTTAACCCCTATTTCGCCCCTTTAGGGGATGAATTTCCAAAAACGCGGTAACATGTGTTTTTTTATTTCTAACCAAAAGCCGAAACACCAATTCTCACGTCTCTCACTTCAAAAACAATTTTTAACCCTATTTCACCCCTTTAGGGGATGAATTTTCAAAAACGCGGTGTCACGTGTTTCTTTATTTCTAACCAAAAGCCTATATCTCAATTTTCACGTTTCTCACTTGAAAAACAATTTTCACCCCTATTTCGCCCCTTTAGGGGATGAATTTCCAAAAACGCGGTGTCATGTGTTTCTTTATTTCTAACCAAAAGCCTAAATCTCAATTTTCACGTTTCTAACTTCAAAAACAATTTTTACCCCTATTTCGCCACTTTAGGGGATGAATTTCCAAAAACGCGGTAACACGTGTTTCTTTTTTTGTAACCAAAAGCCTAAATCTCAATTTTCACGTTTCTCACTTCAAAAACAATTTTCACCCCTATTTCGCCCCTTTAGGGGATGAATTTCCAATAACGCGGTAACACGTGTTTCTTTGTTTGTAACCAAAAGCCTAAATCCCAATTTTCATCTTTCTCACTTCAAAAATTAAGGGACTCCCATACAAACTTTCACCCCCTTTTTCCCCCCTTTAGGGGCTGAATTTTCCAAAATCCCTTCTTATTGCTTGCCTACAATACAAAAGGGACCTACTCTCCAAATTTCGTGACTCGTCAGTAGTTTCGGCTGTGCGTTGATGATAAGTCAGTCAGTCAGTCAGTCAGTCAGTCAGTCAGTCAGTCAGTCAATCAGGATTTCTCTCTTTATAATATTACTATGATATGATAGGTGTTAAATTGGTGTATTACCTATTAGGATTTTTGATTATTTTTAACTTTTACCAAACTGTTTATCAGTTTGTTGGCAGAAGCAGTTCCCTTTACATAATTTATTATAATTATTTTTTTATCTAGATATTTCATACTTACACTTTTTCACGCGAGTGTTTGTATTATTATTTACCTATAATAGGTACTAGTTGTACGGCGACTACGTCCGCGTGAACTTCCTGGAAAACGGAATTATTGTCTGGGATAAAAAGTATCCTATGTCCTTCGGTCCTTCCCCATTTCGTTGAAGCAGTGATTCGTTGAAGCAACATTCAAATTCGCAAACTCACATAGTTCCAGACTTAAACATTTTTATTATAGAATTTTTTAAACCGGTTCACAATTGGCGAAAAATTCGATGAACATAGGTACACAAAAAAAAATACATACAGACGAACATAGAACCTCCCTTTTTGAAGTCGGTTAAAAATAAATATTTTATAAAATACGGAATATAGGTAGGTACCTACATTTAAATCTGCAAAACATTGGTTATAGTGACTGATTGTTTAATTCAAATACCCCAACTAGATGGCGTTAGGTACACTATAAAATTTTGCTCACACGGTTCTCGCTAAAAATGTAAGGAACCTTTGGCCCGCGAGTCTCACTCGCACTTGACCGGTTTTGTAATATTAGCCAGCAATCGTCTATCATGAATTCCTCCTATAACTGGAATATTCGTGGTATCATAGAATAAAATTAGCTAGAGAGTACAACGGGTCAGAGCCGTAGGTATAGGACAAGAACATTGTACATAGAACTGGACGTTGCGGCTAGAAGAAAACGGTGAAAACCAAATAAATGGCCTTGAAATAAATCAGTTATATTTTGCATCTCTTTCATCAGGGTGACCAAGTTTTGAAGTGAAACTTCCATATACATAGACGGGGAGTATTAGGAATTTCTGTCACGAAAAAGCGTTACGGCCGCGTGGAGGAGGTAGACGATATATTGTCCGTTGAAGTTTCACTTCTACTATGTGTCCCAGGTCCCAGCACACATTTTTTTTTTTTGCGTTGGTATATTATTAGGAATTAAGCAAATTTATAGACATTATTCATAATTGAGCACGTATTTCTTTGCTAATAAAGATAGAACTGGATATTGCATCTAGAAAAAATAACTGAAGGGGAGTTCATTCACCTTTAGGTATGTTTTCCATCTCACCATAACTCCACCACCACCACTCATACTATAATAACAAGATGAGATCAAAAAGACGACCGATATACAAACTGCATTAACCACTTATTATGCCTATGCTCACGCGTGGCTCAGCTACGGCGTAATCATGTGGGGAAACAGTACCGATGCTCCTACACTATTTATTTTATAAAATAAATTAATCCGTATACTCACAAACATAAATCAGACTGATAGCTGCAAACCTTTCTTCATAAAACATAAAATACTCACCCTTCCATGCATATACATTTTTGAAATTTGTTAGGAAATAGGTATAAATCATTATTTACAAGACGCGAAGATAAACATACTGGCCGATCATTAAGGCATAAAAATATGCTAATGCTACCATCTTCCCGCATAACGCTACACTCCAACAGCCCCTATGTAATGTGTATAAAAAATTATAATAAAATACCAGAATCAATAAAAACAGAAAACAGCGAAACAACATTTACAAACAAAATAAAACAAATACTTATTAAAAAAGCCTATTACACGATTAATGAATATACAGGGTGACTGGTAAATCGAGGGAATCGTTGAAGGAGGGTGTTCTACTCATCATTATAAACAACTTTTACTATGGGACCGAAACTGAAATCGCGTAAATAAAATCAGCTGTTCCATACAAATAATTCAATATTAATCGACAAAATGTATGGAACAGCTGATTTTTTTTTCGCGATTTCCACTTTGGTCCCATAGTAAAAGTTGTTCAAAATGATGAGTACCATACCCTCCTTCAATGATTCCCTCGATTTACCAGTCACCCTGTATAAACGATAAACAAACATTTCCAATTAAATTAAATGAATAATACTATAAATAATACAACAGTAATAATAAAACGAAATAAATGAATAGATATAAAAAATAAAATAAAAATACATTAAATTCCATAACTATTAGTTAATAATAATTTATAATAAACTAAATACATATTAGGAAATATTATTAATAAATTAAAAATTATAATATGCTATCCATATTTATTAATAAATTAAAGCAATAAGTAAACATAAGTATCATATTCCTCTCCTATATTTTGCTGTGCCCTACAGGGTCCATGATTGTAACCTACCAAATTTTATTTTTACCACCTTATGTACATTGTGGAATGCAAATAAAGAATATGAATATGAATATATAATTTGCAAGTTACCAGAGTAAAGTAAAAGTTTTCAAGATAGTTGTGCACAAATAGATAGGAATGTTTATGTTGAGGGCCATTTGGTATCCAAAAACTATTTTAAAAGCTTCTAGTATTTTTAAAGTCATCTTTATTTTTTTCTGCCTATAAAAAGGATGTGTTGATTGAAATAATTATTTTATGATATTTAAGTTTACCCCAATTTTATGAATGCATTCCTAGGCTGGTAAGACTGATGGTCTGTAAAAATAATAATTTCAATGACATAAATGACATGTCAACATTGTCAACTTTCTTCCACTTCGAGTGTTTGCTAGGCGATTTCTGAGGATATACTAATTATTTAACAGTGCTCAATCATGTATCGTATATTTAAAGATTGTGGAAGTGTTTGGAACCCAACATCAAACGTTATTTTTCATAGGTAAGTGCGCTGATGCCATATTAAAAATTACGCCAATTTGTACATATTTTTACGCAGTTTTAGAAAGATCTGCCTATATTTTTATTTAAAACTGTGTGTAAAACGTTTCTCTCATTGTGAAATGTCACCATTTAGTTATTTATGTGGTTATATCGCATATAACTAAGGAAACAGTCGCATTATTAGATTGGACGTCAAGATAAAATGTTAGTAAACAAAGAAGAGTAGAGTGACCATAAATGATTGCTTGAGGCGGAATTTAACGTGATATGATTTTTCGTGGTTGTGTAATGAGCTACAAAGTCCAACTGGAATTCAAAATCTTCAGAAGTTTTCTTGGTCAAACCAAAAGCTTTGGCTAAAAAGGCCGCTTTAGATGAATCATAATATGATTCATATTACGAATGTCAAAATATCTACATATTTGACGACTCTTATTGTCATCCGCATAAGGTTCATATTCAGCAATCATCTGTTTGACAGTTACTAAGCAGATCATTAGATGAATTGCTCAATGTGGCCTTTTTAGGCCCCCTGATCATTGATTGCTAACATCAGTGGACTTTCTTAGATGATTGAAAACACGATTGCATTTGTTTCAGTTTTCCAAGCGATCCAGAGAAAAGGCGTAGATGGTGGTATGGTGGTCCAACATACCTTTGAAAGGAAACTTCTATGAATCTGCAAAAAATTGTTGCCTACACTATAAAGCGGAGCACTATGACATAAGGCTAAACCGACAAAAATTTAGTGAAGATCTGATGAAGACTTTCGGAGAAAGACGATGGAACTCCTGAATGGATATCAGCAAATTAGTCGCGATTACTGTAGTTGCATATTTATGTATTATTTATGCCACTCAAAATAGAAAAATAAAATAAACTGTGCTAAAAAGTATAAAATATTTTCTTTAAAAACTTAACAGCTTCTGAAGTAGGGACCTTTAATCCTTCAATGCACCTTAGCTAGGCACTTATTAGTTTTATGAAGTTAGTTTTTACTTATTTTAAAGTTTAATTTATCCATAAATCAACCCGCAACTTTGGACCAAGTGATGACACGTTAAATCTTCACCATGGGTTCACCAGAATTTAGTACCTACCTATTTGGTACATATGGTTATTGTTTTGGTACCTAACTATTAGCAAACAAAAACGTGCTCAATTATGAATAATTTCTACTTGCTTAATTCCTAATAATATCCCAACGCAAATAAAAATCTTTGTCACCCTGATGAAAGAGAAGCAAAAAATAACTGATTTATTTCAAGGCCATTTATTTGGTTTTCACCGTTTTCTTCTAGCCGCAACGTCCAGTTTTATGTACAATGTTCTTGGTATAGGACATAGCCTTTGCAGTACCTACTTTTGTACTAATTTTGTCCTTATGTAGCTTTACTTATAAAAAGACACCACAAGATTGTTTACATTAAGATATCTAAGAAAAAACTAACTGTCAATAATTAATGTATACTTAGTGCCTACGACACAACACACAACTTATATCTATATCTGATAAAATAAAAGACAATGATAAATAAATAATATAATTAATAAATTTAGTTAGAAATGGAATATATTTAATTTAATTGAATAAACAATATTATTAGTAATAAGACATAATTTGACCAAATGAATGTTACGAAACTGATAAATGTATTATTGAGTAAATTTTTTTGAAAAACCTACAATTGTAAAAATTGCAGTGCCCAACAGGGTTCATGTTCTGGAAACAACATAGTATAAAACACCAATGTATACCACATGAAGCAATAAACGTTCTGATTTCTGATATATATGGCTTACTGATGTACCTACCTACCTGCACACACCTACTCTTTGGAACCGCGCACCTAGTCTCGAGATTTCTTAGGTGCCTGTATTTGGTTTACATAAAATAAAAAAACTATTCTATTCTATTCACAGTTGACACTTTACGCGGGAAATTAATCAACCTGCTTTAGATAATATTCTGAGGATCAACTAATCTGAAAGCATCGTCGCTGCGCTATCGACGTGACGTCAGTGAGCGAAGTAGAAATAGACAGCACGGCAATCAATTTTTACACCATAAGAGCTTTTTAGCTTCGGGTGCTGTCGGCGATCGTGTGTTCGTGTCTGCGCGAACGAATATTCACGACGCGCCTTATATTTTGTGTCATACTGAATTAAATTAAATTAAATTCTATGAATTAAATTCTCCAATGTTTACACTGCTAAATCTATAATGACCAGACTGTAAACCGCACACGCAACTAACGCTAAAAAGATATTAGATAGTATAGCTACTAGGTATCAAGTAGGTCACTGAATCGACGAGTCACGTGGCACGCAAGATGTTCAATGGTTCAACGAAAATACGTCATAGTAGCCATTATTCTTAAAAAAATAATGTTCTATCATCAATTAACGATTGTGTGCTCACCGTGCTCACATTGAGTAACAAAGTACAAACACATGTTGGTGTGTAATTGTGCTTATCTCCCACAGGAATGTATAACTTAACAGATAAGAAGCGTTGGAACATTTTCTTGAATAAACTACCTGTTTATAACAAAAACACAAAGAAAATGTCTTAATCAACTCCATTGTGGGTGTCACATCTCTCAAGGTAGAGGGAATCAGTGCCGCCATTGTACGGCAGCTGAATTAATGGACTGCGCTTCCTCAGAACACACCCGTTCCACCGGATGTTCGATTAATTTGAAATTCGACAGTTGGCGCCTTTAAAACGATGAAGATTCGGTATCAAATGAGCCGAATTTTTCACTCATTCAAACGACTTGTTTATAGCGTATTAATTATATTAAGCATAATCATTGTTGCATTCAAATCTCATCAACGCAACTCAGCAACGCGACAACAGGCCTTTCTCTAGTATGCGCTGTCATTTTGAAAACATCATTGTATTACAAAAGAAACAATTGCGAGTATAAACATAACATGACAAGAGATGAACTTAACTACTTTTAATTTAAAGGTGACAAATATTCTATATAAACTATTTTGCAATATTCCACGATTGTTATTCACTGCATAGCTATCCAATATTCGAGTTTTGGCCACTAAAATTGTAGGTTGTTCCGGCGAAAACTGTACGAACTGTATATATGCGTCCGTTTTCCGTTAGGCCGGAGAGGTTTTTTTCCTGTTAGAAACGACTAAAAGCACCCGGAATATCGCCGTGGCGGGAAATAACACGGAGCATGCCAGAATTCTTCCGGTAGTCCAGAAAACAGAAAACGCATGCATAAGTCCGAGCCTAATGGTGAAACAAAATTGTTTGGCGGTCCCAGTATCTACTCTTCTGTCACCCGCTATGCCTACCCCATGAGAAACCGGCGGGATGTTATATATGTAAATAATAATAAAAATCAAATAAACAATAATTTTGCGACTCCTGTTTCCGAAACACCAAGGCAATGAGTCAGTTAGTAACGCAATATGCACGTGTGGTTAGTTTTATCGGTGAAGTAATACTTATTTCAAACACGTGTCAAACATAAAATAGGTTGTATAGTTCGACGATACTTTAATTATTTCTATCGCTCCAGGTACAAGCTAAAAAACGGGAGGAAATTACATTTAGTTGCAAAATTGGGGCAGTGTTGTATAGATTCGAATCATGAATGTTGCGCAAAGGCTGCAGTTCTTCGGAATCTTCAGTGACTGAAGTTGAACCATCGACGGCGACGATTATAAGTTGAATGTTGAGCGTAAGCGAAATCCTAAGTATGATTATAAAAATAATTGCCAGTAATTGACAGATGATATTGCTTATTCGATAGCTATTATTACATATAATGATAAAACCCCATATTTTTATTAAAAACTTGCTAACATGGCTAACATTTATATTTATAGTTAGTTTATTGGTCAATTTACTATGCATCAAATTTCATTATAATGTAAACAAAATGGTTTATTGCAGTACGCATGCGCTGGGAACGCAGACGAGACGTACGTCTAGACAGGGAGGTGATTCTCATACGTTTTATATATTAACGTACCAGAATAAAATGACCTTCCTGCAGTTTCATCTCGGTGCATATTATCAAGTCGGTACAAGGACAGTTCATGGGTCAATTTAAACTTGCTAGAGAAATGTCGAAAATAAAGATTTTGCTAACTTTGGCGAAAGGCCAAGCAAGGTATAGAACAATATTAAATTAGTATTTATAGTTTATTTTACTTTGGAATGATAAAGTTACGTGGTTCAAAAATAATGAGATCGATTGTACTTAAAATACAATTTGATCATTAATAATAATCATAGTAATAAATAAATACAGAAAAACTTGCAGATTTTCTAGTTTCACATACATGTATATTTATTGACGTTGTACAAGTTATTTAAAAAAAATGTCATGCATGTTTTAATCATGTTTTAATTAATTAATTTCTTGCATCATTCTCATGAATTTTGATTTAAAGTATTATATTTTGATTCTTTTTATCGATTTGTCGGTTGGCCAAATCATCTGCACTTAATTGAACTTTCAAAAGGGAAGCAGAGTTCTGCTTCCCTAGTACTGTAGTTACAGTAGTCGAAATTCGACCATAATTTCAGCTTTCTGCACTCCTTCTCCATATAAATTTTAACTATGCCAAATCTCACACTCTTCCGTGCGCGCAATATGCATATAAGGGGGTACAAAGTTTTCTCTTCTATATAGATAAGCAGATCTAACCTACACGTAGCATAGAATCTAATAAAAATAAAACATCGTAGCTATCGATTTTACGACACATGTAATTTTGTCGTTAAATGCTTTTTACTGCTTCTTTATCTCACATAATTGATGTTCGACACTGTCTGGGATTACTAAGGTCGTCTTAATGCGGGTTTGTTGATAACACGGAACGGGAAAATGGGCCTACAATGAAATAAGGGCGCATTTTATTATCTTGGGGTGTGGAAAGATAAGAAACAGGGCTGCCACCTGTCACAATTTGGCGAAATCATGCCAGATACTCTCAAAAATAAGAATAAGTAGTAGATAGTGTATTCTAAAATTAAGTTATTTGCGATTAAATTTCTTCAGGTGCATGTACACAAACGTATTGCTTCGACGATTAGTAGCTCTTTCTAACGACACGGCGACCGACGTATATGTTTAAATATCATAATCATAAATAATAATAATAAATATCATGTGTTATTTATAATGCTCATCACTATGAACAGCTTTTACTATGAGGCCAACACTGGAATCGCAAAAAAAAGTACAAACTTTTCATACATTTTGATCGAGCAAGGTTGATCTTTTAAATGAAAAGATTTTTTTTTTGTTTCAGGGTTGGTTCCATTGTAAGAGTTGTTCATACAGATGAATACTTTAATCCCCGGTGAATTACAAATAACCAATAATAAAATATAAGCAAAACGAACTGACCGATTTAGCTCTTTTACGAACCCAGGCGTTTAGGCATTAAAGGCAGGTCTGTGGGCATTAAGTATTTATGCGCCGAATTTTATCAAAAGACGTGAAAAAATGTGCTCGCTATTTTTGTTTCGCATTTTCTTTGTCTGTCACCCTTGGCCGGGCGTGTCTGCAGATTGGGATAGGTCGGGTCGATAGCCGCGCCACCCTCGCCAGTTTGTAAGCGTAATGTTAAGACTACGGCCAGTAATGTACGACTCACACATTCGTGAATTTGTAAGGGATTTCAAGAGTTCTTCACATAACAGTATAATATAGAGGTGCTTACTAAGTGATTAATACCAATGCCACAATGTCGATCCTAGTACAGGACGGGGACCAATTCTCGTTGCCTTCGAGATCATTTTTCGACTATAAAATCTACACAATCACATCACATATCACAGTTGTTTACTTGAATCTTGTATTAACCTTAGGACTTGAAGTTTATTTAGATTAATGCTAAGAATACGAGATTGAAGAAAACAATTGTGATTTGCAAGATTTTGTAGTCGAAAAAGCGCTCGAAGTGCAAACTCGATTTCGAGATGATCACGCAGGAAACGAGAATTGGCCCATTGAGCTCGAAACTTATCCAGTTGTAGAGAAGAACGAGACGGGAAATGTAATATCACCTAAATTGTTTACTACTACATTGGGAGATGTTTTTAAGGTGGGATCAGACCGCGATTCGATGCCGTCGCCGTCTGACAGCAACTCTTATCATCTCCTACTGCTTGCTGCACGCACTGTACTACACATGCACCCCGCCGGTATTTGGTGTGGTAGAGTCACGGAGAAGAGAAAGAGTCTTCTGTTCTTGTACTATACCGTATACAAATTAGCACTGTTCTAGTAGTCTTATTGTGAAAGAATGTTTACATTAATTTGATGTTCGTAGCTTAAATAGTTAATAATGAAGGGCAATGATATTATTACCAACCAGTAACTGTGAGACAACTATGAGAGTAAGTTTGATTTATTATTCCATTCCAAATGCTCAGAATTTTAATTTCTTAAAATATTACCCGAAGCAAAAGGCTATGACCATTTTCCCACCCTCTTAAACCTAATGAAAACACGCCAGACAAAATGAAACGTACGCCAAATGCATTAGTTTAGTGGCAGGATTGATTTATAACTAAACACCCTTTGTTATGCGCGCAGAATAGTGTTTTACTCAGGGGAAACCGAACGTAATTTGTTCAAAACAAATATAACTCTGCGTTTGACGTTCCAAATTTTTGCAGAATAAGCTCTATTCAACGCAACGTGGCTTAAAGACCACAGACTAAAAAACGTGTATAGATTATGCAGGGCTCGGTAAAATTTCGAAAAGGTCTCACATCATAGCCAGTTTAATAAGAATCTGTGTTAAATGGAAGTATTGCACTTCAAGGGATCTACGTGTATGGTACTCTCAAAATAGGTTTCGCTGTAAGCGTGCATTGTTTCGGAGTTACGCTGGTCTACGCCTGCGTGCTTATTTCAAAGGCTTTTGTAAATAAATAAGGTTGATTTTAGTCTGGCATGTAGTAATCCTGTGCTGCATGCATTCGTGGGAAACAGGGATCGATTTTCGTTTTATTGCGACGTGTTTGCTCAAAACCATATTTTCATTTTTATGACTGGCACTAGTAAGAGTATTGTAATATTTGATGAGTTTATGAATTCTAGATTGTGTAGATAAGTTATAGTTTTTATTGGCTATTCCTGGTATTATGAGTCACTATTTCACTAAGGCTAGTATTTGGTGGCCTCGTCTTCATCAATAGAGACACTATATGAAACGTCTATTGAAATGTAACTCTCTAGATAAGGTTCTCCATAATTATATTGATGTAACAAAAAAAAATTGACGATACATCACGCAAAAGCTTGCTAAGTACAAAAGCAGTAGTTATAAATTAGTAATGTAAGCTCTCATATTATAAATAATATTTTTATATGTATAGATGTGAGTTAGTCAAAGTTTTTTAATTCAACTGGGCCTTTGCAGGCACTTCTACAAGTTAAGCTAGGTACAGGTACAACTAAAACGTGTTCACTGTTCATTCCCAAACTAAATGAAACAGAATATTCTCGTCGTACTCGGTTAGTGTCCAAACAAGGTAGAATATTAACCCGTGTCTATTTATTCTCGGACTTTGCCCCCGGTTCCTGAAGACAGTGGTGTACGGAGCTATTTGTGGTGTAAACAAAACACACTGCTGATTCGCGCGCCCTAACTGACTGTTAATAACATTAATGATTGCTTCAAATGAGTTGTGAATGAGAGGGTCAATGGTCTACTTAAATTGTAATCGAATTCTTCCCGATTCATATTATGAACTGGAGAAATGAGTTAGAAAATAGGTCGGAAGTGTTGGTGTTTTTCTTGAGTTTTAAAATTAACACTAACGAACAGACCTATTGCTGGCGACGAGGTTCGCAAAGAAGGCAATATTTAGTTAATATCTATTTTAAAACAATCTGGGCCCACTAAGATAGTTTTTTGTTTCTCTAGTACTGCATCTTTGCACAGTTATCGTGTTGTCTGCTAAATGCTGCCGTTTGTTTGCAAGTTTCAAGAAGTGTATCATGTAAAGTATCAATCGCATTCATCGATTTATTTACTGAAATAAGATATTATTATGAACACAAAGGTAATTAAATCCTGTTGCTATTGCGACATCTTCTTCATATCAGATCACGTTAATTGCTGCGAAATGTACCGAATTAACATACTTTATGCTGTCAAATGGTCACGTGATCTAATGTTAATTTCATTCCTATTTTATTTTTATTTACATCATCTTTGCAATACCTTTACAGTTAAGTTTTGCAAGCGTTTCTATACTCTGGCGATTGGAGATTGTTATTTTTTCGAAAAGGGCTGGACATAGGATTCCCCCATAGAATTGTAATACTATGGGGAGTGTGTACTGTGTATGTCGATCGCCTGTGTCATCGCACAGTTTTTATTGAGTCGTTTGAAACTCGTTACCCTTACCTCGTCTGTAATAGGAGTTCCACAATATTGTGGTGCTCATTACAGTGATGATATTAGCATATTTTTAACCGTCAAGCAGTGTAAAGTAGATAGTCTAGGAATTGTCGTCTGTCAAGTGTCAATTCTTTTTTTTTTTTATTTTTTTTTTTTTCTCCGTAATTTGGCACTATCACTATCAGTGATTGTATAACATGTTGCTAATGTAGTGTAGGTAGCCAATGTTTTTAGTTTGAAAGACTGCTATTTATAATAATACATAGTATATATAATATAATATAATACTGCAGTACGCAGTATTTTTGCAGCAATAAATTATTTATCTTTCTTTCTTACTACTTACATTTTTTTGTAAGTTGGTTTGTATTTTTTTATGAAACCAAACGTTTTATTTATCTGATCTATATTTGTAATAGAAAAACTATTGTTTGCAGGTCCCGGGACCTTTTGACTTTTCACGTAACTTGATGAATTAACCCTCCACCATCTCCACGCAGTGACGGGGACGTGCTTCGTTACCTGGATCAAATAAAACATGCACGCAATATGAATGCATAATAATTATTACCATGACTAACTTTCACTTGCACAATATTCATACATTTGCTTGTAGATATCTCATTGTTAGGAGTAAAAGTGCAATGTCGTGTATTGATCGCATCTAGAGAGGCGCCTAGCGGAACCTCGTCATTGTGTGTAGAGTGAGGAGAGCCACCCTAATTGTATGAAGTTCAAGTTCATTGACATATCGACCACCGCGCCCTCTAGGGTCGCAGATCGCAGTTGATAACTCGATCGTATTTTTTAATTTTATGATTATTGTGCTTATAATGATAATGTCATTTTGTATTCTGTGCTGTGTTTAAATGATCTAAGATATAAATTAATTAAAGTAACTTTAACCTGTAGTTTAGCGGAAGTGTTTTGATATTTACTGAAGCTACTTTAAAAAAACGCTTTCGACCCGAAAGTGTAGCCTTCCTTGGTCAAGATTTATCTAAATCTATAGATAGAGCATCGTTTAACTTTTGTATTTTTTGGCCAGTAAATACAAATATTTGGCGAAGGGTTGTAGATTTCAAAATTTAGCTTTATAATCTTACCTAGAAGTTTTCTAAGCTATTCTGACGATTAAATTATGTAACGTTGGCCTCCAAATCTTTCCCAGGACTCTACTTAGCAAGTCTAGTGGACTAGTAACCGTGAGAGCGATATAATACGTTAGGTGCGCTTGCGCCACACGCTACGCAAGTTTACATTATTCAATACTTATTTACCTTCTATCACTTGTTATTCCACGATTCTTATATCCCGGTATACTGCGAGACACGATATTGTATACGTTATTAGAATTTTATAACTTTAATTTCTCATAAAGGGCCATACCTCTTTTTTCCCCGATTAAGGTATCGAAAAAAGTAGCATTTACAACGCGGTCAGGTGCGCCGTGTGTCGCTTCCGCCACACAATACCTAAATAATAGCACTACGCAACTACTTCCGTACGATGTTTTTTCGACAGGGCGACCCTCATTAATAATGGTTTAGGTACTTATCTGTATTTTCGTCCCTCAGTTTTATGTATGGAAAACTACCCTAATTATTATTTTTATTAAACATTGGAGGTATTGTACACACATATTATGTGACATGTCCAATATTGTCCAATGAGAAGTTCATAGCGTATTAATAGTAATTTTAAAATTGATTAATCTAAGTGCGGCTTAGTAGTTCTAAGAGCTATTTTATATAAAAAATTGTACAGGGAATGTATAATATGAAATGAAATATAATATGGACTGATTTACTAAATATCGATTAAATTCACGGAATTGAACCACTTCTCTACAATTTTCTACTGTCCAATTAGAATTATAATGTAGTTAGGCGTTGTTGATGATTAATTGTCAGTCGCTCGATTGCATGTCAAGCAGTCGTTGTAAAATGATTAGAAATCGATTCCTGGAATATGGACAGTAGGTACACAAAGCAAATCCTTCGTTATCCACCCCTGGATCAGACTGCTCGCAGATGTAAGGTAATTTAAAAAAACTCGTAATCAAAGGCAGGGATGTCATACCCACAACAATTATTATCAGTTGCCAAAAGAAAAACTGTTGGTTTTTCGCAATTTATCAGGCTGAATTATAATCTGGGTTATTATTGAAAATGTTTTAATACCGATAAAATATAGATAATGATAAACCCTGAAACTAGGCCCCGTGACTCCATGTCCATTACTATTTTTGAAATGTGTGCAAAGCTTTGTTTTTTTGTTTTGTATCTTCCTTGTTTAATTTTATCAACCCTTCACATTACACTGTCGTAATGTTTTCCGCAACGTAGCTGTCATAAGCCTTTGATCCTGCAACTGAATCACATTCAACAATTTTCAACTGCTGTGCCTATTTTGGGCGCCGCAAGTGTACTCAATGATTATTTCATAAGCCTCGTGTTATGAATGAGAATAGCTACTATGGCCACCGTTTCCCTACTAACGGAGATTTCACGACCTTCTTAAAATTCGCGAGATGATAGAATATTAAACTACCGCGTTGCATGATAATTTTATTAACGCGAATTCGCGTAGCGCATCCAGATCCGCGATTCTTGTGCGAAAAAAGAAAATAGAGGTAAAAATTACGACAATTATTCTAACTCACATACGGAATGTTGCTGATCGTGAGGCCTTCAGTCTGCGGGTGACCACGATCAGTGTAACCTGGTTGAAATCTCAAGCAGTTCTAAGGTAATATTCGCATTAATTCCCGTCATTTATTTAACATTCTATCGCAGTTTACGCTAGGCGTTATTTTTAGATGATGATTCTACTGCTATTGCGAGAAAGGAAATAACCGTTTACCCTCTTTGCCATGCGCGGATTTTAGCTCAACCCAATACTGTACCAATCCTGGGCACGAGCCTCTTTAGATAAAAATGGGTTGACGGAACACACATACCGTAGAGAAATAACATTTTGAAGCCCTCTCAGATGTGCATTGTGAAGGTTTCCTTACGTTTCCATGTTTTCCTTCGAATACTGATCCGAAGAAAAGTCAGAGGTGACGGCCTACGTCGAACTAAGACCGTCTTACAAGCCACACTTTTTATCTGCGACGTCGTCCACGCATTTATACCCACTGCCCGCGGGGTTGATTTCGAATTTTGAAACAAAATAGCATATGTAACTATCTATGTTTATATGGACTACCTATAATAAAGAGAAATAATTTCCAAAATCAGTTTTGTAGTTCACGAGATTACCTCAATCAAGTAATATTTTACTATGGAAAACCGAGAAAACTATAAGAACGTAATTGCTTACCTACTGTGAAACTTCTGCTCTTTCTTTGGTCGAATGTGTCTGTCGCCTAAAATGAGTTCACAAGACAAATATTCTGTCTATTGTCATGACTCAGCCGTTATTAATGCATTCATATAGATCATTTGCATAGAAGATTTGTTAGCGACTGTATATTAAGACTTCTTTCAGCTTCCAATGTTCAACAATTTTAAGACGAAAAAAAAAAAAATGAATGAATGAGCTTCTGCTACAATGAAACCTGGCTCAACGATGCCAAAATTATTTCAATTATCAGCTTCGTAAACGCAGTTGGGAAGCTGTACTGCAGCTCGTCTGTATCCTATCTCTCGATCAACTCTCACCCACAGCCAGACATGCGGTGGCATTATATTCTTCACGTGGCAACATATAATACAATAAATTGCAGTTTGTTTTAGTCAAGAGATGCATACCATCGTACATGTATCACCGACTCACATGTATAACACGTGGCCGCAGATATGCATAACAGTGCCTGCATGAAAACATTTGTAATATCAAGAGAGACATCATTATGGCTGTTTTGCACTGTCAGTAGGTCCCGAAGCTGTAGGTAAACCTAGGACGTCACACTGTTGCGAAATTCCGAACATGAGGAAGACAAGCAATTCTTTTGCTTGATTTTCGAAATTAGAATGTCGTTTTTTTTTCTTCTGTGTTCATTGTACTTTTTTAAATTTGATTATTGCCGCTTTTTTGCTGTTATTAATTACACACAACTTTTACATCGTTATCGAAGTTTTTTATTACCTATCTAATTGATCGACATTATATAATTCATCATATAATTCATCGACATCGATGATTGTACCTGCCCCGTACACTGCGTACACAAACCATGGCCCATTTAGCCCATGATGACCATAGTAGAAATAAATTTGCCCCTGCTACTACTAATGCAGTTCATTATTAAGGAGCGAACTACGAGCACTGGCTCGTAGTTCGCTCCTTAATAATGAACTGCCTGAATAATAATATTTTTTCTAAATATTTTCACTGGAAAATATTTAAAAAAATAATTATCTGCTACCACCCTCCATGCAAGGCCTTAGCGCCCACTGAGAGGCAGTACAGCCCCCCAAGGGAACTTGATTCAAGTAAGCAAACTCGCCACGTTACCAAGTGTTAATGTCCTGTGGAGAAGAATGACAAGAAACTCGGTTACTCAGAAGCTCTAGTGTGACATCTCGATTTTACGTATCGATCGCGTTCGGTGCTTACTCCGATTGATGAAGAACTTTGCGGACCAATCGGCACGCAGAACGCGGTCGATACATAAAATCGTTTTACTTTTTAAATTTACACCGTTGCCTCTGAATATTTTACAATATTATTTATGAATGCGTTGTTCCCGAAAAATTATGCGAGAACAATGTAGAGTAAGTCTAAACCAAGGTATTGTTTGCGCATGTTTTATACGTGACTCAAGCCTGAGTCGGACAACAAATATTTATGTAGTGTTGCCATAATATAATTATTTGTCTATGAATATTACACTATAAAAGGCCTCAAGGCCTTTACCGTGATAGGTTGGTAGGCAAGTCTCCTGATAATACCCACTTTATAATTAAGATAAGGCAGGCTTTTGGATGACATTCTTCAATTCGACTCGATCGACTTCCACATCCTGTATTTAAAAACCCATTTCAATATTTGGTTACAAGTCATCTGCATAATTCATGCGTAATGTAAACTTGTGGTTGAATCTTGTTGGAGCAACCAATGCACTGGAAATGATTTTCAGAACAGTCACTCCTTTGTGATTAAAATGTAATTGAATTGGATGTTACCCATACCACCATAATTATATTAATAAGGCAAGGTCTTAATGTTCACAAGTGTACGTCCTCGGCTCTTCGCGGCTCAAGGTTGCGAAGAAATTGTTCTGGTACCTGTTTCCGCGTGGCGAGGCATCCCGTCCGACGGGTCTAACTTGTACTCTCAAAGCTGATGTCCAACATCAGGTTGACTGATAGCGGTTGAAAGTTGGATAGGATGAAGCTAAACGAAACGTAGATCAGATAATTAAACACATAAAACATACATGCATCACATAAACCAAAACTTTCCGATAGATAAATAGTGTATTTGTTATCTATGTAGTTTAATTCATAGTTGTGTAGTTATTGGATTAGTTTAGTATCCCATAAGTTTAAGTGGTCTAAATACGATTTTTCGTTATTTTTACACACCTTGTCTACGTGTCTATCATCCATATTTCCATTTTCCAGTCGTGGGACTACTTGAAGAAATTTCTTTAGAAATTCATTCCAAATTTAAAATTGCATTAGAAATTCATTCAATTCCATTGTGCTCATCGGTGCTCATATATTATGTCTGTGCCTGAGCGTCAGCGAAGAAAGGTCTGTGTGTCTGACATTTTTATTACCGTGTTTCCTTGTGTGTACATAAATATACAAATAAATACATTCGACGGCACGGTCGGTGCAATGCTTCAATCAACACTATTGTTGACCGAAGGTGCAGTGGTTAAGCGATTGACTTTCTGCGTATCGCGCATTCGATTCCCGCACGAAACAAATACATATTTGTTCGGTCTACAGATGATTGTTTCGGGTGGTGTCTATGTGTGATTTATGTATATAACCCTGTACCAACGGATGCCCAGGATACTGGAGAAATCCTGGTGTGGGGAATCGTATTTGACGTCCTTTACTGCTCGTGTGCTTTAGGTTCCGATTGTGTGAATGTTATGAATGTTGGTAACTTTGTAGTACTTGCTGTTTTAATGGTAAAGAGTCTATAATATAGAAATATTAAACATTTTGAGCCTCCGTTATTTGATAACTAGTCTCAGCATCTACCCTCTTATCAGTGTATCCCATAGATATCCGGTGTATCCGTATAATTGCGTCTTATACAAAAGCTAGCATCAATTTTTATTTTGTCCCATTAGTTGAACAAATCTAAATTTCTTAGAGCGTGAAACTATAACGTTCAATGTTGTTGTTCCCAGCCGCACGTGTAACGAAAGCTATCGACATTTCACATTATTTAATCACACTCGTCTGATCACTCACGGCAATTACCGCGTACAAAAACCTAATCGCCTCTCGTTGTCCACAATGAGCCCATATTAGACGCATCAATCCAACTAAATTTCGTTTTAAACTTCTCACTTTCTCTCCGTTATGTAACGATTGCGCCATTTTCGAACGCTCCATATTTGAATTTCGATTTTGAAATCGAATGACTCGGGATTTTCAGTATTTTTTAAGGTGTGCGTACAAGACCCTTTGCTAATAAAATAATTAACATGTTAGATACGATCAATATGAAGAATAGGTGTGTTACGTAATACCACAGCTTAATACCAATATTTTAAAATTAAAATTCATATTTCTCTTTGCAGGAAACTGTGACGTGAAATTGAAATAAGTTTTAATTTATTATGATTGATGATCAATCATAGAATTTTTATTTTTGAACGCTCTGATAATTTTCTTCGAATGAGCTCGGAATGTCATTTGAATTGATATGACGACATTTAATTTCGAACACATTCCAAATTCAAGTTCAATGACAGATGTGACGTAGGTAACGAATGGCCCATGGCCATATTCGACAGCATTTTCTTTTAAGGAAACGTCTCATCCATTTTGGTAAAGCACTTTCATTGCGTACTCGACATGAGAAGACCATAAAAGTTGATAAAAAAATAAAACTTTCACTCAAGTTCAATGACAAAATGTATGACGCAAGCGCAAGTAACTGATGGACAATTAGATTACGTGTGTTTATAGCATTGTCTCGTAATTACTATGGCTTTGTCTTAATTTATATCGCTCGTTTATCAGGGAGTAGACAGAAAGTAATTGTGGATATGAGACAGATCAACGATGCATTTATCTCTTGTGTTATTGGATAATGTTGCACTTGCACCATTTGGTTGCATGTAAATAACTCATCACCCTCCAGAGAGGAATTTATTTTAGAAAAATTTAAAAATTTATAGTAGTTTATTTCCACAAAAACGGCACTGAGTGAACTTCAAAGACAAAAACATCGAAGACGTCGGTGCACCCATACCATAAAAATTGTACTCCATTTGCTTTAATTTCCCGAAAAAATAATCCTATCCCCTAACTCATTTGATTGAATATAGGAATTGTAAACAACGAGTATCTATAAAACTAAAAATTCAACTTATTACTGTCGCACTGCTGGGCACGGGCCTCTTCTCGTCCATCACGCTGGCCTAGTGCAGGTTGAATGACTTCACACACTGTACTTAATGGTAGCCTTCTCAGATGTGCAGGGTGTCCTCACGATGTCTTTCGTCACCGTTATCGCAAGTAATAAGATGAGTCCGTATGGATTGAGGAGCCACATGTGATTTTTAAACGCGAAAACTATCTTTATTTAGTAGGAAATTAGCCGACCGTTCACCGTATCAGGGCTCTACTCAGTGGTTACCTTGGCCCACAACTCATTACCATTAGGCATCTGGTAGACGTGGCCAGCCCAAGTCCACTTTAAGTTAGCGCCTTAACTTCATCTATGGGGTGAAATACTTTCAATATTGCAATGGATTAGTAATTGATACCACTGACAGCGTTGCAGCGTTTCATTACTCCTTTCACTCCAGTAAGTAGTCTGCGTGTCTGTCAAACCAATTCTCTACCTGTCATGTGTAAGGAAGTGCGGAGAAACTATGCAATCAGTTATTGATGATTACGATTAGTCTAGTAAATAACTGTAAAGATTAATTGAATTGAATTTTTCGTGAAATGAAAAACAGTTATTTAATTATTAATTGACAAAAGCTTCAACTGGATACTTGTGACTAACTCCGTAATATAATGACCTTAGTGTACTGGCAGAATAGTCGACATCGGCTCAATTGCCATATCGAAAGAAAAAGAAGAAGACCTTAAGTGTGAGTGTAAGTTTCATCCAAAAAATCTCGATTTTACGCATCTAGTGCGTTCTGCGTGACGATTCACGATTGGCCCGCTCCGAGTTCACCAATCGGAGCGCCGAACGCGAATGTTGCGTAAAATCGAAATTGTTAAAGGGCCTCTGATACCGTGAGTTTTGCCGTGGCTTACAATCGAGTTCCAATAGTGGGCGCAGCAAAAGATGAAAGATTGTAGACAGATTTGTGTGCACGTAATACGTAATTTGATCTACCATCCATCCGCATTCTCCATTCATCCCGTGATCATAGCGCTTCTAACAGCGCCGAAATATCGGGAGCTCGATTCAACTATAACTCACGGAAGATATCTGGTAATAGTTACCTAAGTAGCTGCAAACGGTAAAATCTAAATACTTACTATTTTGCAAAGAACCACGGTACGTAAATTCTCGACGATTTAGAGCGTCTCATGTCCCTACTACAACCAAGAACAAATTACTACGGGCTGAATGGTGATGATGATGTAATTATACCAGTTGCTAACTTGTACAAACTTCCTCGTGATTATCGGATTAGGCCGGAGTTTACCGACTCGTTCTGATAGGCTTTGGAGTTAACTTGTCTCTTATAGTTTGAGGACTATAACAGCCACAGGGTAAGTAGCGAATTAACTTTTTAAATTAAATATTTTGCTTTTGTAATGAGGGGAGAAATGGGGCTACTTACTAAAAAAAAATTTGTCCTCCAGAGTAGACTATACCCTAACCGCTGATCGCCAAACGAACAGCTAGCCGTTTGTGAATTATGGAGTTTATTGCAACAAAAAAGTAAAATGGCCATAATATTATATTAAAAAAAATATTATACACATGATACTTACGAAATAAGCAAACTAAGTTCAATGGTCCTGAGGGCTAATTCACGTAATTTTAAGACGCGCCGATCGTATTGCAGTGACTCTCGAACTTGACGCGAGCGTATCTCACTGAAGCTCACAGGATACCAAATGGCAGAATAGTCGACATCGGCTCAATTGCCATAACGAAAGAAGAAGTAGAAGATTATCAAATGTGTTGTTTTGATCAATATTTTATTGCAACTACGCGGCAACTGCACTTGTTTAGTTACGTGAATTAGCCTACTGGTTGACACAGAAATGCTGACCATGGCCATGGGAAGACGCATATACTGTCTCACCATTACAATATCTTAATTGAGGAAAATCTTCTTCGAAGTTCCTTTATGAAATTTTAATGCCTTTATCACAAACTTATTACAACACCCTTCTTTTTGTCGAGGGTTAAAAACTGTAACTATGATCTAAGTAAGGCATACATAGTAGATTCGTGGAGTAATTTCTTTGCCTCAAGATACATTGAATTTTAGGAGACATTCGTTAATCTTTACACCTACAGTTCTAAGCCTACAGTGTATTCCATAGATATCCGGTGTATTCAGTTATACTCCAGTGTGACCTAGTTTTTATGTTGTAACTTTAGACGGCTACCTACGCCATCCGCAAACCGATAGTTTATCCGAGTCGGCTGTGTGAGCCGACCGACCGATATGTTGTCCTTGTCCAACAAGTTATCGTGTCTCGTATAATTTTTTCTGTGCGCCGACTCGATAGAGCCGACGCGCGACGCGGCCCCGTTCCTACACTCTCCCCGCGCACTCTGCGCTTCACCCCCCTGTTCCCCCGAGTTGGCCGTCTTGGCCGACATTTGTTTCTAGTCGGCCTCGGTTGCCCGATTTGTGCGCGCGCGTGTTTTAACTTTTTGACATGATGTCCCGTGAGTTTTGGTTCGAATTTTTGCAGCTTTACAGAAACTTCCCGTGTTTATGGGACACTAAAGACCCCTGTTACGTCCGACGAGATGTGAAAAGAGAGGCTTACGATGTTTTGTTGGCAAAAGTACACGAAGTCGATACAACTGCTACTATTGACAGTGTCAAAAAGAAGATTGACAGTTTCCGGACAGCATTTCGCCGAGAACAGAAGAAGGTTATATTGAGCATGCAATCTGGAGCGACTGATGGAGAAATATATTGTCCTTCTCTATGGTACTACAGAGAATTAGAAGAATTTCTTGGTAGCAGTACTGAAGAAGCAAGGAAACGAATTATTAATTCTAATGACTCGTACATAAACAGTGAAGATGATGGTGGGATGACTATGGTAAGGGACTTAATTAACTTCAGTGGGTACCTAAGATTTTATTAGGTTACTTATCTACTTCTACCAATTTTCCACAAAAAAATAGGTTTTTGTATGATCAGAATCTTATTGAATGTAATTGGCTTGTACATGGCTAGCAAACAAAAAATTACTATCGTAGGTCGTGGTCATTTTCACAAAATAGCCAAGTGCGTATCGCGGGAAGGGGTCAAGGTTGATGAAAGGACCTGACGACCGAATTTGGGGTATATTTGGCATATGGCAATTTGGTAAGCTTCGACAGCGACGTTGGAGTTTCGCACTTTGAGTTTGCTTGGAAGTTAGAGCTGATGAGTAGATGAAACCTTTTGTGAAGTCATGCACGCTCACAGTGCCTTCGTAACACCTGTCAAATATACTAGTTTCTTTTATAATTAAGATGAAATTTTACCTCGGATAAAGAACCTGCATAAGAATTTTATTATTAATAAACCGTTAATTAAATTTCGACAGGTGTCAGAAATGCATTCTCGTGGCCGCACTGTAGTACCACAGTCTAAAAACCATAACAGTATCGCGTTACCGACCTAGTTTTAAACTTAGAACGTATATAAATAACAATATAAACAAAAACAAAAAATTTGGACCTCTTCCTACGAGAATAAGTTTTAGTTGTAACTTACTGTTACTGTTACACTGTATCAATTTTAACTATTTTATAACTAGAATATTTGGAATTGTATTTTGTAAAATTTCAGGAACACCTCGAATATTTATCTGAAGACAGTGACGACAATTACAAACCGACACCGCCAACGAGAAAAAGAAAGAAGATAATAGAAAAGAGGACAGAAACACCCAGAATCTATGCCCAATCCCTCCCTGTTCCACAAACGGAAGTAGAGGATGACTGCTCTACCTTTGCGGCAAACCTGAAACTGCAAATGAGAGATATAGATAAGGATCAAAAGTTTATTGCGCAGAAGTTGATATCCGATGTAATGTTTTTAGCTCGTACCAATCGATTAACATACGATTCTGTTGTGAGTAGTAATGTATCTTATGAAACTGTGACTATATCTTCAAGAAATACGGTTAATGCGACACCTGACCTCATCATGCCTAGTAAAAGTGAGGATCAATCAAAATAAACATTTCGCAATGCTTCCGAGGCTGAGATCTATAGAGAGTACCTATACTTTGCTCAGACTTTGCTTTGGAATTAAGTACCGTACTCTCTTTATTGACTTTTAGACTATGTTTAATGACTTCATCGGTCTTAGCATAAGATCAGCACAATTTCAGTATGTTATGACTATACATTCAAAATCAAAGTATAAGCTAAGCATATAAATAAGCTTAGCAAAGTTTTAAGTAAAGTCTGAGAAAATTCAAAGTACGCACTGTAGGTCTCGCCTTAGGCCCAATTTCACCGACAACATAACAGACGATTCAAGCGAAATCAGCCGGTTATACACGACTTTTTGTATGGGTATTCGGCCGATTTTATTTTAAAAATCTGTTATTTTGTGGGTGAAAATGACCCTTAGTGTGTCCTACTCCTGGGGCTTTAGATTCCCAGGTTGAATTTTGGGTTATCTGTTAGAAAATTCATAATAACAGCTCGGAGTTCGGAATTGTGCCCAGTAGATGGCAATAGACTCGCTCTCTATTGACAAGGGATTTAATAACGGCATCGACGAAATGTGGGTGTACAAAAGTACATCTCTGCTCTAACCTTTCGAGGAATGCAGGCGAGATGCTATGTTATGTTGTGAATAAATAAGAAAGTATACTGTAATTAGTTAAGTATAAGTTACCTAAAGATAGCGGTTTAATTAAATAACTAGTTTCATAAGTATGTTGTTGAAATTCAAAAGCACGAATTGTAAGGATTAAGAAAAAAAAAAATTGTTTTCCTTAAATTGTTTGTTTCGTTTGACCATTTATACACTTAGTATTTGTAGAGCAAATTATTAAAAAAAATGGAACTAACAACGCTTCTAATCGGCCTATTATTGTTCTCACAGCTCTGACTCTCACTCTTGCTCAGCTCTGACTCTTGGGTATCTGTATGAGAAGGACCGGCACGCCACGCCAGCTTAGTGCGGGTTGGTGGATGTATCGCAAATATTCGAATTTTTTGTATTTGATATTTTCCTTTACCGTTAGAGTAGAGCACATTACAGTTTTTTGAATCTAAAATAGTTATTTGTTATACAAGAGTGCAAAGTTGCTTTTTAACCGCGTGTTCAATTTTGATGACCGAGCAAGCGAAGGATTCTAAAATTGAATCACGAGCGCAGCGAGTGATTCAAAATTAGAATCCTGAGCGTTAGCGAGGGAATCAAAAGAGCACGAGGTGAAAAATCTTTGCACTCGAGTGCAACACGTAACTTTTCATTCCACCTCAGCGAGGAAATGACTAAATGCAAAAAAAAAACGTTTAATTCACAAACTTAGTGCACACGATGTTCTAAATTCAATTTACTTTATCCTCTAGAGAATAAAAACGGCTTTTCCACTCAGATATTGAAGATTAAAAATACTCTTTCCGATATGGTAGGATGAAAATTTACTTTATCCTCTAGAGAATAAAAACGGCTTTTCCACTCAGATATTGAAGATTAAAAATACTCTTTCCGAGATGGTGGGATGAAAAATATATTTTTACAGCTGTCAGATTAATTAAACTGTAGGTACTCTTGTACGAGAAACACTTATTAATTCTATGACTGTACTCGAGCCACGCTAAGAAGTTGTAAAATGCTGAATGAAAACATTTTTACTAGGTACAGAACCTATATCGGCTACCAGGCTGCAATTTACGTTCAAAACAACATTGTACTGATAAAGATTGTAATCTATTATTTATTTGAAAAGAGTTACCATGGAGTTTTTTACCGGTTCTTCTCCATAGGATCTACTATTTGGAACCGTGCACCCGGTGCCTCAGTCAGTATGCATTAAAATACGAGCCTAGGTACAGAATTAAGTACAGATTGTGTAAGTAAATATGTTTATCATGGTGTTAATACAACTGTGTGCAGACTGTTTGCACATGACGTCATGATACCGCTCATGATTTTGCTTGAGATAACATCAAGTATTTGATAACTGTGTCATGCATGTTTGACTGACACTGTTTTTTATCTTTATTTGAACTTCAGCGTATGCAAGTTAATGAGACATTATTTGTGAGGTATTCTGGTCAGCAACCCGAAAAGTCTGACAGCTTTTCTAACCTTATGGTATCGGTATCTCCGTATTTTACACGGAGTGACTGTGTGTAAAATACTGATATGAGGACCCCAACATAGTTGGGATTTTAGTTGTGGCATTCTGGTAAGTCCTAAGTAGGTAATGTATGAAAATGATAAAAACTTACTACTATTCAGTCTACCTACCTAGGTACCTGTAAGTTTTACAACCGTTTGACGGCGCAGTTCGCGCTGTGGCTGAGCGATGGTCTTCCTACGCTACCGATCGCGAGTTCGAATCCTGCACGGAACAGATATTAGTATGGACCACAGGTAGTTGTTCCGGGGAACTGTCGGGGTGTGTGTGCACGTGACATTTATGTCTGTAAAACTGTTCACGACACAGGAAATATCCTAGTGTTTAAAAAGAAAGTCCTTTGCTAGGAGACCCCACTCAAGCAATCATTTTACAACTAGGCTCGTGACGACCAATAGATGAAAGGCGGGAAGACCTTCCGTCCAACTTACCAGCGCTGCAGCGCAGCGTGCCAATCGTTGGTTAGGCTTCCAAGAGGCAACAGCGCGCGACAGGATTGGGTCTGCTGTTAGTACATTAACCTGGTTGACCGGACATGTTGAATTTCTGTGATCTGAGCGTGGAAACTTCATAGTTTAGTGTAGAGCTACAAAATGCTCGTTACCTCATGGTTACCAGCATTACCATGTAGCTCCTTCAGAAGGTCATCCAGTGATTGAGTGCAGAAAGCTAATGACGAATAACAAATCCGATGGGAACTAAAAAAAAAGTAGCCTGATGATTCATGTATTCTGATTTCTGAAATGTTTTTAACATTATTACATTAATTCTCTATCGTCTGTGGATGACTGTGTCTATAAATATAAACAGTTATCTATTGCATTATCTACACAGTGCTTGGTAGACAAAAGATTGCTAAACATAACAAACAACAATGTACCCACGCATCACCAAACATAGCAGATAAATTAAAATACGAATGCCTATATGATTATCATAAATTAATTGTAAAACATAGGTATCTTTGTAGAATGCATTTGCATGCAACGAGAATAAATTATAAATGGTGCGTAAAGGACTGCGCACACTGCCAATACCTATATTATTATTTAATCGGCCGACGCTGACGACGCGACATTTAGTCGGATTGCTCGCTAATGGCTATGGAATGTAATGCGACGTTTATTAATTATTTATTGTTGGGTTTGGGATGGGAATATAAGAGGATGGGCCACAGAAAAAATTGTCATGTTCCTGGGCGCTATCAACACTCACGTTTTCCAAGTGTAGTGTGTGTAGTGTTTCCAATATTCCGAACGTGTATGACAGCGGTTTACAAGTAGAAACGATAAGTTGTAGGTATGTACCTATAACTTGAATTTACACTAAATTATTTTGCTCCATTTCTATAAGGAACGGCTAAATTAGGTTAGTATAGACCAAAAAGCATTTATGGTTTATCGGACCCATACTATTCATAGAGCTGTTCTAATTAATTACGAATACTCAGGATTCAGGAACTATAAAGCTTACAAACTTGAAATTTGGCAGGTAGGTTCCTCATGAGGATTTTTCGAAAATCCAACCCTGTGCGGTCAGATAGGGGTTGCAAGGTTGTATGAAAAATCTTTCTGCGGACGGGAGTCGCGGGCACGTCTATACCTAGTAATTAATACGCTATACCTTACCTATGCATAATGCTAACACATAGATGAATGACTAAGATACACGAAGCAGACTGGTTTCCATCTATATAAATATTCAGGGCTGCTATGTCACACTCTTAATAGTGCCAGAGCATCTCCGAGTTGTAATAATCAAAGTCTCATAATTCACGGACCTCCCAGGCACACGCAGCCCACGGGAAATACAATACTGCTGTTGGCAACACTAGACCTTAATTTTTACGAGTGGCCACACTGCTTTGTGGTGCCGCCTGCGCAATTTGCATAAAAAGTCATTTTATGACTGTCCTTCAGATGAGATTGAAAGGTAGAGGCATTTTGTTCACGGCGATATTGCAAGCTTGTATTTGGATTTGGTCCTATGCTTTTCGGGGTATTGCAATTGCAATATACGAGATGACACTGACACTGGTTATCCGTATCTTTCGACAAATAGTTAAGTTTTGGTTAACGAACTTTTAAAAACCTCGAAGTTCGAAGTTCGAATTTTAAAATACGTAAGATATCACAAAAACCAATAGGTACCTAAATATGGGTGTTGATCTGGGAACGAAATGGAGCTCTCTTGGAATAATTTTATAAGTCCAGGGGCTCTGGACTTCTGGACATATAAAATAAATAATAATTATAGATAACTCCGCAACTGCTTGAAGGGAGAAAATCGAAATGTCCTAGAACCAAAAATTCGAGAATTTATAGGTAGAGTCTGGCCAAAGAAAAGTTGTCCAAGAAAATGGGCGGCAATTTAAATACACTTCATAAAAGGAGTTGATACTATTTAATAATCCTTGTAACTATATTCAGTGAGAATAGCTACAGATTTTTTTTAATTGCCGCCTTTTTTCTTGGACAGGTTTCGTTGGCAGACTCTAGTTGTGACGTCCACTTATCTCACTAGGCTAGCGTGGTGGAATACGGCCCTATCATCTGAGAATGGGAACTTAGCAGGTTGATGATGATGTGGACAGAAATCTATTTGGTGATATTTTCCCTTTTGTAGGTTCGTACCAATTACAATGATAGCCTAGCGGCTGAACGCTTGCCTTCCATGCAGGTATGTTTAAGTTCAAACCCGACCCGCAACTCTGACTTTTCAAATTCATGTGTTACTTATACAATTGGATAAGTAAAATATTCTCACATATTCATAATTGTTGCTACTTTTTACATGCCTGGTGGTTTTTATAGGCTAATCATTGATGTATTTCCGAGTATAGTTGACGTTATTGGCAGCCCTGAAGGTACTTAACCAGAATAGTAACAGTTCACGTGGCATAGCGTGTTCCCTGCCCATTCACGACCAGCTCGTGGCTATTTGTCAGTGTCTGCTACCACTGTTAGTCATGCTTGTTGTGCGTTTTACTAACGATATTACAGTTCTTCGACAGTTGCACAAGTTTTCGTTGCGAAGATATAATGCGGTGAATCGATAATCCCGCCACAACATAAACTAAGTCATTTGTAGAATGGCTTCCAACTTACAACTCAACACGAGACCGACACAGACTACATAACAGACTAGACGCCTAAATCATAAACAACTGTTTAATAATAAAAAATTCCCTTTAAAAAGCTGATTTTATTTTAGACGACTCACCAAGACATTAACAGTTCTTGGTGAGAATGGACCCTTAGAGGAATTTAGGCCGAAGTTTTGCGGAAGGTTAGGCGACACCGCCCAGTGAAACACGACGCCCGCCGCGTCGGCGTCGTCGATTATGTGTTCTTTTAATTTTTAAAGTAAGAACAGTGTTCACGGACAAGCTAACGGACGTTTAAAATGAACACGGCCGATTACCCGATTATAAAAGTTCACGATAAACTTTAAACATAATATTATTACACTTGGGCTTAAGAAAAACATAATGTACCTGTACTTCGTCTCGGAAAATTACATCTTGAATGTATAATATCAATTAGTGTAGGTACAAATCATTCATCACATCAGTTGTTTGTTGTCGGACAGAGTATATAAATCGTTGTTTTATACAGCAATTAAAACAGACTATTTTAATCGGCTACGCGTAAGTACATACTTACTTTTACAATTATGTATCAATTATGTCAAGTTTGCTACCACGAACAGTGCCGATTGCTACAGATCACTGCTGGATATAGGCCTCTTCCAAGATATATCTTTGTTTGTTTAATTTACACGGTACAGTCAGTGACATAAGTAACTTTCCGTAATTTCGAAATTGATTTATCAAAGAAGCTAAGTATTTCTTAACTAACCATTACACTAGTCGATAAAGCTACGCTATCCTATAATAGATAGTTAATATAAAAACGTAACAGAATTTACAGCTGTTCATAAAAAAAAATGTAAAACGTACAATGATCATTTTGTCCCTGGCATAAAATAAAGCTGTTTACACGAGTAATAAACTTAGCCTATCGCAGTCCACTGCTGTGCTAAGTCTCTTCTAAACGCCAAAAAACTCGGTTCTCCGTCTTCCGGATTCAGTCCACCCCATCGACTTTGGGGCGTCCCACGCTACGTTTACCGATACGGAGTCTTGACTCCAGGGTTCGTCTGCTTTGCCTTCAACGGCCATGTATCCTTGGGCTTTCGACAGACATGGCCAGCCCACTGCAACTTCAGCTTGTCGATTCTACAAACTGTACTCCTTCGGGCACCTCTTCGGAAAATTTCGGATCTAATTGCTCAAAGAATGTTTTACATGAGTTTAAAAAAATATGGCGATGTTTTTTGAAGTGGTGAACAGTGTTGTTTGAGAAAACATTGCAATGTTAACAAGTGTATTGCACACATTCGTCCTACTTAGATAAGAAATGATGACACAACACACTTAGGGCCAAGTTCACCGACAAAACATAACACACTATTAGAGCAAAATCAGCCGTTTATACATAAATTTTTGTATGGGTAATCGGCCAATTTCGTTTTTAACTTCTGTTATTTAGTTGGTGAAAATGGCCCTTAGTTTATTCATTCATTCACTTAGTTGAAACATTGGGAGTCACCACAAAACTGCGATGTTTTGTTTCTAAGACAAGACATTCTTCCTCAATGTGTTTTCCAATACTGTTAGAGCAGTGGTGATGGATAATGCGCACATAACACGACACATAACTATTGGCAGCTGCATTTTTTATCAGAGACAACAAAGATTAAAATTGCACCTTAATTACATTTTATCTTTGAGACAAAGAAGACGGAAGATCTTAGCACAAAGGAATAAAAACGACATTCTACGACATACCTAGCGTGTACTACATAACTTGCTAATTAGTTTACAAAGGCGAAATAGATAGATACAGTCGGCCAAACAATTTGTCTACCATCCTAAGGTTGCAATTTGTTTAGACGTCAAAAAAAAAGGTCTATACTCTCTTGTTAATATTATGAAGTTTCAACTTTAGTGATATTTTTATTCGATTGGAAGTTTTCTTTAAATTGACGAACGTATGTCGGGCGAACTAAGAAATAAGTGAATACGATGTGCTCGTCTGTATTTCCTGCACGTGTGGTTATTTTGGGTATTTAAAGAGTTTATATCTTGATATTTTCCGTAAGTTTCTTTCAGGAAATAGATACGTTTGTTACCTTATCGGCTCGGCTTTTACAGTAAAAGCAGAGTCAACCACAGTGATTATGGAGCAACTCCTAAATGTCATGAATGAAAGAAACAACTTTTTCTTTAGCAAACAAGTATTTCATACAAGTAAACGTAGGTACAACGTTATAGCCACTTACATTACAGCATAATTCATTTGCAGACTCGGATCAGATGTGGGCCAAGCACAATTTTTTTGACGTATAGTCGTGACAAATCACCTTTCTTATATATTAATAAAAAATCAAGCTTATGCAAATTTTGAATTAAAAGTTAAATAAATAAATCCAGGACATTACTGACCAACTGTTGGGCACGGGCCTCTTCTCAGATTGAGATGGGTTAGACCTTAGTCCACCACGCTGGCCTAGTGCGGGTTGGCGGACTACACACACCATCGAGGACTTTATGAGGCCCTCTCAGATGTGCAGGTTTCCTCACAATGTTTTCCTTGGTGTTAGGTTAATTTAACTAATCCGCTGTTTGAGTACTTACATTAACTTTTTGTTATTTGGTTTCTTCCAGGTAATCACACGAGGATTGTTGATAACATGATCGTGCTTAAAGATGGATGAGTAGTTTTACAAATAGGTACACATTTATAGCAACTAATGCCCGTCAGCTGTCTACCTACGTGAATGAAAATATGATTAGATTTAGACTAATAGCGAAATTGAAAATTGTTTTTCAGCAAAAAAAGCCATTTGAGCGGCAAAATGCATTCTAAATAAACAAACAGTTCTGTTTCTATAATGGTAGAAGTTAAAGAGGTTATCTAATCTATTTTTATCACAGATTTTCAGCAAGATGGTGATAGACCATATAACGGCCTACTATGGCTGCGGCCTGCGCTATAGATTTTGTCTGATTGTAACAAATGTTACATTTCTTATTTAATTAAAATTGACGTTCCTTAATTCCACTGTTTATTCCACTGTGTTATATTAAAATTTATTATTTCAATCCGACATAAATAAATTATTAACGAGCAATAAAATCTTCGGATTTTGGAAACGTATAAACAGTTTAACGCAACAGTCAAAAACGACATTAATAATAATGTTTAATTACCAAAAATACACCACGTCACGACCAACGGATCCTGTGTAATTTGGGACGCGCGCGTTGGCGGCCATTTCTAACTTTATCCTTCATCGGAAATTCGACATTCCTATTTTGAAATTAGAATTGAACGCAGTAGATTGACAGTAGCTGTGTGATGTGTTCTGTCTCTGTGGTTACAAAAGCCAAATTGTTGGGAGCATTCGCGATTTAAAATGAGAATCGAGCAATGGATGCTTTAGTTTGGTTTTCATGAGCTCATGTTCTGGTACGGCTTTACGATATTTCCATAATCATTTATATGCATAGCCAAATTACTGCCGAATAGCTTTTAAGTTAACAAGTCAGCATGTTGCTCACTGTTTGTTGACATAAACAACTTTACCTATATGAACACGGTGTCATCGCAGACACGTTGCGGTACACACATGAAACATTATTATGCCTGTTAAAATTATACCGTTTATATTGTTTGTGTTAACGGCACGCATTTGGATGACGACTCTATTTTTACGAACTCTTTGGATTATGAAATAGTGATGGGATTATGTTTTACTGAGTCGATGTTTTGCTTGAAATATGTGACATCAAAGATCTTTGGATCTTTAAATATGTTAACATTAAGTAAAATATCATTCATTTTAAAACCTTAATATTTAGTAGGATTATTAAAATTGTATAATGCTATAAACTTGCATTATTCATTGTACCAGGAATAACATTATCGATCTAGGTCAAACTGCACATTATAAGACTTAGTATAATTTATGTGAAACGTGTTCACCTAAAAACGAGATGCTACTAAATGCAATACGACCTTCGTATTTGGAAGCTGTCAACCTGCTGCTGCTGTGTGATGACCGATGCGATTAAAAACACTTATACGGAAGCTAATCGTGGCTCTAATAGTAGACATTCCTTTACGGTTACTGTGGCTATTGAGCCTAGCTCTTATCTTGATGACCGACTTGTTTGAGGCGTCTTTCTGACATTATTTTTACGCCCGTCAGTATGAAAGGGCGTACCGTGAAATAAAGTAAGTGGGCCAAAAGATGACGACCAGGTTAATATTTTATTGTTTTTATGACAATGTCTCGTATTTTATTTTTATGATGCCTTTTTTTGGTGAAGTACATTTTTTGACTGAAAAATTAAACATGTTTTTCGAAAGATTTGTCAATAATTTACATTAATATTGACATTGCAGAAATAATCAAATACTATACACGCACGCCTGAATGAATATAGGTACATTCGAGAAGGTTTGTTCAAATACATAAATAACTCAAGTGCTCAAAAAGAGTATTATTTCATTCTGAAAGTGTTCTAAATGTAGATGAGGCGGCATTGTAGTGAGAAGCAGTAAGATTATCGTGAACACGTGTGTGAGCAAACCGGCGCGGGCGCAGGATATTATGACTCGCTTTTATTTTATATACTCCTTGAAGTTTAGTGTTGGAGGGTTATCGATGTGCCTTAAAATTAAGAGAAATTAAGATTATTACAGTTATTGCCCAGTTTCTTAATTGAGAATTTCTTCTTAAATAAAGTCAACAATTTTTGTGGAAAGAAAAATTTGAACGCAAGTAGGAATTGAACCTGCGACTTTTTGGTTCAGTACACCAACCATTCTCACCATCTGAATTACCGCGATCCCTGCTTGTAGTATCGAATTTTCGTGTGGCTCACACTAGCGAACTCACCTTGGAATTAAGCGATTTTGATATTGCCAACCTTTAGTGCCCAAAGGACAGAATTTGTGTCATCATATTTTGGAAGTTATAGCCCCATATCAGTGTGTTTGCTGGCGTGACGTTCACGCTAGCATCCTCTAGTACAGAAAAACCGTTAAAGCTATAAACATGGTTTATGTGTCATGATTTAGTGCCCAGTTTGTGACGTTTATGTACTAAATTTCAATAATAGTGCCTCAAAGAAACAAAATTTATAACGGGTGCTTGGTGAATGTGCTAGCGTGAGCGTTTCACATATCTCGAGAACGGCTCATGCCATCATTTTGTATCTTCCCCTTATGGTTGTATTTTACGCAAATCAAGCCGCCATTCTGGCACCCTCTGCCACCATAGGAGAAATTGGCAGCTTTTATATCAGTACCAGTGTATCTGACGCTAACTACTTATAAGATTTTGACGTTTGTATTTTTCATACACAATCCTATAAACACTTTAAGATGTTCATTGAATGGCACTCTTTCTATTGTTTTACAAAGATTGAGCATAGCACTTGATTACCCGAGTATACCTATAATTTATATCGTAAAACCGTTACCGCAATAATCGAGTAATCTTGTAGAATAAAAGTCAAGCATAGGAATTATAGTCTTCGGCCTACAAAACTCGAGTATCGATAAATCTGTGCGATTTATCGACTGGTTCGCAGCCGGCTGCCAGTGCGATATGACAAGGGGTCAACGCACTCGCCCGACTCCGTTTAGTTAGTGCGTTGTGTGCATTCGACTTTATTTTTCTTTTCTTAAAAATATTATGAGATCGAATTGTGAGACCTTGTTCAGTTTCTTTTAAATGTGCCAATATTCTCAAACTCAAATAGATGTTAAATATTGAATATTATGGAAGTCAAATAGAAAATAAACCATTCCTTTATGTAATAAACATTTTAAATGGGCCAAGATACTCAAATTGAACCATAATGCAAAAAAAATTTATTAAAGGTAAATATCAGTAAGTATACAAAAACTCAATTATGTAGATGATAAAATATTGAATATTAAAAATGTGTATACTTACCTATTGCAAAAGAAAGTGCTAAAATAAAAAGTGCAAAGTTGCGGGCGCAAGGAAAGGATCTCTGCGAATGACGAAACACGAGATCATGTGGCGCACCCTGGGCAGTCAGCCTCGCCTCGATACCATCATTGCAGACTAGCTAATCTTTGCACTACGGTACGGGCAAAATATTTATAAAACATGCGTCCGACTGCATTTTCTAGGACAAAAAATTCAGTAAAAAGCTATACTCTTTGGTAAAAAGTGATTTTAACTGGAGTCTCAGTCAAAAGGACTTTTGATTGACCGTTCCTTTTGTCAAAATTGGTTTTGCCTGATTTCTTCAGTCATAAGTAGACTTGACTGTAACTTATGATAAGTACGTCTGATATTTTTCTTCACCAGCGCGGCGGCAAGGTCGATCAACCAGCAGACTAATCGACCTAACGAGAATGTTGCATTGACTATTAATTTTAAAATGAATGAGGACATTGATTTAATCAATCAACGGAAGGTAATCAGCTGGCGTGGGAGTGGTGTCTTCGCTTGCAGACGACCTTCACTGCGACCTCCCATCCAGTCGCGATTGACTGTTCGCAGGCAATATAATTTACTTGAAGGTTGTGTCTCGAAATATATGATTAATTTAATTCTACATATTTTGTTGTGCAACGAATCTAGAATTAAATCAGTCTTTGCATTACATAAATATTAAAATAATTTAAAAAAAAACGACTGCCTGTTTCATATTTATAGGGGGAAAATGTTAATTAATCTTACTGAAGGGGCACGCACACTATCGATTATTATATACTTACTTTATAAACATAAAGAATTATATATTTATGTAAGTCAACCATAGATCGAATTGAAGTTTATCATGAGATCAGACAACTATTTATAGAATAATGTTTTTAAATGTATAATTCCTCGTACGTCCTTAGAATCTACAGTTACATCACATTGATTTACAAATTGCGAACGTCTTTAGTGTTTTTAACAGGTATCTTTAAATTAGCAATTATAACTGCATATCCCTATACTCTAGTGGAACACGAACCCTCACGAAAAGAGATCGAGAAAAGCTAGAAGTATTTGAAATGTGGTGTTGGCTTCGAATGAAGAAACAGTGACCAATGAAGAAATACTAAGAAGGGTAAACGAGAAAAAATATCAAACATTGAAACACATAGGTAAAATAAGAGAAAGCATGATTGGTCACTTGATTAAGCACGATAAGTTTATTACCACCATTATAGATGGGAAAATAGAGGCAAAAAGAAAAAGAGGAAGACTAAGAAGAAAATATATTGATCAACTGAAAGAAAAAGCGAATATAGAAACATATAAAGAATTAAAAGATTTAGCAGTGGATAGAACTAGATGGAAATTGCTACACCAACAAGTGCTTGTCACAAAAATTTTGGTTGACTGGAAATATTACATTTTCTTTTTGCTGTGTACCTGAATATTGGCGTTACCCGGGGTACTTCTTGTCGAATAGCTGTTGATGCTAACCACTGCTTGATTTCTGAAAATCAACATCATTCATCATTGATTCAGCTGTGATAGATACCTTTTGGCAACTTTATGTTCTAACTATGGACATTATTTTACAGGCATCATTGCATTTCTGAATATAAATATGTAATTTGAATTCTCTTTAGAATTTATGATAGCTCTTACAAATAAAAATGTTAGTGCACATTATATTAAATGCTGTGTGGTCTATAAAACCAGTGCTCCTATTTCATAGGCGAACGGTGCGTAATGTGTTGATTTAAATTTAAATGTCGTACGACGGGATACCGTTGTAAATCTCGCAAAGTATGCCAAGATTCCTTAGATTATTTAGCTTTACTTATAGCCTTATTTTAGTGAAACGCCGAGCCATAATAACAGTCTATAGTCCACAGCTAACTTTTATATCCATAACTCATATACAGGCGTTCCTCGGCAGTATTTCATTCATAAAACTTGTTAACACGTCACGATTTTAAGAAGTCTTACTCAATTTACCGTTGCGTTCATCATCTATGTTCTTAATACTGAGACATAAGATCGAATTTTGCATGCAAATGTAAAGTTGTTACGTAAATATTATACTGTGGTAGAGTTTAATTGGTATTATTTTGCCTTGTTTGTGATTCATCGAGCCAGTCGCTCGTCTAACTAAGAGGACGAGTAACGCACGTCGCCATTTCTGTTTTTATTTTTTTTTAAACTCTGCGTGTGTTGACTTGTGCGTATATTCGTTCAGTCTAATTCGGAATAGTGCCTGCTAGTGAAGTGACTGCTATATTGTTTTCAGTAAAGACATTTTAGATTTTTTGTGAGTGTTTATTAACTTGGACTTGAGGATTTGCTGCAGCTAAGTGATATTTTATAGGTATGTTTGTATCATTTTAACTATTTTAAGGCTTGCAGAGCTTAGGATTGGAACGTAACATTTATTTTTGGAATACCTACTTAAGTACCTACCTAATTCATTTGTTTTTGACAATTCAATAAGTTATAATGAAGGCGAGGTGAAGTATTTTCCAGATATTAGATTGAATATTTGAAATAGTATAAAAATATGTTGTCCCATAAAATAATCAAAATTTTTTTACTGACGATAGTTGACATAAGAAGTACATACTATCAGCAAATCTATCAAAAAGGCTTCAAGTCGAGATGCAAAGCGTATTCGCGATCAAGTTTAGCATACAGCTGATAATGCTCGGGATTACGATGAGTCTGGTTTCAAGCTTCGTGGTACCAATCTGAGTACCGTTATAGTGTCAACCTCAACGCACACGGTGGCTTGTCAACTAGGTACTTAGCTAGATAGCAAGCCCTACAGTAGTTGGTATGTGGTTAAACTTGTGTGAATCAAGAAGTATTTGATACATCTCAGATTTTATTTAATTTAATATTGTTACTTGGATCATTTATCTAAGTTAGGCACATACAAAAGTTTCCTCTTCAAGTTAGGCACTATTACTGCGTTTTCCTTTGTAAATTACGAAGAAAATATAAATTAGGTCAGACCTATGTAGATTTAATAAACCAAAACCACAAACTATTTATAAGTACTTGTATATTTTATTTTAAGTGCTAAACAAAATCAGGAAGATTAACGACGTTAATTAGCTGCCGTAGACGATAAGTTACGTCATCAATATGGAAGGTAAAGACGTTCGAAACACGTTTCCCACATGAGGTCACCACATCACTAGTACACTTGACGGAATATTTACGACTAGTGACTCAAAATTACGTTGTTTGTGTAGTAAAATTGTTGTTTATGTTTCACGAACGATTTAGGTAAGTACATGGATTGACACTGCTAAGTTTTTGGATTCGATTTCCGCGATTATTATAAGTTTTTCTGTAACGAATTTTCAGTTGCAATTTGGTGGAAGAGTTGTGTATTGTAAATAAGTATTTAGCTAGAGTTGAATAGTCGATTAATATCGACAGAGGCCGCGCACCGCAGACCGTGTCGTTTCACGTAATTTTCATATCAGCCATAGGTTGTCTAGAAATGATAGCCGTGAGCGATTTGACTGGCCACCATAGACTTGTTTATGTATTAGTAGTTAGGATCAGGCTTATGAAACCATTGAGTTGTTCACAAAACGCGAGTTTGGGTCCACCGTGAGTGTCGCCAACTCTTTTTTCGACTGATCATAGTAAGCATTTTTCAGAATAAGCTATAAAAACAGTTCAAAAAAATTAAGTATTTTATGGAAAGACTAAAAAAGACAAATGTATGTTTGTTACATGTATTGTTTTAGTTACAGTGCACCTAAAAAATTAAATCAGGAATATCCTCACTGTAGAATTTGAAACCTACCGTTTCCCTAGCAATGGCAATGCCATCGGGGTATTCTTTTTACATAAATCACGTGTATTTGCTTACGGATCTGTATTCTCGATTGACACAATTCTACTAAGGTTACTTTTCTCATTGGAACTATAGTCTACAAACATAAACGTCATAATTATATGATGTTAAAGTTAACCGGGGTTTACATAAGAGTAAGAGCGACACGACTAGGAAAGTTAAGCTTCCTTATTGAGGTACCACCATTGTCTGACTGATGCAACCGGCCCTCAGGGAACCAGATATTACACTGACTGGGTGGGCCAGGGACCAGCCATGTTTGCAAGCGGATTAACTTAGCGTTAATCCTGATGTTGCGAACAGAGTATAATCTTGAAGATAGTTGAAATGACCGAATGAGGAAATGTTTTTTTATATATTTGTGAATATAGTGGTAACCTTAGTGCCCATACAATTTTATATGGTAACCCATTTCCAATCCTTTCGGATATATTGATATTCAAACGGTATCAAATAATAAGAAAAAAATAAACAAAGGATAGAGATAGGGATGGATTTGGTTACCAAATTTAGTCGATTTTATGTATATTGTATTTTATTCAATAGGTATCAATTTATGCAGTAAATATGGAATTATATCGACCAGTCAGGCTGACTACTTCACTATAATATCTCGGTCGCTTCGCAGAACTTATTGAACATCATGTTTATATTGCAATATATCAGAACCCATCCCATTAATCAAAATGCTAGTACATCGTGTCATAAAACATAGTACGTCAGTAGTATCATAAAACGAGCAATTATTATTATCGTACGATGACATTAAAACCTCGGAACAGTATCGCATAAGGCAGACATCCTGCTTAATTGATATAACATTTTAGACCTTATTGGTTGCATACTAAGGTCTAAAAGGTGAACTGATAAAGCAAGTAATGTAATGAGTCACATTTGTTTCCAAACAATCGTTTAGACTAGACATACGGGCACTAACAAGATACTATAATGTATGTAGCGACATGAGAATTATTTTCTACTTGGGACTTAGTTCGATAGTGCTGATCTAATGCATCTTTATCATTAGTAACTTAGTTGAATGGTTTTTTTATTAATAAAGTATAAGTTGTTCATGGTGAATGAAAAAGATGATTTTATTTTTATGCGCATAATAATGTCTGGTTTATTTTAAATTTAAAAAAATATGAGAACGATTGCTAGTTTAGATTGACATGTTCATGATTAGAGTAAATTAAAACAAAACAATGAAGGCTGGATGTTCATAATAATAGGCATAAATAAATATAGGTAGTTAATTTCAATAACATTACAAACTTAACCTTTAAAATACAAGTTTCTATTTTTGAAAATGCCGCATAAATAAATATCGATTGCATCATATTGAACGCATAATTGATCTTATCGATCACAGAGATTGTTGAGATGCTTAGTCGATTATGGCACATCTCTGGTTTATCAGATTGTCTTGTTTGATGCGTAACCATCTTACAGTAAGGACCTTACATAAACATGAACTAGTTTTGAAAAAGTCTTGGTTGAGTAGGATTTCCTTTGAACAAGGTATATTACGTTAGGTATAGCTAATATGAAATTATTTATGAAACCTTGGAGTTTGGACACCCAAATCACAGATTAAATAGTTTGTATGTTGTACTTTGACATACTTACAAACTTTCCACTCTCCGTAACTATAATATTCAAATGAATCAAAACTAATTAATGTTAAGACAGCACGAATTCGACAGGTTTTAACACCGAATTTATACGTTTACCTACAAAACCAAGTTCATACCCACTTAATACCGAATTATAAAAAATATTTTGTAATTATTTTACGATAAAAAACGCGCGTTAACACTAATGTCACAGATAAATAAATCTTTTTTTAAGTGTTTACATTACCATTCGTTAAAAATCGCCTTTTGTGGACGGAACGGCACTTTGCACTTAGCCTCATTATTAGGGATTCTGTGGCGTCTGTTGATTAACATAAAATTATGCTTATATACCTTCATAAATCAGTGTTATTTTTATCTAAGTTTTTATCTTTATATTTTTATTTTATATTAAAGATGAAGTGGAAGACCTTATTTACTAGAAATATTTTAGATATTAACGCATTGAAATATTAGTTTTCATTAATTTTAGACAACTGACATGGTTTTTTTTTATTAAAATGTCTTCAAAATCGTTGACGTCAATAACTTCTAGAATGGCTTGATCACGGCCTATCGCGGCGCGGCGGGGTTACCATCTGGATTTGACAGGCCATAAAAAAATTCCAGATTAAAAAAAAAATGAATGTTTAATTTCGCATGAAATTATGTAAAAATGAAACATAACTATTAAATCAGTCTTCAATCTTTTTTAAACTACATACAACTAGTTCAACAGTTAATCAGTCTCATCTTAACATATACGAGAACAATCAACTTCTAGTTCAAAAATAAATAAAATATCCCGCGATCCCTATAAAAGCGCGCTGTGCGTGGAATTTATTATTTCATTTTGTCCGGATTCTAAAGAAATGGTCAAACGTTTTTTAAATATTCAGCATTTTGTCAGGACTTTTCAAATTTCAAAATGGTAACCATAGGCGCGGCGTCCAAAATCGCGGATTTATCGCTGAATAATCGCGGACTCAGAGTCAGCGCTAACGCGCTAATAAGACCAATTGCGGCGTTACACATCGGCGTTGTGAACAGACGCTTAGTATCAAGTACGCGGTAGGTAGCAAATACTTGAAATACGGTGTGTCTCTATCTGTAATAATACTAATAGTATGTCTAGGAAAAGTCGATTTGCCGCGGTTTCTTCTGTCGGTCCTCATCGAGAGCCTGCGGAGTTCTGCATTATCTGCGTAGATTACTAGGTTTTGTGAAGGCACTTATAATGATGTTGGAAATCACCCACAGACTGATAAAGATATAAATATCTGTGGAAATCACCACAGGCTGTGCGTCAAATCCTTATGGAGGTAGCTCAATATCGAGCACGGTAAGTCGGTAACGTAGCGTAAACTCATGGTAGAGATGCAGATTCTAACCTACATAACTATGAAACATATGAATTATATAAAAAAATCTGCTGAAATGACTAACGTCAGGTGATTTTCTTATTGAAGTGAGATTTAAAACCGACTGCTTGTATCTGTATCGTATGCGTCGAATTGAGCAATTTAAACTGCAGCCTATCAGAATGGTAGCTACGTTCAAATATGGAGCCGAGTGGCGCCGCACGGCACGGCATGGGAATCGCGCAGGCGCCGTCGCGACGCGGGAAAATCAACAGATGTGACGTGCACGCCATCTTACTTTTTACAGCCAGTTAGAAAAGTAAAATCAGTTTGCTTTTCAATCGCTTCTTTATAATTATAAAACTGTACACCTAGATCTGCTCCCATGATTTTATGAGAAAGTCTGAGATTTGTTTGTATAGATGTCCCCTGAAAAGGAAAGCTTTTTGCTACGATGATCCCGATATAAATAATTTAGAACACAATAAAAGTTTATAATGACTTACTAGCTACCTACATTAATTTTGGGTCTATCTTTGGTAAAAGTGGTACCTACCTAATTAAATGTAAGGAACACCTGATTTCCAACTTTCCCTCCATTTTTTCTTGCCATCGACAATTTACGATCTGTCATTACACCATAAACTAAATGCCATAGAGCACTCCCATCTCATTGTCTGGGCTTTGCAAGTTGTCCCTGCAAACGTATGCTTTCACTTTTATGATATGCTATTATGACATGTACTTACTTTTAATCGAGGCATATTGTACCTAAGTGCCTTGTTCGGTAAGGAGAGGTCGCGGGTTCAGTACCTGGGTCGAGTAAACATGTTTGAGTATTGCTCGGTACTGTGATTTATGACATGGCAGCGATTACATAGAAATTACCTACTGATAGTAAGGAGGCGGTTGTGCATTAAGGTATAGATTATTCTAATGTTTAATAGAGTCGAGGTATTTCTACAAATGGCTTGACATTTGCACCTTTGATTATTATTTTGCCGTTTGCTATTATTGCTCATTTAAGTATGAGCCAAGGTCCAAAGCCTACCTCCATGTACACAAACGACTCTGGTCAGTTGCATTGTGTGCCCTGCAAGATGACATAGCCGGCCAAATTCGCCGGAAATAATTTGAGTACCTATAGCGGTGGAAGAAAGAAAGAAAATCATGTGATCGCTAAAGAGACAATTTAAATTATGATTTTTTTTGGGTGCCTTATGCCTACGACTCTTTTTGCTTAGACAGATAATTTCAACCTCTTATGGGTTCTTAGGGATTTTTTGGATAACCTGCCTTTTGAACGTGTAGAGGAATTTTCGTGATGCGAGAGCTCGTAATTATCTATAGTTATAGATAGGATGGATGTATATATCCGGTACTTCAATTAGGAGATTACAAATCTTTACTCGATAGCGACTATCGATCAAAATTTGTGTGAAATCTAGCCCGGCGCTGGCGCCTCTAGCGGCTACCACACTTCACAATATTATTCGATAGTCGTAGCGAGTAGGTATAAAAAGAGGTACGGAACATCTTCAATGAGTTTGGTACAGTTCAAGTGGGTCTTAAATTATATTATACAATCTGGAGTGGAGAGCAAAGCTTTGAACTGCACTTTTGTGTGGTATGATTTATTGACGCCGTAAATAATTGGTATCTTTATGGCTTTCTGAATAGTATTGTGTTCGTTAAGATTAGGCGTAGGTATCAAGATAAAGATATATTTTTTTTTCGATTGTTTAGTCGATTTTAGATGAATATAATTAGTATAAGGGTACTGCACGCTGCATCGGGCTCCCCCGGCACATCACGCGGTGACGAAGTAATGACAATGCTAAGTCCAGTGCCTTAGATACATTTTTGCATATATTGGGAAAGAGTAAGTGATTGAAAGCGTAGATATTTTCGTTTTACAAGGAAGTGCCGTGTCTGTTACATAGGAGCTGGTATTTACAGTCTGTGGTATGGATTTTTTCAGATTAGTAACGACACCGACACGATACCGATGACGATATCGGTGTAGAATGTCATACATTTATTACTAACCGCTATCACACTATGGGTCCTTTGTCCACTACATACCTACGTGTATTAAGTAACAATTATATCAGGCGTTTGCGCAACACTCTGCAAGTCTGCACCCAAGGTATACTAAGTTCAATGACCTATGCTGAAAACATCGTACAATGATAATCAGATTTTTCTAAGAGCGATTCGAGGTACGTCCTTAATTTCCGTGAAATTGTAGAGGCTATGTCGTAGAAATCATTCGTAATTGAACACTTGAAATATTTCAGGAGTGTCCCTTACTTTGAATTTCTGGTTCTGTTTCTCCAATGTCTATCTAAATAGCTCCTAGCTCCTAACACCTTCCGCGTTGAGCACATAGCTTCGTTTAAATCCGTCGTCGTTCGTGTCGTCTCGGCTCGTTAGATCGTCGTCACTAAATATATGAGACGTGACAAAATTGTGGTGATAGGTCCACCACACAAGGTTTGTTGGGATGCTGGTTTTTGGGACCAACGACGTTTGTTTGAGTTTTTATGTTTAGAACTGTATCAAAAATAGATTTACCTATTAAGCCCAAGAATGTTTACATTTTGTAAAAGTTTTGTTCAAATAGATTACTACATTCCTGACTCGTCATATTTTGGTTCTGCAATCTTAGTGCTTCCGAATTAGTATGACTATGCAACCAATGTCCGACTGTGTGATATCTTTTCTTTTTTTATATTATTTAATCACTTATTTATTATTCGAATTTCCGAAGACAGGCGAAGATTACCGAGGCGCATAACTTTGTCGTAGTACTGTATTATGTCTATGGATGAACCCATTCCCATGCAAGCACCAGTACGAAACGCAATGGCAACGCATCTAAGAGACTGACAGCTATAGAACCTGTCATTTTTGAAGACATGAATGCCAACTTAACATGCGTAAAATAGTTGTATTAGGTATCTATCAAGGTAAGGTATCTATGGACAATGGGACTTTTGAAATTCTTAGCTATTCAACGATTAGTTTCGGAGCAACGGCGCTAGTTGCTCTGCAAAGTAGGTCGCAAAAGGTTATTGGTTCAAGGTAGTCGCTATTGTGGTGTTGTGTGGTTGTCGCATAGTGACTGGTAGAAATATTAATTTGATCGATATCATGGTACCCTTTGAATTATGCGGAATGGAACGGTCGGGCGGACGAACAACTCGGTAGTGTGTAGGACGTTCAATGTTTGCCGCAAATTAATCGGGACTTCATGACGTCATCAGGACTGGTAGTGTGGTGTGCGATACTATGCAGATTACCTACACCTCGGACCGATCCTCCAGGGTACTTCGAGCATGATTATGTATGACATTTCACTATTATTACTGCGATTTCATCAATTGTTTAGAATTCGTAGACCAACCAGTCGGGTCCCATTGGTAAAACATTGTAAGGCATTGTTCTATATTGAACTGCCTCTGGTCTACTAGTTGTAAGAGCGGCTTCTAAGAGTGAGGTCCTAGGTTCAATTCTCGGGTATTGTTTTTGGGATTTCCAGTCAGAATTTTTTTAGTAGCCGGAGTTAAGATTTGGTTCCGGTAGACGCCAATAGGCTCGCCCCCGATCTCGATATTTCGTTTTGTCTTGTGTCAAGGAGACAGGGTGGAGAAAACGGGTAGGCTGATAATAATAATTCCTCCGCATACCAATCACAGTGGTGCGCCCGGGCGCCTTTAATTCAAAGTTTCTCAGGACAGAAAACAAAGAGTTCTTTATGTTTGGCATTTTTGTTCTCAGGACTTTGGCATGTCCTGAACTTCGTCATGCGTCAGGTAGGTAGCCCATGGAATGTTCTATAGAATTTTAATTCTGTTCCTTCGTGGGCGTCGATGAGTCAGCTTGTAGTTTTAGCTAAAAAGATATCTACATATTACTGTAGGGATGTATGATTGTTTGAACAAATATTTGCTTTGTGCATTAACTTGGTTAACTTTTTTAAATACAGAGTGTAAAAAAATCTGCTGTTCCATACAAATAATTTAATATGACTAATGGATTAGCACTTTTTTTTTTCGTTTGTTTTCCGCCTGTTTCGTAGTCATGGCACAGCTTTTTTTTGGTCTGAGGGGACGGCTGACAATCTAACAGATTTAGATCTCTAGGTATCCCACAAATTCCGAGTACGATGACCAAAACATAATCGAAGAGAAAAGGTTTTTCTGATATCTGCACATCCGGCCTCAAACCTAGCAACATTCCTCTTACATTCGCTACTTATAACCACAGGCGTATAACGGTGTCACAGAACACAAAGTGCAAAAGTGGTACATGTAAGACAATGTGTATTATCAACGCTGGTAGTGTGACGTCAATACTCTGACTCATACAAGTGAAGTGGAGATGATAATAATTAAACATAGGTACGTTTATAGGACGCGATATAAGTAAAACATGTAAGACCATGTAAAATATAAGGTTTTATCTTTTTAGTCTCACCGCCTGATTACGTATGATAAATATGACAGTTGCTGTCGCAATTAAACGTCCTATTCCGTATCCTCCTATGAAAGCTTCTATAAGCGAGAAAGGGATGTATTGTTTGTTGTTCGCTGTGGCTGTCAGATTTTTCTTACGTAATCAAGGCGCAATTAAGGGATTATTGTACTCATCACTATAACCAACTTTTACTATGGGATCAACACAAAAATTGCGAAAATAAAATCTTCTGTACCATACATTTAGACGAGTAATATCGAATTATTTGTATGGGACAGCTGTTTTTTCACGATTTCAGGGTTGGTCCCATAGTTGTTCATAATGATGAGTACTAGACTAGAAAGCTCGGACCTAGTATATTGGTTACACATTGGTATCTCTGTCATCATTTGGGACTACTCGGGAAGTCGGGACTATCCTCGTGAGTGGTCGGCAGAACTCGGAGTATCCCCGTCGTCGCCCGCAACTGCTCATGACGAAGCGATAGTCATCAATCGAGTGAACAATTTCTCAGTACTGACCAGGTTGTCTAATAAATGCCTGAATGCATATAATAGGTCAATAAAGATGTGACAGGTAAAAACTGACTCATGTCTGAGATGTTTGTGTGAGATGATAAAACATTTATATTTGTTTATTTTTATGTTTTTTAATTTACATTACTCATTATACTTTAAATCGTGTTTGGTTGGTTAGATTATTTAAAACACAGAAATTTAAAATGACAGTATTAAGTATATTATACAGGATATTTTTTTATGTAGTGCGCATAATTTGTAGATTGATTCAGTCTTTGTTCCTAAATGCAACCGCAGTATTGGAAATATTGGAATACACTAAAATGCTGCGTAATACTGCGGGTTGCATTTGGGAACGGACACTGAATCACTCGGCATATTTTCCGCACCACATAAAAAATATCCTAGTTATTTAGAGATTCCAAGAGAGATTAATTAAAATTGAATTAGAAAAACATCAGTAAATTTTTATAACGCATCTTCTGATTTATCATTTAGGTACCTATTATTTATAAATCAGCAATGATGGAGGTACCAACATCACAACATTACGAGGCGTTGCCAGCTACTAACAATGACTAATCCTTATTACAAAAGGAGCTATCAACAGCTCTAAGAAATCCTGTGCCAGTGAACTTCGCCCTCTGAATGGGACGTTTCCGCTCTGTATTGGTCCGATCAAGTGATGCTGTTCCTTGAGATGATGCAGGGTATCCTGTATCGGTGTTAGGTAACTAATAAAGATTAGTTGTGTCTATGGAGTTGTATTGTATGGGATGTGGGGCGTTCAAGTGGTATGGTAAATCTATGCTTCTTGATCTTTTTTAACACGCTTTTATTAGCTTCACCTTTAACGTTCTTTTTGAAACTACTCACCAATAGTCACCAATGAGGTGACAAGACAATATGTAAGTTCAAAAAATATTTTGAAAATGTACTGAAACATACAATTAAATACTGGAATTTCTCCAGTCATACATTGGTTTGTATTGTATACTTACTAACTTACTGTCCAAAGTTGCTGAATAATAGTCGATACATTTCTTTTATTGAAAGCTGCATGATGTCTGATGAAAATATTATTATGCCGCTGTGAACCTAAGTTTTATAAAGAGTCTAAATTCTATAAGAAAGTTATACACGACGATCCCGATCCTTTTTATCAGCCGCCAGCGCATCAGCCGGAGTTAATAGATATTTTAATACGGTTAACAACTGAGTGGCGTGCGATAACACCAAATAACTTATGTTACTATTTATTATCATCATGGATATCAGGTTTATGGAGCTCTGCGGGACGGCACAGGTATTATTTTGTATCCAGCCCATTTTCTTTGCGGTACTTTTGATGTACAATTGGCATTTTTTCCGGTTACCATGCTACAAGTAGTGATCAAGCACCGCTGACGCCTACAACACAACCTACAACGCAAACGCAGAGTTACTAAGTCTACAGAACTAAATAAAATATTGTGAAAAAGGTTTGATGAACCTTGTGAGGACGTATTCCTCACTAGGAACACCATGATTTGAAAAGAAAGACATCCAAAAGTAATATGTATTTATTAACAAAATCTAGGTACATCTATACAAATAAATAAAATTGAAGTGTCTGTTTGTAACTTTAAAATAACAGCTTTTTACTAAATGCTTACGAAAGTTTATAAGTACGGCACTTATAACAAAAAAAAACAATTTTAATTTTTTTTGACTTTCTGTTTGTTTCGGCTAATCTCCGAAACGGCTGTACCGATTTTGACGGGAGTTTCACGGGCAGATAGCTGATGTTTTAAGAAGTAACTTAAGCTAATTTTATTTAAAAATAGAATTAATGTTCCGCGCAATAAAATAATTATATGAAATTCGCCGGTGGTCACCGGCACAGCTAGTAAAAAATAAGTTTTTTTTGGCATTTCAATCATTAGCTTAATGTAGTTTATGTATTAAAAAATAAATTTACCTATAATACAACATTATTTACCTGCCACCAATAAATGAAAAAGGAAATCTCGTAAATCAAAGTCTTGCGTGTCTTTAAAAAGGACCCTAACCGAGTGGTTCCGTTTAATAACTTTAAAAGCTTTTTGTTAGACAACGCTTTCATCTAATGACATAATCCGGTGAGGACTTGATATCAATCTGTATGTTGTGTTGTATGGCCAGATTTCGGGTGCGACGAACGATTATTTAATGAAATTGTATGTTATTTGTGTAATAGTTTGTTTTTGACATTATATTTCGACTGCAAATTCTGAATTTTTCTTAAATGCAATGTTCTGTAATAATTATTTTGTACCTACTCCTATTTTTTTGGTAGGACGTAGAGATCAATTTTTATCATAACACCATGTACCTATGTTCACAAATAAATATTGTAGGTACTCATTTGTTTCTTACTTGTCTTATTTAGTAAAAAATATCACGTCATAATAACGGAAAACGTTATTTAAAAAAATTCTAATCATGTTTTGACTTTTTACCAAATCTACATGTAGTAAACGATTTGTTGTCTATGTATAGTGTATACTAATATTTTGAAGAGAAAATATTTCATTTTTTGTATGTTTGTGTATTTTATAAAAGGATTATTTCATTATGAGTTGTGTGAAGATTGTTTACTAAACTAAAAGACAAGTATGAAAAAACAGAGTTTCCCTTTGTGTTAGTTTATATTATGATTTGTGTTTATTCTGATTGTCAATAGAAAACACACACTTTCCTATCGTGTAATCAAATACATAAGTTCCAATTTAAAATTTCCATCAGAAACTTGTTATTATATTGAAAACCAGTAGCTTTTACTCACGATACCGTATTGTTTGTTACAGGTAGCACAACGGACTTAACGCCTACGCTTATCGGTATATATGACTCTTTACTGGAACCGGCTAAGAAACCTGAAGGGAGTAAATTAGAAACCGCTAAAGATGCTAGAAATGATCCTCCAGTAGATACAAAGAATGCAGAAATAAAGGAGAACAAACAAGACATATCTAAAATCGAAGACAAGATGATCACGGGAGGCGAAAAACTCCCTATTGCGACCTTTAACAAAAGCTCATTATATCCCATTCGAACTAAAAGTGATAACAACGGTGCTAGTGACGATTCAGATAAGTGCAACGTATTCAGTGATACTTTAGTAAACAAAATTCAAAGGACTTGCAAAGAAATGAAACAAGAAACTACGTTCGATAATCTCTCGCCAAACGTGAAAAGAATGATTTCAAGCGCAACGGAAACGACCACGCTAAAATTCCAAAAGAAAACCGTGAATATCGGCAGAACTTTGACAAGGCATAAATCTAACATTCCTTTAGTCGGAGCTACGTCTAAAATCTCACAGTCTGGTGTCGAAATACTTACTTCAGTTGATATTTATGACCAGCCCTGTACTATCAAAAGCTTTACTACATCCAAAAGTGAGGAAATCGAATCTCCCATTAAAGTTGTGCCATTGAAACCTGAATTCAAAATTGATGACGCTCAAACATACGATGTCCCAACGAATAACAGACCCGCGATCTACGATGTTCCTGTTGTGAATAATAAAACTCCTTTCGAATCTTTGTCCCTCCCTTACATCGATCAATCGATCGACCTCTCTATAACGTCACACGATAGAGAATTCGATATCAAACTGTCGTCGAAAGATAACTCTCCGATGAAACCAAAAACACAAAGTCCGGTAGTACCTCCAGCGAAGATTCCTAAACTGAACGAAGGAACAAACAGTTTGCACCGTAAAGACTTTGTAAATAAGAACGAGAGTCCTGTTAAACTTTTGTCGAAATCTGTTCCCTACCCAGAAGCTGTTGGTTCTACTGGAAATTTGAAAACGTGTGAGAAGGAGGTGATAAGATTGAATCCTCCGGTCGAAGTGTCTCGACCGTTGTCCATGAGTTCAATCGCTTCTTCTAGTTCAACATCCAGCAGTGGAGTCCAAAATAAAGGGGGAGTGAACTCTGCGTACTTGGCTTCCATTGAGAGCCTGGATGATCATAGTGACGCGGATATGACTTCGGTGAACGGTAGCAATAATTTCGTGAATAACGCTGGAATCATGACTGCTAGTGTCTCAGAAGAAAGAAATTCGGAAGTCACACCACGTAAGCAAACCTTTTTACACTACTTGCCTTTAAAAATTACGAGTTTCTCATTCAGATTACTGAGGTTCCCGATCATATTAAGATGTTATGAATAGACCTATTTGCTGCAGCCCATCTTCTTGATCTAAGCTTCGTCAGTCATAAGCTTACCACGGAAGCACAAATAGAGTGCCGATTTCTTCATCAAATAAAATAAAACAAGTGTCATTGTCCTCAGGTGCTCAGTTGGTAGATGAGCTGCCAGGCCTCTCTCAGCTAGAGCGTGTTTGCGCTGAGATAGTGCAGACTGAAAACGTTTATGTGGAAGACCTAAGACAGGTCGTCGAGGTGAGTACATTGTGTAATTTTGCAACCCGAATAACGCGTACTCATTTGCTGTATTCCATCGCGCTGGTTGAATTTTGCCAAGCGGCCAATAACTACGCGTGGGGTGGCGTCTAGACGATTTGAAGAGCTTAGTTGAAATAAGAAACTTTGAATTTGAAACTGGATTAGATACAACTACAACCTACAACGACAACTATACCTACTTAGATGGGGCCAACATGGCTTATTAAGTAGGTCAAGTAATTAAGATTAGAGAACAAAAATGGTCGTGTCAAAAATACTAATTAATTGGTAGTTGTCGTCAAGTTTTCTCAAACGTAGTTCTTCTAATTACTTAGCTAATGAAGTTAGGTTAGTTTCCAAGCCAGTTCTTTGCGTTCTTTATCTAGGATCAGCGCTATAGGCTCAGTTAGGTACTAGATCCAGTGACCTGTACTGTGCCCTACTTTGTTACCATTCGTTACCAACCACTTACCAACTCACACTGGCTAACGTTCAGGTGAAACTATTGATTGGGTATTGATTGATTTTCAATTCATACGGATTCTTTGTTGAGACTCATGAGAGAGATTTGATTGACAAATGATTTTGATGACTGATTTTATTGAAAGAAATTGTTGTGAATATCTTTAGAAAGAAGAATAGCGTAAATGATGAACGCATTAGATAAATACAATACGGACATAATTATAATATTCACCAAAACCAAAACACTGTTTTGGTAATTTTACTTGTTACTGTTTTGAAAGAACAAGTAAACAAAGTGTTACCTCTATTTAAAATCTAGCCGAGGCAAGTGGCGAGTGTTACTGAGAAGTGTCCATTACAACAGGAATGATAGAAGGAAGGAAGAAGGAAGAAAAATATACGTTGATCTTAGCGCCATCGAGTTACATTTTGAGATAACATAGTGAATAATTACAGGCCCAGGGAATGCCTGGGCTGGGCTGATTTTCGACTCTATCTATCTGCATACTCATGTGTATCCTCGAATTTAATAATTCTTCTCTCAGTTTAAATAATTCCTAACGTAACTAGGGTAATTATCATAACAACGAACAATACTACTCCGCAATTGAATTAGTTAATTAAAATTGCTAATATTTCTTGGAGTCCATTAGTAGTAGCGTGCGAACGGCGCGGGCGCCGACTACCGGCAACTTACGATCGCCTGCTGAGCTGACTTAATAAATACGGTTTAAGAATCTTTATTTCTCATAATACTTACATAATGCATTCACTTACATGAGAATTTTAATGTAGAAAATAAACATAAACGCATACAAAGTTAACATTATTGTTACATCTTAACATAACAATGATCAACTGCCACTTTTATTACGGTTGTAAATGGTTAATACACCTTTAAATAATCTTAATTGTTAGGTTTATTAGCACATTTGCTAAACGATTCACTTTCTTTGCAGCAGTAGTAAGTACTAAAAGCAGCATGATTAGCGAAGTGGCTACTCGATTCGCTTTCTGCAGCTACATGTCACGGGTCTGGGCGTTTAATTTTGTCTGTTATATAACTGATAGTGATAAGAATCTAGTTACGACAATAGGTATGGCTTTAGTCATCTATCGCTTATGTTTCTTTGGCGCAGTCGTGTCTAGTTCTAGTTCACTATTAATTAGTGCCATTCACGCTTCGCCCACTGATTTCGCACTTAATCTAGCATTATTATCATCATCTTCCGTTATCTCATTTTATTTCGGCTTAATAATGTCTTTTTCAGCCATCCATCTCAATCAAACGCATGGCTGTATTTTTTAAATTTAATATCCTGCCTGCTTTATGTGTGTATACTCATGTTTGGAACAAATAAATGATCTTGTATCTTGTAACGTTATTTCCGGGTCCACTTTCTTTATATTCATTATCTTAATCAATTGCATTAGGGCCATAGCACACTAGCTACTTTCTGCAGAAAAATCGCGCGTTTTCGCGTTCGTTATTCACTTTTTGTAAGTAAAAGGTAGCCAACGAACGCGAAAACACGCGATTCTGCTGCAAAAAGTAGTTAGTGTGCTATGTTCCTTAATTGTCTACATAGCTGCACATCGCGTGCTACTGAAATAAATATGGCGACAGGAAGCTGTCAAAAGTGAGTGTCAATTTGCCACTGTTACATTGGTTGGAGATGTCATAAATGGTGCTAAAATTGAAATTGATGTTTTTATGGTCTCGCTTTTACTAACCCATATCAAAACCAAAACAAGGCTAACACAGCATAAAATATTCATTATTTTGCATGGAAGTTGTGTCTCAATGTCTAAACTAAAATACTGGATCAATTTCTGTTTAGTCGATCTGTTACGGCAGTTGTACACAAGCTAAGGAATAATGGATTGCGTTGAGACAGTTTGATCCCACAATGAATTGCATTTAGTACAAGTCTAGGCTCACGTAAGGCCATGTCCGACACATAATTCAGTCAATAAAGACTATTTCTATTTGATGCACTGCTTCCTGGACACCAGCACTATTTATGCATGATTCCACTAATGCTCCATTAATGTCGGCACCAAAGTTATTTGGATAGCCACTAAAGCTCCTTGACTTTGTCCATGTGATTTTATATTACTTATACCACCATCTATGCGGGATATTTTTTTATGTAGTACACATTAATTGTTATTAATTTTGCGTGATCTCCATACTAAGTCGAATTTTTGTTTTGTTTTAAAGTGAATCCCAATATTGCGGTTGCATTTAGAAACAGTGAATCACTCTGCGAATTATGCGCACTATATATAAAATTATCCTGTGTTATTCTTTGATAAATTATGATCTGGCGCTGTAGGCTATCCGATAGTCTCTTAGTAAAGAGAGAAGTCTTCTCTTCGGAGAAAGGTTTTTATCAACGTGACATGTTATACAACGTGTACTATCAGAAATGTGTGGTCGTATTTCAGGGTGTGGATCAGACACCAAACTGAACAACTTTCTCTATAGGACCAACATCGTAATCGCGAAATTATAATCAGCTGTCCCGTACGTATGAGTCGAGTAGGTATTGAAGTTTTGTATGGGACAGCTGATTATTTTTTCGCGATTACGGTTTTGGTCCCATTGAGAAAGTTGTTCAGTTTGATGGTCTGATCCACACCCTTAAATATAACCACGCATTTCTGATACCCGTTGATGAACCGTTTGACCAATATCGATTACTACGAGTACTGTAGGTATACGAATTGGCAAGTTATATTATTTTAAACTTAGTATTATTTACAAAGTATCTATGAATAAGTACCTAACAGTACAAACTTCGCTACGTTGTAGTACGTAATTGGCAATTGCAACTTTACGTTGTGGTCTAAGTTGAGCCTGGTCTACATTTCTGATTACCGTTTTACGACGTTGTGCACGACTCTTTACAAACGACGCTCTAATCTATTTACACCTTTAGGTACATTAACTTTCTAAAAACAACCAAGCCAGTACGGTTTGCACCGTGCGAGGTTTATTTAAAGTTAAGCATCTCTTTAATTAAGTGCCTGGTTAGGCTGCAGGTACAACTAAGCCAAATGAGGATACTCCAACGAGACAATGTGACTGCGAAGTCTTGCCACAGATAAGGCGTCATGTCCAGTCCTGCCCGCTGTGCACAATACACCCGCACTCGAGGCGTGGTGGCCGTGGCTATAATCTAATAGGTATAATTAAGTATCTACGGGATATTTTTTTATGTAGTGCGCAAAATTTGCAGATTAATTCAGTGTCCGTTCCCAAATGCAACCGCAGTACTAAAATTAACTCCAAAACAATAAAAAATTGATTTTGTATGGCTTGCGCTATAAAATTATGCGTGTTCTATCAAATTTTCATTTTGTTTTAAAGTGTATCACAATACTGCCGTTGCACTTAGGAACAGAGCCTGAATCACTCAACAAAACACACATATGCGCACTATATAAAAAATTATCCTGTATGGAATAGTAGATTTTAATTTTTTCGATATTTCGAAAGGTATTGTAAGGCATGTAAAGTATGATTTCTATTAATTGATGTATTCTCACGCTTTCGCGTTTGGCGTAGGCAGCTGGCAGGGCCTCGGGCAATAATAAAACACTCTTTCGAACGATTTTCAAAAGTTTTATATCTTGTCTTGTAATTACTCCGAATACAGCGATGAATTATTTACTATTTAGTTTCTAAATCGTAGATTATAAAGCTGTCGTTGACAGATGTCAAACTGATATTTGACATGTCCAGACGTCAAATGAGACTATATTTATTTTGAATTTATACAATTTTTTACTGTACCTACACATACTAGGAATGCAAACAAGTAAGACTTTGCAAAACCTACAGTTAATTCAAAACTAATCGCCTTATGCAGACCAAAAAATAAAGCTGAGACATAAAAAGTCCGCCAAGTTTCCTAGTTTAAACCGGCGACGGACAGATTGACAGAGCCATTGATCTTAGTCACTGTGACCCACCAAAATGACTAGACCCTTTGATTTATCCTACGGCCCTTTTCTAGGTCTTATGTTTTAAAGCTTCAAGAGGACGCGGTAGTCCAAGATATGTTGGTAGGATAGTTCTGAGGTAAGGATCTGTTAGGTGATAAGAATTTAGACTTTAGCCCATGTACAGATAAGGGTTAAAAAAGCGTGGCAGATGTGTCGTATCGGCTCGAGGCGGGTTGTGGGACGTCTGCTAACGGGACGTCCTATCCTAATACGGGGGTTGATTATAGTGTGTCCATTAATTGCGACCGATTTATTTTAGTTATAGTTTTTGCTATGATGTAGTAAGAAAATTTTTAGTGCGCGACTTAAGTATATGGATAAATGGTTATAGGCCTTCTTGTCGTAAAATTGACCTTTCTTACTGGTGTTTTGTAATGTTTTCCGGCCTATGAAGGGCTTAGCGGTTACTTATAGGTAAGCGATTTTCCGCTTTTCTAGCTTAATAATAATTGGTGATAATAAGGAACTTACATCTAAATTATATTAAAAAATCAATAATAAAAGTTGTGAAAAGTGCTTTACCTAATTAGAGATTTATTCAAATGTTATACCTTTTTTTTACAAATTATATATATTTACGTAAAACGGAACGTTATTTCAAACACCATCATCGACCATCTCACATGAAGAACCCGCTTACAGTCGACCATCGAGTTTTTGATGTCACTCCTTCTTGTTTCCTTGGTAACCATAGTCACACGCTATGAACGAGCGATGCAATGACGTCATGTCACGTGGCTGTTTTGGCGCAAACATTTGAAAGTCATATTTATATTTGTGATTATTTAAATTACTACATAGTCAGGTTAGTTACATAGTTAGTTAGGTAGTTCTATAAGGTAGGGTAACACCGTTAACGGAAGGTACATGGGTAAGCTGTAATATAAGTATTCCTTTTCATTAGTTTTGTATATATTATATTTCAATTTTTAACCAAACCGCGTGAATCTCATACACAGATAGTAAAATTGTTAATTGAGGGGCTCAGCAGCACCATGTCGTCAACATAACTTATAATTATTGTTTCCGATGATAAAGTAGCCGACATGAGTGCTACTAAGCATCTTAATCAGTTGATTGACATACAAAAACAATAGCGACTTAAAAACCCTTCTTTCCTTAAATACCGGCCAATCTCACCGGTTCTCCTGAATTCTTCTTCTTAGCGTGTCGATGGCAAATTATATGTACTTGGCCCAGTATTCCGCCACGCGAATAGCTGAATCAGTTGCAGCCATAAGCTCCTCACGCGTGCAGGTGGTAGGGCATGCGGCGCAGGATAGAAGGTGGGCCATGGTTTGCGGTGAGACTCCTGAATTGAGAATATAATAATAACATGAATGAAAGTTTACGATCAGGTTTTATTCTATTTTTAAACGACGAAGCTTGCGTACCGCGCTTTCGTGCACGTAATGCGTGGGTCGTCAAGTTATAAACATGCATGACAATGTAATATTAAGGGAGCGTTTACATTGGTGGAGTAGCCTAGTAAACATAGACGATAGGATAGTTATGCATCACGTGGATAGTGACAACACAGTGATAAAATTAAAAATACTTAGTAATTTCAGATTACGCGCATGCGAAGGTATGTTTTCATAGAAAATGTATGGGAAATAGATATAGGTATGTATTTTTCTCAATTTCAGCGAGTACCATTTCTTTGGTTGCTATGAGGGAAACATTTGTGTTGGGAAATAGAGTTGATTGTAGAGAAATTAGAAAAGGGGGAGGGATAAAAGCGTGGACAAAAGTCTCTTTTTTTTCTTTTTTATCTCTCCTGAGTTTTCGTCAGAGGGTAGAGAAACGGGTTTGTCCACGGAAAAGTCGAGAACAAAACCATCTCTGTCCAGTTTTCTCTCTCAATTTTTTGTTTTGTCTTTTGAAACGGAGACAAAGGGTGGAGAAAACAGGATTGTCCATCTGCCGTGTTAGCTCTGCTGTTGTCCGAAATAAATAAGCTTCCCCTCCTTACCACAGGACTTACTAAAATAAGTGCATCGGCGATTATTATAGCTGTAGGTACAATAGCAGTGGCGTGCACAGACATTTCGCACAATCTAGGTAAAAACAACATAGTGTTGTATTGTGTAGCTAAATAATATTTATGATTGGCCACCTCACCCTAAGACTTAAATTAACAGATATTACAGACATATTAACGTTTGTTTAATCCTTAATTTTATAAGGTAGGCAGTGTCTTTTTATCTCTATGGAGTGCACGCCACTGTAAAATAGTATACTTCTACCTCCAATCCAATTGTCTGCCTCACCCTTCGTGGAATACAGTCATGTTGTTATACTATGTCCTCCTGGCTCTCCCACATAGGTGTACAAGCGCGCGTAGGTTCTATGAACCGTTGTGTATAATTAGTGATCTATATACTTACATTTAAATTCGTGATCGTAAAGATTACAGATATTCAATGATAAGCGTGCAGCTTTCAATGCGGTGGTCTGCGTATGGGGAAGTAGCGTTTGTATGTTGTTCGGTTATTTACTTGGCTTTTGACCAGCATCAAATTTTTTATGGATAGATTGATGGATATGTACTATACCTTACCTTGTACACTGTAAGGTACAATGATAATATTATGTATAAGTTATACCTATATCTTTTGATTGGTAATATACGGGAGATTCTTTTTTTGTATTTTGCCCAATATCAATACTATTTGGAAGGTTGCTTTTGGGGGAAACATTCCTAAGAAATAGAGTCGATTGAGGTCTAGTTACTTTTTTTTTGAGAAATGTTCAAATGGTAAGAGAAAATATACAGTCATATATTTTCTCAAAAAATTAATAATTGTTTTTTAATAAATATCTTCAACATTCAGCTGAAGTTTCCTAAGACCATTGCCTAACTATACCAGAAAAGGTAGCTACCCTTAATGCTCCAAAATTGTGTGCCACCCTGTATAATAGATAAATAGCAGTCTTTTATCTTGCATCCTAATGGCTAGTACCTACATCGAGTTATTTAAACAAGGCGTGCATCGGGCGGCATGTGGGTTTGATGCACTGCTTTAGCTTACGGCTGTGCAGCAAAGATGCGCAAGCGCATCCTACACGGTAAATAGGATCGGAAGATTTACTCGTACGGCCTTATTAATTCACAAGCTATACGGGACCCGCAAACTACAGATTTTCTATTGTCTTTATGCTTCAGTAACATTTTGCATTCATCGCCACTGTTTTAATGGTGAAAGAAAAAACCGTGATGAAATCGGTGACGGTTTGACGTTCCATGTTAAATTTTTTGGACTTACTAGGACATACTAGAACTAAATATTCGAAAGCTAATATCCACCATCCCCATAATGTGGTTGCGTAGTAGATTATAGCCAGTCTTTCTCTCAGAGAGGAGTCCCTAGTCCCAGCTGTGGGGACATAAATATTCTGATAATGAAGATCCTCTTTAGCGTTGTCAGCAATGGATTTTTTAAATTCTCTTATTTTGTGGCTGTAGCTGTGCGACAGGCATTTGAATTGTGCATATTATACAGGATCGCAACTTTACCTCCCTTCCATAAACGGTGTATAAAGTTTGATTAACGACATTTTAACCATAAATTTTCGACGCTTGCCATATCTTACTTCTTCTTCCTATAGTGCCTCTCCGACTAGCGAAGGTTAGCATATCTTTATACAGCGTTAATCAGTTCGAGGCTCCCATAATAATACCGTTAATATTAGAATATCGAAACAACGAAAAATATTCACATCGCGTTTAGTAATATTTTTTTTAAAATTATTTATCTCCTTTTGTTTGCTAGTTGACGTTAGATATAAGTACTTTTATAATGAACGATATGAACGCTTGAGCACACTCAAGATTCTAACCCCGTACAGGTACCGTAAGTTTGAAGTCTATTGCAATTCAGTGTCTAATGTCTATGTATTCAGAATATTTAATGACTTTGTGAAGTAAGGTCTATAATTTCTGGTTTTAAAGTATATTCAAGAATGTTGTTTAATAGTGAATTTTACTGTGCCTGTATTTCCAAACGCATTGAGATGTTAAATACGCATATAAAACTAACATTACAATAGAAAAAAAGTATTTTCCATAAAATGGATTGATTCTACAACTATCTACGATAATCTAAATACCTTCAAAATGTTCACCAAAGTTAGATACGGTATCGTAACGGCTATAAACCCAGTTATACACGATAAAGCTTGCACAGAAAAGGTGGCGTAGTTCATAATACGACCAAATAGATATATGCAGAAGGTTCTTAAATCTTTTGCTTTTTTGGGGGGCTTGTAGCTACCTACATAGCTACTGCGGGATCTGTCGAGCTGCAATTGTCACGGTGGTCAGTTTCTTCCTTGGATGGGTGACCGTTTTTCACACGTGGAGTCCCCCTTCGTGCCTCGGAAGCACGTTAAGTTGTTGGTCCCATATTTGTATGGACTACAGAAAGATGTGTGGTCTGGGTGTGTGTGTATCATGTCTGTAAACTTTACCCACGATACAGGAGAAATTCTATTTTTTAAACTAAAAGATAAAATATAACTGGTTAGATTTAGAGGCGAACCCAACATAGTAGGAAACGGCTAGACAGAAGAGCTAGTTTTATACTTGCTTTTGCAAGCTATTTTATCTATTTTTTTTTACTTGACCTTCTGAATTTCTTTATTTTGTATTTACCAAGTATTTGATTCTCATGTGGGCAGAGCAATCAAAATATTTTTATTTCCGACTTGGAACTAATAAAAACGCAATGCCCTATTAATAGACTAGGTGGGCGAGTACTGTTAGGTATACGATAGCATTTAAGATGTGTGTAAACACATTGACGATGCAGATGATGGTGCGATACGCGCGTTTTGTGTATTATTTGCGTATTCATTTGTGGTCAGTGTGTCAACTGTCTTATTTATTTTGTCAATTGATATTGACTGTATATTTTTGAGAATTCAAATAAGTGTGTTTTATCTTACAAATATTTTCTTTGTAAGACTTTATTTTTTGCTCAAAGCATTAGATAATTTCATTTAGTTGATTTTTGCTTTTAATACTTCATTTTCAAGCCAATAATTAAACTTTTCTGATTGATGATATAAGGACTTTCCGATTCTGAAGTGCGAGCTTCGTGTCTCCTCGTGGAGTAAATATTCTTGAATAAAGATGTGAATCCACTTATTTCTCCTCATTTTAATATCTTTGAAGATCGAAACCGTGACAAAATCCGCAATACGACTTTATGAAATTTCTTATTATTTCAGTGTAGTCGTTAACATATATTAAATTTAATCTTGCGCCTATAAGTATTATGAACGTGCTCAATTTAGCATCTATCGGATTAAGACTTGGACATTTTAATAGCTTAACGTATCAAAAGAAAGGGGTTTATGAAGCTCTTGAACAGTTAATTAGGAGTTCAATGTTTTAAGCTACGTATATTGAGAGATGGTAATGAACGGCTAAGTTTGTTTCGGTTCAAATAAGCCCTTGACATTCTTCGGATGAACAGTAAAAGATATTGGTCAAACGGTTCATTATACAACGTGTAACAGAAATGTGTGGTCATAGTATAAGGTATACAAAACATATACAAACATATTGTCTAGGTATACAAAATATTACTAATCTTGTTGCCTTTGGGCCATGATAACTTAAAATATTAATATTCCATATTCGCGTATCCCATATACATACACTAGACACGCACTAACAGCCACTTAGAGAATTATAAAATATGTTTGTGGTCTCTCACATTTAGTTTCGGCGTTAATCCGCATTGACTTTTATTAGGCATTATACCACCTCCGATTAATTAGAAAATGACTAATCCTAATTGGGTGCGGCCAGTTCATTGTACAAGGTGGATATAACCATACGACGATAAATAAAATTATACCACGTATTTTATGACATGATACAATAACCTAACCGTCAAAAATCCCCGACTCCATCTAGAGAAGAGGTCAGACTAGATTTCGATAAAAGAAAATTGCATAGAAATCGTTCCATCCTTTTTGGAGATACAATGCCACAGACACACTACAAAATTTATAACACCCCTTTTTTGTCGGGGGTTAAAAAATCAATGATTATCGCGCATATTATTTTTCGGATGATTTTTCACAATTGGACTCACAGACAATGTCTGTAATTGGACTGTACCTCGTCCTCGCCCGACGTCTGTTCTGTGTGGCCTGCACCTATAATATGACAGATACCGTTTAGGCCTATTTCTCATCAAATATACAATGTCTCGCAGCTACTTTGCCGGAGAAACACACGTTTTCGTGTTTGTTTGTGTTGTGTGTTACTTTCTTTCAAAAAGTAGGTTCTCTTAGGTGGTATATTATAGGGCCTGCACATAAGTATCGTGTGAAAATCTGCGCGCCTTATAATAAAAGAATGATAGACACTCATGCATATTGGAACTACTCATTAGCATATCGAATGCGTGCTGCATCATAATCAGTCGCGATTATAATAACTGCACAAGATTTCTCCCACAGGCACACGCACTAGGTGTGTTGCTGGCGACTTCAATCGGCTGCAATCAGCGTTTATTTCTGGCCGTATTCATGACTAGGGGCTCTACCGCGTAACAAAATGGTAATGAACATCGACTCTGGTCGAATTTGAATACGATCGTGAGAGACTAAACTTCGAACTATCTTGTAAAAAACTACCGATCATGAAGATGAGAGTACCAACTTTATGATCCGCTGAACCCAAACGAGTTTTTCGCTGATTCGTCTCGCATGAAATTAGTCTTGATAGACGAATCGATGAATTTTTAATTCGTCTTGCTACCGAGCGTGATGCCGCTAACAATTATTCATTTTCTATTGAATTATTTATGCCGTTTGAAGGTTTAATACCTAGTACTATTTTGTGGCACTAATACGTCTCTCGAGACGAATTAAGTACCAAAAATAACAACATCGGCCTACGGACTACGTTACGAACGACCATGACAATGACAATTTCGGGCCAGGTAACGATGCGAGATGAAGTGGACAGGCGAGTTAACCCACGCACATGTAAACAAACAAACGTCAGTCATTGAACTTTATTGAAACACTTCTGCATGTATTTATACGTCCGACGTTTTTCGGAGCGCAACGATTCGCCTGATTAGAGATATTATAAAGATAGTAACAAAAACAATATACCGAAAGACCGAAACGCATTGAAAATTTAACGAAATGTTGCCATTAAAATAAAAAATCGTTAGCTACTCGCTCGAGACGAATAGACCACGACAAAATAATATTATTAAAAAAAATCATCGATTCGTCTCTTTACAAGAATTTCTTGCGAGGCGAGCGGACAAACCTGTATTTACGTATGTCGCGTGGCAATGACAGTGACAATGTAGGGCGAATCAATGAAGCGAGGAGCACGTGGCGTGGACAGATTGAACCAAGAACATTGAACCCACGTAATGTTGTTTACTAAACACAGCACTCGCGTCGCGTGAAACTAGAAAAAAGAAAAGAATAAATCAAACTAGAAATAGGCATGTTTACACATCTCATCCCAATCGACTTACCTGGTAGTAGGTATACGATGCAGTGGCGTCCGCAAGTACTACCTATGCATCAAATTTCATCATGTAGATAGGTAAGTAGGTAATACATTATTTGCGTAGTGTGAATGCGAGTGATCAGAATCGTTTTAACGCTGGCGTAAGCTACTGCGCACCGGGCTTAAGTTTATTGACTTGTCAATTTTACTACTCCATTCAAACAAGGCACGACAATGTACATAGGGTTGTTCCACAGATAGTTACAACGTTAAACCTAATTACACTATGCCCCGTTTTGGTGAGCCCAAGACCTTACGATCAGCAGCCACGCTTGCAAACACTTGACCAATAAGGCGATCATCTTATGAAATCTTATCATGCCACAAAATCCATGAAATATCCAAGTAATTACTGTCAGAAAGCAATCTTTTGAAAGGTAAAAGTAATCAGATAAGGGTGTTATGCGAGCATGTTCGTAATGTCGCTGCCATATACAAAACTGTTGTGCCCAATATGGTGAGCTTCGTGATACTCTTATCACGTTATCAGCGCTTTCTAGCGCCGCGCGGAAGCACGCGCCGCGATATCTGTCTAAGGGCTTGGGCATATAGACGCGGGTACGACTAGAAGTAAAAAAAGTTAATTTATAAAGTGAAATGAAATGCGGTGCAGTAGATTTCTATTTATAAGTATATTTTTAAATATGTAGAACAATTTAGTAATAGTAACTTATTAAAAAACGCTTGAGCCTGAAAATCAATATTATTAGTCAAATGTATTATACTTAATATTTTTGTAGACTTAGAGCAATATCTATAAATTAATACGTGAAGAGAAAATTCTGTACCCGTTTTTAGACATACTGCGCGCACGGAGGAGTGTGAGATTTGGCATAGTTAAAGTTTACATGGAGAAGGAGTGCAGAAATAATATATTATAATAATGTGGTCGAATTTCGACCACTGGGCGACCACTAGTAATAATAAATGTTCAACGAATTCCATTCAAATAATTATGAATTTTTGAAAATAATATCTTATCTCTGGAATGAATTTTAGTAAAATATTTTAGGTGCTATTTCGCGTGTAAACTGTGTGTTTCACCGCCTTAAATCGTAGATTCTACTAATTTGCTTTAGAAATCTGTTCTAATTTTAGTTCTGAAAGTGGAACGGAAGTAATTTGATCCTGCCCACAGATGTCACGAACCGCGTTACAAGTAGGACATCAATATCCTTTATGTAAGGTGGCACGGTTGGTGACGGTTGGTGACGGGTTCGATTCCCGCATAAAACAAATGTTTGTGTTGCTTACAGTGGGGCTAAAAAGGCCGCTTTAGATGAATCACAATATGATTCATTTTACAAATGTCAAAAATCTACTTAATTGACAACTCATCATCTGTTTGACAGTTACTATGCAGATCTGGATTGCTCAATGTGGCCTTTTTAGGGCCCCAGATAGTTGTTTCGGTTGTGAGTTTATATTTGTAATCTGTAACGATACAGAAGAAATTTTAATGGAAGATAAGGTTACTTTACAATCATATTTTTTCAAACTCAATCACTCAATCGATCGTAATAAAAAATAAGTAAAAAGCGATATCAAAAGACAAAAAAAGTAATTTTATACAAAACTTAACAACTTCTAAAGTCGGTGCCACTGCCAAACCTAAGCTGCTAAGGTGCAAGGGCAAAAAGAATTAAAGATATTTTATCGTGTCTAAATCGCGTTTTTATGCGTACCTACAGTTATGTTATAAACTGTAGGTACAATTCAAAATTCAGAATCTTGAGCTTTTTATTTTTTATCGCGATATAGCGATAGTATAAAAACATTTATTTCTAAAAAGATGATGGTTCATTTTCTCTGCAGCCAACTGTACCTTCTTAGGTTGGGTTAGAATATTGTACATGTTATAAATGTTCAGCAACTTTTGACAATCAGCGTTAAAATTAGCTAAACATTGTACAAAATTTTATGCGTTATTTTATTAATGAAAAGTTGCAAAATTAGAATAGAATAGAATAGAATAGAAAATATTTATTCGATAAATGACACATCGTCAGTACAGAAATAAAATAAAACTGAAACACAGAGATCAGAAAGAAACAAAAATAATAATAAGAAATAATAACAAACAAACACGGATAATTATTATAATAAAGTAAATTCAAAAGAAATCCAAATTTCATTTCATTCAAATTTTTGTAAGTATAGTAAATTCATTACATTTTATAATTAATTAATTATAGAATAGCATAATATTATCGACTAGTGTAATTTAGTGTAGTTAATAAAAACAATAGTTATCTTTGATTAATTTCAAAATTACGAAACATTCATCGTCTTATAATATCTATCGCTGCTTGTACACATGTACACACAACCTTTAAGCTCATATATCTTGGTACTAGGAGGTAGCTCATTGTAACGTTAACCACAGAGTGGTAACCGCAACCACACAAGTAGGACGAAGCTAAATTGAGCATTGTTCTGTAAGCCAGGCCTGATGGGACTCGAGTGGAACAGCGAAGTGTCTCGGGTTGTATATTATGTTATTGTGAACAGGTTTTATAAATGAATTAGTTTTATTATTTGTGAAGTTTTTGGAAATTGGATATTTATATTTACATATTTATTTTTGTTATATTTTCTTTAAATTTTATTAAGGCCATTTTTGAAACATTGTTCTTGCGCATATAATTATATCTGTAGAACAAAATGTACAAAAACAAGAAAAGAAATGTACAAACTATTCCCATATTAATTATTTTTTATAAAACATCTAGATTTCTTTGATTTCTCCTGTCTCGTAGGTTCAGTTTACAAACATATACATGTCACATGCACATCACTCAGACCTGGAACAACTATCTGTAGGCAATACAAATATTTGCTCCGTGCGGGGATCGAACCTTTGGCACGTAGCGCAGAAAGCCAATCACTTAGCGTGGCGCCTACCATGCCGTCAAACATTGCGGCAATATAATTAAATTAATCCGTTAGGTCAACGATTAAAGTCGCAGGTTCAATTTCGTCACTGAGAGGATAAAAAGCCGCCACGCAAAAAAAATGCGGTAGGTACTAAGGCTAAATTGGAATGCCTAGTGTTCCGCACCCTAATTACGTAAAAATGACACCTGACAGCGACCCGACAGCCACGCGACAGCAGAGGGAGCGCGATCGGTCGCGCACTGTCAAACAAATTCGTATTATGTACGGCATTCATCCGCCTGTGGCTACTTGTCACATTGGTAGAGCGCGAAGTATGCAGTTTTTAGTTCGTTTATTGTCCGCCAGAGGACGAACCCGTAAGCGGTGGCTGTCGCGTCGCTATCGGCAAATACGTAATACCAAAGTGATATTTGACAGCAGCTACCGCGCGATTTACGCCTGTCGCAAACTGTCTGCTACATCGGTAATTAGGGGGCCGGTAATTTGACTGGGTGTACCTACCCTTCACTCGAAACACAACAACGTACACTTACATTTGTTAAGAGTGTTATGACGAGTGAAATACGTAGGACTGTAGTACCGCCCCAGTAGAGCTCGTAGTATCAACTCTACCACGTCATCCGTTACTACTAGTGGTAATTAAACGCTTTCTGTTTCAGGGCTACCTCCACGTGTGGCGGCGGGAGCAGACGTTTCTGGAGGAGCAGCTTTCTGAGCTGTTCAACAATATCGAGCACATCTATATGTTCAACCGGTAAGCAATCCTCACGAAATAACTATTCAGTCTTCTATCGTGTCGGTTCAGAGAAGACAATTTTTTTGTTGAGCGGTAAAGCTCGGGTTTCCTAAGAGAGCAGTATCTAGCGGCCGTCATTAGCCTAGGACGTCTTTGGTTTAAAAAATGGCTTTTTGAATGATGACCAGCGGGTCTACCGCGTAACAAAATGGTAATTAACGTTAGAATCTGGTAGTAAAATGCAATCCGATCGTGAAAAATTACCGATTATGAAGATGGGAATCCCAACATTATGATCGGTAATTTTTTACAAGGTAGCTCGAAGTTTAGGCTCTCATGATCGTATTGAAATCTATGACCAGAGTTTGATGTTCATTACCATTTTGTTACGCGGTAGACCCCCAGGGTTGAATTCTAAACGGTGACCAGAGGTGTCTCTCTGGTTACCGTTTAGAAGGCTGACTAGAATGAAACAATCTAGTCCCACCCATACGCAAAATACGCGCAACAACGTGGAGTTGGGGAAACTCGCCCGCGTTACCAAAAATGGTAGATTTATTATTGTTATGAGCCTGTTATGTCCCTCTTCAGGGCAAAGGCCTTCCTCCCCTCATGAAAGATTTATTAATGAATAATGGTACATAGAATTTTCTGCCTTAAAAAATATCTCAGCTCTTTGGATTTTTCATTTATTACTGTTATTCGCGCTATTTTTGCACAGATGTCAAATACCAAACAGCAATATCGCTTAATATCGTATGTCCCTGACATATGGCATAACAACGTTCCCTCCGCCTCGCACCGAGTGGCTCTATGTCAAAATATAATAATAGGGTGCATCGTCACGCCTCTTATTATAAGGGTGGGCAGAAAGTCGGGCGGACAAAAACGCATTTTTGGCTTTCCCTTGCGAAAAACTACTTGATTGATTTTTTGTAGTTTATCTATCATGGAATGCATGGTATACCTAATATATTGTCTAATGGTCAAAACGTATTTGAATATTAGAAAGTATAGCGTTTGTAGGCGATGGCATCTAATTAACATGTAGGTAAAACTAATATCTTTTCCGTAAAGTAATGACACCCACACAAAAGCAAGCTGTTTATTATTACTGACCTACATAATTTATCTGTATTAATATAAAGAAGTAAAATTTGTTTGTTTGTATGTAGAGGGTAATCTCTGGAACTACAGAACCGATTCTAAAAATTCTTGCACTAATAGAAAGCTGCACTATCCCCGAGTGATATAGGGTATATTTTGTTTTGATTAAAATAAAACGCGCGAGTAAAATCAATAGCTAGTCACATCTAAAATAGTATCTACTATGGTACATACAAGTCTGCCAGGAGACATCCAACGTACCTACCTAACGTTGAACACGAGAATCCCAGGTTGAACCCTGAACAAAAAAGACAATTAGGAACAACTTAAAAAGCAACTGTTTTTAATTGAATGCTACTCGACGGGACTTATCTTGGGAAATAAATTGGATTGACTTAAAAATCACGGTGCACCTACACTGTTTAATCCCCCCCCCCCCTCGCCCCTGGCTACGGCCTTGGTTCCTGTGGCTAGCTACTTCTGGGGTGCGTTGCGGAGAGGTTCCTTTCATACACCCTAAAACAAACCAGAAAAATATTTTAGACCTGGTATTGTTGCAGATCTCTCTGCGAGGAGCTGAGCACGTGTCGTCTGGACGCGACGTGCATCGCACGCTGCTTCGTCAACAACACGTCGGGCTTCTCGGTGTACACGTCCTACTGCACCGGCTACCCTCGCACCATGGAGAGGCTGGCGGCCTTGGCATCGGAACCTCTCAGTGCCCGAGAGTTCAGGGAGAGGCAGGTGGAGTTGGGGCACCTGTTGCCGCTAGCGTCCTATCTGCTGAAGCCTGTGCAGAGGATTCTCAAGTATCATCTGTTGTTGCAGGTTAGTTTGACTTCAAATATCGAAAAATATCCTGGTGTTAGCTATAGACAAATGAAGCTGGAATAACATGAGAGGTTTGCCCAACAGTGGGACTGCAATTGTACAATACATACAACGTGTATCAGAAATGCGTGGTCATATTTAAGGGTGTGGATTAGACCATCGAACTGAATAAGTCTCTCTATGGGACCAACATCGTAATCGCGAAAAATTATCAGCTGTTCCAGGCTGACGTTTGGGTCGAGTAGGTATTGAAATTTTGTATGGAGCCGCTGATAGTTTTATCTCGGTAACGATATTGGTCCTATAGAGAAAGTTGGTCCGTTTGATGGTCTGATCCGCACTCTTAAATATGACCACGCATTTCTGATCTATATATTCTCTATTTATTAATTTACACACATAATACACATATATTTATGTAAAACTCTATTTAATTCATCTTTGTATATATGTCTGTTTGTTCAACTGTAGGTTACTAAGGGCCATTTTCACCAACAAAATAACGAGGCGTTTAAAGTAAAATCGGTCGGTAAAAATTACTTATACAAAGACTGGTTGATTTTGTACTAGACGTCTGTTACGTTGTCGGTGAATTTGGGCCTTATTGGTACTTTATGACCACGGATCAAACACTAGAGCGTCATAGGTATGTTTCTTGGTATCTAATGAACTAATGACAGTTTATTTTATTTTTCACCAGAATGTTGTGAAGCAGTGCGCGTCCCGGGAGACAGAATACGCGTTACTGAAGATGACCGGCATCGCTCAACACATTGATGACATGAAGAGACGCCACGAGCATGCCGTCCGAGTGCAGGTAATACATTAACATAGCATCACGCCTTAGAATACCCCGAAGTGTTAGGCAGAAGCGTATAGAATAGAATAGGTCTTTCTTTCATGTAAACCAGATACAGGCACTTACGAAATGTGTGTTATACACTCTAGGTGCACGGTTCCAAATAGTAGATCCTATGGAGAAGAAGCGGCAAGAAACTACATGGAAACTCTTTTAAAATAATAGATTACAATCGTGATCAGTACAAAGTCGTGTTAAGAGCTGCGAGAATAATGCAATTTAATGTGAATAAGAATACGATAATAATGATTTGCCTCTGAATAAGATTGCCAGTTACAAGTCGACCAGTTCCGACAGATGGCTCCCGTACACTCAGTGGCGTGCATAGAAATTTCTTACAGGGTAGGCAAAAACAACTGGTGTTGTATTGTCAAGTTAAATGTTGTTTGTATTTGACCAGCTCACCCCAAAACATAACTTAACTGATATTACAGACGTATTAACGTTTGTATTATTTAGTAGGCAGTGTCTTTTTGTCTTTATGGAGTGCACGCCACTGCGTACACTCACATTTCTATGTCCCATGTAATCGGGGGCGAGTCTATTGCCATCTATCGGGCACACGTGGAGTATCTTGCCGGTTCTTCTCCATAGGACCAACTTTTTGGAATCGAGAAAGTCTTAACGTTTTAAAAGTGCCTGTAATTGGGTTAAATGAAATAATTTACAAAAAAACTGTTGTATTCTGAAAAGGCAATATTTACATGAAATATTGTATCGTTTTCAGGAGATCCAGTCTCTGCTTTACGGGTGGAATGGCCCAGATTTGACCACATACGGAGAGTTGTGTGCTGAAGGGACATTTAGGTAAGAATCTTATTTATATTACTTTAACTTTCGACTAGCTAATTTGATTATATTAAACATTTCTAAAACGAGTTGATGACACTATTATGTGGTTTAATTATTGTAATTTGATTGATTAAGCCTTAATTTGATAATTATATTAATTGTTTTGAATAATGGACGAACCTACTAATTAACAAAAAACCTACCTGTTTATATTTGTACGACGTTGAGGCAAAGCGTAACTGTGCTATGATTTTATGTAACATCTTGCATGCCGTGTGTGTATACTTATACTTTGGACAAATAAATGATCTATTCTATTCTATTCTTATGTTTCCCATATTTATACATAATTAAGGTTTTACTTTTCTAGTCCTGTACTCATCATTGTGACAAACTTTTACTATGGGACCAATTATACTGAAATCACGAAAAAGAAATCTGCTGCGCCATACATTTAGTAGAGTATTAACTAGAATTATTTGTATGGATCAGCTGATATTTTTTTCGCGATTTCTTTGTTGGTTTCATAGTAAATGTTGTCCATAATGAGTAGGGATCGGGATTAAAATGGTAGGAACTTGTATGTATGTTCTTACTTTTTGCGCCTTCTCGCCTTTCTCACTCCTTTAGTGAGATAGATTTGTCGTCTTCTACTCTCGTGTTTTCTTTTTTCCCATCGCTACTGCACACTATACTCATTTTTCACAGCCGTACCATAGTGTATTTATCATTAAATGCGATACAGTTACCTTTATTGAAATGTGTGCTGTTGCAGAGTATTCGGCGCGAAGGCGATGCGACACGCCTTCCTCTTCGACAAGATGCTGCTCGTCACCAAGAACAGGGAGGACGGCATCCTGGCCTACAAGTCGCATATTATGGTGAGTAACGGTCATTAATAATATTTTTTATTTGTATTGTCCCACACACAAACATAGGTACATCTCACCTGCACACTCAGACCGGAAACTAGGTACTATCCTTTTTTTTTCAGACGTATTGTTTACGAGTATTAATCAAGGATTTTTGAAAATATGTTTTCTCTGTCAAAAATTTATGAAACGAAATTTTTTGTAATTCCTATTGCAGTGCAACAATATGATGTTAGTGGAGTCAATAGCAGGCGCACCGCTATCATTCCACGTGATCCCCTGGGACGCGCCGCGTGCGCAGCTCACCCTGCAGGCGAGGTCGCCCAGGCACAAGCGGGAGTGGACGCTGCTGCTCAAGAGGGTACGTAGATAAACTGTCGCTATGTGATCCCAGTCGGCTGAGGGCCCATCTACACTCGATACTTTTAGCAGGAGAATTGCATATTTTTTATTCATTTAAATTATTATATTTTCTACTCAATTTTACACTGTTGCCATCCTAAAAAAATGTCTTCTCTGTCTATGCACCTGTCCTCTTCTTATTACCTGTGTCTGTCATTCTAGTGTGTTGTTTTTGTGGCAAATAAATGATTTTTCTTTCTTTCGTTCTTTCTTTCTTTTGCTATTCACTTTTTGTAAGCAAAAGGCAGTTAACGAACGCGAAAACACGCGTTTCTGCTGCTAAAAGTATCAAGTGTGAACGAACACTGACACCGCTTGACACGATGGTATTGAGAATAATTAGCCGATAAAGTCTATATCTACTATTTGAACAAATCTATATTATGTGATTGATTGTATCTTTTCTTACGTATCCATTACAAATTCCAGGTGATCCTAGAGAACTACAACGCAGTTATCCCATCACACGCGAGGCAACTTGTGATGGAACTTGGACAGAACAAAACTGATGGTAAGCTTAGTATAAAAACAACTCATTAAGTATAAAACTAATTAAGGCAGTACCCTGACCAAAACGCCGTTTTACATCGCCATCTCCTCCGCAATTATACCAAATACAAATAAAAAAAAAATACAGTCTTAAAGTTCAAGATCTCTACTTCAAATCCAACGTTTCAATTATTTTTTTTAAGTAGATTATACTATAGTAATTGGCGATTATAAAACACCTAAATCAGAATTTAAACCTTCATCTTCTTCGGAACTTGAAGCTTAATTTATTTCTGATTTGCAGCAATAGATAAATAATTCTTTTATTTATAAGTCCAACGTTTAACATTTAAAAAAAAGTCATTTTTCAATTTTTCCTTGAATTTAAACGTAAATCTGTGCCAATTTTCAGCTGAAGGGTCATGTTCGGGCGACGGGCGGCAGTCTGCCGCTGGCTCTCGGACGTGATACCCGTGTCGATCGAGGCTATCGCGTTCGATTTATAAATTCAGAATTTATTTTGCTCTCTAGACACAATATTGTGTAGAGGAGGCAACCTATATAACTTGCCTCAGTAGTATGGCATGTACTTCTATAAACATATTTTGATTTTTTTTAGTACATATTTGAAATATTATTATTTTAGTAAAATCAGATATAGATAGAGTCTACTGATCTGTCACTTTATCTGTCAAGTCAATACAAATTGTGTTTCATCTTCTAAAATATACTTTGTCTAAAATATAGAGACCATCTTTTTGATGTTTTCTATAAACATAAATTCAAATTCAGTATGTGACCACGTGAACGTGACCGAATGTTTGTAAGCTCTAAACTATGGGACGGAGTCCCATCATGTTGGTAATCAAACTTCATGTTTTGGTGAGGTCTATTCATATAAACCGTGACCACGTGACTACGTGACCAAAATTCAGAGCTACCTTCTATTAATGAATTGATAATTTGTCATAATCAACGTTTAAAATAGTAAGTAATAATATGTTGATGACGATGTTGATCTAAACTGTTGTCCCTCAATAGGATTTCTCCTGTATCGTGGGTAGAGTTTACAAACATTATCTCACATGCACACACACCCAGACTAATATTTGTTCCGTGCGCGTATCGAACCCGCGCGCGGCACGTAGCGTAGAAAACCACTACACTACTTGTAACAACCCTAGCCTCCATGCACTATCGCCACACTGTCTTGACGTTGTCGGCGAGATCAAAGGCGCCGTCCTACTGTTGTTTTTCTTTAAACTATTCCTTTACTATATATAATAATAAATACTATGTACCAACCTAGTTTTATTTTAATTCTTATCGATTATACTTTATATATTACTATTCACCAACACAGCTATTCCCATTTTTAATCGACTTCCAAAAAAGAAAATTCTCAATTCGACTGTATGTTTTTTTTTGTATGTTTGTTACGCTATTACTCCGCCAATTGCATACCGATTTTGAAAATTCTTTTTTTATTTCAAAGGGTACTCTCAAGATGGCATTTAAATTTGTTGAAGATTTGATGAAGAACTTCGGAGATATACAATGGAACTCTTGAATGAATAACAGCATGTCACTTGCGATTTCTGTAATCGCATGAATAAGAATTGTTTAAGCCACTCAAAATATGCTCCGAGCGGTTTCCGTAATATTACAGGGGGTCGCGCGGGTTGCGCGGGTTGAGGAAGCGAAATCGACAAATTCGTTACCTCACTGACGCGCCTTAAATTAATTTGAGAGGAGTTCTGACTAATTTGGAAAGTGTACGTCACGAATTTGCTTAATATACCTCAAAATAACACTCATCATGAACATAAATAATAAAGTGAGTTGATAATAATAAAAAAGCTATTAATAATTATTTTTGTCGTTACAGATGACATGTTAGCAGAGAAATCGCACAACTTAATAACGCAAGCATCGATGAGGAAGCAACTGTCTGCGCCCGAGTATCTTGAGAAACGAAAGCTCGAAAGGGACCGAAGAAAATCATTCGAAAACGGCACGCGAGGGAGACTCAAGAAAGGCAACAGGAAATATACAATACCTAGTTCAAGAGCCGAAAGTCAAGAGTGTGATTGTAGCCAAGTTTCAGCAGAAAAAGGTACGGATTATACTTGCGAAAATTGCTACATTGATCTCTGTTCAGACTGCGAAACAGAACTCGCTAAAGTCAAAAGGGAGGACAAATGCAGCTGTAGACATAATGACAGTGAATTAGGAGAAAAATGCCTTGAATGTGATAGAGCCCTGCATTATATTGACTCGGGAAGCGCTGAACATTTAGAAAGAAAGCTATCTGCTTGCAAATGTTCCGACTTCAAATCATCGCAAGAAAGTTTCAGTAAAGAATTTAGCAGTTCTCTAACTAAAACACGAGGCTATCATTCTTCTGATAATATTATAGGGTACACTGATACTAGTAAAAGTAAAGAAGATTTAAGTGACACCAATAATTCTTTGACCAATGTGAGACAAATCCCGAAGACATGTTTGAAATGCGCTAAAATAAAGGAAAACATTGTGGTAACAGATTCTACCAGTACGATTCACTCGAGAAGGTCTAGATGCATTGATAATGAAAAACCTAAAACGGATACTTTACGATCGAAATCTAAAGATGATCCACAGAGATCTAAATTATCCAAAATAGGTACATGGAGGCGAAAATCTGAACCAGGTCTACAACAAAATATGAGTGGTATAGTAACAAAGAAATCTCAAGATAGTGATAATGAGAAAGAAGGTAGAGGAAACGAAAAGATAGAATTTGAATGTAAGAATTGCGGCTCAAACAAAATCACCAAGAAAGTCAGAGCAAGCGATGGGACTATCATATCTGATCCAGAGTTAGAAGCCAGAAAACGGGTTGGTCCTATAAAACCAGCCGTAGAAATCAGAATGTACAACACTAAAAACATACCAAAGAAGATTTCTAAAATAAAGAAGAACAGAGCCAAGGGATTGCGTCTGGTATCTGATACGACCGCAAAATTCTACGCAGACTTTTCCACCGATGTGTCCACTGAAAACATTTTACACATTTCTGAGTCAAACGACAGTCTAAATGTTGATAAACAAAAAGACACACAGCCCTTAGTACCTGAAACTATAAGCAAAGACGAGGACATTGATGAGGAGACGTATAAAAAACTAATAGAGAAGACAGATTCGTTTAAAAAGAACGAACTGGAGAAAGTAAAGTACTTAAATAAGCAAAAAGTGATAAATGAAGGTTCTGAAGCTGAAGATAAAATATGTGAAGCGGAGATTAAACAAGAAGAAGTATTAGAAAGTTGTGAAGAAACCGAACAACCTTTAGAACAAATAATTTCGCAGCTTTTGATGCAAAACAGAGAGTTCCAAAAATTAGTAAAGAAGCAACAGCTCAGAAATACTGCTCAAAGACGACATCATCGACTAATGAAGTCTCATTCAAATCCCGAACAAGTTATACTTTCTAAAAATTTTGACTCTAATAAATTAAAGCCTAAGTACGGACGACAGACTTCGGAAAATTTGGACAACGATAAAAATGAAACAGTGGAAGATGGTGTTACTACTACTACTACTACTAGTTCTAGAACCGAATTAAATGATGAAATTGACGAAGATCATATCTACGAAACTTTGAGAGTAGATAACCGAGTAGATGAAAGCTTACATACATTAAATACTAAGAGTAAAGTTATACAACATAATCCACATATTAGTAGACCTAAAAGGTTACCTTCTCCACCGGTTAATGACGGTATTACTGAAAGTGCTCATCATATCGGTCCTGATTCTGACTATGTGTACTTATCGTTCGACAAACTAAACAAGCTACAGAACCCTGAAGGTATATATGACATCCCGGTAAGATCACCCGAAAAAGTTAATAGACTATCTTCAGATTGCTATGTTACTATGGAAAGTAAAGGTCCCATCATTAATGAAAATGTCTACGATTCATTAGTAGAAGTATGTAGACGAAAGAAAGAAATACCGAATGACTTGCCCAGTGATTACTTACCAATGAGTCCCGAACAACAAAGCCCTAACACACCAGAAATATGGCTAAGTAGGCAGAAGGAACATTTTAATGTTTCTAGAGACCGAAAATCAGGCTCCTTGCCCAGAAGTTTTCAAGTGCTAACGAGTAATCAAGAGGAGAATAACTTAGCCACGTTCAAATGTAAACCTAACAGTAATAGTAAAACGTATTTGAATCGAGACGGCAAAGTAGTGACTACTGATAGACCATATACAATAGCTTCGGATCAAAGTGAGATAAATTATGATGATATGAGTGAGGGAGATATACTTAAATTCAACAAATCAAAAACAAGTGAGAATGATTTCGTCCAACACATAAGTCAGTCAACATTGGAATTGGAAGAAGAAATTGATAGATGTTACAAAAGTAAGTTTCAAGATATAAATCTGGATAAGAATAAAAATGAGAATCTTTTGACAGTTTCTCAACCAAACTTGAATATATCTACAACATCTTCGTGCGAAGTATTACCATTAGAGCATAATGAAGATACCAAGCCTAAAGATATTATTGAAGTGATTCATCCAGAACATAAAATATACAAACCGACATCGAACATGCTATCTCTAAAAAATGTTCTCAGTCGTTTCAAGAACAAAACACCCAACAAAAGCAACGAAGACTCGGAAATCAATGCTAACGATCAGAGTAGTCCCGAAAGCACAAAATCGGACCTCAAAAGTCCAACCAATGAAAAAAGACCTAACTTAAATCCTAGAAGTTATTCCAAGAACCTTCTGCAAAGATTTAGAAGTATAATAGGCGATGAACATACCGATGATAATCAAAATAAACCAGAGCAGGCGAACAAAGTCATACACACTGAAGATATACAAAATAATTCAATCAAAAGTGATATCAAAGTTGTTATAACATCGACTGATGCGAGCCCCACAACTTCCACTACAGTTTACTCGTTAAACAATGAGTTGCTGAGTAAAAGCGTTTGTGAACACAGCACGATGACAGAAAGTCAGAACGAGAAGAGCAATCTGGAAGCGTTGTCTCTAAGCTGCGATAACATAAACCAAAAACCAGAAATACATCGTCCAAGTTACGAGAAAAGTATTAGTATGGTGAGCAACATATCCAGTTCCATTGGTTCACCATCAAAATCTAGGAATAGTTCCCATCAAAGCTTGAACAAACTACCGATATACATGCAGGGTAGCAAACATTTAGGAGCAAGAATAGCTCAGTCTGATTATGTAGACCCAACGACTTTAGTTAGCGACAAATCTCCACTTAAGAAGGTTAATGTACTTATAAATAAAAATGCCGTGAGACCTGATAGTTTATTTTCTAATTCATCATTCGTTACTTCGTCAAGCGAGGGAGCGTACCAAGATACTCATAATAAAATAAATGCAAATCAAAATATAGTAGAAGCTAAAGACGAAACGCTAGATCCTTCAGTACAAATTAATTCAGACGAGAGTTTTTATGAAAAATCGTTTGAAAAGATTGAGCAAGTGACTGGTGAAGATGTATTTAGAGATTCAGCTGTTTATTCTGATCAAGAGGATGTGGAAGACACGAAAGCAAAAACTTCAAATAAAGATAAAGTAAACAATAAGACTGTAACTAAAGTAGAAAGTATTAAACGAAAGTCTTCGTTCAAATCTCAAAAAACTACGATCACTACAACTGTCAACGAAAAATCGAACACACATACTCGCGTTATAGTTACTACAAATAAAACAGCGAATGTTGAACGTGTCAATAGTAAAAAGGAAATAGAAAAAGTTGTAAAGCCAAAAGTAGCCCCGCCAGTACCAGTCAAACCGAAAATTACACAAATACCATCTGCAACAAACATTCAAAACAAATCCATCAGTAAGACTATGAGCTCCGAGCAATCTTCTTCTTCAGAATCAGTCAATATGAAAACAATAAAACGAAATGTTAACTATAAAAATCCAATAGTTAGATCGGAATCTAGTCCTCTAAATGAGAAACCTAAAATGAATGATGAAAAGATGTTCAAAAGTGATTTATCAAAGCAGTTTGAAGAAAAGACAACGACAGAAAAAGTAGGTGATTCAGACGCCAAGTTAAGGCCTCAGGGGAACATACAAATAAAAAGGCTGAGTTTTGAAAGAGCCAGTCTTGATTCAGCGACCAGAAAACTCAAATCGACCCACGAAGCTAAAAAATCTTTATATGAACAATCAAAAACATCAAAATCGGTACTAGAAAGGCGAATGGAGATTGAACAAATGTCGAAAACACAAATAAAAACGAATCAGAATGTTAAGAAACCGACGCAGCCAGCCAAACCAAAATCTATAACTACAAAGGTAGCGAATTTCGAAAGAAGCGTCAGTGACATAAGTGTGAAAGAGAGCAATATTCCGACCCCCAGTACTGATAAAAACATTCCTAGTAGAAATAATGCTGAAGAGAAACCCGAAGTCGTGGATGATGCTAAAGGCAGCTGGGTCAAGCAGGTTGTCAATAAATTTCAATGAGCTTAAATAAGTGATATTTTTGCATTTATATGTATTCAAACGACCGATTTTTGGTCCGTTACATTCTTTACCTTATATGTGACGTAATTGTACCTAATAATCACGATTTTGAATGAGTGTGACTAATGGTATCTAAATTGTCTGATTCTAATTATATTAATTAACTTTTAAACTCGTTCACATATAAGGACTTGACTTCAACGATTCCGTCTGTTTTTGTACTCCCAAGTTTTGAAACCCATCAACTTAAATCTAGCATAAGAAACTTAGCATCGAAATATTATGACGCTAAATTCTGTCAATATCAATATTATGCTAAGCTTATTTGATCGTTTGTAATCTGACGTATTTTGTATACAAATTCAACGTCATAATATTTCACATCTTAGAATAATAATAATTAAGATAATTTGTTAATCATTATTGTAAATAATCGCCTATCAAACCTCCTTGAGCTTTGATATCTCGTGCCATAGACAATGAATTATATTTTGGCAAAAACATTACTATGCATCCGCCTTGCATCCGCACAAAATCTTCACATGTATAATATTATCTGTGGAATTGCTTATTTTGCTATAGTATTTATTCAAAAAGTGCCATTGCGATATTAGACGAGTATTTTAAATAAAAGGAAATTATTATTTTTCGTGCAATCGAATAACGATCTACTTAAAAGTATTTATTTTTTGTTTAGTAGACATTAAGTTTTGTTGTGTAGCTACTAACACCAAAAAGTAGAGAAGATTGTTTTAGTATTATTTTTTTACTAATAAATTTATTCAATAATTACTTCTTTTTTAATTGATCTATTCATGCAGACCCATTATTATTATATTATACCTATATTATTAAACGCATTATAATAACATATTATTAGAAGCGGTAATATAAAAAAAAAAACAATATATAAAAGCACCCGTTTTCTTTTTATACAAGAGGGGGTGCCGCAATGCTAACAGACATGAAATTTTTTTGCGACTAGTCCAGCCAAGAGTTAATTTAGTTGACAATTAACTTTATCATACACTTTTGTTTCATTATTACGTAGCTAGTATTAGTTTACGTAATCGATTAATTTGATAATGATTATTCGGTTACCGTATATTGTGTTTTGATTTATGAATCCACATTACCTATTAAAATAATTAATTAGAGACACGTGTATGACCTAAGGGGCTAAGGCTAACGTTGGAATGGGTTGTTTTGATAATTTCACGAGCTGTTCTTACCCTTCACCAGGATCACATAGTGGTAGTGAAGGGTGAAATAGGTAGGACTGTAATACCGTCCTAGTTGAGCTCGTTATATGTTCTAAAATCTAAACACACAGTAATACCACACAGTAATTTTTACGCTTTTTACTCCCTTTACATCAAGTTTGGTAAAGGTAGTTAAAATATAACCAAGAAACCGCTCAATTATAAATTAAAATAATATTTATTCGGTATGGTAGTTAAAATTAGCCTGCCTGTTTTGTCCGATTAAATCGTAATAAACATTATTATAATTTTATCTGAAGAATGCATGCACAGTTCATAAAAAAAATACTTGCAAAAAAAATATTTCTAATATTTTTCGTAAAGATAACAAATCTGATATAAAAAGTGTTTTTTGAACAATTCAGGGTATTTGCAGTTTACCCGACAATGTGGGCATTGAAGTTTGTTACGGTTTTGTTCGTTATGTGGGTGTACTGCAGCGTTGCTGGTGGTGTGGGGGATGAAGACGACTATGACCGTAATGGTAACACATTTTTTATTTTTTTATTTTGGAGTTTTCGTTCACATGGGCATCAGGAATTGACCTAAGTAAAGCCTAAGCCTAACCATACCTAAAGCTAATACTTAAGCATAGGCCAGCTTTAAGTTTAGGTCAGTCAAGTCAGGAATTAATTCAAGCCATAAGCACATAAATCATCTAAATGTACCTATGTATGGGAGGCAGGCCAGGTCCAAGGGGGGCAGCAGCCCCCCCCATCATCTTCCCATGGGTATTATAATTCTGCAGATTATGTCCCACTGCTGGGCACGGCTATCTTCTGAGAACGAGAATGGATAAGGTCCGACACGCTGGCCTAATGCGGGTTGGCGGATTACACACCATTGAGAACGTTATGGTAGCCTATCGCCTCTTAAGGCTCACTTTCACCGACAACATAACAATCGTTTAGAGCAAAATCTGCCGTTTAAACATGAGTTTTTGTATGGGTAATAGGCTGATTTCATTTTGAATATTTGTTATTTTGTCGGTGAAACTGGCCCTAAGGGTGCACGTTTATTCGCGATATTTACCTTCACCGTTAACGTTATAATCAAATTCTGATCCGCGAATGAATTCGAAAATTTAGAGGTGCGGGTCGGGTTTGAACTCAGGCTGAGATTTATAGTGTACTGTATAAATTACTGAGACTTTACTTAAACTTTGTTCAAGCTTGATATACCTAGTACCTAATTTATTAAATAACTATCGACCACGTCAAGAAAAAAAATCAGGTACTTATGACAAATGATCCTAGGGTCATATTGTTCCAGATTACACTGACGAAACTTCGGAGAGTGATGATAATTTAGAAGACTTTTCAAAAAAAGATGACTGCAGGAATTGTACCCGAGATATATGCTGTGACATGCTATGCAAATATTATTATGGCGAGTATGGACTCTGCTCTAAGAAAAGGAGGGGACACTGCGAATGCGCTTGTTAAAGGGAACAAGTTGTTGACGACACGGTTGGCGCAGTGGCTAAGCGATTAGCTTTCTGCGCTACGTGCCGCGGGTTCGATCCCCGCACGGAACAAATATTTGTATGATCTACAGATAGTTGTTTCGGGTCTGGGTGTGTGTGCATGTGACATGTATGTTTGTAAACTGTACCCTCGATACAGGAGAAATCCTAGTGAGGGGCAACGTTTTTAAAAGAAAAAAAGAAAAAAAAAAAAAAAAAAAAAAAAAGCGGGTCGTTTTAAAAATTCAAAATTAGTCAGTCACGTAGTAACTTTGTATTATGAGGGGTAACCAATTAATGCAGCCTTCAGTACATTATAATATTATGTGTCAATGCATAAATCTGTCATATTTTTACTTTGAATTGGTTTTATTTTTATTTTATAATACCGACGTCTGACTTCCAATTTGGGAGAGTCCTATATCCAGCAGTGGAATTCGACAGTGATTTGTAACTTTTTAAAATAGGTAAGTATCTTTGTAGAATAAATTCGTAGCAAAAATGTTTGCCATATGAAAAATGTAGGTATTATCAAACTATTGCATCAAAAATGTCAATGCAATACAAGAAAAGTTGGTAGGAAACATCTCCAAACTAAAAGAAAAACGTTAAAAATAAGGTAACGATGTCGATCACGCGATCTCGATCCGCAACTGACTCCAACACACCAACAGACACTATAACATCAAAAATAATTAGGTTTATAGTGAAAAAGAAGAAAAAAAAAATACATTTATCACAAAAACCTACCCAGAGGAAAATAAAACTTCAATACAATTAATTGGTTAATTGTATAGGTCGCTGAGAAGTATTCTTGTGTGTCTGTGTAACCACACAGATAGAATAGTAGATACCTACACAAATATCAGCTATAGATAGTAAAAGTTGCTCATAATGAATTGAGTACAAGTGTTAAATACTCAAAGAATAAACCCTTTCCGGGTTTATATTATCCTTTTTGACTAACCTCAATACTCAATACTTATTGCGTTCCACAATGTAATTTTCTTAGGTGGTAAAATAACAATTATTTCGATCATTATGGACCCTGTCCTTAAACTGAACTTATACCTTGTATGTATGTGACCTAGGTCTAAGTAAGACATCGATGGTATAAGTCAGATAGGTAATTTTGTTTTTACGTGTCTAATTGCCTTCTTCCTGGCCGACTACCGACTAAAACAACGCGATGTTCCTTCGAGATACCTGGTAACGCCGAAGACACGGGATTCGCTCGCGCATTCCCCCGGCAAAGATAGTACCCTGAGTAACTAACTGTGGGCCGAGCACGAATGTTTTGACGTATCGTAACGTTAACGTAAGCAAATTTAGAATAAAAAATACACGATCAATCCATGATATTTTTTTCGAAAATAAATGCTTGGCTTTTACCTTTTCATAAAACAAGTGTGTCATTAAATTAAACAAAAATGCAATAGATTCATTGTATTTTATAATCAAAATTTGCTTATGTTAACGTTACCGTACGTCATACATTCGTGCTCGGCCATCTGTTCGGGATAAACAAGTGTGATACTGTTATGTTTGCTTTACCAGGCTTTACCGAATTTATTAAAAAAACAAATAGATTGTGTAGTAGAATATTAAAATAGGTATTATCCATAGAAATAATAAGTGTCCCAGTTAATAAGTCTATGGTATTATCCAATTGTGATCCAAACAAGAGAAAACACCTGAATTATTCAAGGCAAAAGTAGTTGTTATATTCGGCCTACATCCAAAATACCGTTAAAAATTCTTTCACCGAAATTAAATAGGTATAAAATACATTATTACCATATTTTCCGTAAACAGAAAATGTATATAATTATGCGGATGAGTCAGTGAACGTATAACGTTATGATTTGTGGCCCCATGCCGCCATTGTCGCGTGATCACGAATGTATTTTCCCTCCAAAAGTTATTAGCTCGTCTTCGATGCACGCTAGACACTGCCTGTCGCATACTCCAGGAGATAGGGACTCGATTGCAAGTTCAACCGAATTAAAATGTTGAATATATTTGCGGCCAAGGTTTGGGCTCTATTCAGTACGTAGGTAATAAAGGAATAATAAACGAGTAGGTATAGATAAGTACTACAGGATAATATAGGTACCAAAAATATAGAAGGTTACAAATAATTAATTATGGAAAATATCAAAGTTTTGCTACATTAAATTAATATGGAAAGGTTGTGTTGATCCTTTGTTGACTTCCATACAGGAGTCCAAAATAGATCCTGGCCCGTATTTCTAAGTTTTCAAATTCTTGTGCGATCCCATTTTGTTTATAGGAAAATAACGTTAGAGAACCAGCACAACTGAGAGGGCTCCAAAAAGTTCTCATGTGGTGGACTAAGGTCTAATCCAAACTCTTCTCATTCTCAAGTATTTTTATCAGATTTTCTGTGCTTTTCAATCCATACATGACATAGATATATGGATTCTAATAGAATAGAATAGATCTTTATTTAATTTAAACCAGATCTGGTTTACATGAAATAAAGGCACTTAACAAATGTCGAGACTTTAGGTAGGTACCTACGTGGTTCAAAATGATGAGAAGAACCGGCAAGATAATGTGAGACTTGTAAGTATAGTGTTTTGCTTTATGACAAAGCTACTATTTTCCACTTTCCACACTCGCTCCGCGCCTATACATCCTGAAGAAAAACTTTTCCATCGACACGAAACAGACATACCCAATATTCCCGCGAGTGTGAAAGGGACAAAACACAGGAAGGAGCAAAAAATTCTTATTCCGAAACTCATTCCTTTTTCGACAAGCTTGTCTATTGGCGGTAGCGCGCGCCCGCGATGCCTTCCATATTCAAACATTTGAATTTATAGGTTCTTTATCGTGTCGACTTCCTAGACACGTTACTAGTATTGCAAAATATAATATTATAATACTATCCGGTTCGCATAAATTTCACATTGTTTTGAACATAAATCGCAATAGGTTTCGATAGTTGGCGTGTAAGTGATAGGTATGGGTTCGACAAGTTACATAACAAAGCCAAAGTCTACGGGGTACAGAGTGAAGAGCGGTTCCAGTGCTGGTTCCGATAAAGAGATGAATGGGAAGCTGAAGCGGCCAAAAATTCGGCAAGTACTAACGACCTAATAAAAAAGTTTTAGTGAGAAAGAGTTTGTTTAAAAAATGTTGGAAGAATATTAAATGCGTTTTGAATCAAATAATTTGACTTCGGGTACGCAGTTCATATAAATACTTTTGAAAATTTATTTTTTCAGCTTTCCAACGTTCGCATTTCTTTAATTTTCTACGTTAACAATTTTTTTCAAGCCTCATTCTTTTATTCATATTTATTTATTTAGGCTACGGCAATATTTCTTTGTACGGATATAACACAGTTTATTTACATACACATAATGAAGGAAAATTATTTTTTAAGAGTAGGTACATACCATGTACATACAGTCCCTTTTATAATTGTGACAGTGAAGTGTTATATTTATTATATTACAGTCTTTTAACAACCCGAATCCAGTCGTAATTTGAGTTTTTTTCAATAAAATCCCACGATATCTTGCCCGTAGCAGAATTTCAAGCGATTCGTGTTTAAAAAAATAAGTAGCTAAACATTGACACTATCGATTGTAATAAAAAAAAAAAAGTAATTTAAAAAAAAAATGCCTTCTTTCTCATCGATGACTGATGGGTTCCATTTGTAATACCACAATGCAGCTGGTCTACCGCGCAATTAAAATGGTAAAGAAAATCAACTCTGGTAATAAACTTCAATACGATCGTGAGACACTAATGCACTAAACTTAAGCTACCTTGTAAAAAATTTAACCATCATGAAGATGCGAGCCTTAATTTCATGATCGGTAGCATTTTTACAGGTACCTAGCTCGAAGTTTAGTCTCTCACAATCGTAATTAAGTCAATTACCAGAGTTTAAGTTCATTACCATTTTAGTTACGTGGTAGATCCTCAGGTCGAAAGTTTGCATTCACCTTTTACAGTACATACCTAGGATTCAGTTACAAGCAAGCAAAAATGTGTTCCTATGAACAGAGGGCTTACTACCAACTCTTAAATTAGGGCTGAAAATCAACTGCCCGGATATTTCCAGTATAAGCTGACCTCGCACTGTATATGCTTTTCGTACAATGTAAGGTCAGCTTATTCTGGAAATTTCTGGGCAGTCCAATTTCAGCGCTGCTATAAGAGCTCGTAGTAGTAAGTCGTAAGGCATGTTGTAAGGCGGCTGTTGAGTGTCGGGTTACGGCTTCAATTCTATAGTACTGCACAATTGCACAATCGTAAGATACTAGAAACGCCAGCAATATTTAATGAATTGACGAAGCTAGCTAATAGAAACGTGATTACGTTAACGTAACGTAACGTAACGTTAATTTAACGTGCTAACCCCATAGATACATTTTGCTGGTATTAAATTTCTATGCTCTAGCGCAGGGATCACCAAATGGCGGACTGTGGTCCGCCATTTGTTTTTTTTGTGCAGACCTTAACAAATCGATAATCTTATTTATTTGTCAGAGTATCGAAAAATATAAAATCATAATCTGTGGTAATTTTATTTAGCCCTCGAAACGCAGCGCGGGCTTTTTGCATTAGGTACCTAGATAAATATTTCCTCAATATTTTTATTATTGATATTTTTAAGCTTGGTCATTATCTACCAACCGGACCGCAACAATCTTATTATTTACTAGCGGCCCGTCCCGACTTCGTACGGGTAGGTACAAAGTTAGCGGTAGATACTTTTTAATATTCATCAATTCTTGACCTCTTACAAAGCGTTCCCGTTCTCGAATACATCGCACCGTACATCACAACTTCGCGGTCTTAAGGTTATGTAAAATTAGTGTCAACTTTCAAAGAACTTTTAATTTCTCTTAAACCATCGATCGTTTCTCACTTCAAATCAATTTTCACCCCTATTTCGCCCCTTTAGGAGATGAATTTCCAAAAACGCAGAAGCACGTATTTCTTTATTTCTAATCAAAAGCCTAAATCTCAATTTTCACGTTTCTAACTTCAAAAACATGTTTCACCCCTATTTCGCCCCTTTAGGAGATGAATTTCCAAAAACGCAGAAGCACGTATTTCTTTATTTCTTACCAAAAGCCTAAATCTCAATTTTCACGTTTCTAACTTCAAAAACATGTTTCACCCCTATTTCGCCCGTTTAGGGGATGAATTTCCAAAAACGAACAATCACATGTTTCTTTATTTCGAACCAAAAGCCAAAATCTCAATTTTCACGTTTCTAACTTCAAAAACAATTTTCACCCCTATTTCGGCCCTTTAGGGAATGAATTTCCAAAAACGCAGAAGTACGTGTTTCTTTATTTCTAACCAAAAGCCTAAATCGCAAGTTTCACGTTTCTCACATCAAAACCAATTTTCACCCCTATTTCGCCCCTTTAGGGGATGAATTTCCAAAAACGCAGAAACACGTGCTTCTTTATTTCTTACCAAAAGCTTAAATCTCAATTTTCACGTTTCTAACTTCAAAAACATGTTTCACCCCTATTTCGCCCCTTTAGCCCCATGAATATCCAAAAACGACCAATCACATGTTTCTTTATTTCGAACCAAAAGCCTAAATCTCAATTTTCACGTTTCTAACTTCAAAAACAATTACCACCCCTATTTTGGCCCTTTAGGGGATGAATTTCCAGAAACGCAGAAGTACATGTTTCTTTATTTCTAACCAAAAGCCTAAATCTCAAGTTTCACGTTTCTCACTTCAAAAACAATTTTCACCCCTATTTCGCCCTTTTAGGGGCTGAATTTCCAATAACGTGGTAACACGTGTTTCTTTATTTCTAACCAAAAGCCGAAATACCAATTTTCACGTTTCTCACTTCAAAAACAATCCCAATATTCACGTATTACACTTCGAAAACAATTTTGACCCCTATTTCGCCCCTTTAGGGGATGAATTTCCAAAAACGCAGAAACACGTGTTTCTTTATTTGTAACCAAAAGCCTAAATCCCAATTTTCATCTTTCTCAGTTCAAAAATGAAGGGACTCCCATACAAACTTTCACCCCCTTTTTAACCCCTTTAGGGGCTGAATTTTCAAAAACCCCTTCTTATTGCTTGCCTACAATACAAAAGGGACCTACCCTCCAAATTTCGTGACTCTAGCTTCAGCGGTTTCGGCTGTGCGTTGATGATAAGTCAGTCAGTCAGTCAGTCAGTCAGTCAGTCAATCAGGACTTCTCTCTTTATAATATTACTATGATTAAATGGACCCCGAATTGTACTTGTTGCTGCTCTAGCGATTGTAGATGGTACCTACACTTGTCTAGGGGGTAGGTCATGTAGTGTCATCGGGGTTTTCTGTCAAGAAATTCTCAGTAGCAGCCCGGAGTGTGGCATTGTGCCCGGTGGCTGGCAATAGGCCCACCCTCTATTACATGGCACCTAATAACGGTACGGGCCTACTAAAGGGCACCTCTGCCTAACCCCTCGGGAAATACAGCCGTGATACTATGCTAAGTTTATAATTATCATTACATTATCATTTTTCGTGACTGGACCTATGGATTACAGACAAATCAATCCGGATGATACAAATATATTTTATTCAGTGCGAAGATCGAACCCGCGACTCGGCGCAGAAATCAGACTCGGTGCCAATACCGAGTCTCGATGGCAATGTTGGACAATTATTGTTGTACGAAACCAGACTAAACCAAAATATCATTTTACGTCCAAACTTAGAATCGAACCCTGTATCTCGAAATCGTTATCTAATCGTAAAGTAGCTAGTGCTTGTTAGCACTATGCCAAGCCTTTATTTTAATATCGTATCAGCACTTGAGGCATAAATCGATTGCATGCCCTCGCCTGCATTAGTCGCAAACTATTTATTTACCACAACAACCGTTACCATGACAACCGCATTGTGTAATCGATATCTGACCGATTGTTCCCGCACTCGACAACCCGGCGCAATGCGCAACACTACTTCTGAATTCCGAATTTGATTTTTAATTTTTCTTTTTTGTTTCGATATTCAAAATGTTTTATTTCGTTAATAGTTGACTTGTTTTTTTAATTTAATTATGTATTACACGAATTATTTAAACAGGCGGCCAAGTAAGATGAACGATTATGGATTGAAGCGGGTTCCAGATTACACCGAGTTGGCTTACAAAGAGGCGGTGTCCAAGTTGAGATACTTTTTGTCGGGGAATTACGCGCCAAGTGTAAGTAAATTTACTATTCATTTTTCGATTATAATAGTACCTACCTACCAGTAAAAATCGTCACTATCTCCTATTTATTAAAACGCTTTTATTAGCTTCACCTGTAACTAACTAACTAACGAACTAACTATGTAAAAAAATCTTGGAAGTTAAATTTGACCCACTTCCCGGTTTCCGATTGAGCTGAAATTTTGCATACACGTTTAGTTTGGATGACAAAAGCGTTTTCTTTAGTTTTTTTTGTAAACTATAATATTTTTTATTATTAAATAGGTAGGTTCTTAATTAAAAATGAGCTACCAGGCAGGTATTTCATAATATTATGATAATGAAATATTTTTAATTTTGTATACCTACCAAATTTTATATAAATAATTTCCAGGCCTTTGGATTTTTTAATAATTAGGGATAACTTATAGGTATTTTACTGTTGTATCAAATCAAATCAAATCAAATCAAAATAATTTATTTGTTATAAATAAGTGTATGCATAATTACTTAAATCTTAGATAGGTTATAGAGTTCAGAATTAATTATAAACAGAAAAATAATGCGTCCACGGTTTAGGGCCCATCCACACTCGATACTTTTAGAAGCAGAATCGTTTTCGCGTTCCTTATCCACTTTTTGTAAGCAAAAGGCAGCCGACGAACGCGAAATCACGCGATTCTGCTGCTAAAAGTAGGAATCGAGTGTGAACGAATCCTTACACGGGAACGTAAAATGTTTTTTTTTTATATAATGTTAAAAATTAAAATAGTGCGAAAGTTTATTATGAAAGTGTTAGTTCTTAAAACATTTCGGATATAATAGGTAATATACATACTGGTCGAACTGAGAACCTCCTTTTAAATCATTATCAGCTTATATCAGTCCACTGCTGGACATAGGCTTCTCCAATTACACGCCATTTAACACGATCCTCGGCTACTCTCATCCTGCTACCAGACCACCTGCGAAGAATGAAATTTCTCCTCATTTTATGTCGACCAAAAAAATCTATAAAAAACCGTGAAACACATTTTTATGTCAGCTAAAAAAATCTATAAAAAATACCAGGTACGCAGCTATGGAGGATCGGCTTCGGTGAAGAACTTGGACGAGTCTGACGGCGATGTGGACAAGAAGTACATGAGTTCCTACACATTGGCGGAGTACAAGCCACGGCCGCGGCTCACTGCGAAGTATGCGACGCTGTACGCCGACAGTTTGAACAACTACACTCCACAACACACTACACCTGGTGAGTAGTTGAGTACCTTCATCCTGGATGAAGCCAGGAGGTGACCGGTTCAAATTAATTAAGTAATTGAAATTAAAATTGGGTTGTGCGTCAGTTCATCTTGTAAAAAAATCGTCTGGAGAATCGGTGGTTGGGGGCATAAAAATAATAATAGGTATTCACTTAAAACCTTCATCACAGAAGAGATCAGTAGATAATCCTTCTCCCTCATTCGTTCGGTAAAATCTAAACTAATATTATATAGAGAATAGATTCGATTTTTTGTATGTTTGTTTGTAATGGATAAACTAAAAAACTACGGGACCGAATTTAAAAATTCTTTCACCAGCAGAATGCTATATTATCACTGAGTAACATAGGCTATAATTTATAAAGATATCACGCGGGCGAAGCCGCTGGCGGAAGCTAGTGGTACAATATAATGCCGGATCCACACCGGCCGGAGCCGAGCGAGCGCGAACGAAGCCATCTCTCAAACGGGAGCAAAAGACACGCTTCAGATTGAGAGAAAAAGAAGCATTAAAAAAAAATCACCGATTCGTCGAACAGACGAACAACTCTTGAATTTGTAAGCACGTCAACTGGGCCACCACTTCTTCTTCAACTTTGTGGCATTGAAGTGTTGCACTAGGATTTCTCCTGTATCGAGGGTACAGTTTACAATACATCGCGCATGCACACACATCCAGACCCGGAACAACTATCTGTAGATCATACAATACTTGTTCCGTGCGGGGATCGAACCCGTGGCACGAAGCGTAGAAAGCTAATCGCTTAGCTGCATCAACCGTGTCGTCAAATAATAGTAGTGTTAATACTAAGTGGTACCAGCAGCGCCGCCTCCAGCCGCCACGACGGCGAGTGCTGGTGACCTGTCGGGGGGCACCAACCCTGACGTCATCAACTTCATACAGAAGCAGGAGGAGTACATCGAACAACTCGAGCGGGAGAGCCAGTACTGCAGAGTACGTATACTATCTGACCATCATTCTTCATCTTTTAGTCCATGTTACGAGCTCGACTAATGCCGTACTACAGTCCTATTTTACCCGTAACAACTATGTGTAAGCGCAGTTGTGTTCTGAGTGGTAGGAACAGCTATTGAAATTATCGAAACAAGAAATTCCAAAAGGCTTAGAAGAAAGAAAGAAAAATAATTTATTATCACAACCAAAAAATGAAGGAAAAACATATTTCATAATAAGTTTTGTACCTACCAAAGAGGCTTAGCATAATGGCAGCCTTAGGTTGGCAACGCGTGTAGTCACGGAATGCGGTGGACGCAAAGATATATTTTATATAGGATGACTGGCTGAACGAGGGAAACATTGAAGGAGGGTATTGTACTCATCATTACGAACAACTTTTACTATGGGACAAAACGAGAAATCGCGAAAATAAAATCTGCTGTTGCGTACATTTAGTAGAGTATCTAATATTGAATTAATTATATGGAACAGTTGTTCTTTTTCGCGATTTCTGGATTGGTCCCGTAGTAAAGGTTGTTCATAATTATGAGTACAATACCCTCCTTCAATGTTTCCCCCGTTCAACAAGTCACCCTGTATAAAAAAGTAGAACTATGACGGGAAAATTAATCTCCATTTTTCATTCCAAAACTACCAAGATTTTTCTATCAGTACCTCACTTACTTGTCCTGCAGGATGAGCTAAACAACCTCCTGGGCAAAGTAAAAGAAGTAATCTCGGAGAACGAGCACCTCCACGAGGCCCAGAAGGACAAGCTGATCTCCCGCATGTTCCACTCTTACAATGGTTCTGAGAGCGACGAGTTGGACGATTTGGGGGACAGCACCGGCCTCGACAGCGACAACAAGGTACCAAGACAACATAAGTATCAAGAAGATTTGAGCGCAACTTCGAAATTCATGTTCTGATTTGTAGTAGTACCTAGATGCATAGATACCTCGATCCTAGTTCTATATTGCGTATCATGGATCAGACCATCTAACCGAACAACTTTCTCTATAGGACCAACTTCGTAATCGCGAGCAAATAATCAGCTGTTCCAATTCCCACCACACAGCCCACAAACTTCAATACCTACTCAATTACGATGTTAGTCCTATACAGAAAGTTGACTTGAAACTTGAAAGAAACTGAACGTTTGATGATCTGATCCACACTCATAATTATGATGCTACGTATTTCTGATACACGTTGTATATACGAGTTATACTGGGGCAGTACTACACTCCCACGTCTCCCATCTATTAGTCAGGCTTGTACTGAAATTAATGTATAGCTTGATATAGCTGTGCGTACAGTCGGCCAAATAATTGGTCTATCACCCCAAGGTAGCAATTTGTTTGCACGCCATTAAAAAGGTATAAAATAATATTCTCTTGTCAATCGATTCGATTCGATTTTCATTTGATAGGAAGTTCTGTTGAAGTTGATAGAGCAATTTTTTGGCCACTTGTACATTGTCCTTTGTACTTTGTCCATTATTTTTGTTCAACAGACCACTCCACTCAAAGCCCGCAAGTCAGCGAAGTCTCGCTCCACGAAACTGGAGGGTCCGAACATCGTGTTTGAGTCCCGCATCGCTGAGTTGGAAGCTCAGCTGATGCAAAGCAAAATCGCCCTTAAGAAACTTCAGGTAGAGTTTAAATTTATTAACGAGATTCATCTTAGCTTAGGCGGTATTTGCTTCCAACTAACGTATACACCTATTTTGATCAACATGAGAATTCAAGCCTCAGAATTTAGCTCTAAGGAGCAAAACAATGGTAAATGATAAAAATAATAATGTATTCGCACTACATGCGATAGAACCAAAATTACTTTTTAAACTTGTTATACAGGGTGATCCGTCGTGAATCGTGATGGTTCAGTATGAAACTACAGGAGAAAAAGAATTTTGTTTAAAGGAACCATGTCGTCGATTTTAGAGTTTTGTCTCCTGTTTGAACTGAAACGAAAGTTCCGTACTTATTTGTATAATAAAATAATGAAATCTAATGTCATTTTTAATTGTAAACACGTGATTTCGTCAGTAAGATTTATTATTCCTTATAACTTACAACCTACGGGATCAATTTTTGTAATAAAATAACATTTTTTTAATTGGAAAATGACCAGGATCCAATCTTTGACAGCAGTTTTTCTTAATTATTCTATAATCGATGACGGTTCCTTCGAGCAGCTTCGAGCCCATCTCGATGGATTACCCTGTATAATGACTACATTAGAAATGTATAAAACGCTAGCACTGTATACTAATGTGCTAGCACTTAATACATTTCTAATAATGGCAATACGCTTTCTCCAAACATATAAAAAGTCCTTTGCAACATTCGTTTCACTGTTTCCTTTCTTCTTTTCTTCTTCTTTCTTGTTCAGGAGGAGAATAATGAGAACAAGCACAAGTTGGCCTCTGGGCTTGTTGACACAACTTGCCTTGACGGCTTCAAGCGCCAGATCGACAATCTACAAAGGTATGTTAAATTAGCACCTCCATAGCTCCCCAGAGCAACGGCCTGAGCCCTGCCTAGCCTTAGCCCGAGTCCTGATGGATCAGGGGTCGATAAAAAATAGATTTGTTGAATGTATAAGTTTATTAATGATCACAATTTATTAGAAGTTTGAGAGCTATAAGTACAATCAGCCATTTTTCCAGTAAAATACAATCACTCCCTTTCGGCGAATGTCAACTCATCATATATATCAAACGAAAATAAGAGTAAGATAAGAAAGGGTAATGAGCAAGTAAAAGCTGGACGGAACGGACCCTAACTAGCTAAAATAGGTTTTACCTTCCATTACAAAAGAGTTTTGACAGTTGCCTTTCACTGCAAAAGAGAAATGAAGAAAGAGTTCGTTATTAAATTATTTTTACTCGTTCAGTCCTCTCCGCTAGACTCTTTGTTGGTGGAAGCATTCTATGAAGTTTACCGTTGAGATTCAAACGGAGTCCGTACAGAGTCTGCTCCATTGCCAGTGGAACCCCGGCTTTATGCTGTTATCACCGTGAGATTAAATTCTCCAATAGGGACAAGTCATCACTGGAGGCTCAGATATCGAAGTTGAAGCTAAGTTTGGAGCAACGAGATGACGATGGCCGATACAAACGAGGGTCAGACGTGGTGGAACACCAGCTCAGAGAGGAGCGGAACAACTTGGAGGCCGAAGTGCGCAGACTTAAGGTATTTCTCCAAAACGGATGGACCGATTTCAATGCAGTTTGTTTTTATTCGTAAGCTAGTTTCATCGGGTATCGTCTTAGCTATGTTTCATGAAAATCTGTTCAGCCGTTAAAAGTTACAGCTCTTTTTCTAGTTGGGGTCGGGGGTTTTTGACGGTTATTTTATTTATTTAAAATGCTTTATCTATAATGTACAAAGGCGGTCTTAATGTCGTAGGCTTTCTCTACCAGACAACCTTAGGGTGATACAGAGATAATGAAGGTAGATGCACCAAAAAACAAAATTGATAAGAGGAGGGTAGACAGAATTATATTTACTAGTGGTCGTCCAGTGGCCGAGATTCGATCAAGTATCTATTATTTAAAAATGTTAGTTTTCTGTACTCCTTCTCGATATAAACTTTTACTATGCCATATGTCACACTCTTCCGTGCGCGCAATATGCTTATAAAGAGGTACAAAGTTTATAGATATATTATTACATAGTAAACGAATATATAAACTTACACAAACATTACCTATATGTTGAAGATCATGGATACTTCTTCATACTTACCCAAAGAATCTGTAGCGTCCACTAATATCGCATCAGCAAACGGTCTTGGTATGTAATAATGCCTAAGAAAACAATCCAAAGAATATTTAAGGATTTAAAAAAAAATTAAAACTCAATTTTCTATTTTCATAATTCTGCCTATGTTCCTTGGGGAAATTTGTTCAGATTCATGGACCCGCCGCCTGATTACGTACCTATGATAAATATACTGTGATTGGTGTTATATGCTTTAAGTAAATATATGACAGTTGCTGTCGCAAATAAACATGCTATTCAGTATCCTCTTATGAAAAAGTCTATAAGCGAGAAAGGGATGCATTGTTTGTCGCTGTGGCTGTCAAATTTTTTTACGTAATCACGGCGCCTAATAGTTACCTCCTAAAATATGGCTGGTCATTATTATTTCACGCTGTATTTAGGATGTGAGTCTCGAGACAACAATCTGATGATTGCAGGATGACCTGGCCAAAGAGCGTAATAAGGTCCGCGAGCTGGCGGGCGAGGGCAGCCGGCGCGCCATACAGGAGCGCAGCGCGGCCGAGCAGCGCTACAACGCGCACTTCGACGAGCTGCAGCACGACCTCGCCGCGCAGTACGACAACGTGGCCAAACTGCAGGTTATTGTAACATTATTATTAAATTAGTTAGTTACTTTATTGTTATTGTTTTATATTTGTGTATATTTTTGTATTTTATTGTATGGGCCAAGTTGCCTGAAATAAAATGGAATATTATATTATTTAACTATCTTCTGTATTTAGGGTCCTACTTTTCTAGTCCCGCGAAAAATAAAACAGCTTTTCCATACATTTAATTCAATATTACTCGATGTACAGCAGATTTTTTTAATTCATTTTGCTGCGGCGCAGACGACGGCCTTTTTGTCCGGCAAACTACCGCGGAGAATTTTTTTTACGACAAAATATTGCCGCAGTCAAAAATATTCGGGATGGACTCGACGTAGACGACAGTTACTTCGTATGTAGTTGTCGTTAAAACTCTAGTGTCCTCACTGGCAACAACTACCAACCACAATCATTCTAGTCCGCGGTAGTTTGCCGGACAAAAAGTCCGTCGTCTGCGCCGCGCCTTAAGATCTTGGTAATAATTAGTCCGAATAAATTATTATAATATTATTATAGCATACTTATTTTGTAATCAGATGGACCTGGAGCGTCAACGTCGCGAAGAAAATGAGCTGAAGCGGGAGATATCCATGAAGAACGCGGCCATCGACGAGCTCAAGATGGAACTTAAGAACAAAACTTGTGGGTGCTTTTGTATTTACACTAAAACCTTTTTTCGCACAAAAACTCTATTAGCTTCACTGTAACTATGTAAAAAAATCTTGGAAGTTAAATTTGACCCACTTCCCGGTTTCCGATTGAACTGAAATTTTGCATACACGTTTAGTTTGGATGACAACGGCGTTTTCTTTAGTTTTTTTTTTAAACTATAATATTTATTTTGCGTAACGTTTCGCGGGTTCGATCCCCGCACGGGTCAAATATTTGTATGGCAAATCATGATAGATGGTTCTTTGTTCGTGGTTCACTGTGACTAGAGGTGTAAATATTTATTGGAGATGAAAAAATTAAGTGAAGAAAAAACGGATATTTCTGGATTAGGTAAAGTCGATCGAACAAGCGTAGGTAGAGGTACAATACTGATACTAACACAGGGGAAGATTAATAGTTATTTGTTATACAAGAGTGCAAAGTTGCTTTTTAACCGCGTGTTCAATTTTGATGACCGAGCAAGCGAAGGATCCTAAAATTGAATCACGAGCGCAGCGAGTGATTCAAAATTAGAATCCTGAGCGTTAGCGAGGGAATCAAAAGAGCACGAGGTGAAAAATCTTTGCACTCGAGTGCAACACGTAACTTTTCATTCCACCTCAGCGAGGAAATGACTAAATGCAAAAAAAAAAGTTTAATTCACAAACTTAGTGCACACGATGTTCTAAATTCAATTTACTTTATCCTCTAGAGAATAAAAACGGCTTTTCCACTCAGATATTGAAGATTAAAAATACTCTTTCCGAGATGGTGGGATGAAAATTTACTTTATCCTCTAGAGAATAAAAACGGCTTTTCCACTCAGATATTGAAGATTAAAAATACTCTTTCCGAGATGGTGGGATGAAAAGGTTTTTTAAGGTATACATATAAGTATCATGTAGGTAGGTTTTTTTTTTTTTAACATTATTAGATATTCGTCACATTTGGTGTTCTATTCCATTCTAGTTAATGTAAGTATTTTACTTTATCAGAAAAATGGTTTTTTCATGTTTTTTTTCTAGAATGTTACAAATCATATTCCTTTTTTTTTTCAATTTACATCACTACTTGTGATTCAATTTACATCAAGTGTGCAGTGACGTCATCGTAGTCACGTGTTAGCTCAGTTTTATTTATTTGAACAGTTTCGAGACTTCAGATGAACGCACTGTATATTTTAGTTATTCTAGTGGAACTCCTGATTTGATTCAAGGTTTCTTTCCAGCATCTCTGCAAGCGGACTTGGCTCAAGCTCACGCGGAGAAGGCGTCTCTAGACGAAGAGTTAGCCAGCGCTCGTCTGGCCATCGAACGTCACCAGCGTCAGGCCAAGCATGAGACCAACCGACTCAACTCAGAAGTAAGAATCGTAGAAGTACAGATTACAGCTAAAATTTTTTGTGAAAAGAAAAAATCGACTGCGACCAGTAGGGTAACCACGATACACGCTCGTCATCGGGGTCGATTCAATTTTGACAGTTCAACAATGTAAATTGCGTTGTTCCAAGTGTCGAGCGCAGTGATTTTTAAATCATAGGGGCATTCATAAAGTACGTCACACTAATTTCGTGATATTTTGACCCCTCCCCCGTCCCTGTCACAGTTGATCACATTTGTGATCAACTGTGACACACTCACACTAGGGAGGTTTCCCTAGTGTGACGTCACACTAGGGAGGTTTCCCTGGTGTGACGTCACATATTTTGCAATTTTGCATCTAGAAATTACTTTGACTATCAAAGAGAAATTATTAAATTAAAACAGCAGTTCCGAAATTAGTTTTATTTCCATTTAAATTATTTTTTAATATGATTTTGAAATGTGACGTCACGAAACTTAGGACCCACTCCTTGTCACTTAATTTCACACTTCGTCGACCCCCTCCCCCCTTAACGTGTGACGTACTTTATGGATGGTCCCATACTGCGCAATGTAAATTGCTGAACTATCAAAATTGAATTGATTCTGATTACGAGCGTGTATATCATGGTAACCCTGCTGGGGTGACCTATTCTGTAAGAAAATCTCGTATCTCGATTCGAATCTCATTCTTAATGTAGGTTGATATTTGACAAATTGTCATACGATAATAAACGTGTAACATAATAATAGGAGCTGTGAACATGACTAGAGCATTCACAGCTCCGTTGTTACGCTATCGTATATGGACGCTGTTAAACAATACAATGTCAACCCACATTCTCGCCATTTTGAGTAAATCGTGTTCAAAGTATAATATATACTTTTAATGAATTTGTTAGTAAAATATCAAGAAACATCGACTATGTGAACTTATTATGATTTTACTATATAGGAAGATTATAATTCTAATAATATAAACAGTTACTGGTAGTTTATTCTTCGTAAAAAGTGCAAAATATGATATGACAAAATCATTTATTGGCCGTTTAATATTGAAAAACGTTTTAATCCTCATAACACACTATTGGTAAACTGGAAACAACTAATTCTAAATTGACTTGCTATATGCTAAGTAATATAACACTGTATTGATTAATATTTTATTAGGATAAATTTAAGCAGGAATAGTGTCAAGAGTAAAGAAAAATTACTTTTACAGCTAATTAATAGCCTTTTATTGATCAGTCGATTCTGTTGCGCACCTTTACAGGACTAAACTAAACTAAGGGCGTTTGAAAAGGGTGAAAGCTTTTAGTCTAGTTTCTGTTTGAAGTTATTTGACCGTTTTGTTTTTCTTTCTGAAATTCTCCATTACATTAATGTAATCCATCTGCAGTGTAGAGGCGGATCTGGTTCTTCTGACATAATCAATACGGACGTAAAAGAAAGTATCCTGACCAAAAGGTCAGGATACTTTCTTTTACGTCCACTTTTAAGTCTTCTTTTTTCTCCTTCATCTCTTTCAGATTCTTCACCGTCTCTGGTTTCGGGTATAAAATCAGGATCTTCTAAATTCATTTTCTCTTTATCTCTTCTATCTGTTTCTTCATTATCAATAGTTTCTCGTACAATATTCCAATTTCGTTCTCCTCTATCTGAATGGTTATCTTGATTCACGCGTAAACATTCAGCATCACATAATTTTTCATCAGTAACTACATCATGTTACGAGTTTGTAAAGGTGGAAAATAAGCTTCAATTGCTGCTGTTCATTCAAGATCTAGGACAATACCAGGTGCTAGGGAAGTTTTTTCCTGGTCGACAAACTCTATAACAGCTGGTGAAATAGCCGAAGGACCTTCCTAAGTAAGTCCTGTTCCGATATATTCATATACGGAAATGAAGCATCTGCTAGAATAGTTTCCTCACTATTAGGTCTTACATCGGTCACACTCCCGAGGCAACGATGCAGCGGATGAGCTCACTAGAAGGGGATTTAGCACGGTGGCTGTGGGTCTGGAACCCATGGCACCACTCCCCTTCGGACACCTACGCTCCCTGGTAAGACAACGAATCAGGGTAAAACACAACAGCTCATGGCAGAACCACAGTGAGTGCAGGCAAGCCAAAGAGGCCCTACCGGCGGTAGACGTCCGTATCACCAGGCAACTACTCAGACTGACGAAACAACAGCTACGAACGGTAACAGCAGCCCTCACCGGCCACGGTAGTTTTAACAAACACCTCTCTGTTATAGGAGTTACAGACCATGTACTTCGGTAACCTGAGTACTCTCCGAGAAATCGCCGGCAACATCAAATGTCTGCTGGCCTTCCTCGAGGAGCTGGGTTGGCTAGAATAAAACGATCTAGTTCCACCCTTACGCAAAATACGGGCATCGACGTGGAGTTGCGGAAACTCGCCCGCGTTACCATTACCATTAGGTCTTACATCTGCATCAGAAGATCTAATTGCAACACTATCGAGGTTTCAAGTTCCTTACAGATGTAAGGAACTTGAAACCTCTATGGAGAATATCTTATTAGACGCTCAACCGTCTAATGAGACATTCTCCATAGAGGTTTTAGGAAGATCTTCCTTTGGTTTCACGAGATCCACAAGCATGTGGCCCCTTGATTTTGGCAGCAGCAGTCTGGAATGATGTCAATGGTAAAAAAAGATTCGAGATTTGCAGCATATTGCAGTTATAAAAATATTAATTGATTGAATTACCTACATATGAAATATTTTTAATAAGAATAACACTAGTGTTACAATTTAAAATTGCTTTATTTTGATATTTTACAAAAACATGTCAAAGCATTTAAAAGAAAATTTAATGTAAAAATTAAACCTTAGAAGTGATAATTTATTATGCAATAAAGTGTTAAGCTGCAGAACTCACTTACAAGTGTTAGTATTTTGCCTACTTACTATTTTGCAATAACAAGTCAAACGAATTATTTAAGTTTATCCTTTATATTAAAAAGAAACTAATAATATTTTTACTTTTCCAGGTAAATAAGACTATGTTTTCTTCAATTACATTATTCATTACAACCGTACGAACTATTTTTTATTCATTTACCGGCAAAATAGACTCGAAAAGGATTTTCTTTCTAAAACCTATGAAATACGTAATATTTGGACTCACTTTCAGCATAATATTATAAATCCGCACTCTTTTCACCTTTTCCTCAAAATTTATTAACTTATAACATTAGCAAGATATTTTATTCCTTTATTAAACCGAACTCCATTGTTGACAAGAACTGGAATCGATTGATTCAAGTTTAGCAATAATGTGTTAATCCTCATAACCTCTTATTACTTTAGACAGGTGTCGCTGTTTTAAGAAGAAATTGATGTTAAGGAACATAGTGTATTATTGTAAAATGCTACATGCGAGATTGTAGTTTTGTTTTAAGTGTTTTTTCAATATTTTTGGTAGTAAAATAATTTAAATCAGTTAACACTGTATTGAAAAACGTACATAATCGCCTATAGAAGTGTTTGGCATCAAAATCTAATTTTTTACCATTTTGTGGGTTGACTCAGTATTGCTTAACAGTGTCCATATAAGAGTCAGATTCGAATCGAATTGCGAGATGTTCTTACAGAATAGCTAAGCTGCAGGTCTACCGCGTAACTAAAATGGTAATGAACATCGACACCGGTAATTAACTTCAACGCGATCGTGACAGACTAAACTTTGAGCTACCTTGTAAAAAATTACCGATCATGAAGATAGGAGTCTGGGGCTTCATGATTGGTAATTTAATAATTCACGAATAAAAATTAATAAATGATTAAAAATTATATAAACTTATATGAGAGCTAATTCTTAGGAAACAACTATGCCAGTTAAATAATACTATTTTACCGTAAAACTAAAGCCCCGAAATCTGCAACATTATCTTCGTGTTTCCTTTTAATCAATTTTCTGCTAAAATTGTTTTAATTCCGTTTCGTTCTAGATCCAATCTCTTCGTCAACGCTTGGATCGCGCTGATGCAGATCTGGTCCATTCACGTCGAGAGAATCTACGTCTGTCCGAACAAATAGCCAACTTGGAGAAAGAGGTATTTGTACTCTTAACATTATATTTACTGGCATTTAGACTCATCTCTTACTCGAATTGTCTCCATTAAGTGATATTATTCCTCTAGACATCACGATTTGCATTATGGCTGTCTTGATCATATTAAACAAATTGCCAATATCCTCTATAGATTTTATCAAATTCTGTTGAGTTTGAAGATAACCTAACCTAACCGTCAAAATCCCCCGATTTCAACTAGAAAAGGATTTGTAACTTTTGAACGGACGAACAGATTTTTATGAAACAGTTAAGAACACTCTCGATTGAGACACCTTTCAAACGAAAAAACTTAATCAAAATCGGTTCATCCGCTATGATGCTATAGACTGATACACAGATACACACTACAAATTTATAACACCCCTCTTTTTCATCGGGAGTTAATAAATAAAAGTTGCCTATTAAATTCTGTGTAGAGAAAATTGTTTGAAAAAGAAGCTTGTAATGTTCTATTCGCAGCAAACCTTGAGGAACTTGACGCCGATATCGCCGCAGAAGAACAAGAAAGAAAAGGAGCTGTCAACCATGCTCGATTCAATGGAAAACAAACACGGTACGTTAACGTTACACTCTCCGTAGTTACTCTTAAAGTTGGGTGACAGAACAGTATTCTAAAACTTTTGGGAAATACTCTCATTCAATGGGTAAACTATTGATGTTTTGGAAGATTCTTCACACTAAAATAATTTGGAACAATACCTTCAAAACATTCATACTTTACCCTTTCATCTTCTGCGCTTGCATGTACGTCTATAGTGCTATGAAAGGGCTTGTATTCTTTCTTAACTTTCAATAGTTTATTCATCAGATTGTTTACAAAGACCTCCCCATAGTAGTGTCTACACATTAGAGTTAAAGCTAGAACATTTGGTTCCGCAGCTAAAACGGTGGCTGGGTTGGAGACCATGATACAATCACAAAACAGTCTGATGGAGAAACTCACCGGCGAATGTCGTTTGCTCACAGACAAGCTCGACGACGCAAATCGTAGGCACAAGTACGAACAATTTACAATCTAATAGCATGATTATTATCACTTTCCTGTATTCCTTTATTCTAACTAATATTGCTGGCTGAATTATCGTTACCCATTTAAAAGTATTGTCTTAACGTCGTGCTGTGTTTTTATTGGTGGCAGGCAGTGCGCAGAGTCGCGGCCGTTCAGACGAACCAATCAGAACACAGCGCGACCGATCGAGATCGCGAGACCGAGAGAGTCGCCGTTCCAAGCGCCGCTCCGCAAAAGAGTCCGATTCGTCGAATAACTACCCGCCAATAATCGTTGGCCCGTTGACGACCAATCAGGATCTCACGAACATCAAAGGAGAAAAGATATACAACCTACCGCTTATGATACAACAGCCCTTTTTACGGGAGAAAAAGGAGCCGATTAAAGTTGACATAAGTGTAAAGTTGATACCAAAACCCAGGAAGAAAGAGAAGAAGAAGCGAGGAGCGCACGTCGAAGAAATTGTAGTGCAAGCTGATGAGAATAGAGGCGTCAAGAATAGTTTTAGTATGGAAGTCTCTGATGGCGATGTACACGTTCTGAATGAGACAGTAGAGATTATCGAAGACAAAACTAGTGCTGCAGAACAAGTAGACGTTAAAGACAGTCATAGTGTAGAGGAAAATGCCCAAGTCGAAGGAAGTTCACAAGATATAAATACAGATCAACCTATGTCGACTGAAAATAATGTTGAAGTTTCTGAAGATATTCTAAAGGAAATTGACAATAACATTCCCGAAGACAAAAACCAAGGAGAAACTGCAACAGAGACTACGGAATTACTGAATACTGAAAGTGAATTAATAGAGGAAACAGAATCAACTGTTCTAGAGCAGAATGAACCAGAAAGCATACAAGAAAAAGACGAGGAAGCTTCATAAAATGCTCGTGGTGGGCATTTTCTGTTTGACTGAGTAAAGGAATTGATTACAACAAAACGAATGACGTATACAAATAGAGTTCTGAGCAGTAGTTTACGTTAAGGTAGATGTAAGAAAAACACTGGTAATCGGATGATAAATTATTTTAATGATTTTTGAAATTGTTTTTATACTCGTAAACTATCTCAGAATAGAAAAAGATGATATAATAGTAAGAAAATCAATTGCAAATTCAATTAATATTGTTATGACATGTTAATGTTATTTTCTAAATTTATTTTTAACAATGCTTATCTAGAAAATATTTTAAAAATATCCTTTGTAGTTAGGTTACCAGTGTTAAATTATCATGTTGTAAACGTTAGTGCAATGTAGTGTGATATTTGTTGGCTTGTTATTTTGTTTCAATTACATTTTATTCAATGTTATCAATGTTTTAAATCTCTCGGTGTTGTGAGAAAGTGTAAGGTTTCAATAACTTTAATTGGGTAACGATAATATAGAATGTGTGCAATAAATACGATTATAAATAGATTTATATTAATTCTATCAGCCCCTTTGAGAACAATAGGCTAGAAATCATAGAAGCTTCCAATATTATTATTTTATTTATCTTTGAATTTGATTTTGTTATTAGCTTGTCTTATTATTTTAAATACCAAATGATTTCCAGTCTAACGCATTCCACCATTATAATTGAAATTCATTCACAATTCCATAGTCTCATCTAGTCTAAACATATTCACCCACTAATTTCCATTTCAGAGCAGAAAAAACACAATTGCTTTACAGGAACGTTGAACTAATGAGAAAGCTTAGAAATTTATGGAGTTCCCATAAGAAATATTGCACTACCATCACACCTTTGCGAAGCTACACGCCTTTGAGTGGCTATCCCAATAGCCGGACTTCTTACGACATAGACCGCACTTATTACACCTCCTCTCCCAACACTTATAGACATAGATTTAGAAGGACCGACAGTCTAAGTGGGGATTACATTGGTGGTTTGACGAGGACTCTCAGTGATCTATCTATTGATAGGATTGATGATTCTGATGATGATCCGTTGAAGGTAAGGGACGATGGGAGTAGATTATGTGATTGTACTTTTTATCTTGCACACTTGTTTGGCTGAGTTTCATTGTTGTTTTAGTTTAGTAGATTAACAATATTAGAATTTATTAACCAATCAAAAGAATCAAGATTTCAAGTGGCTTTTTCCAAAATATATTTTTGATATATAATAATTACAACTACTTTGAGAACCAAAAAATACTCTGGTAGAGTCTGCTTATAAAATATATTTACCTGTTAAGTGACTTTGAACGTTTATAATTGTTATTTTCGAGAATTCTTTCTCGATTTTAAGTTCTTATCAAGTGGAAAACAGCTTATGGCATCTTGTTGTGTTCAAATTTTAACAATGTTCATTCATTATCAATAGATTTTCATTCTTTTTAATACATTTGATATGTGAAGAAACTTTATAAATAGACTCTAACTTGCGAACACTAAAACGTTTTTAAATTTTGATACGCTATTAACAATCATTCTGTCGCTACTCTCCACATTAAAGTACTAACAGAGACAAAAAACGACTTAACGGCTTCTTAAAATTAAAATGCGTTTTAGTTTTCATCGGAAAGTCAATTTATGAAAGAATTGAAAACATTTCTGTTTCAAACCTGCATGGTGTTTGCTACATGTAACATGCGTCACTTGTTTGTTTGTGTGTGGTCACGTGTGGCGTGTGCAGGCAAGAACTGGCCACTCTGCAGCGTCAAGTAAACGGCATCTCCCGCTCCATGCAGACCCCACATAACACACCTAGCACTTTACAAGGTACGTATAAACATATCAAGCACGCCCGTAAGGGATATGAATTCAGCCTATTACTGCCCACTGCTGGGCACGGGCCTCTTCTCAGAATGAGAAGGATTAAGGGTGGTCCACCACGCTGGCCTGGTATGGGATGGTGGACTACACACACTAGCAAGAACTTTATGGAGAAGAACCTACTTCACTCATCAGCTTCTTCTACAATAAACTGTAATATTCGTAAGCCAAGAAAACGACGAGGTATTATTTCATTTGCTTAACTTAAAAGAACTGAAACAATAGCAAATACTAAATAATTTTACACTTCCCCTGTATATTAAAAACTTTAAGCCTAATAATGTGACCGTGCTGTATATATTCACATCCTATACAGTAGTAGAACTAAAACCATTAACTACAAGAACTACAAATTGAAAAAAAAAAAACTACAAATACCTTAACCTTAACTGCATACCTTTGCTTCATCACATACTATAATACTAATCTGAATTTACTTTCAGCACATCCCACGCACTCGTCCACAACCGACAGAAATGTATCACGTCCCCCGTCCGACAGCGGACGAGACTATACCGGAATTGAGTCCCCCGGACACACCGCAGACGGACCGGTCGCACCAGTCCCAACAGTCGAACGAGACGACCGCTATCAAACTGCAGGAATAACAGAAGATACAACTCAATTCCAACCAGAACTAGTAGCAGAAAATGTAGAGAACATTGAAGAAGATGAACATTTTGCTGAAGATGTCAAACCCAGTGAAACAGTTTACCAAGAACCAGAACATTTCGAAGAAGAGGTACCTAAAGTTAATTTAGAAATGGAACAGGAATTTAAAGAGGAAACCGAAAAGCCTATGGAAGTTGAACATCCTGAAGAACTCGAAGCAGAGAACTATCAATACAATCAGAATTTCGAACCAACACCCGAAACCGGTGATGCTCAGTATGAAAACTACGAGCAACCGTATACTGAGCAACAATATGAAAATTATGAGCAGTATCCAGAACAGGCAGCTGATCCAAACGCACAATATGATCAACAATACGAAAATTACGCACCAGATGGTAACTATACAACCGAACAGAATTACGATGCAGCCCAATACGCTCAGGAATATCCAGGTGATCAGACCGCTGCCCCAATTGATAGTAAAAACCCACAAGAGCAGAGTTTTGATACTGCTCAGCTTCCTCAAGAATATCAAACTGAAAAAGTTTCCGAAAGTGTCAGCAAAAATTCACAAGATAAATTACCTAATCAAAGTTAGCAATTTTATTAGATTTACGTTGTATTTGTTTGTGCAATATTTTGTTATCAAAAGATTTTATGTTTTATGTATCAGTGCTAGGTAGTTTTTATTGTAGATAATACGCTTTTGATGTTAGACATGTTATAGTTAATAAAAAACATTATGAAAATCTAGAATATACAATCTCAATTATTGTAAAAAAACTGACAACAACAATTATTGCAATTGATGAATTCTTGCATTTATAGGAATAGTTCTGAAGCAACTTACAAATAAATACTACACTGAGCGACTAGGCTTAGATATTAAAAGATAATATTATAGACAAAGTAAAAAATTGTTCTGAGTATAGGTAATTGTTACTTAGTTATCCAACCTAAGGTTTCTAGTAGTTAAATCTCTACATGAAAGTTTAACTCAATCTGGTGAAAAGTTTATGAATTCAGTAAGTAATTATGAAAATTATCCAAGCGATACGCATCAATAAGTAAGTAAATGTTCGTATGAATTAAATTATGGAAACGATGAAATAAAAAATGAGTTTTCTTTCTTTATTGCACACTAATTACAAACTCTTCATATATTTTTTTCTTTAATAACTATATAATATCTAGATACTATTTGCTGTATGAAACAACCTATACCGTTTCGATCCTTTCCCCTTTGTGTTATATTTCTGCGTTGCTTCGAAATTAGACCAACATATCCCAAATAAAAATTAAATCGTGAGTATAACACCATTAAAATGATTAAATTATTTTTGCTCAATAAGTATATGTTTATGGATCAAAATACCGTTGTTTTATTTTAACACCTTGTTCCATTTAAATGTTGTGTACTTATTTCATGCATATTTGAAATTGAAATGAATACTTCAGTTAATAGTACCGTTCGATTATCAGCAGTCAATAGAGGGAGATGGGGCTTTGTGGTAGTTGAATATAAGTAGTAGATATATATTATGATGTCCCAATACAACAATACCATGACATGTAAAATTGATCGTTATTAATTTGTTAAATTTACTTTTCGATACTTTAATATTTTGAGATTTTTTTTTTTTTTTTTTTTTTTTTTTTTTTCAACAATAAAAAAAATTCAATTCATGTCAGATATTTGAGAGTAACCTTCAACTACAATATTATTATATCAGTGAAAGTTATTCAATCAGTCATGATAACACATACAAATCCGTTTAAATAGCCAACAATACAATTTAATAACGACAGCTTTGTGCAAATATCAATTTTGCATTTTATCGGAAAACATTAATTAGTGTTTTGTCAGAATTTGGCACGGTTAGCACGCTGCGTCCAACCGCCGGCGAATGTGCACGATGAGAAATATTTTGTGTTATATTTTATTAATTTGTGCTGTTACTAACAGTTTTGCGGTAAGTCAAGCTTTTTTTCTCATGTATTGCTGTACACATCAAACACAGTAAGGAAATGTTGAGTGGTAATGCACTGTATCACGTTTTCCCCGAGAGAACCACACTTGTACGTGATGCACTGCAACTGGCCAATTCTAGCTCTCGCTCTTTCAATCGACGGATGGCGGAATAGCTACCGTTTAAGGGCTACCACACGCGAGCCACTCGCGACGTCCCTATAGAATGTATAGTACAGTGAACTCCATCATTCATACTTTCTTTGTCACTTGTGCCTGTGTTGTGCCTCTGTTGTGTTGTCGGGAGAGACGGGCGCGTGGCCTGAATCGCTAGCTCATCCGTGATAGTTAAAAGTCACGGATGTGACGTCATCGACTCGACTGTCCAACGTACTGACTACGGGTAACACTAACGCTTTATGCCGGAGGCTTCTGTCAGCGGTGTACCTACTTACTAACTACTGCAATAGGCTGATTAAATACATCATATAATATTTATACACATTCCGATATGGTCCGGCTAATATTGGTTTTATGAAATGGCTAAAAAGTTAGGTGAACTGCAGCATTTACATCTACATTGCTCCGCGTAAAGATAAAAAGTCAAAAAGTAAAAAGGAAAATTACGTATTAGGCCTTAAAAACACATTCTAATGAGACATGACGGATATATAAATAACGATAAAGTCAGCCATCCTTTCCAAATAGTTAAGATTTAATCTTTAGAATAGAATACTAGTAGCAGTTGAGTGTACCTTAGTTACATCATGATAAGTGCTTACTTATTACATCATAAATGCCGTAAAATATTTATTGCCAGAAAACCCATTCAATTTCCACAGAATAATGAAGAAATAGAGTTATCAAAAAACGAAACTGATCAAAACTCAGAAAAAAAATTTGAAGAGGAGGCAATAAATGATATAGAGAAACTACTAAAAAATATGGTTAATTTTAGAAAGAATTCCGAAACACACAATGAAACTGAACCGAAATCTATTGATGAAAATAATGAAACACTAATGGATCGGTTAGACCATGTTCTTAAAAAATTGGGCATACAAAGAAGACAAATTGATAAAGACTCGATCACTGTTGTGGATGAGAATGTGAGAATGGATGATCAGTTTGAATGGGATAAACAGGATATGTCATTTAATGCTCGACACCGTGATCTTATGAAGAATTTGGCCTCAGGTCATAGAGACACTGTTAAAAATAGGATGATACCCGTATTAAGGGATACAAAATTTGAGGATCAGTTAAATACGGATAAAAATTTTCGATTCGACCAACTTATGAAAAACTTAGACTCAAACCACATGAATGCTGTTAAAAGTAGGGTAACTGGAGATAATGGAGTACACCGTACTTTTTTAAAATCTGATTTTAATCATGTGTTCCAGCTCACGAAAAATTTTAAGGTTCATCCAGCATACGGCGATAAAATTAAAGCACCAAAAGAGGAATTGAGTTTCACAGATCTATTAAATAATGATGACGATTACTATAAGTTTCTAAAAAAAACTGACGTTAAACAAGACTATAACGAAGCATCTGATTTTCATATGAGAGCTTCTGATAAGTTACATTCAGATATTAATGATCAGTTACAGCAACTTACGAAAGATTTAGATATAAAGCAAGCAGGTGAAAGCAAAACCAATGGAACTGATGTGAAATATGCTGATATATTCTTACATTTGGACAATAATAATGAAATGGATGCACCTGTGGAAACTTTGAATACAAAGCAGAGTGATTTAAGCTATACAACTGAACCTGATACGAGAACTACTGATAAGTTGTATTCGAATTATAATAATCACTTGGATGAACTTGTGAAAAAAATGTATAGTAACTTTAAAGATGACAGCAAGGAAACTGAAAAGAATAATGTAAAAATTAGTGACACGTTGAATCCGGATTATAAAAATGAATCACATAACATTGTGAAAGATTTAGATGTAGCAGATGTGATGAATAGAGATGAAAGCACAGCAAACGTTTCCAGTACCACAGTTTCTGATCTGAGATCTGATAATGAGTTGGATTTGAATAATAACGATCTGGAATATCGCCCTGTGATCGATATAGATGAGTATGTAAATAAAAGCACACCAATCGGAAAAAGTGTAATAAATGACGATATGTCCGATAGTAATTATCAATTGCGTCTCCTAATGAAAAACTTAGTTATAAATGATAGACACGATAAGCAAAAGATTATGGTCAATTTAAAACAAAACACTGAACGTTTGCAAAGCCTTGTTACTAAAATGGGCCAAAATTATAGCTCAGCAGTGGAAAATAACGATGACAATAATTTTATTGAGGAAGCGTCGTACAGGGTTCTGGAAAACATGAACAAGTTTAACAATGCAAATATACCAGTAAGTAATAACAAAATTATGAGTATTAGTAATAAGTTTGTTGAAGCCAACAAGCTATTTACATTATCTGTTTTATATTTTAGACTACAATAAACCTGGGGGTAAGTAGAAAAACTTATTATTCTATCTATCGCGTCCGAACAAAATACCTGGACAAACTTATAGACACCGTTCAGTACATTCACGCAAACATAAGAAAAAACACGTGACTGAAGTGTCTTTTTTTTTTAAATAATGTTCTTGATCCATTTTTTATGCGTAAGTAGGTACACTCACTCCGCGAGCACAAGATAATTTTTGCCATAAGCATCCAACGTTTTCAATGTATTTTTATTAAAGGAATTTAACTATTAGTTTACCTACTTCTTATTTTTTTATGTTGTTATGTGTTGTGTGTGTATTAGTGTCCAGATATTTTGTTGGGACCTTATATATACAAATATCATGGCAAACGCCAAGCCACCGACCATAGTGAGAGAAGAGCTAGCCCAGCCATTTGCCCAGCCAGTTGCCCAGTGCGGTTGCGGTGGTTGTCACCACACTTCATTAGAGTGTCATATGTAAACAGTATAGGCTGTAGATAAGATGAAGTACAAAGTCTAACTCCTAGAGAGAAGATAACAATAGTCACCAATTTTTTAACAAAGACTAAACGTATTTAAAATATTATTGACTAAATTATCTAGTAAAAGACTAATTGTCGAAAAGTAAGATGTGCAAGCCGGGTTCGAACTCCGACCCTCCTGCAGTTAAAACCAGAGTTAAAAAAATATATTCTCCATAAAATTATTTTACCTATGATTGAACTATAAAGTATACTGGATATTTTATTATGTAGTGCGCATAATTTGTATGAGTGTTTCAGTCTCTGCTGTTCCTAAATGTAGCCGCAGTATTGGGATACATTTTAAAACAAAACGAACATTAGTAGCGCAAGACATTCAAAACCAAATTTTTATTTTGTTTTGGAGTGAATTTTAGTACCTACTGCGGTTGCATTTGGGAACGGACACTGAATCACTGCAAATTTTGCGCACTACATAAAAAATATACTGTTTAAATATAATATCTAATGAAGATATATTTAAAGGTATAAAATTATGTAATTCCTAGGACCTAGGTTGACTTAAGCGCTCAATAATACCGATGTGACTGAGAAAAATACCCGACATAGCATGATAGTTACGTATAAAATATATTATATTTTACAGCGACCTGTCTACCAAAGACTTGTAAGTATTTCTTATCATTATCATTGATCAACCATAAGAATTCCTCAGTTGGATGTCGGATTCTGCCACTGATTGAGAGAGCGAGACCTACCTAATCGGTAAATAATAGAAACGGCAGCAAATGTAGGTACTGGACTAGACTAATGGATCAGGGTACAGTGAACGTTATGTTTCCATATAAAATGTATAGGAAATAGATTTTATATTTTTCTCAATTTCGGCAAGTACGATTTCGTCGGTTCTTTGGAGGAAGCATTCCTGTTGGAAAATAGAGTGGATTGAGCGTCACTTAAGTTTTGAAGTGAAACTTCTATATAGACGTATTAGGATTTTCTGTCACGAAAAAGCGTTACGGCCGCGTGGAGGGGGTAGACGATATATTGTCCGTTGAAGTTTCACTTCTACTATGTGTCCCAGCCACGGAGGAGAGAACGTGGTCCCAGGACACATTTCTTTTTTTGAGAAACTCTATATTGTAATAAATACTAGCTTTATTTAATGTTTTATTATTTTTGCGCTGACTGTACCTTTCCTTTAATCCCGGTCCCTTTGAGGGGTGAATTAACTCAAAAACAATCAAATGTATTAAAATTCCACAATTTTTTTTTTTACCTTATTCCTAAATAGTAATATTTACACATATACCTATAATGTTTCAGGTACCAACGACGCCGCGAGCAGTAAGTTTTTAATTTAGTTTTACTTATATAGTGGCTAGTTAATAGTTACCATTTGTCCCATTTCTCCCATTTATACAACTTGTATCAGAATTGCGTGGTCATATTTAAGGGTGGATCAGACCATCAAATTGAACAACTTTCTCTATGGAACCAACATCGTAATCGCGAAAAAATTATCAGCTGTCCCATAAGTTTGGTACCTATTGAAGAAAACTTCTTTTATATTATATGGGACAGCTGATAATGTTTTCGCGATTACGATGTTGTTCCCTAAAGAAAGTTGTTCAGTTTGATGGTCTGATCCACACCCTCAAATATGACCACGCCACGGAGGAGAAAAGACCACGCATTTCTGATACACGTTGTATTAATGCAAAGCTATGAATTTTGACAATTTACTGAAAAAAACCTTTTTATTTTCAGCAAAAATAGTAAGGTTCCACATGTATTTTTTATGTATAATGCAACTACTGAGACTTAGTTATAGATGGTAGGTAGAACCACAAAATACTTGGTAACTAAAAACTGCCTTCTTTGCCCGCAACATCACGTATAACAATCAGCCTAAAGCTTCGTTTAGGATCACGCACTAGGAGGACTATGTTCCACACAGGGACATACATGTATGGCTATTTAAGCATATGAGGTACAATTCCAAAATTCAGGTTGTAATTTGCTGAGATTCTTTCGCGGTTTCCGGGTTTTAAGTTACTGTTCTGCCATATTTCATCACAATAGGTTAAGCAGTTTAACTATGAAGACGTTATTACTAACAGATATAAACATTCCCATCATTGTGGTAGAGAACTCTTTAAAAATGTACCCAATCCGGATGGCTTGATTCGTCACTTTCCTCTGATTCATGATGTGATCAATATTTTATTTACGTAAATAATATTTCCTTCTCAGGTTAGTAAAGAACACCACGGAAGTCGAGTCAAAAGATCCACATTTACACAAGCAGGCTACACCCAAGACCCCGACACTTGCAAAACTTACAATGAGAACCTCGTAAAACTTTGGTCTAACTTATCCAAATTTATAAACGTCACAGAACAACCTAACGAAAAAGCCCTACATAACATAGCAATGATGATACAAGCATATTTAGATCATCAAAACATAAAATCGACTTCCGAAACATACAAGGTTAAACACGAAGGAAGTAGGGACAAACTAAGTGATGTTATACTTAAAATTAGGAAGCTATTTGAAGAAACTGATGCCACACCAGAAAAAGTTACAAAAATTATCACAAAGTATCTTAAACCATTTTATGGCGATGTTGAAAATGCTGAATGCCAGCAGGTCAATGAGGAATCACTTGGTTCATCAGTAGAGCTGCTGTATAAAAACTATTTGGAGAACGCTGAATGTCACAATGATGGCGAAGGAAACGTAAGAAACAAAGAAAATTTGAGGAAACTTACGACTAAGAGTATAAAAACTCTATCTAGTTATGTGCACAATTCAAACAGCGAATATAAACCAGAAATAAAGTCCATACTTTCTGAAGACGAATCGTATAAAGACTTCCACAGGGGAAAAATGCCTAGACAGAGACCGACTTCTAAATTTAGAAGGGTTAAACGAAGCAGGAGTCACAATTCTCCAACATATAGATCCGGAGACCAGAATGTTAATGATAGTGAAAAAATTAAAGCACGTTCTAAAGTTGCACAAAAGACTAGTAATAAAAAACTTAAGAAAAATTCCCTTAAAACTGATGTAGGGAAAGGGAAATGTGAAAAATACGCTATTCGCAAATTTGCTGTTTCATTGCGACCGGTCATGGAACGATACATGGCTCTTCTGGAATGTCAACTTGATAATACTTTAAGATCATTGAATTATGATAGAGTGTCGATGGATCCTTACTATTTGTATGCTTCTAAGTATTATTCTAATGAGGACAGCCTTCGCCAAAAAAAGTTATTGCGTAATACTAAGTTAACACGAAAAAATACTGGAAGAAGCAGGAATATTTCTCAAAGAAAATCAGCAATAGTTAAACGATACGATACTTTAGATGAACCTGAAAAAAATATGTACGTGCGTACTGATGAAATTAATAATCCTCGATTAAGCAAATATAGTCTTAAGGAAATTACAGGAATGGACTCTCTACCCAACAGTTTCACAGATGTGAAGGAGTCAAATACCAACGAGAACAACAAGTATCATGAATTTTTGGCGTCACCACCGCCGTATGACGATTATGATGGTATCTATAAAACCCAATCAGATAATCCTAATGGCTTTTCAAGTTTCATAAACCCGTTCACGATTAATAATGACAACAAAAATATAGGAGATGAGCCAACCAATAAAAAATTGGTTCCACTCTTAAATGAGCAACCAAATGAAAATTCAATAAACATTGCGAATAATATGTTTAAAAAAGAGGAATTTTCGGAAGACATAATACCCTTATCCGACATAAGTGATCAGCAAACGGATCCAACTAATACATACGTGCCAAGTTTCACGGATTTCACTAAATTAAGAGGTATTGAAGAATTACTTAATTCAGATCGTGTACATAGTCCAAAATCCCTCAAAAGTTATGAAAGTATTACTGAATTTCTTAAAAAAGCTCGTGATGCATCGCTGCAGACACCTGAATTTGCAGTACCTTTTGCTCTAGATAGTAATAAAGGGTATGTAGAACTCACACATCTTGTAAAATATCCCAAAATAATTGTGTACCGACCACAATTCATTGTAAAAAATACTATGCCCTACGATGATTTTCTTAAAACAATCAATAATATAAACATGACTAATGACGATGTTCGATTAATGAAAATTGTAAGACATTTACCGGATAAAACTGTTAAAGTTTTGTTTGAAACTGAAGATTTTGAGTCACCATTAGAGGTTCGTAACATAAATGATAATAGGAGGAGCGGTATACCAATAACAGCAGTAGAAAGCAGAACAGATACAACAAAGAAAAACAATAAATATGGTAATGCCGATTTCATGGACGAAGATAGTGGCGAAAGTGTTTCTATGTACCGCGATGAGGTTCATAGTAATATTGTAGATTCGTTCGTTAAATCAGACACATCTAGCAGTGATGAGAATGATTCATATTATGCCTCAAACTCGACTATAGATTCAGCATCAAACACTCCCTTCAGCTCCTTCAGTACAGGGTTAATACCAAGCTTAGCTTCAGGGTTAATACCAAATATAGCCTCAGGATTTCTCCCAGGTTTAGGCTCTGGTTTAGATCCAGGCTCAGCGACAGCCATCGGCTCAAAGCTAGGCGCAAGCATAGGTAAAGGTCTAGACACAGCCTTAAGTCTGGGTTCCGCCTTAAAAGGAAGTCCAATACACCCATCCCAGCTAAGCTCATACATAAGCAAGTTCATACCTTCATACTCAAATTCCCAATCAAAAACCCCATCAAATGTAAATAAACACTCAGGTTCACAGTCACAAATAAAATCAAACAAACAATCATACTCAAGCCCTCACTCTAAGTCGCACTCAAACTCAGACTTATCCCCATTGTCAAATTCCAACTCACACTTATCCTCACTGTCAAACTCAAACTCACACTTATCCTCATTGTCAAACTCACACTTATCCTTACTGTCAAACTCAAACCCGAAAATAGTACCGGATAGAAATCCGAAATTTGAAAATTCATTTCCTTCTACAACCCCATCCACTGTAAACCGATGGTGGAAAAGGTGGAAGACCATATTTAAAGGGAAAATAAAGGTAAAAAAACAATATTATAAGTATATAGAAGACGATTCCGATTACGAGAGTGTAAAGCAAGTAGGACGGTAGATGTGACTGAATAACCGCAGAGTTTTACACGCCGTCCGCGTCAGGTGTCATCTGACCTCCGCAACTTGGAGATACTGTCATCCTAAGGTTAGAACCGGTTAGAACGGTTGTTTTCGGGCTGACTGACCGTGACCACTTTTTTTTTTTTTTTTAAATCGTCCCTCTCTAGGATTTCTCCTGTATCGAGGGTACAGTTTACAAACATACATGTCACATGCACACACAACCAGACCCGGAACAACTATCTGTACATCTTACAAATAATTGCTCCGTGCGGGGATCGAACCCGCGGCACGTAGCGTAGAAAGCTAATCACTTAGTCACTGCGCTAACCGTGTCGTGTGTGTGTCACTGTCATATTATTTGTATAATATCCCTATGTTATAAGGTTCTTGTATCCAGGACGACCGCAATGTAACACGCTTTTCGAGTAAAGAACGGCTACCCATCCACACACTAACCCCAACCAGCGCAGATTGATCGATCTGCGTGGAAGGCTGGAAGCCATTTATCTGTGAAGCGCAACTTTATTAAAGTAATTTAAATTTATTTATTTCCAGAACCTCATCAAGAAGATGGCTAAGCTTGCTGAAAACATCGATCACATAGCTAAACTGTAATATAGGCATATTGGTCATTGATCTCACGTTCAAAGCAACAGGAATACTTTTATACTTTATAGACTACCCCCTACCAATATATGCAGAATGTGCAGAATAAAGTTATGATGAGCTGACGCTGACAATAGCTAATAGTAAGAAAGAGATAGCAACATGATCTGTGACAGGCATAGACATAGGACAACAGGCATAGGCTGACATTCAGAGACGACAGAGACGACAGAAACGAGTCTAAGCGTGAACTTACGCTTCCATCTGTCAAAATTTGTTTGTAAATTTGACAGTTGGAAGCGTAAGTTCACGCTTAGACTCGTTTCTGTCGTCTCTGAATGTCAGCCTTAGTGACAGGAATAGAGCGCGCCAAAACTGGGCATAAAACGATATTATTGAATTAAATTTAACATAAATTATAAGTAGGTATTATGTATTTGAATAAATGAATAAATATAAGATGAAATCCCTCAGTCAAATGTACCTACCTATTTAGTTCAGGAAATATCCGCTGGTCACCGCAAAATTAAACAAATGTATAATTTTATTTATGTTCTGAAAAGTCGGAAACACAATTTTTTGATCTAGGTACTTACGTTATCAGAGCGCCCTAGGTAGCCAATTCACATCCTATCAATAGCTACCCTAGATAAATGGTTGGTAAAAAGGTCAATGATAAGTTGATAAAAGATGTTTAGAAAGGGCACAATAGTTAAACAATCGCGGTGAAATTTAAGTTTTCTTTTTGAATGTGGATATGGTAGAGTTGGGCCAACGAAAGCAGTCCGAAAAAAAATGGTGGCAATTTAAAAAAAAATCTGAAGATTAGAACATAACTCTCTATACACTGCTTACACGGAGTTGAATATTAAACTTCGTTATGCAGTGTAAATGAAGACAGTGGATTTTTTTAAATTACCTCCTATTTTTAACCGACTTCCAGAAATAGAGGAGGTTCTCAATTCAATTGGTTTTTTTAAAAATCTTTGTTACGTGATAACTCCTCCAATTGAAGACCAATTGTGAAAACACTTTTTTTGTTTGAAAGGGTATACTTCCGAGGTGGTCCCATTTAAATTTGGTGAAGATCTGATGAAGACCTTCGGAGATATACAATGGAACTCTTGAATTAATAACAGCACATTACTCGCGATTGCTGTAATCGCATGTTTATGTATTGTTTATGCCACTCAAAATTGAAAAATAAAATGAACTTTTAAAAAACGTAAAAACCGACTTCAAAAAACTAAAAAGTACAAAATAATTTTCTTAAAAACTTAACAGGTTCTGAAATCGGGGCCTATAACTCTTCAATGCACCTAGCTTGGCAGTGGCACCGACTTCAGAAGCTGTTAAGGTTTTAAGAAAATGATTTTTTACCTTTTTGAAGTCGGTTTTTACTTTTTTTTAAAGTTTATCTTGGACATCTTTCGTTGGCCAGACTCTATCTACAGATATTTATATTTTATATTGATGATGTCTTATGATTGTACCTACATGATTGTTATTTACACAGTAAACAGTGCAGGCATTTCTAATAAAATAATTGCAGGTGATTGAAGATTATAATCTTGTCTATGGGGTGTTATAAGGAATATTTTACAGTAGTTTGGTACCATAGCGGCATAAACATTTATGTTACCTAGTGTACCTGATCGCGAGTGCGGCTGAACGTGAGTGAAGAAGTGCTTTCGATTATCTAATCGGACAAAATAAAATTGGAGATGCCTGTAGATAACTTCTGTTACAGTCCTATATCTGTAGACAAGATAACAATCTGCTAGCTACAGAATAGTAAACCCAGCAAAATGTATGGGTTTGACATATTATAACTTACAGCTTACAGTGGGCCGAGCACAAGCCGCGCACGAATGTTTTGACGTAGATATAGTAACGTCAACGTAACCAAAAGAACCAAAATACACGTCTGATCCATGACATTTTATTGGAAATACGTGCAATATTTTTCCATTTTCATGAAATAAGTGCGTTTGTTGCATAAAATTGGTCAAAGATGCAATAGATTCATCGTATTTTATAATCAAAATTTGATTACGTTTACGTTACTATACGTCAAAACATTCGTGCTCGGCCCACAGATCACGTGACTTTTCGATAGCGTCAATTCAGTATATTATTTTGCTAATGTTTCTAATATCTGGTGATTGGAAATTAACATCTTGTCTAAGGGGTATAAAAATCCTCCACCTTCCTGAAGGGGTTGGTTTGGTGGGTTGGTTCAGCGTAGATTTATGTATAATATTAATCAAATAAAAATATTGTAAATGTCGTGTAATTAAGTAAAATAAGTACCTAAATAATAAATAGATTAAACATAATATGTAATGTGTAGTTATTTTTTCCTGCCCATAATCATAGACTTATGCACAAACACAATGTTGACCTTTAAAAGAATCGGGACCGGGCACTGGAAGCGGGGTTACGGTAACGAAACTAATTATAAAATTTCGTGACAAAATAGCTGATTATTTCCTGACTTTTTAGGGAGCCCTACTTATTATTTCTATGCTTTTTATGATGTTATATTATTTTGTTATGAAAATAATGTGGCTGGTGGCTGTCAATCAATGCTGTCAACATATCAGGAAAATTCCTGTCATGTGGCGCCTCCATAGAATAGAAATAATATGTATGGGCTCCCCTAGAATAATAAGTCTATGGGTGACTCTAAGCGGGATGCAATTTATGCGTAGAACTAGGACAACATTAAGTACATAAGTTAGCACGTGCTTTGTGCATCGTATAATGTATGTCCGTCTCGTTCTGTACAGTCAGTCAAAAAATAGTAGATAGTGATTGAGGGCGCCACTTATACAGGGTGGAATTTTCGAAGCGTACCTGGAGGAAAAGTACTCTAAATACTGAAGACAGCAAATTTTACTCAAAGGAAACATTCCTTTATTTAAAAAAAATCATAACTGAATTTATAGATTTTTGAAAATACGCTTGCCACACCCGGGAATCGAACCGACCAAAGGTTCTTGGAACCGACTAAAATCCGAAAAAATAGCATCTGTACTTATAAGACACCAATCGCAATATTGGGTGTGTTCAGTTATTACGGCGGACGACGCTCGACGACGAATTATCGTCCGGGTGATCACACTAAACCGTTCAGTTATTTGAGCGAGCGTCGTCGGACGATCGCTCCGGTCACTCCGTAAAATAGGAGGGTGAAAGTCGCACTCGGTCGCACTGCTGTCAACCGACCAATGACTGTAGTCATTGGTCGGTTGATCATATATTTTGAACATATATCATCAGATATTTTGAAGTCGTTCGATTGGTCACTCGCGTAACGCAGGGGGGCTAAAAAGGCCGCTTTAGGTGAATCATATTATGACTCTATATATCTACTTAATTGACGACTCTTAACGTCATCCGCATAAGGTTCATATTCAGTAATCATCTGTTTGACAGTTACTAAGCAGATCATTAGATGAATTGCTCAATGTGGCCTTTTTAGGCCCCCAGTTGTGGATTGCTCGAAGGCGTTCAAGTATTCTCGATGAGCGAGCGACATTCGCACGAGTGACTTTCACACCGAAAAATGAATTACTGAACGTAGCCATTGTCTATGCCTATCTTAAAATTTTGACAATCATTTGACTGTTTGACGTAAAAAATCTTGGATAACTATCTGTCAATTTCGCAATATTTTGTACACATTTGAATTTATTTACTTTTGCTTGATCATGGCTGAAACATTAATTAGTGTCATTAGTGATAGTGATCTAGAACTATTGCAGCTATTATCAGATTGGGAAAGTGATGACGACTTTGTACCGCGTAGGTTTTCAAGAACTGATTTTGAGCTGGTACGACGTAGTCCTTCGCAACTCGATGGCGGGTTGGTACAATATAGGCCTTCACGTGTTAACGAGTCGGTACAACCACAGAATAATACTTCCGAGGCACAGCGTAGGCGACGTCGGCGGCGCATAAGAGTGGATCACATGCAGGTCCTCAATGATGGCGAATTCACATATAGATTCAGATTGAACAAATCTTCAGTGCACGCACTCTTGGTTGAAATAATGCCCTATGTACGGGTAACTTCTAGACGGTAGGTAAAATATTTAAGAAGTATACCTACTGTAGGTACAGTTTGTCAGATACAGTTCGCGTTTATCTTTATGGCCACTCTTAAGTTGCCTGCTCACTCCTGTACAACGTCCGTTCCGGTGATACGCGTTTAGTGCATTGGCTACATTCAGAGCGGATAAAAGATTGACACAAGCTGTACATTTAAATAGCCAAATTATAATAGGCAGACTTAAATGCAATGTAAAAACACATAATTTGATAAAAGATTATAACAGATATAGTATAGTTATAATATTATGTACTTACTGGCAGATTGTAAATAATGTTATTTCTTTTAGAAACAATGGGGTAGCTCCTCTGCATCAGCTCCTGTTGACACTCCGGTTTTATGCATTAGGCACAATGCTGAAATCTGTTGCTGACTTTGTAGGCGTCTCAAAATCTTCAGCATGCAGAATTGTGCAAGCAATATCAGCAGCAATTGCCAGGCTATATAATAAATATGTTGTTTTGCACAACAACAGTGCTGTAAAATTTTATAGAATAGCTCAATTTCCTCGTGTGTTTGGTGCTATTGACTGTTGTCATGTTCGAATTCAGTCCCCAAGTAGGTATGTGTTCACAATAGCAAAATTGTTTAATAACAAAGGGGTTAAGTTATATTGATAGTAGTAGTGCAACAGAAGGGCAGGTTTTTTTTTGTATGTTGTAATAATATTGCAGTGCCACATAAGGCTTTTTCACAACAACTTTCACAACAGTGACTTAAATCATAATTATAATAAGCTAAACAAATTTAGCTATTAGTCTGTCACATTCCTTCTGTATCCAGTGTGAGTGGTGCCGATTATGTTGTTTACAAACTAAACTAAAATTAGAAAAACATGAGAAAAGGATGGAACATATTGAAACCTGTAAAATAAGTCCACTTGCTTGTTATCAGTGTGAATTTAGTTACCATCACAATAGGTCGTTTCTAATTTTCCATAAATGGTAAGGGCAAATTCATGTTTCTAAATGTTTTCTGTCCTTTTTCCATGAAATTTGTAAGAGAGATGTAGTGAGATTCAAATCATTTTAGTGCAATGTGTAATAGAATTTGTATCAGTGTCAGACTAACAGCTAAAGAGTGGAGCATTTTTTTAACAAAAACAAAAAAATGGCTTAATTAGCTAATAACAGCAGTTGTCCTAAGTCGCGTTGCAATTAACGCCTAAATGCTAATATTGATCAATAAGATATAATTGATTAATAAGTGACTGCATTATATGGTTCATTTGCTTGCAGCTCACTCGTTAAGTGAAGAATTAAAAAATCAGGAAGGCTATTTCTCATTAAAAGTTCAGGCTGTGTGCGACGCTGATCTAAAATTCACTAATGTGGTTGCTCGATGGCCAGGATCTGTAGATGACAACACTATTTTTGATAATTCAGTTTTAAGAGGCAAGTATTTATATTTTAAAGAGGTAAGTTGAATTGTTTTATATCCATTATAATTATGATACTCCAACAGAAAATTTAGTTTCGCTTGAATGATTAGGGATTCAGTGCCGGAACAGGCGATCCGCATCATGCTGCAAAGACTCAACTCGAAGCTGCCAATCCACAATTTTTATAAAAGTTATGCTGTTAATTCAGTTTTAACACAAAATGCAAGATGTTCTGAAAAACTGCACACACACACTGGGATTGAAACACTACTAAAATAAAATGTTGGATTGACGTAAGCTGGCGAACGGTCACGTGATCTATATTATTGTCAAACCTATATATTTTGCTGGCGTTTCCCCTTAGACAAGATGAGTTTGGTGCATAGACAGGTTTGGTGGCAGCTTATAGCTGCCAGTTTCAGCATCATGATGCTGCTTTCCTGTTACGGTACTATAATGCACACTCTAATTTAAATTTCCTTTTGTAGCTCAGTGTGAGAGTGGTGCTCTTGGTAATCAATGGCTTCTAGGGGATTGTGCTTATCCAAATAGATCATACTTACTTACACCAGTAACTAGCCCAGCATCTGTAAATGAACAGAGATATAATGAGGCGCACTTCAGAACTTTGAACACAATTCAACGGTAAGTGCAATACTCAAATAGATACTTACTTGGCTCAAATATTTATAGATCTGTCATTTATGTTAACCAATGATATGCACAATGATTGGCTCACTGAGAAGACGAAGAGAAAACGGGAGTAAGTCAAGGTCCTCGATACATTACTACAGTCAGCGTCAAAAAGGGCTAATGATTTTAGTTTCTTAAGTGTTTTATGGATGATGTCGCTTACTGTACCATGATTTTGTGTTTTAGGACTTTTACAGAATGGAAACGTCGCTTCCCAGTAATTGCTTTGACCCTCCGTTTGAGACTACATAACATTCAAAATGTCATCATAGCAACAGCGGTGCTTCACAACATTTGCAGAAAAAATAATATAGAAGAAATTCCCTCAGAAGTTGAGTTGCCCCAAACAGAATATGGACCAGAACCTCAGAATATGGTCATAGATCCTGAATATATGGAAGTGCAAGATTTTGGATACAGAACAGAACTGATTGATAATTATTTCAAGATCACCAATTGTACGTAATTTTGTTTTGCATAAATATAGATTTTTTATTAAATCAAATCAATTTATTTGGTTAAAATGCGGTATAAAAGATGGTTCATTATATTTATCTCATCTTAGTGCAAACACATTCTTTCTCACAACACATTTATTCATTGTATTTTATTATAACTTCACCAATGTATTGATACATAGAGTTAAAAATTACAGTACCTGAGTACTATCTAATCTTAAGTCAGTTCTGGTATAACAATATTTTTATAAAGACTTTTTAAAGTTTTCTAATTCTAATCGCAACTTTTCATTTTGAAGTAATAGATTATCGAGTTTTTCTTCAAGAAACTTTTTCTTTGTTGTATAATATTTTGCAATGGCAACATTTCGAGCTGTCCTACCCTCATCGTGTTTCTGCTTTCGTTTGAAACCTGTAAAATGTTATCCTAATTAAAAATATATAAAATTAGCTCGCCTAGAGTCTGTTTATTAATTATATTTTCATGTCCAATGTCTGAAAGTAATAAACAACAGTTTTAGCACACTGAACTTTCAATGCGTTCTTTTACTTGATAACAACCGAAAACCAAGAAACAATGCTCTCAATTAGAAATTAATATGTTCTAAGTCACCTGACATGTTATTTTATAAACTTTTTATAAGTCTTTACATAAGTGAGGGTAATTTATGCAGCCTGACAAGATGAAAATCTCCGATATCCAGAAAATAGAAATGCCAGTAAAATGGTTCACGTTTACAGAACACGTGACCATTTGACAGCATTTATGTCAATTCAGTACATGTTGCTAGTGTTGGCGATCAAAAATTGTCACCTTGTCTAATGGTGCTGAGGTATTAAGCCCAACAAAAGAATACAGCCTCGCAGTCAGTAATTCGCTGATGATGTCATTAGTTGAAAAAGTTATAAATTTTCCCCTATTCATCAAAAAATATGTATTGATATTGATATAAAATAAAGTAAGCAAATTACCATTCGCTCTCGGCGTATATTCCGTGCGCTTGGGTTCATTTTCTTCTCCAAACGCAAAACATGCTCTGCCATCTCTAACATCAACCTCCACTTCTCTCAGAGCTTCAGAATTTAAAGGATCTATAGATCCTATGCAGTCGTCAACACTTTCTGACAAAATATTATCCACCACAAACGTCGCTACGACTTCATCACCATATCCTGGTTTTGCATCACCCCCGGACTCAACAGGGAGTGCTTCGACTGCGTTGCTCAATATAGCAGACACGCGATCGAGGATTTCGTCTGGAGCTATGTTATCATATCCTTCACCTGAAGACTAAAATTAAATCTGTTTTTACAACTGCTTCTTTCACATAAGCTTCAATAAGGGCAGTACTTTAAGGCATTTTAGAATTAACTAGTACAGTCAAACATAGAGATAATTAGTAATCTGTGTAAGCAGATACAGCTGATGAAGATTTCTAAATTTTACATAAATAATATAGATAGTTCAATAATGTGTATTATTTTAATCATATATTATATTACTGGAATACATCTGAAATTTCTGAAAACTGGATCTATATTTGGAGGCCCTGTATACCTCCCATTGTTTGATTGTACATTCACTTACATACTTGGAGAATACGAAAATGGCGTAGATTATAAAAATAAAACACTGACCTTACGTTTTCGAGCACTTTTCTTAAGATTATCCCACTTGAATCGCAATTGCTGTGTAGTCCGGGGGCAAGATGCTACAGTGGCGTTGAATCCCTCTGTAATGCGATTCCATTCATTGATTTTGAGCTTGTTTGTTGCAGCATTAGTTATTTTACTAATAAGTACTTTGCTGCCTTCTATGAACCGCAGCAAGGTCTTCGTTTCCTGCCTGGAGAGAGGTTTGCTTTTATTCTAAAACAAATTTTATATAGGTACAATTTTTTGTGACCATAAATACTGAATTTTATTAGGTACCTATTTTAGATTTTGGCTATGGTATTAGAAAAAATTATGTATTAAAATAGCCAAATAATGACGAGGTCATTATTCCTCTTAAATACTATTTCAGAGTAACCTTGTATAATATGGCGGGAGGAGCACGGAGAGTCGGTGAGTCGGAGGCATTCGTATTTGTATCCAAGTCGTATACATTCATATGTGTTCCGAGTGGGACTAATTGCTTGAATAGAAAATGAATGAAACTATGTGACGGGCATCCATGTTTCACTTTTTGACAACCCCCCTGGATCCTCCGGTCTCCCCTCCCAAACTAGGACAGTGCTGGGGAACCCAGTACATAGCAGCCCTAGATATAGTTGCCGACTAACTTTTCTTGATTAGGAAAATTAAGTTAAGTATTTGCATAACTATAACATAGGGCAATGACATGAATGAGACGCAGTGTATGCAGTTACTCTTGTGGTATTGGCATGCCAGGTTGTGAGTTTAAAGTCTCTTACACACCTATTATTAGCATAGTATTGTGAGTTCCAAACCACACAGCTATAGAAACAATTACTTACAATTTCTGAGTCCATTGTCTCATCTATTCTCATTATTTTCCGGAGTTTATGCTTGTTTCTTTAGGTATGCTAGGTATTACCTATAAGTTGATCATTGCTGATGGTACACCTATTTTACAAGCCAGCTAGAATGCAAAAGAAAATACTTCACAATAAATATTTTTACATAATTTATAAATAGTTTGGTAAAATCATGTAATTAGAGCATTTGACACAATAACAATTTAAGCTGCCCTGTTGCTCTAGTGGTAGCATGTCCGATTGCCGACTGTCCTGGCTTTGGCAATGTTATTGGGTTTCCGGTATGGAAATTCTCAGAAGCGCGAGTTCAGAATTGTGTCTTGTGACGGTAATGGTTCGCCCCCTTCTACATGGGACTCAGCGGCGAAACGTGGATGTAAAACAGTACCTACCTCCATCTCTGCCTAATCCTTCGAAGAATACAAGTTTTATGCTATTGTTTCTATACTATTTTATAGAGAAACGGCATGCAGTCTACACTTCACCATCTATCATCTGCATGCCAAAAAAACTTACCTACCTTATTTTTGTGTTACATGTCCGTCAGTTGGATTGTTTCATGCAAGTTATTTCCTTGAAACTACCCTCATAAATACTGACTTATAATACGAGTTCTATTGTGGATTGCAATGTTATTATTGGGAAGCAAAATAGCAGATAGAACAGAAACTGAAAATAAAGATCGACCACAATCAGCGATTGTCAGATTTGAGAACCGTTAACCGTCACGTGACACTGACCTGACAGTTCAACCCTGCGGTCCGAATCACGCCAAAAGTGATAATAATGGGTGTGTTCAGTTATTACGCCGGACGACGCTCGCCGACGCGGGCGATCACACTAAACCGTTCAGTTATTTGAGCGAGCGTCGTCGGACGATCGCTCTGGTCACTCCGTGAAATAGTAGGGTGAAAGTCGCACTCGGTCGCACTGCTAACAACCGACCAATGACAGGTCATAGGATACAGCAGCAGATAATTTGAAATCGTTCGATTGGTCCGGATTGGTCACTCGCGTAACGCAGTTGTGGATCGTTCAATTATTCCCGATGAGCGAGCGACATTCGCCCGAGTGACTTTCGCACCGAAAACTGAATTACTGAACGTAGCCACTCAGGCTTCTTACGTCATTGATAATATCGCTCAAAGTCTCGGTCCGAATTGGCGCGAGCCTTAGATTATAGAAGAGATATATACTTCTATAATCTAAGGCGCGAGCGCGCTAACGACAGACAGTGCGACGTCATGAATGACGTCATTACCTGCGCCATATTGGACTTACAGAGCCTTTGCTCCTGCGTGAAATCACTGGGGCTTACATTCAGAGACGACAGAAACGAGTCTAAGCGTGAACTTACGCTTCCATATGTCAATTTTACGAACAAATTTTGACAGATGGATGCGTAAGTTCACGCCTATTAGACTCGTTTCTGTCGTCTCTGAATGTAAGCCGGGGTGTGTTCAGTTATTACGGGGGACGACGCTCGACGACGTATTATCGTCCGGGTGATCACACTAAATTTATTTATTTGAGCGAGCGTCGTCGGACGATCGCTCCGGTCACTCCGTGAAATAGTAGGATGAAAGTCGCACTCGGTCGAACTGCTATCAACCGACCAATGACATGACTGTAGTCATAGGGTATAGCGGTATAGCAGATAATTTGAGGACGTTTGATTGGTCACTCGCGTAACGCAGTTGTGGATTGCTCGAAGCCGTTCAATTATTCCCGATGAGCGAGCGACATTCGCACGAGTGACTTTCATCCGAAAAATGAATTACTGAACGTAGCCACTGTGACCCAAACGTCAAATTGACATTTTGTGGAAATGTGATTTAAACGATGGATATAAATGGAGAAAATTCGAGAAAATTGCAGTCCCAGTAAGAGATGAACGACACAGATGATGGATGGAAGACAGTTTGCGCTTTATTTGACGCCACAAGAGATTAAACGAGCTAATTCGGGTTAATGGCTTTTGTAGTGTGTGTGTGTGTGGTTCTATGTGTGTGTGTTGTGTTGTATACAAGAAAGCGGTCTGATCTTAGGTCCGTTAATATCACGCTAACAGCGCCGTGAGCGCACTTTCGTTTCGGACCAACGATTATAAGTAGTAAGCACCGTGAGCACGTAATAGGGTAAGACTCTGACTTGCCCTGCGATCTTTCAAAGCCTGCGATCTATGCCTGCGATAGTGATATCTACGTATTATAATTGATTTTTTTCACCCAATCTAGTGACATTTTACTAAAAGTTTGGTAAGTTAACTTCACAGAGGTTTTTTTTTTTTCCTAAGCGGCAACACTATTGACAGGACACAGAATTCAGAATTGATTGACAGATCACTGCAAAGACTACAATAGTATATGGATCACTGATTCTGACAAATCTAAGTTCTGACATTAAATCGTAATATTTTATTGTTTGTAGTTTTATGGTTTATTTAAAAGCAGCAAAAACTCTATTACCTTGTAGCGCAGTACAAAGCTATAAGATTTTGTAGTTTAGTTATCCAGTCAGTATAAACATATATCTTCTTTGAGGTTATAACCGAATTTTCATTTTTCCAAAACAAAGCTTGTTACAATGGTTTGTGAAAAATGTGAGAAGAAGTTAGGTCGTGTTATAACTCCAGACCCTTGGAAAACAGGCGCGAGAAACACAGTGGAGTCGGGGGGAAGGAAAGTGGGTGAAAACAAGGCACTTACCGCGAAAAAAGGTCGCTTTAACCCTTATACAAGCAAGTTTCAAGAATGCAGGCAAGTGATAGGGTTGTTTTATTAACAGTGAGATGTGGACATCGAGGGCTGCCAAATGCCCTCAAATTTACAATAAAAAAAGACAGCTTATGAAAAATTGTCTTGTGTCCAATCAACTTTTTTAATAGGTATTCGTCTTTGTTTGGTCTGACAAAGGGAACTAAGCCCATACAGCCAAGTCCCCATCAACCAGCTACAGCTTACAAGATGACTTTTGTCTCTGACCCAATCATAAATTAATTCATCAAGCTAATGAGCCGGAACCTACAAACTATAGATTTTCTGTTGTCTATGCTGCTTGTCAGTTACAAAGATATTTAATAAATTATTATTGTGGGCCTGAGGTCCTAGGTTCTATTCCCGGGTCAGACTACATTTCATTGGGTGTGTCTGTATGAATATTTCCAGTAGAAGCCTGCACGAGGTCTGGAATATATGGAATAAGCAAAATGTTCACTCTACAACAAAACACCTCTGTCTAATCCCTTGGGAAACAAGTGTAATGTTTACAATATTTATTTTATCTTTTTCAGAATATGCAGAACAAAGGTACACCAAGTGGGGTCGCACTACTGCCAAGCCTGTGCCTACAAGAAGGGAATATGTGCAATGTGCGGCAAGAAGATATTAGATACTAAGAATTACAGACAGAGTTCTACTTAATAGAATATTGCACTAATCTTATCATAGATTAGGAATTATTTGTAATTTTATTGACATACGATGGTACTGTTAGGGCTCCCACACATAACTGCGAATTCGCACCGCATCGCAAATATCTGCGAGCTCACTCGACGTATTCCTATCGGTTTAAGGTGGTTATTTCCGTGACACGGATCGAATTCGCATCGCATCGCGGTTTTGTGTGGGCGCCCTTAGGCTCAATTCACATTGAGATTGCAACGACTCGCACCAACTTCGCCTTGAGACTGTGAATTGGTACAGGCGCGGGTGACGCAGTGCAGTCTGTGGAAGGAGGGCAGAACTGAGGCGGCCGCCCGCGTCGTCGCAAGCTGTAGCGCGCCGCCGCTTTGACCAGGCGCATGTAGCCTTAGACTGCTTGCGGAGACGTGGGCGGCCGCGCAATTATTCATGCGAAACTATGTATTTTAGTAATGAAGATAAAGTTTAAAATGCTGCGTAATTTTTGGCACTGAAACTGCTCGCTGCACAGCGTGGCTGCGGCCCGCTGCCATCTCGGTATACATTGGTCCTTAGGGTCAATTCACATTGGTACAGTCTAACAAATAGATAGGGGTCATAAGATATAGATGAAGTTTTCTAAAGAACTGAAGATGGATTTTTTAAAATATTATGGTTTTTAATATATATTGTAAGCAACTAAGTAACTATGTATATTAATTATAAGATATAGATATTACTTGAAGGCATCCATAATTTCCTGAGAAAACTTCATCTACCTATATGTGGTGACCCTGCATAAGGTTCTACCGTTCTAATCCCGATCCGTTTAAAGGGTTTAGTATCATACTCATCATTTTTTTTTTTTTACTATGCAACAAACCAAGAAAAACAAAAAATAAAAACGGTACTGGTATGGTATGGAACAGTTATATTTTTTCGCTATTCCAGTGTTGGTCCCATAGTCAAAATTGTTCATTATGATGAGTACAATAACACTTTAATGGGATCAGGATTAGAAAGGTACCTAGAATCAGAATCAGAATGTTCTTTATTTGCATGAAATATGGGTTTGTACAGTTATTATTACATACAGATAAGTTGCCACATATTTGACCATTAAGATGGTATGCAAAATAGGCTTAAAATAACATAATATTTATCTTAAGACTTAAATTAAAATATTATAATATAAAACAACATTAAAGACTAATAATAAAAGGTATTGTAAATAAAATTTAAAATATAGTAGGAACTTAAATAACACTTTTAACATAAGCTTCTGTATAAAATTAATGAGATCATAGTCATTTCATAGCCTATGAATTTCGTGTATTTAGGAACTCTTTTGCGGAGTAGAAACATTTTTCGATTAACCATGAATATAATTTACGTTTGAATATTTTTAGTGGCAGGTTCCTTACAGTTTCCGGTAATTTATTAAATATCCTAATAGTCATTGGACCTTCCTTTTATATCTATCTCTGTTTGATTCTACATACTTGAGTCTAAGGGAAACATCGATTTTGTCTCGAGAAGCGTGACTGATCGGCGCAACTCTCGCTTCGGGGTCGGGTGTGCAGAGTGCACCTTCTGTGGTGTTCCTTTGCTCTAACACTAAATAAGTGGAGATTAAGTTCAATGCTATGTAAAATTTTGCGAAAAACTGCGCGTTGCTTGTAGTCTGTGCCATGTGAATATACCCTTACATGTGTTTACAATCCACACACCTTTACTACATAGCATAAAGCAAAGTCGCTTCCCGCTGTCTGTCGCTATGTATGCTTAGATCTTTAAAACAACGGAACGGATTTTGATGCGTTTTTTTTTAATAGATAGAGTGATTCAAGAGGAAGGTTTATATGTATAATACTTATTTAATGTAAGGATAATAGAGAAATTGCACCCGGGCGTAGCCGGGGACGGGTCGCTAGTTAACCATAAGATTGGGAACATCTGGAAACACGTTTTCTTGCTTCGGCCTTCAATCAATCAACTCATACCGGTCTTATTTTGTCTAATATTCTTTACATAATAATTAAAAGCAATGCATGATTTATGAAACTTGTAAGCTGTGGTTAGTGATATACATAGATTATGAGGGAGGTGCCAAGCAGTATATATCTACCTAATGTAAATAATTAAATTTTTAATAAATTGTTTACTAATATTTTTATATTTTTCTTGTAACCATACCCATGTTACGACAAGCTCGCTATGGACATACGGTGTGTAGTGGTGTATTTGAAAAAACCTAGTAGGTATAATATGTTTATGGAAAAAACATTTGTTGGTATCTATAGATGGGCAGCTGCAGGAACAATACAAGGCCCTACCTTTCTAATCCCCATCCCTGTAAGTGGTTACTGTACGCATCATTATGAACAACTTTTACTATGGATCCAATCCCTAAATCGCGAAAAAATTAAATCTGCTGATCCATACAAAATTATTCGAATATCTAGAGCTGATTATTGAATCGCCAGATAACTTTATCCGAGGGAATAAATTTGAATTTTTGACAGCTTTCTTTCCTAAACAAAATCTGTCAAGTGTTAAATTTATTCGATGGTTAAAACATTATATTACAATTGAAAAATCTGCCGTAAATGCATACATTTAGGACAGATTTTTCAATTAGGTATGTTATGTAACAGCAGATTTTGTTTAGCTAGTGCAACAGACTTATCAGCCACAGCTAGAATGGAAATGTATGGCATTGACAATTAGCGTGCCTATAATATTGCCATCTAATGATACTTTCCATACAGGAAAACCCAATAACACTGCCCGACCAGGGAATCAAACCAATAAAATATTTTTTTAAAGTTATTACAATCTTTAACCGCACGAGTTAAGATATTATAAACTAAATCCCATTAACTTGTAACATGCGATCAAGGGCAAAATGTATGTACTACTAATATTCAATCAAGATAACATCGTTTTTCGTTCCTATCGGTCGCATATGGACCGACAAGTTGACAAGTGTGCCTTTGGACGGTCGACTATAGTCTTTAGTGGTATTTAGCTTGAAAATACGTAGTTTATTATTTTAAAATGACATTTGATAATATTATAGTTTATTATATTTTGCTCCTGTTTGGCGTTAAGGTACAGTATTAATTAGGTAGCAATTAGACTTAATTGGCAAAGAAAAGTTACTTAAGTACCTACGTGCACATAATTTATATAGGTACAGAAGGCTACCGCTTAACTCGAGTTCAGACGGTTAATTTGATGTAGGTAGTTTTGCGGGTTTCGCGGTAAGGGGGGGGTGACACGCCTACTATTGGCTACGCTAAGCTTTATGGTGCATAATATCATCGCCCTGTGACTGACATCTCGCGTCACACACCTCCCGCAATGCGCAACTTCTTCATAAGCTCCGCCACTAACCGTTTCAGTAAGCGGTCGCCTGGCCGTACTATAGCTCCATACAACGAGAATCTCAACTCTAGTCTCACGGACGCTCGTTTGACTTGGTTTGAGATTTCCGTGCGTACGCGTCTATGTGTGCGTGCGCCTGAGACCTATCGTTCGACCGGAGTCTGCCTTCTGTACCTATTACAATGAGAGGTCAGCTCATACTGAGAATGTATAGGTAGCTTGTTATGTGGCCGTGCGGTAAAATTTGGGACAAAAGGATTCAATTAAGAGGATGGATACTAGCGTCTTCGTATGCTAAGAACAACACCTGTGATCACCAAGAATATTATATTTAGCAGTGGACAATAATATCTAGGTAATCATACTATTATTAGATATAAATGTGAATGTTGGTGAAGATGTTTGGATGATGGCTGAACGGATTTGGATGTTTGGCACATGCCTACTCATGTAGAACATGTCCTGAATTAACACATACCTAAGATATCTACTTTTATTAGGGAACATGAAGTGGTTCCCCTTAGGATGGGATATAGAAACCGCGGGCAAACAGATGAATAAATTATTATGAAGGAGAAAATAATGAAACTTATAGCGCTACTGGCTGGTGTTGGGGTCCAAATGATAGCACAAACTGAAGCTAATATTTTTATTGTCCAGGCACAGGTGGAAAGAACACAGATAACTACCTAGGTATTAAACTTAGCTAGATACCGCGATATTGCAAAGTGTCGACGCGAGCGCGTAATTCAACAAACTGCTCGCTCGTCTTGTCGCACGCTGGCCACCATAGATTCTGGCCACACTGTCAAGCACACATGCACGCGCTCTAGCGGGCGTGCAGGGAACATTCCGGGGTTGCCTATTCCCGGTTTAAGGAGTCCCACACTCCCACACGCTATAAACTCGACTGGATTATGTCAAGAAGATCTCTGCCGTGCCGCTCTGGTAGTCGAGCGCCATTGGCGTAGCTATGAAGAAGCATAGTATGGCACGTCCAAATCAGAATGTCTAGTGCCCTCTACAAAACCTAAGACGGCCAACCGTCCCAGATTTTGCGGGACTGTCCTGCCATGGCAGTTGTAATTCAGCATTGTAAAGTCGGGGTGGGTCAGGTAAATGATTGAGAGCTAATGTTTCACAATATACCTACACTTTAATCTACGATACAGGAACTCACAATACAAGCTGTCCGCCATTATTCTTGAAACTCTACTTAATATTGTAAAAACCGCAACAGCTAATCACAGGCAGCGACGCGCTTGTTTTAAATGAATGATGAATGAATGACATTCTTTAGCAATTTGTTTATGTCACGCTTTTCTCTCCTTTATTAAGCGCACCTCCTGCTATCACCTGCCACCCAGCCACCAGTCCCTCATCCCTGTTCCCAACTCCCCATAGATTGCCCCACCTTCGAAAAGTTTGCTAGCTTCGCCCGTGGATGGACATTTTTAGCAATTAAACATTGACTTTTACAGGTTGCAGTTACCAATGCGGTCACAAAAAAAACGTCAAAAAACAGTGACGAAAGTGTCAAACAAACGTTTGCTAAGCTCCTAAAAAGTATTGTTAAAGTAAACGAAGAGCGGATGAACGCCGTGAGGAAGTTTACTCAGTTGCAGGACTACATGCTCACCAAGAACAGGCTAAGAACTGATGATGACAGCTACGACACCATGGAGGAAGAAGAAAATCACGTTATGTTGGGTCTGGAAGTAAGTTTACTTTTGTTTTTTATTATTATTATTACTTGAAGTAGGTGTCGATGTAAAATTTAACATAACAAAGGAGGCCATGAGAGCCAGAGAGCGGTCTAATTATTTAAACAGTGCAAAAATGGCTTAACTCATTTAGGCCCCTACAGCGCTACCAAATATCTGATAGGCAAAGGGTGTGTAGGTACCCTGAGACACTGATACTAGGAGAGTGGGGGGTATGAGCGACGGTAGAGCGCACCGCTTTCTCAGCCTCCGATTCTTTGTCCGATTCCTCGGAGCTCGCGCGCGGACTGTACCTATGTAATAATGAAGGAAGAAAAAAGCAATGATACGACTGTGGATTAAAAAAAAGAATTCCCCAATACCAAACAAAAGGAAACATTTAAAAATCTTAGTTCGATTTTCAAATATCTAACGACTTACAAAAGAGGCACTTTTGGTATCTACACTTTTTACACAAACAAACAATGACACTTGCACAGCATGAGTGTTAAAATTAATATTTCTACTATGCATGATTTTCAGGATTCTCCTAAGCTGAGAAGAACCGAAGACGAAATAATAACAAGCAATATTTGTAGTAAACTCTTTCTAGAAAACAATAATCATCTATGGACAAATCATTTTTTCAAACAAGCCTGCCATAGTCATTCTACAGATTTTTGTGTCAAAGCCTGCACGAAATCGTTTAGAAATGTGTGTGAGAATTTTCAATGTAGTAGCATAACGAGGAGGGATTTTAAGACTGAATGTGAAGATAACTGTAGAAATGTTGAACATGAAGAAGAATAAAATAATTATGATAGTTATTTAGTTTTTAATAAATAAAATTGTTTTGTTTTGTCTCGTCATTTCCAAAATCCTACTTTAATTTTTAATTTCAACTTAGGCCAGTATTATTTACAAGATTAGTTGGCAACGGGTTATTGTACCTACACATAATTTTTACTATGGGACTTGCGTAACATCTCTGTTTTTTGTCTGTGCATGGGAACAAGATTGAAATCGAGAAAAGAACAAAATTCTAGAGAAAATTGTTTAATTTGATGGTCTTATAGTAATAATAACTTTACCTATGTCTTTATACACACCCTTTAATATGACCACGCATTTCTGATAGGTATCTACACGTTGTAGAACTAGTATTATCTATATATTACCTAATACGTGAAGAGAAACTTTTGTATCTCTTTTTAAGCATAGGTATTGCGGGCACGGAGGAGTGTGAGATTTGGCATAGTTAAAGTTTATTATGGAGAAGGAGTGCAGAAAGCTAAGATTAGGTCTGGTCGAATTTCAACTACAGGCGGCCACTAGTTCTATAGAATTCAGTGTATAATATTATAATCAAATATTAAGATTTTTGACGATAACTACAATACCTACAGGTAGTCATCTAGTTAAGCATCTATCTATAATATACTTAGGTACATGGCAAGGTTACAACGTAGGTAGTCTTTGGTTACAACGATACCAAATTTAGTTTGTACGCAACGTGTACTTATTTTAAGTTCTATGCATTGATTAGGTAATTTTACATAGATTAGGTACCTACAAAAATAATAATAAATAAGTAAGTAGGTACTAATGATTTAGTTGTCAGCGATAATTACGAATTGTAATCGAATAAATACATCCTAAGTCTTTAGAAATATTACAATCAAAGTAAACTTTCTATTGCAAATTACATTGATAAAAAATCTTAGGTATTTCACACGTGTATTTTATTTTACAATACCTACCTATTTAAATTACAAATGAAATTTTATGTTTCTTACTTCTTTATAACCTTAATCGTAAACTTTTTTATGTGGAGCATGGTAGGTACCTACTAACAATCATATTTATTCGCAGTTTTGGTAACAAAGTGTTTTTTTAGCAACTTATCACACGCATTTCGTAAATGTCTTTACAGTAATTTAGCTACCGATTTTAATTACCTATAGAAATATTATTCAGAGGAATAAATCTAAGTATTATAAATAGTTACCTACAATGTTATGCCCCAATACTTACATAAGTCTGTCTGCCACGCAAATTATAGCTATAGGAAATCAATAAGTTTGTTACTTTACCTGTTTCTAAAATATACAATGTTCCTGACTTTACATAAGAATGGCAAGAGAAACTGGATTTTGAAAAACTTTTGATAACAGTGTGTACTATCTACCTATATTTATGTCTTCTCCTGCTATGTTATTTCCTACAGTCCTGCGACGAGACATGAGCTTTGTATTGGTGTGAGTGAGCGCTGTCCTGCAACGAAAGAACAAAACCAAATGTATGGGTTTTTTTTTGCAATTTCTGACACTTCTAGTACTCTAACCTCAGTTGGTCCAGTAGAGTCTTTTGATCCTTATAAGAAACGATCGATTGGCATAAAACAAAGATTTTGTGTAAATTGCTCATTATCTTGATGACTGTACATTTTTTCCAAAATCTGTGAATGCAGTTCAAAATATCACCGAAGGTTAAGGACAGTCTCCTAAGAACGTTGTCCTGTAGCTACAATTGTTAGGGTACCTGCCCCTACTGCCCCGTCTCAAAAATCTACGCTAATATTTGATCTGAGGCCCGGTTGTTGAACATGGGCGTAGATAAGAACAAGGTAAGGGAGCCAAGGCCCATCCCAGAAAAAGCTCTCCTGATGTAGTTCCTCAGCTGAAAACGGCAGCCCTGCTAATTGTTTCATATCCAAGTTATTTCCGATGAAGTTTACCAATATCGAGTTAGTATGGCTATTGGACCTTCATTTCGTACGGAAGTACCTACCTATACAAAGTTCTGTCTTTGAGAAGTCTTTCACCAAGGTACGACGTGTGTCGATATCAGTACTTATCCCGAAAATATCGCTTGATACGCCCATGTTAGGTATTGAAACTCAGTCGACTGGTAGGTACACACTCTACCTACCACTGTCGCTGTACATTCACACAAACACAAAGCTAAATGTATCATTGTGAGGACCGCTGTAATTGCGTGTAACAAACGGTCCCGCCAAGATGGCGTATTCATAGATAACTCCGAGAGATGAGAGAACCAGAATGCTCAAATATTCCAAATATGAATTAAAGAAAACATCGCAAGAAAATGCTTAAATAATTGATTATCTTGTTCCATTACTTGTTCATTAAAACTACGCTATTTTATGTTTGTGCGGACAATCCAATCAATTTCGTTACGCTAGACAAAGTTATTTGCGGCGATATTGGTGAAAAGTAACATTTAAAATGTTGACCATATATTTATGAAAATGCCACGAAGGATTATTTATTATGCTGTGTTTGTTACACTGCTTTGGAGTGTAAGTATGTATCAATATTTTTTATTTTTATTTTAGAATACGTATAACTTACCAAGTTATCTGTAAAATTCAATTGTACCTAGTTTATAGATTTCCACGTATTATGACTTCAACAGAGATCATAATAAACCCCATTTTATATCTAGATTAATAAAAATAAATCTTGCCGGTATCTTCTCCAGGACTAACCCACTTGGAACCGTGCACCTACAATCACGACGTTTTGAAAGTGCCTGCAAAGGCCTAGTTGAAATAAAAATCTTTGACTTTGACTTGAATTTTGTATTGAATGAATGTTGAAGAAAATCTCAAGTGACCAATCTCTGATATTTTTAATAGCCTTTCCGGAAATCTTCAATATAGTTGGAGTCTACTTTCAGTCTATCCAGTATCCAGTGATTCACGCGAGCAAGAAGTACCTATCTAATGTTGAAGTCAAAAATCGTTTCAGGCTAGGTACATATGTTATACATCGATGATCATTAGAAAATGATTACTTAACTAATCAATCAATTCAATTTAAAAAAAATTGTTGTTACATTAGTAGGTAATTATGTGTGGCGATGAAAAGGATAATGAACCGTAATGACACAACCAGATATTTGGAATCAGAATCAATATTAGGAACATCATCACTGCTAAGATTTATCTAATATTTACATTTTCCAAGTCTGTTGTCTAATGTATACTCCGATGCGACTGAACGTGAAAGTAAATATTACTTGTACTCTATCTATAATAATACCACAGTATAATGCACATAAGAACCATAACGGTTAATCAAGATGAGGCGAAACTCTAAATGAAGATTTTTTTTAATGTTTAATTAAATGGAGCATAGGTAGATAATGTCAAGTCAAACAAACTCGACAAAACTCCAAAAGGTTTTAATGCCACAATTCCAACAGGTATTCGCAGAAAATGAAGAAAAGATCAGAAATACTTTTAACAACAACGTCACACGGGCCGACTTCGGGAACCTACTGCAGTCCTTGATCAAGCTGAACGAGCAAAGAGTCAATGTGCTGCAAAAGCTATATAAACTTGAAGACTATGGGGTAATCAGCGAGGTACTGAGATCTGGAAACACGAAAGCGGCAAATGGGAACAAGAATAATTTGTTACTAGTTGTTCTTTCCAAAGTAAGTCACATAAAGTTATAAAGTAACCGTTTTCGTTATATGGAAATGTAATGAGTCCGTACATTAACTAGTTGACGAATTTAAAAATTTCTGCTGTTCCATGTTATTTAGTCAAGTTATTGAATTATTTGTATGGAACAGCTGATTTTTTTTTCGATATTTCTGGGTTGGTTCCTTAACAAAATTTGTTCATAATGATGAGAACAATAACCTCATAAAAGAATCGGGACTAGAAAGGTTGGACCTTATAAGTATATTTGTTATTTTATCCCCTAGAGGTCGTAAGATATCCAATGTTTTCGAGTGCCATCACTTATTAATGATAATTGATCTGTATTCGACTGTTCTATCCAGTGGTGAAGCGTGAAAATTTCAATAGGGGAATTCGTCCCAAAAAAGCCCTCCAAAAATAATCACACTCACCAATGAATGCTGCAAGACATCCAAAATCTATACCGTGTCTTGTAATCTATATAGAAGAAGAGCTCGACCTAACTGAATAACATACCTTTTTTATCAGTAGGATGAGTAAATAATATAATAATACATTGGTCATGCGCTAACCAATTCCTAAAGGGAAGCCGATGGGAAACGAGTTGTATGGACTCTTCGCCACTGGTTCTATCTATCTTTATCTTTGTTCTATTCTAACCGTGATTCTGTCATTAGCCCATCAGGAACCGTCGTGGTGATCTACGAAGCAGCCTGGAGTTTTGAAGTCTGTAGTGGATTTAACTGCTTTTGTTTAATTAAAGATGATGATTCTATAACAATTCTTCTTCTTTGTCCTTGTTTTCTTGACCTTCCTGCTTTCCCTTTCGTCATTGTTATTAAACTCAAAGTGGTGGTGAATAAACTTAGGTATCCGTTCAATCATTCATCGCCATAGTAGGTACCTACAAATATTTTCTTCACGTCTCATTGATACAACACAATATGTCCTTTAGAGAAATCTAGCCTGTTATTGCCATTAGGTTTTAAAAAAAGGCGATGATTTTAATATTTAAAAAAATAAATTCTACAACCCTCTCTCACGAATACATTTCTCCGGTATCCCGGGGGTCTTAACAGACTCAATTCTCAAATATGACACAAATATGTGTAGGCCATATAGTTAGGTAGGTATAATTGGTTCAAAACAACATTCTACCCAGAACTACCAATATGTACCTAAACATAAATATTTTGCGTGTGTGTTTCGTGATGTCCTAAATATAAAAACATGCATTTAATGCAAGATAAAATATCATCTTCCAATTAAAGTTGACTTGCTGCCTATACCTGCCTTCACATATTAAAATAGGTTATATTTTCCAGAACGAATCAGCTACTACGAGAAGACTTATGGACGCACACGTAGTGGAATCTATTCCATCGCTCGACATCAAAACAAATACGATAAATAATAATCCAGTAGTACGTTCGATAAGTAAAAAATATCAAGAAAAACAAAAACATTATATGGAGCCAGCTCCTGTGATTTCTAATGATCCTAATACTAGACAAGATCATTTTGAGTTATTTTTAGAAGACGAGATCCCTGAGCAAATTAAAATAAGAAACAGATTTGAGATAGACGATGGAAAACATAAACATGCTATCTCAAATAGGGTGAGAGGGCATGATCGTAATCCAAAAGTAGGTGTCGGTGAAATGGATATCGATAATAAAATAAATCCTATATCAGATCAAGGCAGAGTTGAAGATGAACGTAATGAAATAGCTCTAGATAGTTTGAAAATAGATGGTGATGGTGAAAATCATAATAAAAAGGTTAAAGATAGATTTGAGATAGACGATGGGAGTGGAAACCACGCAAAGTCAAGTTTTCAAAGGTTGGAAATAGGTAATCATAACCAAAAATATCCAACCACACTTAAGGATATGCGTGATGCTGATGATCACATTAGTATATATCCTGAAAAAGGTAATGATGATCTAGATAATGACAATAATAAATATTCTAAATCAGCTAAAGATATGAATCAAGTAGATTATCATACTAAATATCGAGACACACTTAAAGATAATGATAATGCCTATCATCAAAGCAGTAAATATCCAAAAACAGAAAATGATGATTTAGATGATCACAATAATAAAAATACGGAACCAGATATGTACGGTGGAGGCGATAATAGTCATAAAGTTCCTAATATGCTCAAAACTATGTATGACAAAGAAGATTATCCTAAATTAAGTATTGAAACGTATAGTGAGACTAAAAAAAATACTCAATTAAGAAAAGACAAATCTGAAGAATCTAAAAGCAGTGAATTTAAATCAAATTTTAATGGTTTTGAAGAAAATGATGCTATCCCTGAGTCAAGAAAGAACTTACAAAAGTGTATTGGTAAAAAAGCCTTAAAATTATGTACAAAGTCATGCAACACCGCTTACCAAAACGTTTGTCGCAGGCTGAAATGTACATCGAGATCGAAAAAGTCATTAAAGAAAGAATGTAAAAAAAGTTGTACAGCATCATTTTCAACTGGCAGTAAATATAGTTCGGAAACGTAATGATAAATTACCAATTAGTATAGGTATACAAAAAATATGTTACCTTAACGTAAAACTAAAACTCCGTCACATACAAAAATATAAACATTATAATGCGAATTATTTCAGACCTTTCGGCTATAATAATAAAGCATCAGGTTGTAGGCCGCCGCCTTTAATTTTGCGAATGTCATAAGCCACAAACCACAAACGTATCCGACCCGCGGGTCTACCGCGTAACTAAAATGATAATGAACATCGACACTGGTAATAAACTTCAATACGATCGTAAGAGACTAAATTTTGAGTTACCTTATAAAAAAATTACCGATCATGGAGATAGTATTCCCAACTTCATGATTGAATTTCTTTTTTACAAGGTAGCTCGAAGTTTATTCTCTCGCGCTGGTATTGAAGTTCGACCAGAATCGATGTTGATGTCATCTCCCTACAAAAATGACATTTTGAAGTCATTTTAGTTCTGTAGCGACGTGGGTTCCTATTTTGGTCACCGGGTCAGATAAGTTTGTGGCACTGTACACACAAGCGACACATCACTGACGACAGTACTCGTGTGTAAGAGCAAGAGCGTTACATTATCTACACGTGCAGAAAAAATCACCTGCAATTTTTCATCGGTGTACCTACAAGAAGGCAAAAGATCTCACAATATTTTTGTTTTGCTGTAATTTCACTCTCAGAAACTTTCAATGATGAAAATGATAGGTACAGTCTGGACCGACGCCACGCAGAATTCGGATTTTTTACGGTAACGAAAAATTATCTAATAGTTTTTAAAATAATATAAAGAATTAATATTTTGTATCGTACGAGACTATAATAAGAAAAATGCATTGATAATCGATTAAAACGTTATCATAAAATATCCACTCTTTTATTTTTCTATACAATTTAAACACGAGGAAACCATTCTGATTCCAGGAAGGTTAACGCTAAGGAGTATAGGGAAATACGATTCTTCACGAAATTAAAAACTGTACAAGGTCCAACCTTTCTAGTCTCCATCCCTGGAGTTATTGTACTCATCATTATGAACAACTTATAAGTTGTTCATGGGGGAACAAACGTGAAATCCCGAAAAAAATCTGCTGTTCCATACGGTCGCGTAACATTAAATTATTTCTATGGAACAGCATTTTTAGAATATATTTTTAGAATAGAAGTTGTTCATAATAAACTTCTGTGTAGTGACTGTACCCTGAAAACAGCGGCTGGATGCGTACTTTGGGTTGGATGAATTTCGTTGGGAATTTCTCTCTTAAATCTATGTAGAGGTATGTATTTGGAAAAATCTGAGGTACAATTGGATCTATACAGGGTGTCAAAAGACCGTAAACCGAGAACTACATACACTATTACGATGCACACATTTGAGACGTCTCACACGTGTAAGGTTAGTGTGCACACCAAACCGACTCTCGTCGTACACGTGTGTCGTGCATTCTTCATCACTCATCTTCGTAATAAGATACCCTCTTTGTCGGCAACAACTCGCCACTCGGCGCTCGCGCAATGACGCGTCCGACGTATGAGACGTAGAGCTACACTATGCACACGCCGTCAGAGACCCGCTTTTCGTCAGATGGTTCGTCCTCAACCATCTGACGAAAATCGGGGATCACTGGATCGGCGTCGCGTACACAATGGTGCGTCGCGTGGCGTGAAATGAATCTCTACATAACTAAGTAGTTGCCATATAAAATATAATGGGCTCCGACGCGTCCAGAGGGCTATTTCACGTAATTTTATGAAGCACCGATAATAATTGCAGTGACGGTCGAACTTAACGCGTATCTCACTAAAGCTAAGACAATACCAAATGTGTTGTTTTGATCAAAATTTTACTGCAACTGCGTGGCAACTGCACTTCTTAAGTTACGTGAATTAACCTACAAGGGGCTAACTACGAGCTCTTTTATAGCAGGGCTGAAATTAAACTTCCCAGAAATTTCCAGAATAAGCTGACCTTTCATTGTACGAAAAGCCTTTATAGTGCGAGGTCGGCTCATACTGGAAATGTCTGGGCAGTTCAATTTCAGACCTGCTATAAGAGTTCGTAGTAAGCCCCCAGATCGGCGTATGTGGCCCATGTGGGCCTAATGTAGTTCCAAGCCGAACTCCACGCGTACACGGACGTCGCCGCGTCGGCGTCGTGTACAGTATGCGTGGGTTTCGCCCTTCGTTAACAGTCTTTTTACTCTTATGCCTTTAGTATGTGGTGTACTCAAGCAAAGTTTATAATTGGTTATGTTATGCAAAGATGACATCTGTTGATTTCGTCGATTTCCATGTGAGTGAAGCTATGGAAAAAGGTAGTAATGCAGTAAGTTATTTTTTTTACATCAGAACCTATCTTTTTCATCTCTTGTAACGGAAGTTGTCCACCACACCTAATGAATACTGGCATTAGGCCTGAGTCAAATACAGAAGACAGTTACATGCGCATAACATAAACTTTTAATGGAATCACATAAACAAAATTTAATTTAAAATATAATCGGCTTTCGCCATTATGTTTCCTTTTACTCGCATACGTAGAAATGAATTTTCTAACAATGATTTTATTATTTTTCTATGTTGTAAGTAGCCATTGCTCTTTGTCCACTCACACAAATACAAAGCGTATAAATAGGTTTTCTATCAGTTCTTATAATATCAATTTTCATAATTTTCATATACTATTTTCAGTCAGAATCATTGTTTGTCATAATACTCAACATAATTGGTGTTATTATACTCACAATATGTTCGCGGCAACAAGTGGCCCAAGCGTCACTCCTGCTGTACCTAAACCTAGTGTCACAGTGTTTGGTCTACAAATAATTCATAATCCCTTATGAATAATGATCAGGATAACGTGTTATGAGATGTGATATTATGGATAGTAAAAGTAGGACACCTAGATGTTAAATTAAGTAAGACTTTTGTTCTTTTCTAAACTATCTTCGTATTCGGGTTAGTTGTGTTGAGTATGTAACGTGTTATGTTATGGGGTGCAGGAGAAGAACCTCTTCTAATGTCGTTGACTTCATCTGGTTCACTTGGGTTATCAGACCGTTACGAACCTTTCTGACTAATCCTTCCACCGTGGCTTGAGGATTTTTCATATGATAGCGAAGCTGACTCCATAGAATAACAGCTGGTCGTTATAGTTATGTGCATCGGAACTGGCTCTGCGATCACTCTTCGAACTAAGGAGGGTGATATACAGACATTTTTTTAAGTAGCGCGCATAATTTGTACAGTGATACAGTCTCTGTTCCTAAATGCAACCGCAGTATTGGGATACACTTTAAAACAAAACGAAAATTGGACTTAGTATGGGGGACACGCATAATTTAGGTACTAGCGCAAGCCATACAAAATCAATTTTTTATTTTGTTTTGGACTGAATTTGTTTAGTACTGCGGTTGCATTTGGGAACGGACACTGAATCAATCTACAAATTTTTCGCCCTACATAAAAAATATCCTGTATAGGTATATTCAGCAGACTTCTGTGATGGTACAAATGGCAATATAGAGATATATATTTAGGCAACCAACGAACATCGACACTACGCAGGCAACTGTGTTAAGTGCGTAATAACTTGAACACAAGACAAGATAATTATTTTTATATATTATTCTCTTTAGCTCCAGAATATGCTTGCTGATGGCTGTTATTTCGTGTATAAACATATGGCGTTGGTGTTTATGAAACAGATTCATTATGTTCCAGGCCACACTTGAAGCAAAGAGGATCCCCAAGGCCCCCGCGACTTCACCAGATTCTGAGAAGGCAGTTGGAGGAGATGCAGAGGTAGACGACACCGTCTATGAGTTGCTGGGCTTAATCATTCTGGATGTAAGATGTCAACTGATGTGGTTTACGATACTTTTAAGGATTTTTGTCAAAAAAAAAGGATCTTACAACAACTAGACTTAGTATATACTATACATCTAAACTTGTCTAAGTATATATTTCATTCAAAAACTATATATTTTCAGTCCGAATCAGTACAAACAAGGAGAAATGAAGAACCAATTGAAATCCAGCCTCGATCTCATCATAAGAAAAAAAAACGTTATGAGAAATCATCAAGGAAACAGAAGGATTCAGAAGAATTAAATTATAATACGCCAGAATTAGAAATGTTTTCAGACGTATCACAAGAATCGAGTCATTATAAGGGTTTAAAAAAACAGCGCCATACAAAAGAATCAAAGGAGATAAGACACGATTCAACGCCAAAATCACAAAAGTATTCTGAGGAATTAAAAGCATCAAGATACAGTAAGTCTTCAAAAACACATTATCAATCAAAAGAAACAAAGGAATCGAAAGAATACAAAATTGAGCATTCAGAAAAACCAAAGGAATTAAGTAATATAGTTTCAATAAAAGAATCGCCGGCATTAAGGCAAGCTGCAACAGAGGAAGACCCTAAACTTCGTGTACTAAGATCTGAGTGTCTTAGCGAAAGTGATAAAAATATTGAAAAGTGCATAAGGGCCTGCGACAGGGCTCAAGAAGATGTTTGTGACAAGCTAGCATGTTCCGCAAGATCAAAGAGGGCTCTAAGAAAAGAATGTGATTTTAATTGTAAAAAAGTTTTTGATCCCAAAGTGTGTTACAGACGTGCAATGAGCTTTGAGAAGGAGGAACTCCAAATGGAGTCTGTGTAAAGTATTTTAATAAATAAATTTTTGCTTAGCTATTTTGTTTTATAGCCAAATTACGACCTTTTTGTGATCCTCCTATGAAAGTTTTCAAACTGAATTTTATAGAAACATGAGAAACCAATATGTCATAAGTTAATTGTTGGTAATACTTTAGTATTTTGTTACAAATTATAGGTACACTCTTAATTCCAATTTTTTTATAGAATATTTGTAATATCTTGTTTTTGGAAGTTGTCCACCAATACATGTCTGTTTTTGTCTTTACATCGCCCTAAGTTGTCTGGCAGATAATGCCTTAGGCATTAAGACCGCCTTTGTACATATATAAATGAAAAGCATTAAATAAATACATATATAAACTGATCCTAATGGCCAAAGTCACTCACAGAATAAATAGTTGTATGCGTACCATAAACTTTTAATGGAATCACATAAACAAGATTTAATTTAAAATATAATTGGCTTTCGCCATTATGTTTCCTTATACTCGCATACGCAGAAATGAATTTTCTGACAATGATTTTAATATTAGTTTACGTTGTAAGTAGCCATTACTCTTAGTCACCTCACCCAAATACAAAGCGTATATGATTTTAAATAATTTATATTCGAGTAGCCTTTGTCCTATTTTTAACTAACTTCGTATTCGTGTTACTAGAGAATTCTAAAATAAGCATGTGTGTGTGCATCAAATTAGACAAGACTTCAGCTCAGTTTGTGGATGTCGTAAAGACTTAGGTAAGATATGCGATGGATGGACAGGTGCGACAGTCCCAATCGTGACCTTACGAGGCTGGCATATTCACCACGGTGAACAGAAGCTTCAATAAAAATTTGAATAAAAAAAAAAGAAAAAAAAAAGCCGTGAGGGATGTGAATGATTGAAGAACGAATTCGTCTTTCGTTCATTAGTTAGTACATAAACAGTACCTTTGAGCAAGGATGATGACAACAAACCTAAAATATACTTCGTTGAAGAGGATGACAGTTACGCAGCTGCTACCCGGAGCCTGTGCTCGCTGATGGCTGGTGTTTCATAAAGTATATGTGTATATAGAGGATAATATTTTTTTATGTAGTGCGCAAAATTTGCAGACTGATTCAGTGTCCGTTCACAAATCGAACCGAAGTAATAAAATTGACTCGAAAACAAAATAAAAAATTGATTTCGTATGGTCTGCGCTAGTAAATTATGCGTGTCCCCCATACTAAGTCGAATTTTCGTTTTGTTTTAAAGTGTATCTGTCTCTGTTCCTAAATGCAACCGCAGTATTGGGAATACTGCGGTTGCATTTAGGAACAGAGACTGAATCAATCAACAAATTAAGCGCACTACATAAAAAAATATTCTGTATATCGTTTGGCATCGGTACTGACGACGATGAAGCTGTACATGAAACGGATTCTGTATGTTCCAGGCCGTACTTGAAACAAAGAGGATCCCCAAGGCCCTCGCGACTTCACCAGATTCTGAGAAGGCAGTTGGAGGAGATGCAGAGGTAGACGACACCGTCTATGAGTTGCTGGGTTTAATCATTCTGGATGTAAGATGTCAACTGATGTGGTTTACGATACTTCAGAGAATTTTCGTTGAAAAATGGAACTTACTATTTCGTCATCACCGTCCGCCTGTCACAGAAATGTGTCTCTACGTCAACAATGTGTCTCTTTCTAACCATAGATTTTAATCTGAAAAATGGCATTCACGAATTTATACTGTGGTGGCTCTGACAAGGTGCCCTAATTTAGGCGTGATCTAAAAGACACTTGGCCGATGTTAAGCACTATACATTTGTTCAGCTAGACTTATTAAGGCTAGGCTAGGCTAGGCTTATTTATAAAGCTGTCTATGTTCTTCATTCAAAAACTATTCTTATCTTTTCAGTCTGAATCAGTACAAACGAGAAGAAATGAAGAACCAGTTGAAATACTGCCTCGAGCTCATCATAAGAAACATAAACATCATGATAATCAATCAAATGAATTTAAGGAATTTAGACACGGTACAATGCCAGAAAGTCATAATAATTTAGAGAAATCAAATGAATTAGGGTCGGGAGGACACGATAAGTCTTTAAAAAGACATCAAACAGAAGAATTAAGAAATGAGCATTCAGAAGAACTAAAGAAATTAAGAAATGGAGATACTTTAGACAAAGATTTCTCTAGAGAATCGGCTTTAGTAGTAAGACATGCCTCAGCATTGCTAGACCTTCGTTCACTAAGAACTAATTGTGTCAAAGATAGTGACAAAAATATTGTAAAGTGCATTAGAGCATGTAACAGGGCTCGAGAAGATGTGTGTGACAAATTAGATTGTTCTCCAAGATCAATGAGAGCTCTAAAAAAAGAATGTGATTTTAACTGTAAAAAAGTATTTGATCGCCGAACGTGTTACAGACGTGTAATGAGTGCAATGGGAATGGAATAATTTAGAACTCTAAATTAAGTTTGTGTAAATTCTATAATAAATAACGTTTTGCGTAGCTACTTTATTATACATAATACAAGGTTCTAGTCCCGATCGCTTTAAGCAAACCTGAAATCGACATTTAAATAAACGGCTGTTCCATACAAAAAAATCATTAAATCCCATAGTAAAAGTTGGTTGGACCTTATACAGCCCAAATTACGACCTTTTCGTAAGCTTTCCATGAAAGTTCTTAAACTAAAGTATGAAGACTATCTACCTAATGGTAATATTTTTTTATTTTATTGAAAACTGAAAAGGTTCTATTACCCTTCTAATTACCGCCATTGTGGTGCAACCATCATGCATAAAATAAATTATACTAGGAAGAACATTATAATAACATATAAGGTCGGCAATGCATCATTGTTCCTGATCAGTGTGCATCAGTGTTCCTCTGGTGTTGCGGATGTTCATGGGCGGCGGTGATCACTGACCATCAGGTGAACCGCAAGCTCGTTTGCCCCATATAATATTAAAAAAAAAAAGTTATAAACAAGTTCTCAAGTTTAAAAGAATCAGCTGTTTCATACATTTCAAAATTTAATTTATTTGTCTGCTGGTTGTATAGAATACATGTACAATAAAAAAATACTAATTATTATTTAAAATAGAACACAGTATAAACAATGTATCTTAAGTACGCATAATATCCATAGTACATCTAAAGAAAGGTAAAATAAAATGAGGTAAGGCATTTAGCTGAACTTTCCGCTCAAAACTGCAGTTGCCCTTCTTGGAAAGTACCTCCACCTTGCAGAATATCGTAGCCAAATAACACTGCTCTTTTGTTGTGTTCCTAACGATTAGCAAGGTCGCTAGTGTTCCTTGTGGAAGCATCACCGTCGCATTAGCAAAGACAAAGACATTTATGGCAGAAACTGTACAAAGGTGTTTTTTTAAATAGTCTACCCAAACGGCAGTAGGGGTGATGCTCGTACTAGCAATGGGGTCGGTAATGCGCGAGTAAATGCCCCTGGTGTTGCAAGCGTCTATAGGTTACGATAACCGCTTACCATCGGGCGGGCCGTTTTGTCATAATAGCGGACTTTATGCAAATGTTCACCCGGTGCGGGCGTCGTCTATGCAGATTGTAGATACCGAATTTCTCGAATACACGGGCTCTAACGGCTCTAACGGCTAGCACGGTAAAAAATGGGACAGAGAAAGGCGCGGACAAAACCATCTCTTTATCGTTTTTCTCTCGAATTCTCGTTTTGCCTTCTGTCAAGGAGACATTAAATTGTGGAAAAGACGGGGTTATCTACGGAAAAGTCGGGGACAAAACCATCTTCTTACCGGTTCCCTTCTGTATTTTTGGTTTTGTCTTCTTTGAAGCAGACAAAGAGTGGAGAAAACGGATTTGTCCACCAACCGTGCTAGCCCTACAGGGGGTAGTATTAGTCCACCTAACCCCCGATTTCTGCAATACTGGTCAAATCTTAAGTTAACTGTTGTGAATTTGTTCAACAATTAATTCACGAACCAATATCTTGGGGCTTTATTCTTTAAGACAGTGCAGTAGGCACCCAATTTTATATGATGTTTAACAACGATATATAAGAAATTGAAACAAATAAAAAATAACGTAAAATATATTCACGTAATAAAGTTATTTACTCTCGTTATTTTACTCACATGGAAAATGAGGTTTCTTATAGCAATTGTGACATTTACGTATTTCGTAAGTAGCTTGACATCGTTTTAATTATTTTTAAGGAAATGTAGGCATTACAACTGTGTGTATCAACAGCAAGTTTGTCTCTGAAAGCTTGGTAAACAACCAATTTAATTATAAAATATTATAGTTTAAAAAATAAACTATAGAACACGATTTAGTCATTCAAACTGAACGTGTATGCAAAATTTCAGCTCAATCGGAAACCGGAAAGTGGGTCAAATTTAACTTCCAAGATTTTCTTACATAGTTACTTAGTTAGTTACAGGTACAGGTGAAGCTAATAAAAGCGTGTTAAAAAAGGAAAAAGAAATAAGAAGACTGATGATATATGAATAAGTTAAGCAGTATGCTATAGTGTACGCCAATAACAATATAAATCTATCTACTAAAATCATAAGTCGGAGGGGGGGAGGGTCGGAGTCGATGTCGGTGTTCTTGTGCTGCATTTTATCGAAAAGTGTTTGAGAATATTTTCTGACTAACTTAAGTTTGGTTTTCAGGCGGCTATTGAAGCGAAACACAAGTCTGAAAGCTGCTCTGATGTTTCCAGTGAAGACAGTAACCAAGATTTGACAGCTGTAGTGGAATCATCCGATAACAATGACTCAGAATACCCAGATGATATAGAAATGACTAAAACCAAAGGTCATCATCATAAACACAATATGGAGAAAGTAGCAAGAGCTCACATAGAATCACGGCGCTGGAATAAGAGCTGCTTCAGGAAAGCGAGTAAATTGTGTACGAAGGCATGTCAAACAGCTTATAAGACCGTTTGCAAGAAAAGAAAATGTAGCAAAAGATCCAAGAAGACTCTTAAAAAAGAATGCAAGAAAAGCTGCACGAAGAATTTTGAGTTTGATAAAGAAAGAGCAGCGTATGAAGAATAGATGGAGATCATTGTAAATGATTACATATAATATTTAGAATTATGCTAAGACACAGAATAAATGTTGTTTATTTTAAGTATTAAAATCACAGTTATTAAAACGTTAACAAAATAAAACATTTTAAATACAGCCAGTGTTTATGACATAGAGGTATTATTTGATCAAGATGATTAAATATTCCAGGCTTCGACAACCATTTTGATCAATGTGCACATCATCCTCAGCTTAGTATCTTGAAATCTCTACGGATTTTTTTAAAAGACACAAAGTAACTCCTTAAAAAAAAATTGTTCAAGGCTTTATGTAGCCGCTTGAAATTAGAAAGGTCTTGTATTTAATTTACGCTCGTTACGCATCGACCGCAAAGCTCGGAGCGGGCCAGCCGGCACGCAGAACACGATCGATCCGTAAAATGGAGATTGTAAAAAAAAAGGCATTAGTCTCTGCAGAGTCGGTGATCAGTCAGCCGTCTGCTGGAGCCCTAAGTCCTAAACCATTTTCATTGTGCGATTAGGCCCGTGGCCAGAGGGTTAATTCACGTAATATTATGACGCGATTGTATCTCACTGAAGCTAAGAGAATACCAAATGTGTTGTTTTGATCAAAATTTTACTGCAACTGCGCGGCAACTGTACTTCTTTAGTTACGTGAATTAGCCTACAGCAGTGGGACGGTAATGGGCTGAATTATCCAGGAGTTAGGAGCTTTTTGTGATGCGATAACTGACCTTAGGGAAAGTTATACGAAAATCCTGGTGGCCACTAAGATTACGAAGCCAACGAATGTTATCCGTTTCACGCAATAAACAATTTTACCAGATAATGGAAATTTAATTGAAATTTTTATGACGCAGAGCTTAATAATTTTCGTTGTTTTAGTCTCTGAAATGGATTTACTTAAAGTGGTTTTTACATTACTTTGTGGCGTAAGTTTTAAACATCTTATTAATATGTAGATAATTTACTTATAAAAATTATAATTATTAGATACCGTCGTCCGACTCACAATTTATGAAAGTGTACTATCAAACACTTGAGAAAACATGAGAAATTACACACTTTTAGTGGTAGTAGAGTTCCATGTTACAAGCTCGACTGGGACAGTCCTGAGTAGAGAGTAGAACACTAGGAACAGAGAGTGGAATTACTAGAAGACAAAGTAGGTATTCAAACTTTAGCCTTAGTTGCGCAGCGGTAGAATCTTGTACCACTCTGTAGGTAATCTGTCGAGTTGAAATATTAGGAGCTCATTTGAACAACTAATCACAGAAGATATGCTGTGAGTGACAATAACAGTATAATCCGTCGAGTCTTGGCAAACGGCACTGCGAGTCTGCGCCGAGCAATTTCGACCACGCAATGCCGCGCCGCCGCGCCACGCTGCGCCGCCCGCTGCCGCAGGCGGGGCGCCTCAGCGCAACGCATGCGTAAAACACTGATGCGTCGTCAGATGTGGGCAGACGCCGTGCGCTCGCGCTGAAACCTTTGGTTGCGTGCCACAAAAACCGACAACAAATGTATTGGTGCCAGACGCATCTGCCGACGCGGCGACGTTAAATACCTACCACAGACGAGCAAATTCCCCCCTCTACACGTTAGGCGTTGGCGGACGCATCCACAGATGAAATCTGCTGACGCATCTGTCGACGTGTAGAGGAGACTTATTCAACTACCTAATCCCTTTTGCGGATATTCATGGGCGGTGGTGATTGCTTACCCTCAGGTGAACCACGAGATGGCTTGCCGCCTTCTAACATATTTTTTTTAACCCGAGTCCACAGGCAAGCTCTATGTTTCCCCCTGTATCGTGGTCACAGTTTACAAACATACAAATTCACATGCATAGACCCAAAACAAGTATCTGTAGGCCATATAAATATTTGTTCCGTACGAGGATCGAACCCGCAACATGTAGCGCAGAAAGCCAGTCGCTTAGCGACTGCGCCAACCATGCCCTCAAATTAGATTTTTTATTTAAATAAAACGTTTTTAATCCGGGCTTGGATTGTACACCACGAAATTGTGACAGAAGGTATTGGCACACCTATAAATACTGTGACAACGTAACTGTCGAGCGAATCAGCGACATGATATATCTTTTATGTATATTATTAAATACATTCCAGACCCTCATTGAAGCAAAAGAGTTCTTAAGAACTGGCCGCGGCGATGAGATCAAGATGTCCGGGAGTTCTTCGGATGAAGACTCGTCTCAAACAGTGGCTCTCCTCATTTTGGAAGTAAGATTATATTCTAATTTGCACTTTTTATGAGCTCTAAAGTCTAAAGGTGTTTGCACTCGTAGACAACAAAGAGAATGTATCTAATATCTGTAGACAGAGTTAGTGTAAGCGAAATCCTAGTTTATGATCGGTACGGAACCCTTCGTGCGCGAGTCCGACTCGCACTTGGCCGGTTTTATTTAAATAGTGATGTCCAACAATCGAAACGAATTGTACAATACCAATACTTACAGCAAATAAATATATTCATTCATTCAATAATTATTTATATTCATTTCTACTAGCTTTCGCTAGCGGCTTCGCCCGCGTGATATCTTTATAAATTATAGCCTATGTTACTGAGTGATAATATAGCATTCTGCTGGTGAAAGAATTTTTAAAATCGGTCCAGTAGATTATGAGGTTATCCATTACAAACAAACAAACATACAAAAAAACAAATCTTTTCTCTTTATAATATTAGTTTAGACAATAAATAAAATTAAAATATCTCCAATACCTAATCGTATACTATCGTATGTATCCTATCGTACAAATATTTACCTACCTAATAAAAAATATAATAATTTCACAGCACAATGAAAAGTCGGAAAACTCAGAAGAATCAGACCAGTTTTTATCATATAAACCAAAAAACCTGAAAACTATCGGAAGTATCGTAAAACCTAAAGGTATAGATATCGACTCGTCGGGAGAATCCAATTCCGGCGAATATCCGGACACCGATACTGACAGTGATTCTAATTATTATCGTGAGGATGATTACGTCGAAGATATCAGTGCTACAGCCGAATTAGTGCACTTATTACAAGATCACTCTTTCAGCCCTTTAAGGAAAAGGTGGAAATCTTGCCTTAAAAAGGCGGCGAAAGAATGCACAAAGGCATGCGCAGCATCTTATAAAAATGCATGTGATATGCACAAATGCAAAAGTAAATTGAAGAAAACCCTGAAGAAAGAATGTAAGAGAAATTGTAAGGATTTCTTTAATTAGAAGCTGAATAAAGTAACCCTAGATCAATATTGTTAAACAGGGAATTAATAAAGAGACAAAGGTGTCGATTCTGTAGTGCATTTTGAAAGGACTAAACTAAAACTAAGGGCGTCTGTCTCGTTCTGTTTCAATAGAAAGAGTGTGACTTGCGATTAGTCTAGTTTAATAGTCAAATGTGCAACAGACTCGATACCATTGTGTGACCATCAGTAGATTTTTAATCACGTCATTTACCTAACTATAATAACGAGTGGAAAAAGACCCTTAAAACATTCGGCCTTGCGCCGCCGTAATCAGATCATTGTGACACAAAAACAAAATGGACGAAAGTTGACGTAGGTACGTTCTTAAGAAAAGCGCCGCCAAATATTAATTCGTTACGGGTTATTTGACACTTTCAAGTTTTGCAGCGCAGGAATTTTGCTAATAGAATGGGTGCTATAGGTTCCTCGCGTTATAAAACGTAGTGCGAATAAAAACACATCAATGGTTGACGTCGTCAGACGTTGTGTTGACTGTTGATAAGGACGTGGATAGATGTTGTGTTGTTTTTTATAAATAAATTTGGCGTTTGAGTACGTTGCTAGTCCGAACGTGATAACTCTAGTGTTAACGCATAAAATAGAGAATAAAACAAATGAAAACATTTTATTCGTATTTATTTTATAATACATCGATAAAATACAATATTTATAACTGTGATAAAATAACATGTTAATTGTAATTGTTCCATATAGACCGTTACTGTCTTACTAACATCTACTTTTATCAACTTTAACAAACATCATGTTAATAAATATAATGGCTAATGTACGCAATGGCCGTTCAAAGCACATTTGGAGTAGAAATCTTAGAAAAGCCACCTAACCCTAATTATGCTATGCATAATTAATGATGCTGTGCATAATTAATGATGCTGTGCATAATTAATGATGCTGTGCATAATTAATGATGCTGTGTGGCTGTGTGTGCTTATAATGTCTGGTGATAAGGGTTTATGGTAGTAATCTTAATTACAACTCAAGAAATATTCGGTAAAGCTGCTAAAACAACCATTACGTATAAGGGCCACAAGTATTACTAAACTATACTTAATAAAGAAAATGGCCCAGAAATCAATGTTTCTGCTATAACCGCTGCGAACCTAAATAAGTAAGTACCTATTATAAATCTTATTATTTAATATTGGTAATACTTTCGGACGGAATGTCAAATGGTAATACATACATTTTAATTATACAATAATAATTAGTAAGTGTAATCTCTTGATTATTTTATTTGTTTTCATTAAATATAAAATTGTGACATAAAATAAAATTCTATTATTTATTTTGTTATATATTTATTTTCACAACCTAAATCTGTCAAAAAGTAAGTAAATAAGGCGATATTCTTAAATATATTTTTTATAAAATTGTTTTATGTACTAAAAGGCACATTTGGAATAGAAATTTAGAAAAAGGAAGAAAAGTACCTATGTATATTTCAAAATACATTAGTATTTCTGGCACTTAAAAGACACTTTTCGAAGATTAAGCCTAATCTTAATTAATGAATATCGTTTTATATAAGTATTTATCTATATTTAATTAAACATAATGTATATCAGGATTTATACAATTTGTATTCAATTGCTTATCGTAACTTTAAATATACATTCACATTTTGATAATGTGATCACTATGTGTATAAGTTTTAAAGATCATTATACATTAGATGATCGTCATCTATGGCAGAGCTGATATTTTCGCCATTTTAAAGTCAAGCATATGATTCTTAATTTGTATTGATACAAATTGTATTATAGCTCGACCTCGGCGGTGTCCGTCTATTAAACATTTTCGGTAACTATAAAATTGCCATTTTTTACTATGTAGCCAGTATGTCTTTGGATCCAATATATAGGTTGACGGTATCGACCATATATACTATGTTATTTGAACATGTACAATGATCTATCTGTAGCTTCTCGCAATTGCAAGTTATGTAACAAATGGTTTCTGACCACAAGACTGTAAAGATGATCTTTAAAACCATCTCAATGATAATCATTTATATCATTATAATTAAGTACTCCTATTTCATATTTTCCCACCACTAGGACTTCTAGAGCTGCTCTTTATCGATGTCACAGATATATTACCAGAACTACTGAACTGCGGCGGCGGCGATCGAGGCAAAGAAAACTTTGTATCACTCAAATTCTCCTGACTCAATGACTTCTGTGTCGTAAAAATTGGTATTTTCGATGAAATTCCCGGCGACAATTTCAATTTCTCTGCTTTGACGGGAATGTTACTCGGTTTCGCGGAAATAGTCGGTTTTGGGGCCGACACTAGTTCAGAAGATCGTAGTTGTAGTTGATCTAGTTGTGATAGTCGTCGGTTTTCTAAATCTGTACTTGTGACTATAGTGCCTTTCGGAGATTCATAGGTCGCCGTACGGAATTTTATATGACTGTTCCTTGGTAAGTCGAAGTCTGAATGGCGTTTCTTTGGTTCGTTCGATTGGTTCGATTTCGATCGTCTTTGCGCTTCAGCCTGTTGTTTAGCTGAGTGGTATCTTTCATTGAGAATGAAATCATTTAGTAGTTCAATGTCTAACTCGTAGGAGAGAGGCGGTTCTTCGTAAGCTGGTGCTCTTTGTCTGCTAGAAATCTTGTCTTTACTTTCTTTCTGTTTTTGCATTTGTTCCGTGCGTGGCGTAACCACTTGTATTTCTGTGATGTGATGTTTTTGACTGTCTATCTCCTTATGCCCTCTTTGTACATCAGTTATTGCTGTTGGGTTTATAGAATAACTAGTTTTAGTGACTTCGACAGAGTCTCCACTCGATGTTTGTACGTCTTCTAAGTCTTGAATGACTCTGATTCCCATTCGTGATAATTCATCGGGAGTTTTCTGTGACATGAAACTTGGATCGTTTTTTAGTTTCTCCATTAAGGCTTGTGCTTGTTCCTCGTCCATTTCCGTAGTATTAAGTATGATGGTTTCTGTTCTAGTGTAAGCAGGTTCGTCGGTAGTGAAGTGCATGTTAGGATTTTGTCGTTTGATTTCATCCAGAACTCTCTTATCAATATCAGTAACATCCCCTTCTTCTAATTTCATTTCATCAATCTCTCCCCCTCTCATAATGCCGAAGGTCATCTGTTCAACTTGTACAGGAGCTTCGGCTTTAGAAGTGATGTATTTAGTTGATATTTTCTCAACATTTTGCGTAATCACTTTGTTGCCGAACTCATCTTCATTGAAATTTACTGTTACAGTTTTCTGTACGGGCTCTTGTGTCATAGTTAAGGATACGTTTGCTGGTTCCATGTACAATGTCCTTTCTCTCTCATCATGTCTCCGTCTAATTCCTTCTAGGACATCGGGTGGCATCATACGTATAGTAGGCTCGCCTATCTCGATAGATTTTGTATGATCTCTATAGGTTTTCCGTTTTTCTTCTACGGGCTGAGATTTATCTGTAGATATAGTTATGACATTAGTATTGGTATTCAAATCTTTGGGTTCTGTCCATTCTGATGAAGTTTCGAGTTTTTTGTTGTATTTGAGACTATTGTTGTTTGATCCTACTCTAATGTTACTGACAAAGTCATCATAGTCCCTTACTTTGTCTGCCTGTGAAGTTTTTAAGTCGAAATTAACGATATCTGGTTGGTGCAAGGCGGATTTAAAGCTGTCAGTCTGCGGTGTGTCTTTACTAGTACTCGCTTCGTGCTTTTCTTTTACCGGGCTTGGCTCGATGTGTACGTTCAGAATTGGATTTTTGGCGAGTAGTTTCTTCATCATATCTGACTTCGGTCTTTCTAAACTATTTACGTATGTATTACGAGACATTTTCAAGTCATCTGGTACGTTCGTATCGTACGTCATAGTTAAATTTTCTTCATATTTCGCTGGAGCTGTTTTGGTTTCAGAAACAACTGGTGTAATTTCTTGTGTACTTTCTAAAGAGCTCATGTTACTTCCATCTGAAGTAGATTTTGCGAATTCCGATACAAGTTTCAAATGGACTTTCATATTTTCGTCTATTATCCGCCTAGCAAGGTGGTCTGACGTTTCATGTTCACTTTCCTTATACAGTTCAAATTCTTTAGGCTTAATGAAACTTTGTTCTTCGTTTTTATCGGAATCAACTGAACTAGATGACCCTTTTACTATAGCATCCTCTAAATTACCAAACTCAGAACCTTTCTTCAAACGATTTCTCTGGAAAGTGTTAAGCCCTTCCATTGCTGATGTTTTAGCAATATTTAAGCTCAATCGAGGTTCTTTATGTTTGATGACTACACCCTTATCTGAATCAGTCATTTCAGGCAGAATATCATCATTACTAGGATCGAAGAAGGTGGTTTCTACTACAGACATTGCCTTCCTTTTTTTAGGTGAAATAGTATTTTCCTGAATCTCAGCCTCTTCAGCTGAAATATCAAGACTTTGGGCCCTTTCTAGAGTTCCTGTTGCCGGTTTGCTAGCTTTAGCCCTCAGTTCGAATCTAGACAAATCGCCTAAAGATGCCGCTTTGCGTTCATTTTCATCTAAAATTGACGTGTCATCTGATACTGAATGAACTGTATCATTTGTTGGTGAACTGTGGATAGTTATATCGCTGTTGTTAAGCTCTATGGTAGTCGAACCTTTATCACTTTTGTCACTGTGGTTCAAAGACCTCATTGAATATATATCTTGGTTAGAAGACATGTTAGATTTAGAGTCTTCGTAGAAATTGTTGAGGGAATCGCTTTCTCGTTTAAAAGGCTTTGTAACGATATCGTCAATGTCATCTTGACTAAAATTTATGGATTCTTCCAGACGAGTAGTACTCTTAGTTTTACTGACCTTTGGCGTTGAAGTATTGATTTGTGATGTGTTGGATGATCTGTTTGATGAGATAGAGTCATGTAAAACACTCGAATGTTGTTTCTCTCTGCTTAAGAAATCTGTGACATTTTTGAGCTGTTCAAGAATACTGTCATCAGTTTTATTTTTCTCGGAGTCTGGTGGAGAAGGAGCTTTACCTTTAGATTTTTTTGGTTTAGGAGCTTCTTCTTTCTTAACCTCTACCTTTTCTTTATCGTAAATTAGATCTGAAGAGCTCTTTCTGTTAGTTTTAGCTGCTTTTGCCGCATCTAACATATGTTGTGGTAATTCTTGAGGTATACCATTCTCATCTCTTTTAATGCCACTAGAATTGAGGTCATTTCTTGCAAATGACATTGTAATTGAAGCCTCAGACGTTCTGGAACTTTCAAGACTAACGGTAGTGTCAGACTCGTTTGCTTTAACTCTAGCGTTAGGTATTGGAGGAGCCATCTTTTCTCTACGTTTAGCAACAACAGGTTTCTTTTGCTCTGTTTCACTTTCGTGTTTGATTTGCGTAGTGGGCGCGGGACGTTGTGGTTCAGGCTTATCTATTTCATCGACAGATTTCTTCTCAATAGCAACTACTCCATTTTCAACGTTCTTGGATTTTAAAACTCCATCATCAGGTACATTTGGTGGGAGAACTCTGATACCGAATTTCATGGCTCTTTTTGGATCATATTCTCTTTTCTGGACTTCGGTTTGTTCAATGTGAGTCATAGCGGTGATACCATTTTCTGGCTGGATTATTTGAATATCACTGCCAGTAGAAAGCCTGTTCTTGTTCCTTTCAGGTTTGTTAACAGCTGGTGGAATTTCAGAAAGTCTAGATTTATTAGCAAGTTTGCTATTCTTTTCATTCTCTCGTTCTAGAGTGGTGTGACCGTCTTTCTTTTCCTTCTTGTTTCGTTCTAGGGTGGTAGATGTGATGATCTTGTCTGATATCATCTTCTTGATGCCGCTTTTGTTTTGTTTGGTTTCTAGTGTGGAGTTGTTGGAATGTGAAGTGTTTGGTGATTTCGGCGGGTGCAGAAGTTTTCCTTCTTTTTCCAGCTGGAACAAAAAGAAGGGAATATTATTATCAACATAAATGGTACCTAATCTGATGGTCCCGCTATTGAATGCTGGACTGGGCGACTGAGCAACAATAGACTGGGTTCGGAAGCCGCCGTAACTTGGGGAAAAATAAACTTTGTTCTTTACGTAGGTACTTCTTTCATAAAATACGTACCATAAGTTACTAGAAAGTACGAGAAATCGTGTGGATTACACATAGTAAGACGGTAGATAGAGTACATATAAATCATGTTTGTCAACATATCAGTGCCGGTTGCTTGTTTATGGATAAGAAAAGGAAATTACATACATTCTTTGAAACCAGTTTAAATATACATTTCCGTAGTAATGGTATTTCCTCCATGCAAAGTGAAGTAATCAGTCATTCCTGAGTGTGCGATGGCGCAATATCAGAATTTCTGTGTAAATGCTTCATCGATCGAAGTCTAATACGGCCCATAGTTAGGTAGGTACTATGGGTAGGGTTGCCATTCATAAAATCACGAATCCAGGACATAGAAATCCAAGACCTCGTATTTTGAATGTCAAAGTCCGGATATTACTATCTGAGAATGATTTTTACCCGACTGCGCCAGAAGGAGGCATAATTATGTTTTTCGAGTGTATGTATGTATATTTCTTTGTGAGGCTCTGTAGCCTAAACGGCTTGATGGATTTTAGCTATAGAGGTGTCGTTAGATTCGTCTTAATTGTGAGAGTGACACTTGCTATATCAAAATTATAAAAAAAAATAAAGGCCGATTTTTGCCATTTAATTTAAGTTAAAGTCGCTATGTTCCACATTAGAATTCATGTTGATTTTTTCTTTTCAGTTTTTATTTAAAGTTCATTATGTAAATAGTCGGGTTTTTAGATTTTTTTAAATATTTCGCGTTACATAGTTGTAGGTTCATGTTTATAGTGTTCATGGAACGTGTAGAGAACCCCACCCGGACGCTGAGACGTCCTTCAAACTAGGAAAAATCTATGGGCCGTGTTCAGTAAATAGATTTTATACTCAAGATATAGGTTTGTGTAAATGATATCACAGATCTGCAAGGAATTCTCTCCATACAATGAGCTGAATGTCTACATAACATTTGACATAATATATTATTGCTTTTATTGTGGATTTTGGAGAGCTGATGACGAAAATACATTTTTTTTTTATCACATTTTTTTTATAGGACCACTTGCTATTAAAATCTTTGACTTTGGACAAATCTGCGAAATCTTTTGTTAATAAAAAGAAAAAAAATCGCAAAAGTTTGTGACTTATTTGTCGATGCAAATAAGTACCTACATATTTAAGAGTATAACTTACGTGGTTTCTTCATTAAACCTGTTTCAGTAAATATTGAATTCTCACTTCATTTTTAAATTTCGTGTATTGAAAAACAAACATGAGTTAAAAAAAAAAAAGTTTAAAAGAGACGTAAAAGTAGTAGTATCTATCCAAGTTATAATATTTTTTCTTATAAGATTTTGATGTTATGTTATGATAATGTTATGATTATTATTGTCGTATTTTATTTGGATTTGTTTAAAAATAATTTGTATTACGTTTATTGTTTTGTATTGTTTTGCATTTCATTGATTCCCATAATATGATTTTCTCACATTTTATTTTTTATTTTTGATTAATGTTAATGTTTTCCTTGTCAAACTTGTTATACCTACCTAGATAATAAGTGAATGATGTGGTCGCCTATAATTGGAAGCGCACACTTGTATTGTCCGTGTTTATGTTAATATTCATGTAATTGTGTAGCCTCTGTTGGCGATTCAATAAATAAATAAATAAGTGTATATTCGTAATCAGCAAGCAGGAAAATGAAAATACTTAGGAAATTCGAAGGAGATAGATGATAAAAATGTTTTGCAGATCTGTACCTATCAGTATCTAAATCTGCATACAATATTCATCACATTACGGTCTTCATGCCATTGTTTGACACTATCAACAATAGACAGACTGACATTCCACCACGTAGTACACTGATTGTATTCTAAACACTCATTGTTAGTTTCGATAACATAGTAATACAACGACGCTGTCGGAAGATAAACTTCCTTTAGGTTCTCTATCTAACGTTCAATGTACTTTGTTTGCTGTTATATTTACGATTAGATAATTTTATTTACTACACGACAATTTTTATAAGACTCTATCCGTTTGACAGTTACTAAGTTTCAAAGTGCAAAAGTGGTTATTTTCTCTTGATTTGATATCTCTTTTAGCAAGCTAAGCGTGCGATTCAAGAAAAATATAAAATGAAACTGAAGCATTGATTATAGGAAATTTTACGCGTATTATTAAAAAATATTGCATTAAATAATATATAATTTCATACTTTACAGCATCAAAACATATTTTTATATACATTTAGAAATTTTATTGCATGAAATTAAATACAATTACATTTGAATATAGCATTATTGTAAACGAAGTTTTAAGATTTAAAACAAGTTAAAAAAAAAAAGTTTTTAATACCAACAAGGCTGTATAACGTCAATATTGTCAAAATCTGACAGATGTTTAATGTCACTTTTTCCAATAAACACTTAACATGAAAAAACCAATAAGCGAAACGAAAAGATAAACGTCAAAGAAAATGTGGCGTTTGCAAAGAAAATATTAATGAAAGGCGTGGGAAAGCGGTACAGGTGCAAGAAAGTTCTTACAGCGCACTGTTCCCGCACTTTCCAACACCTGCTAAGTGTAGGTAGGTACATGTTCCAATGGATATAGACGTAACATTGAACATGAAATGGGCACACAAACAATAAGTGTCAAAATACTGCTGCAAACCTAGATTTTGCAATAATTATACAGCGTGCTAACTACAAAAATAACAGAAGCTTGAAATCAAAACAGCTGTTTACGGAAGCTCCTTTCAAACGGCCGTTTATTCAACGTTCGTTTCATTTGTTATTACGACTGTCATATGCGAATACCAACGGATTGACTTAACCGATCGATTTAGCTAATCAATTGTTCAGAACTTAAGATTACAAACCGTGTTAACATCGCCGGTGGATCCAGCCCGCTTGAGGAGTGGGTGGTGCACGCCCCTCCCCGCGCCGCTGGCACGCCCCCCCTCCACCACCTCCAGCTCCACAGGGTAAGGAGACGCCAACGAGAGGATTGCCACCGCGTCCTCTAGCGGCGTCCCCGTGAACTCAATCTTGATGCTCTTTATCTTGTCACCTGGAAACCGAAATGGAAATAGATTAATAATGTTTTTTTTATTGAGTAAGACAAACGAGTTTGCTGGACATCGAATGATGGACAGCGAATATCACCGCCGCGCGGAAAAAAATACCTTTCAAGCTCCATCCGAATTAAATTATTCGGTTGTAAAAGGCAATAATTTGTTTATTTCTAGCTGTAAACTTATTTCAGTGTAGATATGTTAACTCTGCAAGTCCAACCGAACCAAGTACTCGGTTGTAAATAGCAATAACTTGTCTAATTTTAGCCGTTACGTTTATTCAGTGCATGAACATACGCAACTTAGGGCCATTTTCACTGACAACAATATATAACAGACGTTTAAAATAAAATATAACAGACGTTTAAAATAAAATCGGCCGATTACCAGATACCTAATACCCAGGATAAAAAATCATCGTAACGGTGGGAAGAATATGTGGCTCTCAGTTTCGTTAAGGATTTTTTTTACACCCGTTCTGCCTAGTCTTATCATAAAACCTAGGTTTTAAGATACTCTTCTCTTTTTGTTATAGTCGATATCCGTGGGTAATTATGATGTTAAAAATTGACTAATATATTTTAAACCTGGGTTTTAATAGACTTGCCGAAACCATATTTTGTAATAAGGCCTGGTTTTGCAGCAGTAAAAAGCGATAGGCTGAGTAATTGATGATGAACATTTTCCATCCAAAAATTATTATCTTTATCACGTCACACTAAGCACACCAATAAAAACAACACACGCACTAAATCAAATTGTTTCCTAAATACAAAAAGGTATTATGTTCTACCTTTCACAGAAAGGCGCTCCTTTCGTCTCATGGCTTGTTCAATGTACACTTGAAACGTAAAACTAACCCAAATGTCTAGTTTACCTCATCGAAGAAGACGCTGGCACAAAGCCAGATATTAAATCTAGTATGATTAAGAATGTTTTTGTCAGTTCTAGACCAAGAATACACTATGATGATAATTTTAGCAATGTCAAATGTTTAGTAAAGTTAGTATGACCGCGTGGTTCTGACGAAGAATACGCTTCCATCTGTTCCCGTGGGATATCGTGAAAGGGGACTAATTGGAAATAATTGTCACACTATGATTTTTCCTGTGTCGTGGACACATGAGAAATCATAGCGTAACAAATATTTCTTACAGGGTGGCAAAAACAATTTAGTGCTGTATTGTCAAGTTAAATGATGTTATGATTGGCCACCTCACCCTAAGACCTATTCCCATTCATCCAAAATTTAAGTGCTCGGCACTTGTCGGCGTAGCAATTTCCATTCAGTTCTATTCAATGGCAAATCTTTTAAATCTTTATATGTTTCTATATTCGCTTTTTCTTTCAGCTGATCAATGTAGTTTCTTCTTGGTCTTTCTCTTTTTCTTTTTACCTCTATTTTTCCTTCTATAATGTTGGTAATGAACTTATCGTGCCTAATCAAGTGACCAATCACGTTTGTATTACTACCTATACACTTTTTTTTAGGGTAGGCCAGAGAACACGGAATACCTCTTGTGTTCTGTGGGGGAAGGCAGTGTCTTTTTGCCTTTATGAAGTGCACGCCACTGGTCGAAGGTACAGTTTACAAACACACATACACACGCAACCCGACCCGCAACAACTGTAGATCATACAAATGTTTGTTCGGTGAGAGAATCTAACACGCAACCCGTAGCGCAGAAAAGTAATTGCTTAGCCGCTGCGCCAACGGTACTGTCAATACAGGATATTTTTTTATGTAGTGCGCAAAATTTGTAGTGATTCAGTCTGTTCCTAAATGCAACCGCAGTATTGGGATCATAAACTTATTATTACTACACTTTATGATTGGGATACACTTACACAAAACAAAACGAAAATTCGGCTTAGTATGGGGGACACGCATAATTTACTAGCGCATGCCATAAAAGATCTAATTTTTATTTTATTTTGCAGTGAAAATTAGCACTGCGGTTTGCATTTGGGAACGGACACTGAATCATTATGAAAATTTTGCACACTAAGTACACAAAAAATTATCCTGTAGATAGTTGTTATGATGGGTGATGGTAGGATGCTCCAGTCAAGCTCGTATATGGCTCGTAACATGGAACTCAACAACTACCACTAACTGGCCTAACGCCTAATTTTATATTTTGTTTTGGAGTGAATTTATAAATGAAATAAATGCACTAGTAGCACCAAATGAATTTGAATTTTCCGGTCGTGAATAGAACTAACTGCCAAGAAGCATGTTTAGCCAATGTCTTTCTGGTTAAGAAATTATAGACTAATAAATTAATATTTTTTGTTTAACCTCGTCACTTAACTGCTCATTATCTTGTAACTTGTTGTGTGGGTTGACTCTTTTCACTACCAAAGTGACGATATTTTAAACCCTAGATAATAAAAAGAGGGGTGTTGTAAGTTAGTGGTGTGTATCTGTGTGTCTGTGTATCTGTGCATCTATGTATCTGCGTATCTGTGTATCTGCCTGTGATCGTAGCTCCAAAACGTATGGACCGATTTCAATGCAATTTTTAATCGAAAGCTAGTTTAATCCGGAATCATCTTAGCCTTGTTTAATGAAAATCTGTTCAGCCGTTCAAAAGTTACAGCTCTTTTTCTAGTTGAAGTCGGGGGTTTTTGACTGTGATCTTATGTAATGTTATCCAGTTCAGCAAAAATACGTGGCATTATAAAAACGGCAATATATGACGTAGGAAGTCCCTTGTCCCCTGTCCGACCTCCCAAATGTCACGCCTCGATGTTGTCTGTGACATTAAACAGGTTCCACCTCGTTACGCTGCTTGCTAAATGCCCAAAATAAAAGATGGGCCTTGTTATTTTGTATTATAGGCATCAGATTCTATTACTATCGGGACTGGTCAGCTTTTAACTGCCATGGCAATCTTATTCAGAGGCAAATCATTATTATCCTATTCTTTTATTCACATTACATTACATTATTCTCGCAACTCTTATCATAACAATGTATTAATCAAGATTGTAATCTAATATTTTAAAAGAGTTTCCATTGAATTTCTTGCCGGTCCTTCTCCATAGGACCTACTATTTGGAACCGCGTACCTAGTCTTTACATTTCATAGGTGCTTGTATCCTGAGTGTGTCCCTAATGGCGTGTATTTAATGATTAATTAAGTAAATAGAGTACATTACCTGGCTGTAGTTTGGCAGCGGCAGCAGGGCCGCTTCTCAGCACGGAGTGGACGTGCACGCCTTCCCTTGCGCCACCCCCACATCTCAGACCAAGTCCGGTGAAGTCGCGCGCCCAGAGCTTCACCCGACGGATGCGAGCCAGCTGAGGACAAATTAAATCTATTATTAATACGTGAAGAGAAAACTTTGTACCCCTTTTTAAGCATATTGCGTGCACGGAGCTATGTGAAATTTGGCATAGTTAAAGTTTATATAGAGAAGGAGTGCAGAAAGCTAAAATTACGACCACACGAATTTCGAACACAGGGCGACCACTTGTAATTATAAATAAGCTTTTTTTCCTACATGTCTGTAACTGGGCCATTGATTGCTAAATCTATGCCTAATTTTATACTTCTATATCTCTGCGAAAGACAGACAGACGGTGTGTTGACGGTGTCGCCAATTTTAGTAAGGAATACTTAAAAAATGTTCTATAAAAAGTTTGATAATGGTGTCGATTCTGTTACGCATTTTGACAGTATTAAACTAGACTAAACGAAACTGTCATTTTCTTTTTCTATTGAAACAGAAACAGAAAAAACGGCCTTAGTTTAGTCCTGTAAAAGTGCGCACCACCATCGGCATCACAGCAGAACATAGAAAAGAGGCTCTCTTGCTTGCGTCATGCTCGTGAACGGCACCCTAATTACGTAAAAATCTCCTGACAGCGACCCGACAGTCACGCGACAGCAGATGGAACGCGATCGGTCGCGACTGTCAAACAAATTCGTATGATGTACGGCATTCATCCGCCTGTGGCTACTTGTCGCGTTTGTAGCGCGAAGTATGCATTTTTAGTTCGTTTATTGTCCGCCAGAGGGCGAACCCGTAAGCGTTGGCTGTCGCGTCGCTATCGGCAAATACGTAATACCAAAGTGATGTTTATCAGCAGCGCGCGATTTACGCCTGTCGCAAACTGTCTGCTACATCGGTAATTAGGGGCGGGTACGGTCTGTCGGAACTGGTCAGCTTGTAACTGCCATGGCACTCTTATTCAGAGGCAAATCATTATTATCCTAGTCTTATTTTTATTCACATTAAATTACATTATTCTCGCAGCTCTTACCACAACATTGTACTGATCAAGATTGTAATCTATTATTTTAAAAGAGTTTTCATGGAGTTTCTTGCCTGTTCTCTACTATTTGGAACCGTGCACCTAGAGTCTCGACATTTCATAAGTGCCTGTTTACATGAAATAAAGATATATTCTATTCTTTCTGTTTCTTTTTGTGTTCTGTGATCGACAACAATATGTTCCATAATTGCAAGCAATGAGAACCGCGATTAGGTAGATAGCTACCTAGCTACCTACTAGAATAATTAAAATAAAAACAAATCTCATAGTTAAAAGTTATTCCGAACAGCAGGCAAAGGTCAAACACCATACTGCGTAATCCTAAGTCTAAGATACTGCCAATGTTTTTAGAGGATTTAATTATGAATTATCTATTCTTGATGATTTCACTGGCATATTACCTATAGTGTAGATGACTTGACGTCATTGAGAATGACATCATCAACCCAGCAAGGAGTCAGCCGTGCATCCGTTTAGTGTTGCCATTGTTATATACAGGATATACTTAGGTACTCAAGTATTAATTAGCATAGCACCAAGACTTTCTTTCCCGAAGGCCTAATCGGAGGTGTATTGTACACTCGTTTTTCGTCAATGCCGTTGTTCAGTCCCATGTAATGGAAGCTATTGCCATCTACGACTTGACATCTAACTTTACCCGACCTGGGAATCGAACTCATAGGATCTCGCGCTCAACAGTCATCCGAGCACTAGAATAATAAGGCAGTATTTTTCTATAAACTTAAAATTAAACAACTTAAAACCATTTATGAAAAGTAAAAAAACAAACACCAAAATAAACTCAACACTCAACGATAATTAAACTGACCTACAAAATTACCCCCAAATACGGCAATATCCGACCATATGGCAACACTTGAACTAAGCATCGCAAACGACCTTGCATAGAAACTTTGGGCTGCCAGCATTAAATTAAAATACTCCATTATAAGCTACAATTTGTGGTGTCAGCTGCCAGTTTCGAAACGTATGATAAATACGGCCTTTGAGTAATTGCTGGTAGGGTTAAATGAATGATCACCATAATTGCCATATTTCTTGCTGAGGCTTCATTGAGTGCCAATCATGATGCGGAAACAAAAATAAATATACATCACTCATGCAGTCATAGTTAGGTTAGGTTGTACTACCTACTCAGTCTGATGATGTACCTATTATGTATATGTATGTATGTATTATATTCGTAATTATACATGTATGTATATCATAGAATATTTGTTATTTGTGTTTAATATAAATAAAGTTAATTAGTTTATGCTACACCGCGAGCTACCCTTGTTATTTTTTACATGCTGTACTGTCCATTTGTCTGTAAGAAATCGCCGATTACGATCCAACACGATTGTACAATTTTAAAATTATGTACAACAAAGAGGATTCCTATTCTATTCTCGGTATTTTAAAAACATACTAAAATCATTAGATTTTTCTCTTTATTTATTTATTTAATGCTTTTTATACAAATATGTACAGAGGTGTAAGTACTTAATGCCCAAGGCATTCTCTGCCAGACAATACTAAGGGTAATGCAGAGATAAAAACGTGGTAGATGCACAAGTCATTATTTTTAGGTGAGGTTAATATACAGCATGTAAATTTAAGACGGGGCAGTAAGGGCCCTCTATTTATGTGCCAAATTTTATCTTAATCCGTTTAAGCGTAACAAACATCTGGACATCCAAGCATCTTCACAAACGTTTATAATATTAGATGTAAATATCAAATGCGTCGGTAAATGTTTACAAATGCTCAAGCAATACAGCAATTAATTTTCTGAATCTGCAGCCAGTGTTACCAATTCTCAAAAATAAAAAAAACCCCCAAAAAATTAAATACTCTGTAAAAATAATAAATAAATAGTAATAATATAAAATAATTGAAACATTTTCAAAACGTTAACAGCCAGTTGCGTCAAAATCATTATAAACTTCACATTAAAAGTAAAGAGTAAAAAAATCCCTAAAAATCCCACTTATTCACCCCCTAAATTTGGGGGGAAAACCCCTAAGTTGGGAACCCTGTCTGCCGCCGAAATCAAATGCATTTCTCAGAAGCGTCGTTTAACATTAACGAAGCATACTTTAACATCCATCAAAATAATCTCCACACATTTGCGTAATTATATTTTAATAGCTTCAGGAATATTCCGTAGATAAGTTTATGACTAACTTTATCACAGTCTGAACGTCACTTAAATCTCGTGATTAAGGTTAAATCGCGTCATGTTAGCGTTTCGTAATTAAAAACCAGTAAAATTTTAACCACAGACAGGTTTCAGTTAATCTGTGAGATCATTAGGGCTTTGATATTCTCGTAATGGTGTGTTGTATTAGAAAAGGGTTTAACATTTATGTTTTAGTTTTGCGTCAAAGTCAAAGTTTTTTATTTCAACTGGGCCTTTGAACGCACTTTCAAAACGTCGTGATTCTAGGTGCACGGTTCCAAGTGGAACCTCTTTTGATCGTGGACCCAATCCCTTTTTTGCCGTGCTAGCCCAGCTGTATGTCTACCATGAGTTTTCCGTGCCGTCTAACGTTCACGTTCACATGCAATATTTGTATGGGAATTTTTTCAGCTCCTCTAGCGGTATAAATAGTGAACTAAAGTCACTATACAAATATTGCATGTGAACGTGAACGTTAGACGGCACGGAAAACTCATGGTACAGGTACTGGATTCTATTCCCAGAGGCCCTAGTGTAAGAATAGAATAGATCTTGAAGTAAGTTCCTTTTAACAATTACGATTTTTCGCATCGGTCATGTTCTGCGTGTTCATTTCTACGTCTTTACTTATCCTCCCTTCAGAGGCATTAAGGCAAAAGAGGGAGAAGAGTAAGCATAGTACTTTCGCTAGCTTACTTTTAAGCCAATCCAGTTGATTGTACTATTCTATCCTTTTCCTGGGGATGGCAAATCCAAGTGACTACCAGTACCTCTACTATGAGTTTTCCGTGCCTTCTAACGTTCACGTTCACATTCAATATTTGTATAGTGACTTTAGTTCACTATTTATACCGCTAGAGGCGCTGAAAAAATTCCCATACAAATATTGCATGTGAACGTGAACGTTAGACGGCACGGAAAACTCATGGTAGAGGTACAGATCCAAGTGGTCCTTAGAATACATCGAACTAACACTTATCGTAATACCACAACACCTTAGTCAACTTGATAGCCAATCCAGTTGACTCTACCTCCCTATCCTTTTATCCTAGGATGGCAAATCCAGGCAACTCCAGATCCAAGTGGTCCTTACAAAATACAGAACTAACACTTATTGCAATACCACAATACCAGCATTTAATTCCGAAATGTGACACAATAATCGTGCAGACACCAAACCTTGTTTGTTGGCAGTTGTTTACAAATATTAGTCGCATTCCAGTCGCAGGCGTCGAGCTTAGAAACAACTTGGAACAAGTTCATTCACTTGGCGAGGCCAATCCAGACTGGATCGATTTGTAACGAGTCGCATAGGAATGCAGATCGAAATTGTAGTGCTAATAGGGCTGGCACAGGGATTATTAGAGTACAAAGTACAGTGGCGTGCATGGAAATTTCTTACAGGGTATGTTTATGATTCGTCACATCTCCCTAAGACGACACACCGATCTAAACATCCTTATTTTTTTAATAACTTTTCCCCTCACTATGATTTCTCTTATCGAGGGTACAGTTTACAAACATACATATCACATTCACACACACCTAGACCCGAAACAACTATCTGTAGATCATACAAATAATTGCTCTGTGTCGAACCCGCGGCACGTAGCGTGGAAAGCTAATCGCTTAGCCACTGCGCTAACCGTGTCGTCGACTAATATTACAGACATTAAAGTTTGTATTACTCAATACTCTATTTATTAGGGAAGGCAGTGTCTTTTTGTCGCTATGGACTTTACGTTACTGACAAGGTATAAGGAGTCTCCACGAATGGCTAAACCTGAGATAGTCTGGCGCACCCTGGGCAGTCAGCGTCAATACCATCACTGCTGACTGGCTAATCTTTTCACTACGGTAGGAGCTACTTCCATGTGATAGCTTGTGCCAACACGGCAGATGCAGAAGCGTTTCTCAGGCCTGCCTGCATCAACTGCGTGTCGAATTAGGCCATCTACGTATATATTCTCAAGCTTACCCAATTCCATTTCAGTTTAACAGACTTATCCAGGATGAAAACAAAACACGAAATCTCAAAAAAGAAAATAACTGCTGCTTCATGCAAATAATTCAATAGAGTGACTTTAATATTGGAACAGCAGATTTGGATTTCGCGATTTCAGATTTGGTTTTATAGTAAAAATTGTTCATAATGATGAGTAGCAGGTGTCCTGTTTAAACATAGGGTTAATAGGAACTTTACTGAAAGTTTTTTTTTATGATAAAGGAAGGCAATATCGCTCGCTGGTCATATTTTATCACAAATATTTAATATTTTCAACTCCACTTTTATTTCCACGAATTAAACTAATAGAAAATCATTATTTAGACGTTGTCAGTAATGTTTGCAATAACATTGTGTCTGTCTGGCTCTAATGAAAATGAACCGAATTCCTCAAGAGATCACAATACAATACATAATTTTGACATTAAGCGTAACTGCCTGTATAATGTGAACATTACCCGGTTAATACGTGAATTATTCGGTTAACGCACATTAGCTGTAACTTATAGGTGCATTAGTTACGCTTTCGACCCACGAGTATAACAAACATTTGGTGAATCGAGAAACTCTTCTTCGAATTCGCAGCAAATTGAATTTTGACATGTGCTATCCTACCGACAAAGGGATATGCCCATTCGTTAAGGAGGTTTTGGCCAAGTGGCGTCCATAAATACAGCAAATCATAGGCATTAGGGTTGAAATCATAGACACAAAATCAACCACAATTTTTTACATATAACTTAGACAGAATTTTAAAATTATATGAAAAAAACTCAAGCTTGATATAAAACAAACATGGAGTTGACTGGCAAGCCAGTGTCATCGTGGTAAGCGGGTACGGAATCCAATGTAAAGCGAAGGTTGTCATCGCCATAATACTATTCAAAGTCATCGGATAGAAAATAGCAAAACCGTGGAGGAAAAATCACAACTCAACAAGCACAACAAACAACCCGCAACAAACAAAATGGTAACTGTCAACACAGACTGTCAATTTCAATTATCATTGACGTAGTGATGGCGATTCGGCATCGATTTATCAAAAACCGATGTTATAGAGCTATGAATCGATATTTTTAATAAACTTAACTTGAACCAGCACTGCATATATTTCGGAAGACAATCAATAGACATTTATTTTACCTATTCTATAGAAATTAAACGTTTTAATATGGGAAGCGAAACAAAAGAAAAAAGTTTTTCAGAATATCATTCAGTTCTCAATTTATTTGATTTCGATTTTTGTGACATTTGCCATCACTACTTTTATAAGATTGACATACCGTGCGGAAATGAAGATTGCATCACATGCTTATTTGATTGAATACATAGACTTATAATGAATATCTTTTTAATATAAGTTTTTAATTCCCGAGTGTTACAAACAAATAAATATTAACAATATTTTAGTTACTAAATAATATATTTTTTTGTATTTTTCACATTGGTGTAACGAACCTGCCTACCTACTGGCCAAGAGTGGGCGTTTGCCTTTGTAGTTTTTAATCGACTTCAAAAAAAGGGGGAAGTTCTCAATTCGTCTGTATTGTTTTTGTATGTTTGTTACGCGATAGCGACTCCAACAGAAGAACGATTAAAAAAAATCTCATTACAAGACTCATTAATTAGGTACTGATATTGAAGTTTACACTTGATTTTGTCTGAACTGCTGTGACCCTCGAATTAGTCTTCGCGACCCCCGATTGAGAAACGATGCACTAGATTATCGTATAATTACTCTTTAATTATGGCGGTTCTACACTCCTGCGAGCGCGCCTCGTGGAGGCTTTCGCACGAGCCGTAAGGCCGTAACGAGAATACCTAAGCTGCAATAGCGCTAGCCATCCAAATTCTCAATTTATTCAGTTGTCAGCTGCGTCTACTACAAGATGGATGTGATTAAAGTCACTGCGTTCGTGACTAATTCGTTTAGCTGCATACAGCGCGTGCGCGGGAGTTTGGTTGATCCGCTCGCTTCTTGCCTCGTAGCCTTTGACTTGGGCCAAAAAACCGACACCGAGCGAGACAGAGGCGAGGCGAGGGGGGCGCCGAGCTGCCGCGCCTTTCATCCACACTCTCCGACTCGCGTCGCCTCGTCTCGCCTCTTGGAGAGTGTGGAGCCGCCATTAGAACAGAAATTCACTCGAGCAAATGTCAATAGAAAGTGATTGACGTTAAAGGCCTCTCTCATCGCGATGTTTGATAAACTATACATTGAAAGTCATAGCATAACATACTGCATAACATCTTAGACGCGAAAACATCATGCTAACAAAATATGACTGTGTAACAGCTGCAGCATAGGCACGATTCGTCCAAGTGGATCGCGGGTTCGATTCCCGCTCGGCACCAATACAAGAACCTACCTTTCTAGTCCCGATCCCATTAAGGGGTTATTTTACTCACATTATGAACAACAAATTATGAAACAAACACATTATAAAAATAAAATTCTGCTGTTCCACATTTAGGCCTAAGTTCATCGACAAAATAACAGACGAGTGTAATCGTCTGATTTTGCTGCAGCAAAATCAGTTTAAACATGAATTTTTAGATAAATAATCGTTCGATTTCATTTCAAACATCTCAATTGTCAGTGAATTGGGTCCTTATTCCTTAGTCGAGTAATATTGAATATTTTGTTTTGCGCTCTTCGTGTTGATCCAATAGTAAATGTTGTTCATAATTATGAGTACAATCACCTCTCAACCGGATCGGGTCTAGAAAGATAGGACCATGTATAGCAGATGGTTAAGACAAATTCATGCGGTTAACACGAAGTTTTTGTACTTATAAGTAAACGGTCGTTTTAATTTTAAACATCTGTTATATTGTTGGTGAACATGGTCCGAAATTCTGAATGTACATGTTGAACGGTTGATTTTGTCTTAATTATCGGTTGTGTCGTCGGTGAACTTAGGCCTATATGCTACAGAATCAACAGTCAGTTACATAACTCCACTTCCTTACCCGCAGATGTTTGCAGTAATGTCAAAATATCTACATATCTACGTAGCCATGTAACAGCGATTACATACATACTGTCACGCATGTTATCTAACCACTGTTTTGGGCAATTGAATACGAGTTATAAAACGAATTTAATAACTTAACGACTTCTAAAAGAGGTTAGTACCTATTGTAATGTTTCAAAAAAAGTATTTTTATGATTGAGGACTGCAAACTGCGAGCAGGGTTACCAGATCCAAAAATACGATTTTTTTTACATTGAAATCGGTCTATCCGTTTTGGAGCTTCGCTGACACAGACAGATACACTGATACACATATAAACAGATACACCATCCTTTTTTGTCAGGGGTTAAAAATAGCAAAGATAATAATCCTACCCAATTTTGTTAGCCTGAAATAGCTCTTCAATAGAGCTGAATTGGCGATATCAGTTCCCTCAATATAGATACGGTAATGGATAATAAACGTCGAGGTTATCTCCATGATCATTATTTGTAGAATTTTAGTAGCCTTGGAGTAAAATCCTGGTGGAATCTAAAGTTCCATCTTCTTGAAAGATTTATGAAGGTTAACTGTAAGATTGGTTAGTACGGTCTATCATCATTTGCTAAAATTAATAGCTGTGATTTTGTGGACATATTAAAATAAAATTAATCCTTTATCACACTATTAACTTGCATCAAGATTGGTTCAGCTGTAAGGTAAGAAACAGACAGAAAGACAGAGTTACAGTCTGTCAAAAAAGAGATGACAACGATTGAGGGCGCCACTTGTATATTCTCTTGTTTATTTTTAATATATTAATGCCGCGAAAACATTTTTTATCACAAAAAATCTACACAGAATAGTAAAATAAACACATCGTTGTACCCAAACTGACACCTACGGTACTTATCTAGGGTTGCGAGCGAAGAAGAATTTTAGTTCCTTCAAAATCCTTTTCATGACTTTATTGACTACATGACGTTGTGATTAGAAAGGTTAATATTACCTGTAAATGTGAGTCATCCTTGCTATGCTCTGGCTTGGTGAACTCCACGTGGAGGCCGTGTGTCTTGCCGCTGAGGGGCAAAGTCGGTGCCTCATGCTGCCACGCGGTGCGCTCGTCCTGTCTGAACCCAGGGTTGTCGAAAGCGAACTCATCTTTCACGGATTCTGGGTCCGTGGAGAAGACTAAGTGCTTGCCTGTGAATAAATAAAAAATAGGGTAATTTTTTTTCAATCTTTATACAGAGGTTACAATCTCTTAGGACTTTTGGAATTTAGTCCCCTAGGTTTGAAAAGGAGTGACAAAATTAGTATAGAAATGTAATCTACTACAGGAATAGGTGATCCACATCATCAAATGCCTGCGTCAAGTCGCACAATATTTCGCAGACAGGTATTTTTACAATAAACTTTAGAAAAGTTTACGTAACATTAAAAACATTTGTAGACAAATACTATTGATAGGATTGAAAATGTACAACGGTCACGTGATCTGTCATTCCCATAAACAGTACCGTTTCTAAACTGGTGATCGGAGCCTCACCTTTTGATGGGGCGAAGTATAATGCAGTTTTGCAACTGCAATATAGGTACTTCAATCTGCGATATTCATCCCAAAAGATGCGTCTCTTACTAATTATTATTTTATATAATGTTTTCTTTGATTTTGCTTTTATTATATTTTTTTGTTGTGCTAACAAACTCTTTTTAACCGACTTCAAAAAAAAGGAGGAGGTTCTCAATTCGACGCGTGTTTTTTTTTTTTTAATGTTTGTTACCTCATAACTCTGATGAAGATCTTCAGAGATAGACAATGGAACTCTTGAATGAATAACAGCACATCACTCGCGATTGCTGTAATCTCATGTTTATGTGTTGTTTATGCCACTCAAAATTGAAAAATAAAATAAACTTTAAAAAAATAGTAAAAACCGACTTCAAAAAACTAAAAAGTATAAAATAACTTTCTTAAAAAAATTAACAGCTTCTGAAGTCGGGGCCTATAATTCTTCAATGCACCTAGCTTGGCAGTGGCCCCGACTTCAGAAGCTGTTAATTTTTTTAAGAAAGTTATTTTATACTTTTTAGTATTTTGAAGTCGGTATTTACTTTTTTTAAATTCTTTCTTATTAGGTATACATTATATGCTTGATCCGTATTGATATTTATGAGAACCGCCCCAATGAGTCTCGATCTTTTCGATTTTTAAATCTATACAAGTTTCAACGTTGATATTTCTACGCAGATGCCTAATATAAAATGTAAATTAGCAATTCTTCAATCGACAGTTTTATCCGACCATGTCAATTTAATAGGTATCTACGTTTAATAAGTATTATTTATTAATCTTATGGTAAGACTCTAAAGTATCTACAAAATCTTCAATGTGTAGGATGTTAACCGGTTTTAATTATTACAGAATAACAGTAAAAAATTTGATAACGTCATAACCAAACAAGCGATTTTTTGTGTATTATTGCAATTAATAACGCCATTAGTTACATCAAACCGGACATGAACCAACGTAACATAAGCTTAACTCCCGTTAAATTATTTCTCATCGCGCGTTATTTATGTATTTTAATGTATAATCAGGGTTGCCAACCGACAAACATCCACTACGACGAACAGGGGCCTTACTACGAGCTCTAATAGCAGGGAAGAAATTGAACTGCTCAGAAATTTCTAGAATAAGCTGACCTTTCATTGTACGAAAAGCTTATACAGTGCGAGGTCAGCTCATACTGGAAATGTCTGGGCAGTTCAATTTCAGTTCTACTATAAGAGTTCGTGGTAAGCCCTCAGGTCGTTCAACAAGCTGAAGATCCCAGTTGAGACAGATTGGATAAACGGTTGTAAGGCAAATTGGAGGAAGAGACCTAACTCCAGCAGTGGCTCGATCGATAGACTGAGTTGATTTATTGAGGGATGCCTAATCGCAATTCCAATTTTCAATTTATCGACATTCACTTGTAGTACCTTTCTAAGAAGCAAACTTAAACTCGTTATTAGCATCATTCATCTGAAATCTAGATCTAGGGGACTATTAAGTGTCCTAGATTTATACCTGATAGGGTATAACATTTTTAAGAAGAAGGGGAAGATGTTTTACCTTTCGTAAATCCCTGTCTTTCATCATTCAAAGGTAAATAGCATTCCACGAAATACGAAATATCCGTTACCTGAACTGTCAATTTAAAAAAGCCGGATTCGTAATGACGTCATACTGGCCGTTCGAAAACCGAATGAGGCAACCCTACTTTTAATGTACGTATACCCCACACTAATTGACATTCAAGTGAACAATGCGTAGCTATACTAGTGTTAAGAATTTCTCTTAATTCAACTTTTTTTTGTTTGATCTACTTTTTAGGTTGGAGTTGCCTTGAAAAGATTGGTCTATGCTATTATGCCAGCTGTGAATACAGTAATTAGTGCTTCGTTGTTAATTGTTCTTAACAATTTAATTGGGTTACTTTTACACACACTGTGTTTTTTTTAAGACAAGGAATGTGTTTTTTATTGATTCACAGCTTGATGGTAAGCAATACCCGCTGGCCGCTGAACATCCGCAAACGTCAGCATATTCCCGATTGATACATCCAGTAAGATTCTTTATTAGTATCGTTTTAAGGCTATGCTGAACTTCAGATAAGGAAACTGATCCAGGTCACCACTTGTGAAGGTCTTCACGAGTGGGAGTGTAGAGAGGTCACACCTCCAGTGAGTACGGCGTCTCCCCACAGACAATGGCCCACCTTCTATCCTGGAGCTAGCATAGCCGGTGGACAAACCCGTTTTCTCTACGAACAATCTATACGATCTATAGAACAAAATGGTAAAGAGTTACAGAGAGTGGTAGAGAGTTAGTTGGTGTGGTAGTGATGGAGATTCTTGCCGGTTCTTCTCCATAAGATCTACTATTTGGAACCGCGCACCTAGTCTCGACATTTCATAAGTGCCTGTATCTGGTTTACATGAAATAAAGATCTATTCTATTCTAGATGGTTCTGTCTCTGATTTTTCTTTCGACAAACCCGTTTCTCTAACTTTTCTCTCCTTGACAAGAGAAAACGACAAATCAAGAGAGAGAAGACGGTAAAGACATGGTTATGTCCCAGATTTTTCCCTCTCCTCATTTTACCGTGCTAGCCTGGCTGCATCGCGTTCGCTGTCACCTGTACGCCAGAGGAGCTACCTAATGACCGATACCGAAGACGCAATCTTCGTGACGGAACATTGCCCGAAAATTGGCCATCGACTCGCTTGGAAGAAGACCACACACACATAGTACTCGTACTGGGGAGCCGAGATCTTGTCGCGATTGTACTCTTTCAAGCACGAAGGTACGATTGATGCAAAAGCTAAGCACCAAAATTGGGTGTCTGCGCTACGCGTAGCGGAACAAATATTTGTATGCCCAACTACTGAATAACGTTTTATATTCAGTGTGGCCAACATATAATTGTTCCGGGTCTGGTTGTATTGTGAGATGGATGTTTGTAAACCATCATGCGTAAGAAAGCGGCTTCCTTGCTGCAGCGCTTGCGTGAGACTCGGAACAGCATCCTGAAAATGATTGTTGATAGACCGGACTGTCCCATCCAAAGACACTGGGTGGAGATAGCCATGGGTATACGCAGGTGAATAAATATCCAGTAATATAAGTACTAATAACACTAACATAGCATATAAGCACAATTTGTTACTAACCCATCACTAACAACTTATGGGCTTCATTGCCTGAAATAAAGGTTTTTTTTTAAACTATACCCCCGACAAATGAGGAATCTTAAAGTGGGGCAAAGATTTTTTTTAGAAACATATAACCTACTTCTAATCTATTGTCATGGCAATTTGCGCAATAAATCACCGGTGGCTTAACGTTTTTCTTACAACTGCAGTTAACAGCAATTACTTGTTGAAACAGTAGCGGTAAGTGCACAGTCTTGTTGCGTCTAGCACAACGTTATTATAGGCCACAAGGTGGATAGAAAGAAGGTCAACTCTGTATAATGCTCGAGCAACAAGCTCGCGCACTTACGCCAACATAATTATACTAGAACCCCTTACTAATAAACGATGATTAAACTAAACTAGCTCTTAAGTCTAGCCATCTGTATTCATTGGCATACATAGACAAAGACAGGTATAATTTTAAAAACAGTAAAAAATTAAATAAATTTATTCCGGATGTAAATTATTATAATGCAGTAACGTTTGTTTGTGAGTTTGAGACTATCTCATGAACTATAAAATTGATTTTAGAAATTCTTTCATTACCTGTTCAGGGTGTAAGTAATTCGTAACAAAAATAGCTGATACTTTGGATTCAGTAAGTACATGATTCTGAAGCCCACAGCGTTTGGTCTTTTCGACAATTTTACGATTTTGCTTGCAGTTTTTATAACTAACTAAAAATACTGCAAATAAAATTGTATTTTTTTTATAAAAACTGACACAATATTCTTTCTCTAAAGCTTCCAGAATCATGTATGGAATCCATGGCAGTTTTCGTTACGATGTCACTTACACATCCGGTAATAAAAGTCTCCATTTTAACATAAGTTACATTAATTAGTCTTGAAAATAAACCTCAAATGGGAGTAACTGTAAATATTAAAGTTTGTATGAGTAAAATCAGGAATCCACGCGGACGAAATCATGGGCAAATTTTACGGGTAAATAGCGTAATAAAGGCGTATCTGCGTAGTGAGGCATTCATGACACCTGCCTCGCGATGTCTGGCGAGGCAGGTGTCATGAATGCCTCACTACGCATGCCTCGTGAGTCGTGCCCTAAGTACGCGGGTGGTCACTTCTCCCTCCTTCCTTTCTTTCTCCATAAACTTCAAGTAAAAATTGGAGATTTTTAATTTAATTTTATTCATTTTCTACAACTTGACCTTCTGTAACTTTTTGAAGTCCAGTTTTCCCTGAGTGAAATCATTAGGCCGGGTACGCACGAGCGGATAAACGCAGGCGTTTAATTTTTAATTAGTGGATCGCATGTTAATTTGGATAAGGTCGAGGAGGATGGATAACTGGATGTTATATTAATTAGTGAATAATTGAGTCAGTTTTAACTCAATTTACTGATTGCTGGAGGATGTGTGCCTACATAACCTGTTTTTTTTATTGAATGATTATTGTATTAAAGTAAGTTCCCCAGATATTGTCAGTATTTTTACAGTAATAATAACACTATATTGTACAGTATTTAGACTCTAAATACTGTATCTACAGTATACTGTTATTTTTAGCGTATTGTTACTATTAGCCTATTCCGGTACAAATAAAATGAAAATAGTTTTCAAATCAAAACACTGTCATGTTTTTATTATTAAATCCTTACATACATTAAATTACAACATTTGTAAGTATCGATATACCTATCTATAACTATAATACGATAAAAATTGTTTTCTATTCTACACCATCATTGGCTTGGACAGAATTCAGCATTATTATCATTGAACCTTGCGCTGCCAACTATTATGCTGAGTCCAAGACCATTTTATCGTTTACCTTCTTGTATATCTAATGTATTTCCTTGATACCTACTATGTTATTTAAAAGACAAATAAACATCTTCTATTCTAGAATAGAAGATGTTTATGTGTCTTTTAAATACCTATTTAATACCTAGGTATAATAGAACATTGATGTTATATCGCTGACAGGCCGTACACCTGCATTCTTTACTCTTTTGTCGTGAGTGCGCCTACATCCGATTCCGCAGGCCTAAGCTGGTAAAATAAAATAAAAAACATAAGACACCGACAATGCCGCATTCAGCCTGTAATCGCACGCGACATTAAATGACAGGTTTGCACAACACTAGCGCGGTTAATTCACACGTAATAATTATCGACTCTTGCTTTCGATAGACATCGGATGTACAAACTGGGTCGACACTTTCACGACACTAGCGTTTTTTTTCTGTTTCTGTGAATGATGTGTCTGCATTTTGCAGTTAAACTCAGGAAGATAATTCAACGGAAACAAGGTAATCAAGAAACGGACAACACAGAAACGCCAGATATAAATTTATTTATTAATGGCGAAAACCTCTTTTTATCACAACAAAAACAGATTAGTCAAATTAAAATATTGTCCTGCATTGGACAAAAAAAAACAGAATAGACATTCTTTGGTCCTTTAGACCTCAATAAAGTTTTACTCACGTAGGTATTTCGACGGTTAGCATGTTATATTTTTTCGTTACTTTTTTGCACAGGTTTGGCAGCGGAACAAATGATTATGCCTTGTCTGTCATTTCAAATCCTTAATATTTTTCCGAGGAATGCGATGTCGTTTCAAAATTGGAACATAATTTATGAGTATTGCCGTAACCTGATGACGTCACTTGTCCCATCGCCATATGAAATATGTATATTATAAGCAGTAATTTCACAATGCAACTTGCATTCAAATCAGTCTGTAAATGTACCAACTAATTTGCACATAAGTGTCGTCAGACTGTTGTCTTTATAATGAAGCGGCGTGAATATATTACTAATAAGAGCTGGTTTCAAGAACTTGACGGCGGCGGCGATGGATGAATCATTAACATAGAAATCTATCTTATCTATACTCGATGCGTTATTCTCGATATCTTTATGAACTTCACCATCTAAGTATGTTGAAAAAGTGAATAAATGAATCAAAAATAGATAATTTAACAAGATAATAATCGAGATCTTTTTGAATTATTCTCATAGACCCCCCTACTTACAGAAGTTATATGATTGTTTAACGTAGCCTATCGATGTATAGGTATACTGCTAGATAGGCACTTTTCAAAGTGCAAAATACCTAGCTGTGTTCGTTTCCAGACTACCCCAGCTCCATTTCAGGACATAACAAAATTATAAGGGTTCGTTCATGACTAAGGAACCCTAAAAACTAAGGAGTGTTCACACTTCACACACCTATACTCACGTACGAGTGACTGTCATTACATTTGACAGTTGACAGCGAGTGTCATCGACCTCGTCGCGTGGGTGCTCCTCTACAATAATGGTATGTCTACACGACACATTACTTGTGCAATATAAAGCTATTGAAGTATTGACATTCAGCTACTCTAAATTCCGCACAACATTCGCAAGTAGATAGATATCAGGGGTGCTATTCTGTAACAACATCTCGCATCTCGATTCGAAACTCACTCTTATTGCCGGTTCATATTTGACGAATTGACATACGATAACTTTATGATGGAGTTGAGAACATGGTCTAGTCATGTTCATGGCTCCTGTTCTGCCGTGCTAAGCATAAAAGAAAATATATAAATATCCATAAGCAGCAGCTACATTGACCTGCAGAAGAGCTCCATGAGGCTCCCGGTCACCAACAACCATGGCCCATCGGGAAATCTCGGAACAGACTAGCAGATCAGGTGGGTCGCTGCAGGTGGAATTTACTTATAGTAAGGATATTCCGACTATACACAATGAGACTGTGGAGTCTCACTACAAACAATGCCTCATTTCCTGTCATAGATTACACAAACCCGTTGTGCAATAACACCTGCACTTTTAAAGACCTGTGTTATAGGACAATGACATTAACGTGGCCATGTTCTGGTCAAAAATAATTTGAATTTAGGATCTACATAATATATCAACACGAAGGAGAAGACTATCACTTACACATATTTCTAAATTTTACAAACATCTCCAGTCTTGTTTGAATAATTTCATAATTGATAAACTTGCATATGGCAACATTGAAATGTCAAACCTGTCATTGCGAAAACGTGACGTTTAGATTTTTTTATGGCGCGAATGCAGAGGCGTCAAATTATAGAGGCTTCTAACGTTGCGGCTTATTGAAATGCGATTCACTATAAAATATCATACATAATTGTATGTAACGTTAGAGTATGCGGGTCACGACGGCTACGTAGGCTGGGTCACGAACACGGAGCCAAAATTATGGACTCAACGGGTGGTCTGGTTAAAACAATTGGCATGAGTGAAAAGGCTATACTTATGTGTCTTAATTTCAATCAATGAGTGAATTTATATGTCTATAACTTTCGCGTACAATTCAATGAACAATAGAATGTTCTCTATTGATAATATTACCCTTTTGTGTATATTTTGTTTGACCTGTAATAAAGTTAAAACCTTTGCCGTTGTTGGCACCAAAAGTCAATGACCAGCGTTCACAAAACATACAGATAGGTACATATTTATTTATGTGAAATTAGGATAAATTGCCTATTTATTCTATTGCAACTTATAATTAGTTTTAAACAGAGCTGAGATATTGCATGTGAGCATAGAAATAATAAGTAGGGCTCCCCTAATAAGTCTATTCATGCGAGTTTAAAACAACTGACAACACCCTTCACATGTTTTAATCTCGCTTCCTTGTCTGTCGGTTCGGTACAAAATTTTGCAATGCAATTTAAACTATTTTCCCGATGAATTAGAGTCTTGAAACTTTAAATATAGCTCAGAACCGGATGACATAATATAAATAGTAACTAAAAAGCAGAAAATAATTAAATAAATGAAAAAAAAAAACTGTCCACCTTTTTTAAAACTGACTAAAAAGTATAAAATAATTTCTCTTATTTTCTATGTAAGTATTAAATAATTTTTATGTCGAGGGTTTGACGATTATCAGGAAATAAATTAACTGGACGTCAGTAGCGAAATTAGTCGAAAGCTTCGCGTTTGAATATAGATTTGTGTAATGATAAGAATCAGATGAATGAATTACTAAAACAAGATTCTGAAAAAAAAAATCAATTTAAACTTAATCTTCAATTATATTTTTAGACACCATAGCACTAAAGATAACCATGTGATTTGACGTAGGTATTCAATGATGACTTCACACCATTGTCATGTCAACTTATGTACATCCTTGTGTGAATCAGCACAGTGATTGATGTCAGGGAGATTCCAATCTTCACAAGATGAGCATTATTTTTGAAAATATTTTGGCGCGAAATATTTTGCAAAAATATAGCATTCGCTGAACATGACAAACCTTGTTAGTAGGCAGAATTCATAACTTGTACTTATTTAAAAAAACAACGATAATAAATAGTGCACCCATTCGGTACTAGCATACCGAACCGACAACACGTTTTTTTTTTTTTTGCCAATCTTTTTATTATTAGTTTTGCTTGTGCATTGTGTTGTCTAATGTCTATTCCGCATAAATGAATTTTCTTTCTTTCTTTCCTATTTCTTTCGTGGGTATCGAACTCCCAATCGCTCTATCTGCACTCTGACGCCTTAGCCATTGTGCTATTACCAATTAAAGCATAATATTACGCTTGTATTTTCCAAAAGGTAAGGCAAAGTTGTATTGTATAGTTGTACACACATTTCACCAACATCATTATTAATTTCCACGTAATGGCCAATAAATATAATTTATGGTAAAGATAGAAAATCCTCTTCACTTGTGAAAGCCTTTCGTTGGCAGTGTTTGCAGTACAACAACGCGGAGAAAGTGACCCGATGATACAGCCAGTGTCACAGCACGCTGCACGCTGCACTGCACCTACACCTTACTTATGTGTTCATTTATTAGGCATCATCAATTTACTTGAGCTATAATCGATATCCTTACTAATACACCTAGTGTTGCCACCTGACATTATGCTGAGCTGAGGCCTTTTTGGCATAAACATTTGTCTCCTTTTTTCTATTAAATGCGATGGGTTTTGGATTGTGCCAATAACCGCAATTTTCTTTCTTTCTAACATCATAAATGCGAATGTAACTCTGTTTCCCTGCCGGTCTGCCATGGGTGTCACCCTCGCAAAGTTACACGTAGAATAGAGTAATAATTTCATGTAAACCAGATGACAGGTACTTCTGAAAAGTCGAGACTCTCGGGCTGACATTCAGAAACGAATCTAAGCGTGAACTTACGCTTCCATCTGTCAAAATGGAAATGGAATGACTGTAATATCAGTTAATATAAGGATATTTGGGCCGATGTGTCGTATTAGGCTGAGGTGTCCAATCACAAACATCATTTTACTTGACAATACAACACAACACTAGGTTACCTATTTTAGCCTACCCTGTAAGAAATGTCTGAGCACGCCACGGATTGAATCCAAGGATAGATTGTGTTTTTAATCATTATCCTCGTGAAGTGCTGACATTATTCTTGTCAAAGTTCTTTTATACAAAGAATTCGTTAATACAGCAAAACAAACGCGGATTATGTCATGGTTGACGTAAATGTCAAACCAAGTATAAATTCATTGACAGATACTAAAATAATGTAGCATTGCAACACAATACACATTCATTCTTAACTTCATTTTCTTCAACCATCATCGTTTAGAAGCAAAATTAACTTTATATTTTTTGTTTTAGAGTCTAAATTACTTTGACAGCTGGAGTAGGAAGAACCGCGACACTAATTGCATCACTGTGCTGCAATTCGTGCTAAAAATAGTTGGATATAAAATAAAGCTAGGCTAATTGATAAATTGTGAGAAACTGACTAATTTAGAATTCCACCAAGGTAACCTGGGGGTCTACCGCATAACTCAAATGGTAACGAACATCGACTCTGGCAATAAACTTCAATACGATAGTGAGAGACTAAACTTTGAGCTAGTTTGTAAAAAAAATACCGATCATGAAGTTGGGACTCATCTTGATGATCGGTAAATAAATTACAAGGTACCTCAAAGTTTTCTCACGATCGTATTGAAGTTTATTACCAGTGTCGATGTTCATTACCATTTTAGTTACGCGGTAAACCCGTAGATCATTCTCCTCCGATCTAACTTGTACATATGTTTTTCAGACTTGTCTTGGCTATAGTTTTTTAATTGGAGTAGTAGTGGTGGTTGGTTGGTAGTGGTGGTTGGTGGTTGGTAGGTGGATTTGAACTTCATTTCCATAAACTCGATGGATTGATGATCACTAAATATGAAGACGTAGAAAAATGGATTGGAACACTTCGGCTCGCCAAAATCCGAAAATAAAAATTAAGATATTATTGTCTGCATGGCTATAATTGGGCCATTAATTGCTAAAACTCCCAAATTTTAGCATTCTACATATAACTTGTATGACAGACAGATGAACAAACACCGAAGTGATTACATAAAAATATAGAAATAGAATCACCCCGTTGTCCGTCCGTCTGTCTTTGCTAATTTTGGTAGGGAACACTAAAAAACCGAATGTCACCAGTAATGTGCATTCAAAGTACATGATACTTCTAATGCACATTACTGGTGCTTACATTTAACATCTGAACCTGTTCTGTAGGAAACCAGTTACTTACTGCCATCAGTAGAACAGGTCAGCAAACGACCATGTTCATGTTTATTTAAAGAGAACAATATTACGTGAAACTGTACACTTATAGCGCATACAGAATATTTTCAACTACCGGTTTTGCCATGGGTTTATGATGAGTGAAATAATTAAACTAATGTTTGACAGTTAGTGGCAATGTTGAAACATTTTTGAAGTTCTCTTGTGAAATGTGGAAGTACGCTGGTCAGCATAGCGTTGCATCTCGATTCGAATATCTCTTAGAAGATTCTTATTGTCGCTTGATATAGTACGCGCAAATCTTTATGTGCCCTGAACTCAGCTCTGAACTCTCTCTCTGTCTCCCTCTAGCACCTATAACAAGCGTACTGCGCAGCCACTCGGGTTCAACTTCCGAGAGCTCATAAAGTTTTGCGATAACTATATTTCACGAGTTGACATACGATAGCTTAATAACGCTGTGAACATGCTCTCGTCATGGTCAGAGCTCCTGTTATTAACTTACAAGTTTATTATCGTATGTCAAATTACAACCGACAGTAAGGGTGAAATTCGACTCGAGATGCGAGATATGTTTTTACAGAATAGCTCCCCTGATTATTTTTCGTCTGCCCGATTTAATGAAATGCAGCAGAGAGTCCAGCAATGATAGCCTAACAGATGAACTCTTGCCTTCTATGCAAAGAAGGCAAGAGGCTCTGAGTTCTGTACTAGCCGGTACCTCGTGACTTTTCAAATTCATGTGCGGTACAGAATTTTACTATACTGAAACCTGCACAACGAGGGGGCCACAAAAAGTTCTCGTTGGCGGTGTAATCTGTTATCCCGCATCACGATCGCGTGGTGGACTACGGCTTTAAAACCTTCTCATTCTAAGAGGCTCTGCTGCCGTCTGACCAGTGGGTCAGCCGCGTAACCAAATGGTAAAGAACAGACTCTGGTAATAAACTTTAATACAATCGTGAGAGAATAAACTGTGAGCTACCTTGTAAAAAATATATCTATCATGAAGTTGGAATTCCCAACTTTATGATCGGTAATTTTTTTACAACCATCCCTAGCTTTTCCATCCATGGAGTATACTATGAGTGGTCAATTCTATAAGTATAAATGAATGTTGTACTGTAGATTATAAAGGCTCTTTATCACTTGGTCTCAGGCTTAATTCATACGATGTATAAAAAACCATTCTCGACACGCTTTCATTACAGCTGGTTTTTGAGCACAACAGTAGGTACCTACCTACCTACTAGTTGCTTATTATTGTGAATCGATGCCAATAAATTCTAAGGCAAGTAGAACTTACAGAGAAGAAGTGATTGAAATAACTGTAGAAGCAGGTGTTCGTTTTATTGCTAAAAAGGATAGTGGCTACGCTATTACCGTGCCTAATACCCCTGCAAGTACAGACACAGAATTAATAATAGTACTAGCTCAGTATCTTGGTTTTATTTTAGCATCTGCATCCGTTTAAAAGTAATGTTCTGGATTTGGGTAAACGTGGTCACAAACCGACGACATAAAACCTTAGGTACTTTAACTAAATCGCAATAAACGGAGGACACGATAAACCATCGAAGAAAAACACGTTCCGAAAGGACCATTTTAACAATGTAAACAATGACAAAAGACCAAAAACGTTTACATAAGTGATAAAACCTCAGCTTGTAGTCAACAGCCGGTCCTTCAGCAAACATAATAAAAATAAGCAATTAGTGAGTCAAATTACAATGTTGTGCGTTAATAAGGCATTCGATTCTTCGGTACTTGCAATGTCTAAAGATACGCTTAGTCGTACAACGAAATCTAAAAATAATATTGAGTCATTTGTCAAGTACATTATGACTTATGACAGAAGACGTTAAGTTCGAAAATCCAATTAATCCATTTTTGAAAATGGAGTACTTTATAAGTCGCAATTTTGGAATTCTTTATGCGTATAGAATATAGATATCGATGCCTGCGGGCGGTCTGTTGATATAATGTCAACAAAAACGGTTTGTGAAATTGTGATATTGTTCAGTTAGTCGCCAGTCACTGACAAAACTCTGGCGATTATTTTGACTATTGTAAGTAGATCCCGTCTTCTGAGCGTTTTTCTTCATTCTGCTCTTTAGCAAGTGTACAAGTTTGCATTTACTTTTTGTATGACTTTATGCGAAGCTACTGTGGAACCAAGTACTTGGGGAACCAAGACAAAAGAAAGTAATTATGTCAAGTACATAGTTAAATAAAGTTGAATTGAAAGTAGGTATGTAAAATAAAAAATATAGAGTGCCTTATTACCTAACAAGAAAACGAAATACGATGAAAGTAAAAGCAGCCATGACCTACAAGGCTAAAGAGTGATAACACCGTAACAAACATTTCGCCCACAAACAAATGCAAAACCATTGCGTTTTATAAAGCAAACCAATGGACTAAATGCAACTTAATGTGGCGACACGACATCTATTGTAACCATTCAACTATCAATCGAACAAACCGGTCGCCATATCTCACGGCCGCCGCCATCTTGGTTTGACAGCTGACTCGTAATGGCGGGAATGTTAAGTAATTGTCTATGGTTGAGTAATAAATTCGATACGGCGTGTGACGGTGTGACGCTTGCTGACTTGAATGATTTCTATAGAATTACATTGCGGTTTTGTTTGTGAAAAATCGCTGATTGTTTTATACTTTTTGGGTTCAGCTAGGTTATGTTCCTACATAGAAATAATAAGTAGGGTTCTGTACCTATTAGATTATCAGCAATTTTCAAGTTCTTGAGAAGCATTGGACTTGTTTCTTTTTAAAATTTCGCTTTAGTATATCTAAATTTAAAATAAGTGAATTTTTTTACAAAGCGTAACTGGAAACCTTCTATAAATATTATCTTGGTAACGTAATAAAAAATCGCCACTTCTAAAAAGTTTTATAGATTCCGTAACCTCGATTAGTGCAGTGCTAAAATATCTTCGTTATAGATTATTTCATGATACTTATAATCACAAAATAATTACAAGCATTGCAAAATAACTACAAATTAGGTACTATTAAAATTCAATTCCTGACCAATTAACACTAATATACAATTCTATTTGAATAGGTTAATCAAGAGCCGCGGAAAAAAAATCAATTAAAAGTAATTGTCTCACTATTACTCTACTAGAACCTAAGATTATACGTATCATTGCTTTACAAGGTTCTTCTTTAACCTTGACACTAACTTCACGCTAGTTAACCGAGGGTCGAGCAGAACTAACAACTAATATCGAATACAATAAATACTGCAGACTGGTAAACGAGACAGGAAATCGATTACCGATATTCGAATCGGAACGAATTAAAAACAATAGACTTTCGATTAAATGCCTATGGATTGCTGTTGATGATTTTTATTATTTAGGGTCGAATTTGAAATGTTCATATTAGTAAAAGAATTTAAAATGTATTTTTTACCTCGATGACCTATTAGCTTATTTTCATGAAGGATATTTTTAATGAATGATCCGAGTAGAAAAGGATGCCTCTCTTAATTCTAAAATGTAAATGTATTAAGATTATGGATAAAATTGTTTACAGTCTAATGTGACTAGAAACTGATGAAATAGTAGTAAATAGTAATAAATAAGAAATTATAGACAACTTCCTTTTTTGGAACCGGTTAAAAACACACATAAGCTCATGATATGGCACATTTAGCACTCTCTACTCAATTTCATTGGAAAACTTTCCCTAAAGCCCATAGACAAAAACCATGGAAACAATACATTTATTTATTTATGTACACACATACACATGACGAAGAAAGTTGTATAGATACCCAAGTACACAATCCATGGTACAGTCAGCGACATAAGTTTCAACATTCCTGAATTTTTAACTAATTTATCAAAGAAGATTATTGGTAACTAACCATTAAACTAGTCCATAAAATTATTAGTTATTTTTATTTACTTTATAATAATGTTCGTCTGTAAGGTATTAATTATGGGCCATGGAAATCCTTAATAAATGATAGATTATTGTTGTTATAAAATTATGCTATTCTACATAATTTATACAGGAATCAATTTTGCAAGTTTTTTTAATAAAAAAAACTTATACTTAAAACTTTGTAAAATGATACTACTTTTGTCACCGACTGTACAAAATGCATGAATGAGTAACACATACGTCAGTGTCACGTTAATTGAAACAATCGCTACTTTTAATTAAAGATGTTTTGTTTGTCTTCGTGCTATCCGCGATGGCAACACAACAACAGACTCGATGGTTTGGTCTTTTTATCCGGAATATCCATTCGTCTTGGAATTAGTTTGTTATTTTGCGATGATGTTTATTGTGAACATCATAGTGTACATATTTGAGAAAATAATCAAAAGAAAAGAAAGATAAAAGATAGGTAGATGTCACATTTGAATTGAAGGGGTTAGGATCACCGCATTTTTATTATAAATGACCCTCTCTTTTTTCCTGTATCATGGGTACAGTTTTTATACATAGATGTCATATGCACACATACACAGAATCTGAGGGCCAAGAAGAACTGACGAACTATTTTGTCGTATCGTAACGTAAAAAAAATTTGAATAAAAAATACACGTTGAATCCACGATATTTTTTCAAAATACATGCTGTGTTTTTATATTTTCATGAAACAAGTGTGTATGTTAAGTAAAATTAAACAAAAATGCGATGTATTACTGTATTTTTTATTAAAAATTTGCTTATGTAGAATATGTAGATATATTAATTTAACGATAACCCAAAAACAGTCGTGCTCGGCCTACTGAACCACCTGTACTACCTGTAATGTAGGTCATACAAATATTTGTTCGATTCCGCGCCACGTATCGAAGAAAGCCTAGTGCTCAGCCACTGGGTCATTCGAGTCGCTAACCTCAAGCTGATAGTGTCCTTGACGTATTCCGTCAACACCAACTACAGACAACATTGATGTTAAGCGCGAACATAGTAAAGACGGTTGTAAACTTGATTTACAATTTTGTGATCGAAATCTGACCGGAAAACATAATGTAACTATTACTTATATTATCTAGTATTATCAAATTGCCATCGAACATTTTAACAACTAGTTTTCTTTCCGTTTGCGAGCATCCTGTATAACATCCTACGATGTAGTCAGCCTGTATAATATTTGGTGTTTATTACATACGAACGGTACTGTTTTAACTGCTGTTTGAGTGGTGAAACCGGTCCATATCCGAATAGGAAGTTCGTGTTACCTGTAACAATAAAATTAATGGTTTAGTTACATTGCAACATAAGTGCGAACAACAGTTTGCCGACAATTACAACAATAGTTTAAAAAAAGAAAAATACAAAGGTATAGTATGCGCAAATCTTTATGAGCCCTCTGCACTCTCTCTCTCTCCCTCTAGCACTATAATAGTACGCTTATTATAGGTGCTAGACAGAGAGAGAGAGAGAGAGAGTTCAGAGCTCAGTTCAGGGCTCATAAAGATTTGTGAGTACTATACAGGTGCTAAAGGATATGTTCCATAACAAACAATGAAAGAATTGGATAAGGGCGTCTATGTTCGACAAACCCGTTTTCTCCTCCCTTTGTCTCCTTGAGAGAAGACAAAACGAAAAATCGAGAGAGAAAACGGAAATGAGATGATTTTGTCCCAGACTTTTCTGAGAACAAACCCGTTTTTAACCCCCGACATAAAAGAGGGATGTTATAAGTTTGCACTGAGTCTCTATCAGTGGCATCGTAGCTCCAAAACGGATGGACCGATTTCAATGCAGTTTTTTTAATTGAAAGCTAGTTTACTCGGGTATCATCTTAGCTATGTTTCTTGAAAATCTGTTTAGCCGTTCAAAAGTTACAGCTCTTTTTCTAGTTGGAGTCAGGGGTTTTTGACGGTTAGGTTATCTCCACCTTTTGTCTCCTTGACGTAACACAAAACGAAAAATCTCGAGAGAAAACGGTGAAGAGATGGTTTTGTCCCAGACTAGTCCTTGATTTTCTCTCTCCGCTTATTACCGTGCTAGCCCCGCTGGGCAGTCAGAGGGCTCATCGTTATGTCAACAGGGGGCATAATACGAAATGTATAGGCTTTTCGTACAATGAAAGGTCAGCTTATACTGGAAATGTCTGGGCAGTTCAATTTCTGCCAATAAGAGTTCGTAGTAAGGCCTCAGAAGTAGATAATTCTCTCTGCTTCCTATCCATTTTTTACAACGATATTTTTAATTTTATCGAAGTAGTCTTCAGAGACTCATCATCAAGTAATTCAAATGTTATTTCAATCAACAGTTGAAAGTATATTTGATTAGTAAATCTTGTGGTGCCAAGGTCTCGCTATTTATACAGATAATGATCGTAATTATCGTTAAGGATGTACTAATTTGTGAGCAAGGTATTTACAAGATGTAGGTACCTACGGATGTATAAGAACTTCAATTAATTCATCATTGAACTTATAAAGGTTTAATATTTTTGCCTGTTTGTTAGATATTGGGTATTCGGGGACTCTGAATCTGCCGGTTATGACAGAACAGTAGTGTTGATTGAGCAGTTTAAAAATCTCTCCGCTATGAACCAGTGAAGTTATAATTAAAACGATTCGGATTACGAGAGTGTATCGCAATTCGCAATTATTATTATGATCCTGATAATGATTTATAATACGCAACCCTATACTTATCACTCATAGAGCCTGGTAAACATTACTCGAAGGATTAAAAGAAAACTACTGAATCAATGAAGTGTAGGCTCAGAAAATTGCGAACGGATCATGGCTTATTCATGGGAAAATTCTACGGATAGAGAGAAGATCAAACCGGTTCTCAAGCAATTGTTTTAAGATAAGATTATCAACGGAACAACGCAAAAAAGTTGACAAGAAACGCAAAAGAGTCAAGTAACACAACACAATAAAGATGAGACGACCAACCAACACATAAGAAAGTATCCATTCACACACACATGCACAAGCATACAATATTCAATATGACACGCGTTATGCATTTGTAATCGACTCGGATACCATTTACAGGTACACCTTCGGTACAAAAGACGAGATACAGAAGGTACACAGCTCCTCTAACCAACGTGACAATCTTCAATCGCCAGAGAATAATAATTGAAACGCCTGCATAATTTCAATTTATTGACATTAAAGCTGTTAAAATAGTCACGTGATTCATAAATGTTATTCCCATATTTTTTTCTATTCTTTAGCGATCGGAGATTTTCACCTTATCTACAGAAACTGCTGAGATTATAAGGAACTCGACATAATTCCCAATGTTGGGATCGTCTTCCAGTCTAAAAGTAATACCAGTATTTTACACGACGACTGTCATCTGACCACACAATTAATGTGATTTATTGACATCCTAAGTTTGTCAGACTTTTCATGCAGCTGACCACCCGTAACTACTTGGTATTCTTATGACAAACGGCACTAAGGGCTATACCTCCTTTGGAACAGGCCTATAGCTGTGGACTTTTTCTTACCACTAAGTTGGTAAACAAACATCCGGCCTGCCTGATGGTAAGCGGTTACCACAGCCTGTGGATGCTTGCAACACCAAGGCCATAATTCGCGCGTTTCCGATCCGGTAAAAATACTTTGACTTCCTTTTTGAATAACCCCATGCTGTAGTCTCTTCCGAAACCCTTGGTGGCCCATTCCCAACCTGAAAGGCCTGCGAAAGAGATGTTGATTACTTTAAGTGTTTCTGTTTGTATGAACTTGATACGTATTGCCAGCGTTAGGTGGCAAGTAATACTGCCTCCTAACTTTATGCTGAGCTGTGACCCTTTTGGCACTATGGCAAATTTATATTTAATTATATTATACACTTTTATTTTGTAATTGTAAATCCTATTTCTTATAATTTAGTTGTTGATTTATATCTGCCAATAAACAAATTTTCTTTCTTTCTATTGTTTGTTTGGTGTGAAACTTCTGTATTCATTTTAAGGCTATTTACCATTGTGGTCGTAAGAAGCATCGGACGAGACAGGTGATGTCATTTTAATGCCAACACTGTCGCAGGCTTTTATAGCAGCCATATTCACATTTGATGCTATGTTTATAGTACCATAAAAAATGCTATTATACTATCAATTTTATTACCAAGGGAGAAAGTTCAAATTTGGTTAGAACTTGACGGATCAATGTTTGTTTAACTCTTTTTGTACCATATATAAACACATGAATGATCGCAGATAATACTGCAGGTCTGGTATCAAGGTGTGTTAGGGTTATGACCCTCGCGATTGGAATTTACTGGCCAACTTACTGACAAGGTTAGTAATGATTTTCTGGTTTTTTTATGTAGTTGTTTGGTAATGTTGCCGTTATCGTTATTCTCAAAGGGTATGGTGCTATTGTTGAAAAATATAATTGTTTCTTGTGTGTTTGGAATAAGTTAGTATACTTACGTTTTCTTTTTGCTCTACATTTTTTATTTGTTTCGGTGGACTTGATCCTTTTGCCAGACTTAAAGTATCAATGTGATTTTAATAAAAATATAAATCTACATAGTTTATGTTTACTTTGGTACATAGACATACTAAAGAAATATACTATACATAAATATTATCCTACTATCACAACCATTTCAAAGATTAAGATCGCAATTCCAAAGAAAAGAGGTTAATAAAAAGAGTACATCACAAGTCACAACAAGCGGTAACAAAATAAACTAAATAATTCGCAAAGCATTTACGACCCAAACAAACAGTGCCGTACAAGGCTACATGAACTGCGCGATGCTTTTAAACGTGAGCCTTAAGTACGTAATAGATTGTAGTATTGGTCCCAATGAACGACCTTGCGGGACACCGCATCGAGCATGCAACTCGTGATGACTGCATGATCGCTGGAATTCTTCCAACACCAAACATCTCGATGCCATTGGAAGAATGATTTCATTTTATAAGGATATCAGTAAAATTATATACATATTTATGTATTATAGAATAGAATAGAATAGAATAGAATAATTGTTTATTTGCATAGAATGTAGGTACATAAATAAAGGTGTTAACAAACTTCTGATCCTAGTACATTCTACCTTAATTTAGGCATGCAAACATTAGGTTAAATTAAATGAAATCAGAATCAAATAAATCATAACAATAATTAACAAAAATTTAAAGGATGTCAGTAAATGTCAAATTCAAAAAATTATAAAACAAAAAAATATATCATATTTAGGAATACAAAAGAATTTCAAAATCTAGAGTTTATCATTTAAAAAGTCGTTAATTGAATAATAACATTTTTCAATTAAAAGTGTCGACAGTTTCTTTTTAAACATTTGAATTGTGTCGTTTTTTATGGTGTCCGGTATTTTATTATATATAATAGGGCCCATGCAAAAAACATTTTTCCTTAGTAATGCAGTGTTATATCCACCAACATGCAATAGATGTTTATATTGACTTCTGATAGGTCTTTTTCTAGTGTCAGATATTGCTAAGAAATAATGCTTGTTAGCCTTTACAAAAACTGCCATTTCAAAAATGTACAATGCTGGAAATGTTAACACTTTTAGGGACTTAAACACAGGTACACAACTGTCAGTCATTTTTAAACCACACATTGCCCGTATGCAACGCTTCTGCGCCTTAAATACTTGCTCCCTTAAACTACAATTACCCCAGAATACTATTCCAAATCGCAAAATCGATGCCACTAGGCCATGGTAAGCTACTAATGTTGTGGCTGTATTCACTTTCTTGGATAAGTTGAATTTATATATATGTACTTATATTTTTTATATATATATGTACTTATATTTTTCATTATATATATGTACTTATATTTTTTGGTTGGTTACCTATATCCGACACTAACCAATTAATTACCAATCTAATCTGAATGATTTGCTATTCATAAATTTAAACTAGATTGGGTTTCAATAACATAATTGACAATGGTTTGAATTAGTTAAATAAATACATACAATTTCTTAATTTTGCCATTGCAACTGCAGTAAAGATCAAAGATTTTCCAGAATATTTTCCTTCAAAACGTTATTGGCAGTATGTTTAATGTTATATGTCGTAGTGGTAGTAGATATACCTATTGTGATAATTTGTATGACATTTCGGGCCTTACCAGGTAAACAGACGCGTATGACAAGGATAATGGAAAATATACTTGAGTTTAATACATTTGCATGGTCTCTCTTGGAATGGTTTCTGTTTTTCTACCTACTCATTACATTTCTGCTACTTTAAACTTGGTTATGTGAACATTATCAGCGTTATGATTAATAAATCGCTCTCGTCATACTTCCATTGTTTTTAAAATGTAATCTGTAGTGTTTTGTTATTTTATTTCCTCGTGTTTTGTTTCATCACCTTTATACTTTTAGTTATGTTAGATACTAGCTGTGCTCGTGATTTAGTCGATGTAGAAACATTTTTCATAGGCAAACTTTACACCTCCTTAGAGGAGTAATTCATGGGTAATCTCTCACGACGAACCTAGAGTCTCGACATTTCTTAATTGCCTGTATCTGGTTTACATTAAATAAATAGGTATCTATTCTACTCTATATCATCAGAAGACCAGCACGCCCGTTTTCTCTTTATTAAAAATGATGTGGTTTCATGTCGTTAATTCCTTCCAATTTCCAAAAGATCATCTTTGAATATAAAATGTTATAAACATAAATTGTCATTGTTCATTTATTATTTAATTTCCGTTTAGCTTGATACGAAACACTTCAATCTCCAATGGCATTATTTCGTGGGATCGTAATGTAGCCAGGGATTGTATTCAAATCATCTTTGGCATGTCCGGTTAGACTCGAAGACGAGTTCATATTGTATGTGAGAATATTTATTAAAGTTTATAAATGCAGACACGTTTCTTATTCATAAGACCATAGTATTCGTTACATCATTCAAGAAATGGATCGTTCAGGGACTGCATTCGCTACGCCATGACAAAACTATCTCGCAGTTAATAACGAGGTTCAGAGGGCTAATTCACGTAATTTTAAGACGCGCCGATCGTATTGCAGTGTCGCTGGAACTCGACGCGAGCGTTTCTCACTGAAGCTCAGAGGATACCAAATGGTAGAATAGTCGACATCGTCTCAATTGCCATAACGAAAGAAGAAGAAAAAGATTACCAAATGTGTTGTTTTGATCAATATTTTATTGCAACTGCGCGGCAACTGCACTTCTTTAGTTACGTGAATTAGCCTACAGGTAGCTAGTTTTAGTTTAAAGTCAAAATTTGGATTTTTGAGTTTGACTAATTACCATCTCCAGTGCTTGCTTTACCCCAAAGACTACAACAGTATAACTCGTAGCTAATTGGTCAATCATGAATCATGATATTATGAGCTGGGTACCTACTTCGATGGCGAGGCGTCTTTTCATTTTTATTCGTCGAAGAAGCATAGATTTAAATTCAATATCAAAAACACATGTTGAAATGCACATGACATCGATGGCACAAGATTGTTTAGTATTAATATTGAATCTTAATTCTAGTGACATTTTGATTAAAAATATATTTCATACTACATAATTATAATTTATATTTTTTAACATAACAGTTTTAAATGCAATTCAAATAAAGCAATAAATATGTGAACAAATTCACAATATCAAGGTATAAAAACATTCAACTGTGTAAATTGCTCAGTAAATTGTAACAAAAAAATATGGTCAGCCATTTTTGTTTTTTTGTTCATAACAAGGCTGTGCTGTGATCGTTACTATTATAAGGAAGTCTTCAACTTTGCCGTCAAATACTTCAAATATATCTTTTTGTTTAGTTTTTTAAGTATTTGTTCTCGGACAAAAAATCCAGTAATAGACCGATTTACACAGATTTACAGTTCATTTTTAGACAATAGTAATTTCCTCGGTTTTATTATAGATGCTTCGGTTAATGAAAACGGAAGGAAGCGTACCTACCTACGTAAGTAATTACAGAAAAGTGATACATAGATACTTAGTTTCATTATCGAATAAAATTTGCCAAAAAAAAAAATCCACATGCACGGAATTAAAACGTATAATTTCTTTTTCATAAAAATCTTAACAGCTTCTGAAGTCGGGGCCTTTAATTCTTCAATTCACCTGAGCAGTGGCACCGACTACAATTAAGTTATTTATGAAAATTATTTTATACGTTTTAGTTTCGATAAGCCGGTTATTATTTATTTTTAAAGATTATTATTTATTTTTCTATTTTGAGTGGCCTAAACAATACATAAACACGCAATTGCAATAGCGAGTGTTTTGCTGTTATCCATTGAAGAATTCCATTGTCTATCTCCGAAGGTTTTCATTAAATCTTCACCAAATTTAAATTGGACCACATCGGGAGAATACTCTCTCAAACAAAAAAGAATATCACTAAACAAACATACAGAAAAAAAATACATTCAAATTGAGAACCTCTTCTATTTTTGAAGTCAGTTAAAAACAAAACAAAATTCTAGCGGTTGAACGCTTGCCTTCCATGCAGGAAGATTGAGTACGATCCCGACCCGAACTTTTGTAATTCATGTGCGGAACAGAACTTTAATTTTATCACTTGCTTATAGGGTAAAAGAAATTATCGCGAAGAATCCTGTAAGTACACATTCGAGGGCACCAAAATGTTTTCAATGATGTGCAGACCGCCAACTGGCGCCAACCCGCAAGAGGCAAGCGCGGTGGACTAACGCCTAAATCTTTCCTTCCTTCCTTCTTTCTTTTCCTTTTGAGTATAGACCGTTACCCAGCTGTAGACAGTATTGAACTCAGTGTCTACGCAGTTTACACTCTTTTACGGCCAACGATGAGCAAAATATATTAGAAATGTATATTCAGCCTCTCACTCATACTTGGATCAAAAATATTAAAAACATAGCAACTTTCTTAATAAAATGTTTATGATACGACGATAAAATAATAATAAAATAAATTACATATAAATTAAAAGGAAACTTCCGCACGGAACATTACATCGTATGACCTACAGATAATATTGTATTAATAACATCTGTGGAGCCAAGATAAACAAATATTTTCACTACAGACTAAAAAAAGAAACAATCTTTGTAATATTAGATTAAAGTCATTTGAAAATATCTAAATACAATATTATTTAAATAAAGGACTTCAATAAAACAAAGAAGTCTTTTCTTTATACTGAAAAAATATATTTTATGACTAATCCCCTTTTTCCTTAGCTACATAGATTTATTATAGTATAATAGTGTGTGCATGTGAGAATTATGTTTATAAACTGCCACGATAAAGGAGAAATCGAAGAGTGGGGGGAATGTTTAAAAAATAAAAGAAATAAAGTTTTCTCAAAATAAAAGTAAACGCTGAATTGAAGTGCGCGTTCTCTCAACATATTGCATGTATTTTATAAAGAGAAAGTGGCGATGAAATAAGATTGCAAAGTCATTGCTATTCAGATTTCAGACTTCTATGATCTATGATACTAAGAAATTGCATGATACTTCACAATAAAGGCGTACGTAACGATTTCATAAAATTATGCCAATATCTCGCGATCGAATGATATTTTCCGATCTAAAATTGAGATGAAAAAATTTAGTATGTTGTGAAAATAAGACAAATCATGACTCAGGTGGGAATATGAAAAAAATGGCTGAGCTAAGCTAACCTTCCTAGTGGAATCCGCTCTAAACTTAATAATAGGTATGCTAGCTAGCATTATTTATACTTATATTATTACTCAATAATATTATTTAAGTTATTCGAGCTAAAAATTCCTTTTCACGTTGACGAGTGCTCAGTCAGCAACTCTGTGGATTACCTAGAATATCTGAACATCGATTAGGCAATGTGAAATCTTTCTTCGTCATCTGCAGATCTAGGTGATCCGCGCATTGGCGGTTTTCTGCATTTTGACGGTAACATCAAACTACTTATTACGAATTTGGAAAAAGGTCGTGCCCATTCCTTTAATTCTTACTTGAAACAGCTGGGACCAATATTAAAATCGCGAAAAAAAAATTTGCCATCGCCATTTTAATTTTTGTCCCTTAGTAAAAGTTGTTCATAATGATGTTCATGTTCATTAGATAGATAAGGACCATTATAATATTTCTGTTCCGAAATCCATAGCCACCTGCGGAAAAATGACCTCCGCTGCAATCATACAACTTCAGAATTCCAATGAATCAGTTTTGTAACCTTTAGTATTTTACTTTATATTCAAGACACATGTGCGGTACCTACATTCAGCGCCTTACCTTGTATAGTACACGACTTTATTTAAGTATTTAACGTAAGGCAGTTAAATGAGCATAGTACAATATTTATTTTAATATTTATCTTAATCTTTATTGGTCGTAGTTTCAAACAAGATACGAATACGAGCAAGTATTTAATTAAAATACACAGTTTATATTTAAAACCAACGAGGCTTTAATAAGGTTAGTCTATGCCTCAGTCTGAAACCTGAGCAATAAGAAGGAAGGCCTTAATTGAGCCCCTTGCCTGAGAGATTTAAATAGGAAGATAATTAAACGATATTTGGAAATGGCGCCCAAACAGGGGCCGACATAAAGGATTTTTGGTGATGGCGCCCAAACGGGGACAGCGGATGCAGGCTAATTCGATAGAAAGGTTATGATAAAAATTGTAGTAACGATCGAGGGCGCCACTATTACATTGTCTCATTCAATTTTAGTATATTACTCGCCGTGACGTGTCCTCTATACAAGAGCCAATATAAAGTAAATTCTTAATTTTAACCTTTCTAATCTCAACCGGACGCCTGCGACCTATAACTAGAACTGTCTGCGTTTCGTCACTCAATGTACCTATAAATCATTTTATGATAAATGACTTTGAACATTTTTATATGATATTTTTGAGCATCGTTTCTTAGTTTTAGGTTTTTATCAAGTAGAAGAACTCTTGTTGTTTTTTTAAATGGTGTTCAGCCATTAAAACAGTTTGTTGTTATTTTTAGATATTTGACATATTGTAAAGTTGATTTACTGTCAGACTTTACCTATTGCTCTTCTTCAGCATTGTGCCACTCTTCGGGTCAAGGTGACATGTGACAGTGATGTCTCCACCACCAGTAAATATATTCGCAAGTCGCAATACAAGGATTCTGTACCAAATATGTGAATTTGAAACCTCTCATTGTTCTTTAGACTTTGTAACATGTTATGTTTGACTTTGTATTTGTTATGTAAGTCGTAGATTGTTTTTATAAAGGTTAGTACCGTTACCGTGTGAGGCTCGCGAGTAGTCACGTCATCTTGACAGACAAACATAATGATTGTATAACTGTTTCTATTGTCACGTGAGAAAGAGCATGAATTAATTACGTTAATCTGTAGAGAACACAAACCCTTTAATTTTTCTGCAAGTGCACCCACGGTGCCATTACTGCCTCAATAATAAATATGAGAATTGAACCCGAGACATGTACCTAGTGCAGCTAATCAAATATTAATGCGCCAACAAAATTAATCTTTAAAAATATTTTGTATGTATCTCACATAGTCATATAAATCATACAATGCGACAATACGAGGTACCTGTTTGTGTGAATCAGTATTTTTAAATATACTCATGCAAACATTATCAGATAGCGACTGATAACAGACACAAAGTGTAAACAAACGCCATTAATAGTTTAGACCGTGTTTGCATACCAACTTTGTCTTAGAAAACATTTTTCGCAATCTTATCTTACCGAACAATATGACGAAATTGAAGTCACGAACGTTTTAAAACATAGTTCGTGAAGATATAATATATGATAAGCAGGTCACCACTTTATTTACTAATATATGTATGATGAATCTACACTGGCTCTGGACCGGAAGACATGGAAGTCATGGGGGGAGACCTTTGCTTAGCATTGGGATGATATATGAATAGTAACAGTAACAGTATGATGGATAACTTGAGCAGTATAGCTATTCTGTAAGCCCGCATTTCGATCCAAATCTCTTGTCGGTTGATAATTGACCAATTAACATACAATAATATTACAGGCTGCTGTGATCATGCTTTAGTCATGTGCAGATTTGTACATTCGGTCCAGTAGTTCCAGAGATTACCCCCTACATACAAACCAACAAACGACCATGAGTCATTTTGGACCAAACGCTCAACAGTGATGAAACCTATGCCATGTGAAAGCTTTTGAGGTATTATTTAATTCATAGTCATACTATGGCAGCCAAGCCGAAAACGAGTGCGAACATGGTAGGTATGTTGGACCATTTTCAATACTGAGAAACTCGCTTGTTTTGCGACTTCCGGCTCCTTATTTCACTCCGATATCAGCTTATTTGTGACTATCTGGTAGGGATGATCGATATTCATCGATGGTAGATAAATATTGATGTTTAGCGGGAAAACATCGGTGTTTTTACATTTATGATAAATGTCCTCAAAAGTATTGACACATAGATGTTACGAGAATAATATCGGCCCATCGATATGCTCCAAGTCAACTAGCGTGAATTGGGTGTATATACTAGATTTTGCTGAATATGTACTAGGTTTCAGAGACTGTATCATACATTTACAATCACTGGGCTATGAAGCACATTTTCCTCCTACAAAGGATAGAAATGAAGGCTTATATAATCAATTAATTATCTGTTTATAATAAATTCCACCAATGCGAACTATCAGCAATTTAGTTGGATATATTTGAGTTATTTCTTAACAACATCCTGTCATCAAACTACCTCAAATGTGGACATAGCTGTAATGTTGACATCGTGTAAAATATCTTTCCATGATGGTCTGCGGTGCTAAATCTATGAGTAAACACATTTCATATTTGAGAATTCGCGGGTTTCTAAATAAGTGTTTCTTCATTAGTAGTCAGAATGTCGTGGTATGAAAAATTTAATCACTACCATTAGTGGAAATGATTATCTTGAATTTCTGTTATTCATTTGGTCTAAAGCTTCAGTTTCGCCTTTTCCAGATATGAAGCTGCAAGATATTGTCTATTGAATACTTTTAGACTTTTTAATTAGCGGTATCTTAGTAAAAAAATATATCTAATAAAATAAATTTCCCGCCAGATTCCGTGTAAATTCAATAAATATTTTGAAATTAGAATAGGACAGTGTTGCCAGCACTCATCTCGTACGCACCGCGGTCGCTCGCAGGTGGGAGCGGCCGGCTGGGTAGCATTCCACGAGTGACCCACATAGCTTGCCTCTAGTACTCTCGCTACGAATTGGTCCCTATAATATAAATGCTTTTTATCACCTGTTGAAATGTTGAAGCATGAAAGGCGACATTATGGATGAGTATGTAGTTGATTAAGGTCTAAGTAGGTACGTATTAAAAACAACTTTTTGCCTTGTTATAATAACAATATAATTTTATTTAGGTACTGCATGTAAAGAAACCGGTAAGGTAGGTATTAAAACAGATATACTTGCACAATATTAGTGTTAAAATGGCCATGAAAATACACATACCTAACATAAATCATATTATACCGGTTTGGACATTTATCCAAACCACATTAATGAAATAATGAAATGCAAAGATTTTATTACGTATTGCGAAATAAGTTACCTTTTAATTTTGGATACGAGCACAGATTATTGATTAGGATTACATAATTTATTTAATAAACTGATAGCGCAAATTACCTACTCTGTAAAATAATGTCACTCTCGGTTTTGATACTTTTTTATCACATATTTTAACTCAGGTAGGATTCCGGTCCTTATTTACTAACCCTTTAAAAAATAAGCCTTTAAAATTTTTTTCAACAGTGTTAAGTTCCAATTCCAATCATAATTAAAATTATTGACTACAACAAAAACTTAATAAATTGACTGCGACTATGAATAAATTATTGATTAAACATAAAAGACCTTGGTCGGAATCCTTAAATTAATACAAAAATAAATCACACGTCATCTACGTGCTATAAACAAAGCCCGTTTATCTCCAGCTGTGGACAAATTATTTGTTTCACTTGATATAATTATAATACTGTGCCACCTGTTTGTCTTCCGTAACCTTGCCTTTGAGAAATGATTGTCCACGTTCATAATGATAAACACATGTTCAAGTGTTCCATTCACTATTGAAATACCTACCTATGCACGCAGTAATGGGCTAGATGTATGTACATTATTATTAAGTAATTTTATACAAACACGATTGGATTTGAATACCTGCGGTAAGTGATTTAAAAAAATCTTGGTTAAGATAAAAATTATAAAACACATCATTTAATAAATTAAAATCTAACGTTTTAAAAATATAAACAGAAACATCAACTTATTTACACTCGAACGCCAATGCGCGTCTACCCCACTAACTTGAAGTACCTGTATCACTGACGTCACCGTCCTTCGAATGCCGAAGGAGTTTTTTTCCCCGTTCCCACTCCCAAAACAATTAGGCGGGCTTTTGTTTTTGTTGGCAACATTGTTGACGTGCTTCAATTTTAAAATTCGAACTTCGTGACCGAAAAATAAATGGTACGGCCAAGGTTCTTGAGTGCATACATCATGTAGATCTGTTTTATCGCTCCACTGACATAATCAAGGGCGTAAGGCAGAGTTGGGTGTAAGTTTTGAATTACGTCATGCTGCATTCTTAACTTGCGATTACTTATAATTACTTTTATGGTATTATGTTGCGTTTGTCCTAGACTAGCGGTCCGTCCCGGCTTCGCACAGGTGGACATTTATTAATAATAAACAATAGTAATAATAATATTGTTCTGTCATCAATATTTATCGCAGCGCTCGCGATGTACGGAGGTTATTGGAGGCTATGTTTCTCAATGATAATATATACGAGTAGCATTCCACTAGTGAAAGAATTTTTAAAATCGGTCCAGTAGGTAGTTTTTGAATTTATTCATTACTAACTCAACCTAACCTAACTATCAAAAACCCAGGACTCCAAATGGAAAAAGAACTGTAACTTTTAAACGGCTGGACAAATTTTCATAAAACATAATAAACTAGCTTTCAATAAATAAAAACTGCATTGAAATCGGTCCATCCATTCGAGCTACGATGCCACAGACAGATACACAGATCTACAGATACACACTACAAACTTATAACAAAAGGGTAGATAAACACCTTTGGGGGTGAAAAATACAAATTATTTTCTCTTTTTAATATTTGTGTAGAAAGATACTTTAAATCTATCGATGTTTGGTTAAATCATGTTTTAGAACAAAACAACAAAGAGTAGGTATCGGTTCAAAAAGTATCGACGAAATTCCCATGTCAAAGCTAAAGTTCATTACCTACCTACATTATATTATTTACTACGAGTACATTATACCTATTATATTTATCTCAATCGTGATATGATACGGAAACGATATCGATACGTTATCTCGTCTGATTTGCGTCGAACAAAGATAACGAATACTTTCTAGTGTTTGTAAACAAAATGCAGCAAAACCTGGGTTATCTTTTGCTTTGATTGATGCAGAGAATACATACTTACCTAACTAAGTACCTAAATATTACAACCATCGATGTTTACACCTTAATTTTTCAAGTGACAACACTTAAACATAGATGGCCAGTACTACCTTTTTCAAATTAAGATTCTACTCTTTGCTTCAAAACTTTTTAAATTCCTTTTCCCACATTTCAGATCATTCGAAGTTTTTATTTCAAACCAATGACTTGCAATACGAAACTTAAAAAAAAAAGAATTTATTCATTGGTTTAGCGAGCAACCACATAACTGTAATACCGGCCAGATGGAATAGGACGTCTCCCAATAAGGCAACTCGGTCTGGCCACAAAACAGACATTTCAGAAGGTCTTCTAGAACAAACTGTAAAGATGGATTATAGATCGCTACATTGTAACCATTTGTAAGTGTTGGAATATTATGAACGCATGTCAAATGACAACCAATGTCAAGTGTATCTGTCTTGTTCATGGTTCCTCCATTAAATCTGCATACAAGTAAACTGGCTCCGTCTTATTTTATTTCTTTAAACATCTAAACAGTAAATAAACTCATTAGGTTATGGGCCCAGACGCCCAGATAGCATAGGAATAGGGAAAGTTCAGTTCGTTAAAGAAATAACGCGGATTATTGTAGATTACTCTGAAGAGGTTACCGGTCGCCAGATATAATCTCACCGATACATGTCCACGCGGAATATTTTATTTTTTCAGCTTAATAATAAAAGCCATTATGTCAAGCAATAATCATATGGCACAGATTGAAAAATTAAAAGGGCGTGAAAACTATGGCACGTGGAGTTTTGCTACAAAAACTTACCTCGAACACGAGGATCTGTGGAAATGTATCGAGAGTACGGATGGAACCGAAGTCACCAAAATCCAGGATACAAAAGCCAGGTCAAAAATCATATTATTAGTGGATCCTATTAACTATATCCACGTGCAAGAAGCAAAAACGGCCAAAGAGGTATGGTGCAACTTGCGTAAGGCTTTTGACGATTCAGGGTTGACACGAAAGGTAGGCTTGTTACGTGAATTAATAACAACGGATCTCGCAAACTGCGAGAGCGTGGAAAATTATGTGAACAAGGTGATTACTTGTGCACACAAGCTGCGTAATATAGAGTTCATAGTCGACGACGAGTGGCTCGGTACTTTGCTTCTCGCCGGACTACCGGAATCTTATAAGCCCATGTTAATGGCGATGGAAAGCTCAGGTGTGACAATAAGTACAGATTTGGTTAAGACTAAAATTCTGCAGGATGTTAAAGATGAAAAAGATTCATCTGCTTTTTACTCGGGCAGGAGTAAAAATATTGCAAAGAACTATAAGTCTTCTGGCAATAAAGTTGTACAAAGCAAAGGTCCCCGTTGTTTCAAGTGCAATAAATATGGACATATCTCTAAATATTGTCGCAGTTCAAGTCAGAAGAATACTGATAAGGATAAGGATAAAACTAATCATAATTCTAATGATTCTTCCAGTTTTGTAGCAGCATTCCCCGTTTCTCCAAGTTTAGAGAGTGGATACTGGTACATTGACTCAGGAGCTGCCATGCACATGACCTTCAATAAAGATTGGATATATGATTATGGACCTGCTTCTGTAACTAGTATCAAGGTTGCAGATAATAAAACCTTGAGTGTAAAAGGCTGTGGTAAAGTAAATTTGAATACTTATGATGGTGAAAGTAAGAGGCAAATAGGAACCATTCAGGTAAATAATGTTTTGTATATTCCTGATCTTGCAGTAAACTTATTATCAGTACGTCAAATGACTCAGAATAACTGCCAGGTTAAGTTCGATAAAGATTATTGCAAAGTGTACAAGGATTCAAAACTGGTAATGACAGGACTAACCCGAAATAACTTATATGTGGTTCATAATGAAGCACTTGCGTTGTTGTCCTCACTTCACTTATGGCACCAGCGGTTGGGTCACTTAAATTATTCTGATCTTCTGAAATTAAAGAATTCCGCTGAAGGAGTCGACTTGAAAATGAGTAAGGAGAAGAATATATTTTGTAGTACATGTCTGCAAGGCAAACAAACAAGGCAGCCGTATAAGCATGTAGGCACAAGGGCTTCCGCTCTCCTGGAGGTAATACACTCTGATGTATGCGGCCCTATGGAGGAAAAGTCACTCGGTGGTGCTAGATACTATGTAACCTTCATAGACGACTATTCAAGGAAGGTATTTGTATATTTTTTAAATGCAAAGTCTGAGGTTGTCAATAAATTCAAGGAGTTTAAGAAACTTATAGAAAATCAGTTAAATGCTAAGATAAAAGTCTTACGCTCGGATAACGGAAAGGAGTATGTTAATGAGGCATTTGATCAATTCTGTAAAGAATCTGGCATCAAACGGCAGCTTACAGTACCATACTCTCCTGAACAGAACGGTATGAGTGAGAGGATGAATCGTACTTTGGTAGAACGTGCAAAATGTATGCTTGTAAATTCCAAGTTATCAAAGAAATTCTGGGCAGAAGCAGTTGCTACTGCTGCATATTTAATCAATCGCTCACCGACAAAGTCAATCAACTATAAGACTCCGGAAGAAATGTGGACAGGTGCAAAGCCAAATCTCAGCAACATTAAGGTGTTTGGCTGCAGGGCTATGATGCACATTCCAAAAGAAAAGCGATTAAAATGGGACAGTAAATCGAAGGAACTCATATTTGTTGGGTACTGCCATGAATCTAAAGGTTATAGATTGTTTGATAAGAAGGAAGGTAAGATCTTAAGAAGTAGAAATGTGGTATTTTTAGAGGAAAGTGTAGAGAATGATTTTTCACTAATGCCACTTACTGATCATAACAAAATAAAAGAGAACGATATATCAGATAATATCACTGTGAGTGACACTGATTCAACAGAGAGTGAAAAGAGTGTGAGTACAATTAGGGATAATTATAGTAGTGATGAATACTTACCAGGTAGTCCAAACAGTTCGGATAGTTCAGCCAGCCAGAGCACGCCACCTATGACGCGAACCTTAAGAAGGAGGAAAGAGATAAAACCTACTTACCTGTGTCAAAATGGCGCCGCAACACGCGAACCGGATCCTGACACTCTAGAGCAAGCCTTAGCAAGTGAACACGCACCTGAGTGGATAAAAGCTATGGACAGTGAGTATAATTCATTACTAGAGAACAATACATGGACCCTTTCCGAACTGCCACCTGAAAAAACTGCAATTCCATGTAAATGGGTTTTCAAGGTCAAAGAAGATGCAAATGGTAATATTAGCAAATACAAGGCAAGGCTAGTTATCAAAGGCTATAAACAGAAGCCTGGTATTGATTTTACTGATGTTTATTCGCCTGTAGTACGCCTGACATCCATCAGATTCTTGCTTGGATTAGCAGCTAAATATCACCTGCGGATAGAACAGTTGGATGCTGTAACAGCATTCTTACAAGGTGATTTAGATGTGGAGTTATATATGTCACAGCCGGCACAGTATGATGATAAAACAAATCGAGTCTGCAAATTGAATAAATCAATATACGGTTTAAAACAAGCTAGCAGAGTTTGGAATATGAAGATGGATAATTTCTTATATCAGATAGGATTTATAAAGTCAAAGATGGACCCATGTGTTTATTATATTAAAAACAATAAGGGCACTATAATGTATTTGACCATATTTGTGGATGATATTCTTTTGTTTCATAATTGTGAAGATTTATCAATACAGGTGAAGGGCAAATTGATGAAAAACTTCAAGATGAAAGAGTTGGGAAAAGCAGATTATTATATTGGTCTTCGGATAACATATAGTACTGAAGGAATTGCTATAGATCAAACAAAATACATAGAGAGTGTACTTCAGCGTTTCAGAATGAATAGTTGTAAACCTATTGGAACGCCAATGGAGCCTAGTAAGAAGTTTTCAAATTCTCCAGGTGAAATAAAGGCAAATGTACCTTACCAAGAAGCAATTGGATGTTTATTATATATTTCACAGGGTACAAGACCAGATTTAAGTTATGTGGTGCAAACACTAAGCCGCTACAACAGATCACCTACAGAAGAACACTGGAGTGCTCTAAAAAGGATACTTAGGTACTTACAGGGTACTAAAAATGTACAGCTTCTGTTCAAAAGTGCAGTTGAAGAAGAAATAACTGGATATTGCGACTCTGATTGGGCATCCTGTACTGAAGACAGAAGGTCATGCACAGGATACGTTTTTATGTTTCAGAATGCTGCAATATCGTGGAACTCTAAAAGGCAGCCAACAATTGCCTTGTCTACAACAGAGGCGGAGTATATGGCTCTATCAGCCGCCACTCAAGAAGCTCTGTGGCTGAGACAGTTGCGCAATGAGTTGTGGCCCTCTATCACGGCTACAGCTATTATATTATATTGTGATAATCAAAGTGCCATTAAACTTTCAGGTAACAGTGCTTATCATTCCAGAAGCAAGCACATAGATGTGCGTCATCACTATGTACGTGACAAGGTTGGAAGTGGTGAAATTGAAGTCAAGTACATCCCGACTGATTCAATGGTTGCCGACTGTCTGACCAAAGCTTTGCCAAGACCGAAACATCACCAGCTCCTGAGCAGCATGGGTTTGCGTTCAAGGGAGGATGTTGGAATATTATGAACGCATGTCAAATGACAACCAATGTCAAGTGTATCTGTCTTGTTCATGGTTCCTCCATTAAATCTGCATACAAGTAAACTGGCTCCGTCTTATTTTATTTCTTTAAACATCTAAACAGTAAATAAACTCATTAGTAAGAATATTTAAATATTTAACTGACTACAAAAAAGGAGGAAGTTCTCAATTCGACTGTACATTTTTTTTTTGTTTGTGTGTTACGCGATTTCTCCGCCAATTGCAAACCGATTTTGAAAAAAAAATTGTTTGATAGGGTATACTCTCGATGTGGTCCCATTCAAATTTTGTGAAGATCAGATGAAGACCTTCGGAGATAGACAATGGAACTCTTGAATAAATAACAGCATATCACTCGCGATTGCTGTAATCGCATGTTTATGTGTTGTTTATGCCACTCAACATAAAAATAATAATATAATCTTTTAAAAAAGTAAAAACCAACTTCAAAAGACTAAAAAGTATAAAATCATTTTCTTAAAAACTTAACAGCTTCTGAAATCTGAAGTCGGGGCCTTTAATTCTTCAATGCACCTAGCTTGGCAGTGGCATCGTCGCTAGATAATAATTATGATAAAAGCAACAATTTCGGTTCCTTTTAGCATATTAGCACAGAATAGATAATAGTGCTACCTACATATTTAGCGACTGATCGCTAAAGCCCACTCAAATTCATAAGTTAGAAACTGTCCATGTATCATCTATACTATACTCGATGGGAATGAACTGAAGTTTGAGTATCTAGAAGAACTGAAGCGACATGAAGACCAAACTACAAGATAGGGATGTGTGGAAGAAACTCTCAAGAGACGTCTGTCTGCCCCAGATACCTTAGGATAACAACAACTATTACTCGGATACTATAGGCTGACAATCAATAAATGGATCCTGGAGTGATATCGCTAGTATCGACACTTTGACACATTTCATACTAAAATATTAGTACCAATAAATCAATAATCATAGAGACAGTTTAAAAAAAATATACAGAAAAAAAAAGAAATACCAAATAAAATCCACATCCAAGTATAAGTATTAGTGGTATTATGCGTTGCCGTAGCTAAATCAATAACGCGCAAGTTACTTTTGCGTATAGTCTGTCAAGAAAGTCATGAAAAGGATTGAGGGCGCCACTTGTATATTCTCTTGTTTATTTTTAATATATTAATGCCGAAAACATTTTTTTATCACAAAAAGTCTACACAGAATAGTAAAATAAACACATCGTTGTACCCAAACTGACACCTACGGTACTTATTTAGGGTTGCGAGCGAAGAAGAATTTTAGTTCCTTCAAAATCCTTTTCATGACTTTCTTGACAGACTGTAACTTAGTTATGAGTTGTCTTTCTGTGCCTTTTTATATTGTGCCAGTAGCCAGTACACTCGGGCTGGCTGGTAAAACTATTTCGGTCCGTTTTTTTTTCTGAAGGATGCAGTGGACGTTAAATTTTACTTTTTTGGCGCGTCCATCTTACTGTATTGGATAGTACGGTATTTTATTGACGTGCCGAGGACATTTTGGGATAAACAACTTGTGTACTGGCATTCGAAGGTGCACTTTTAGCTTACAAGTGGATATTACGTCGCGTCGGTAGGTTTTATTAACAATACTGTTTCTAAATTATCTACTAGTAATACGATCTTGATGATGATGAGCGGAGAAAATATTGGAACCTTATTGGTACACAGACAGCCTAATTAACATTTTAAATTAAATAAAACTCAACAGGTAAAACTTGTTTTTTTGTTTTTTATATGAGACTGACAGATCAAGAGAAACAATAATTACAAAATAATAAATATAAGTATCAAAATATCACCGGCCAGGTTGTAAGCATTGAAAGAGGTTTTATTCAAAATTAACAATACTGTTTTATTATAGCACGGCGGGTGGACAAACCCGTTTTCTCCACCCTTTCGTCTCCTTGACAGAAGACAAAACGAAAACTCGAGAGAGAAAACGGTACAGGGATAGTTCAGTCTCCAATTTCCTTTCTCCCCTTTTTGCTGCTAGCCCTGCAGAAAGTTTAAAAGGATCTACGGTTGCCGAATACGGTCAAGCAATCGCTCATACGATAAAAGAAGAATATGAAAGTCAATAGAAGACGCAGAAAGTATCCAACATTTTTAATTATTAATTTCGATAACAATATAACCTAACCGTCAAAAACCCCCGACTCCAACTAGAAAAAGACCTGTAACTTTTGAACGGCTGAACAGATTTTCATGAAACATAGCTAAGATGATATACCAGGTACCCGACTAAACTAGCTTTATTCAAGAAAAAATTATAAACAATAAAAACTGCATCGAAATCGGTCCAACATTTTTATTTATTTATTTCATTAACAGTAAAAACGTGAAGCAAACATTAGAACGAGGTTACTGACGTGGGCAAGTCGATATCAATAATACATCGCTTGTACATAATTATTTAGTATCGTGTGCACTTCGCTTAATTCTCGCTTCAATTATTCATTGCACATGCGGTTTCTAGTTATATACCTTTGAAGGGCTTGTTAGTAAGATTGACTAGATAGACAAACCGGTACATTAAATAGGACTATTTAAAAAAAAGTTAGATTTATAGTAGTTTATATCCACAAAAACGGCACTGAGTGAACTTCGAAGACAAAAACATCGAAGGCGTCGGTGCACCCATTCATCGCAGACACCATGGCTTGTCTGCGTGATAGGTGCCACTCGGTGCCACTAGCAAATCTTGGTGCAGCAAGTGTAGATTGTGATGCAAGGGCAACAGCATCCGTTGTTGTTTTTTGTTTTAATATGTTTTCATAAGTCCCTCATATCTCACATGCAGAAATACGGCGGCTACATATCAAGCTTATACATTTACAGTATAAGCTGTCCTCTCATGTGCGGAAAGCAGAAATGCAAGGTCAGCTTAACTGGAAATGTATAGTTTGATATTTAGCCGTGTGTACAAGTACCTGTATGCCATACAAGTATTTGTCCCGCTTGGGAATCAACCCCACAATGAGTCAGTTGAGCACAGGCTTTTTCAGAATGAAGAGGGCCTTAATTAAGGCCTTAGTTCATCACGCTGTTGGACTACTCAATCAGTAATATTCTTTAAGTTGTCTGCCTAATTCGCAGAGTAATTCAGTGTCTGTGTCTAAATGTAACCGCAGTATTGAGATTCACTTTAAAACAAAACGAAAATTAGACTTAGTATGGAGGACACGTATAATTTACTAGCGCAAGCCATACAAAATCAAATTTTAATTTTGGTTTGGAGTGAATTTTAGTACTGCGGTTGCATTTGGGAACGGACTCCCGATCACGGACTCTGCAAATTATTTATTTAATGCTTTTCATACAAATATGTACAAAGGCGGTCTTAATGCCTAAGGCATTCTCTGCTAGACCTTAGGGTGATGCAGAGACAAAAAACATGGTAGATGCACTAGTCATTATTAATATTAGGTGGGGTTTATATTCTTATGTAGAACCAAAGTAATTCAATACTTTTATTACATTATACAAATTATGCGCACTACATAAAAAAATATCCTGTATACAGTCGGCAATGGGTACAGTCCAAAGAGATTTAAGTATAGGGTTAGTATACGAAGTTTTCTCTGGAAATTATGGATGCATTCGAGTAATATGTATAATTAGGCTAACTACCTACATAGTTTAGTTTCGTATGTATGTAGGTATGTGAAAGTTATGTAGTACTTTCCCTAAAGGTTGCACCACAATGATGTAAACAGCGCTATGCACGGGTGAAAAGTTACCGATGCTTCATCTGTACGTGGATGGTGAAAGTGAGATGAGCTGGAAACTGCTTTGTTGGGATCACAGAACTGTTATAGCAATGTACAGTCGAACAAAAGGATAATCAATATTTTTTTTATTGTAAACTTTCACAGAAATTCCAAGATAGTATGAAATGTCTTCGTTGCTTTGTCAAAAAGGCTTCGCTGCTCGGCGGCGGCGTGAGCAGCGCTTCAGCGCTGATGTTCAGCGGGTGCCTCAGTGAGGTTAATCTATCAGTCCCCTAGACGAGTAGCGATCTACAGTCGCTAGATGGTTCAAACGCCAGCAACTTGTATGGGATTAACATACGAATCACGTGACTTTTAGACATCTTAAATCAATCCAGTACATTTTGCTGGCATTTCCATTTGAACAATCAAAATAAAGCGTCTGTAAGCGCCGTTTGATTGAGATTATTCCTGTGATTGTCTCGTCAATTCAAACGTTTAAATTGAGGAGACACCTTTAACGCCATGAAACTTCTTAATTAAGGGTTTTACTACAAATTCTAGGACTGGGTCTACAAAATCGGCTAATTTGCTACTAAATATAGAAAGTATCCGCGTTTAAAAAAGCCACATTTGGCTCCTCAGTCGATACGGACTTTACGGACACCTCAAGTAACCAGCAAATATACTACCTTAGTAAAATTCTTCATCTTCGAGGACGAGACAACAGGTAAGTATATCTCTTGCGGATGTAGACTGTACACTGCTGACTTGTCTATAGGTATAGATGGCCAGTAAATTCGTTTGACGTCCTCTAACATGCCTGGCTCGTTGTCCCACAGTTATAACCAGATGTTACTACCTAAGGCTATGTGAAATATGGCTGAATCATCGAAGTGAAACTCCAGCTTTACCTATCTGCAATGTCACCCACTCATCCGATCCGATCCGAAAAGTACCTGTCTATCCGACAATAATTACATTGTGCCAACGTCGTGCTTGATTGCTCACATAAACTCGCTCACATTTATAATTGCTTTCTGCGTTACGTCGCGGGTTCGATTCCCGCACGGAACAACTAGGTACATATTTAATTTGTATGATCTACAGAAAATTGTTCGGCGTCTGGGTGCGTGTACCTATGTGAGATTTTGTAAACTGTAAGTACTCGCGATACGGACGGGATAAAAGATGGGGAGAAGCAATTTAAAAAACCTTACTTTTCGACACTCGTATTTTTTCTTATTATTAGGTACAGTGAAACATTGGAGAAAACAATACGCACGTTTCTCCTCAATAAATTACATAATTTATTTCAAGGCAATTAAACATACACTAAACAAACAGTTTTTAAAGTAAGAACGCCTTTCTTTACGCAAATTGTGTAATGTGCTAATTTAATAAAAGTGTAATTAATTTTAATTCTTTGTTAATATTTTAATTATGCATAAGTGATACTTGTATAAAGATGCATTTCGGAAACTTTTCTGAATTAAATAAATATGAGTTTTTTTTTTAGAATTTCTCTGTAAGTATAAATAGTTCCAATAGGATTTCTACTCTTGTGTTGGTAGTTGGTACGAGCTATCACTTGGGAATTGCTGATGGCTTAGTGGAAAGATAAGCAAGTCAGCAATGGTGGTATCGAGGGTGACTGCCCAGGGTGCACCAGATGATCTCAGGTATCATCAGTCGTGGAAGTTCTTTCCTTGCACACATGATTTCTTCTCTTGTATCGTGGGTACAGGACACAGGTTATATATGTCCATAAATCTCACATGCATACACACAGTCATGTGGAGGAACGAGGTATGGTGTTCTTCCATTGCAAGGGGAGGATCCTCCGACCAGGCGATTGCCTGGCGGGCCGAAGCCCAACGGCTGATGTCAAATCAAATCAAATCTTTATTGCATCCATAATGTAAAGCTTAAACAGATTGTAGGCTTAATCTATGGATCAATTATGAACCCTGTCGGGCACAGAATGGTTTGGTAGAAGAGAGAAAAAACTGCTTTGTTCATACTTAATTTATTTTAATATAGTTGTTATATTATTCAACTGTTGTTGTATGTCGGACAGTTGTATATGTGTTAGATACGATAATCTATTTACTTGCATGATACAAGCTTCGAAAGCTGATTGGTCGAATCCGTATTATAGATAAAGCTTGCTACGTTGCCACGTAGTTATTTCATGTAGCACTGTCGGTCGGTACACATACACCCTGATCCAGAATAGACCGAATCCGCGACCCATCGCGAAGTAACCCAATCACTTGAGCCACTGCGCCAACCGTGTCGACAGGGCTTCTGATTTGGGGCTTAAGGACCACACTGCAATATCTATAGATTTCAGATTCCATTATTATCTTATGTCTAAAAAGAAACTAAATGAAAGTTTCACTTCAATGATACTCGTAAACTTGTTCTGTCGTATAAAACGTACAAAGTAAATAAAACTTTCCATTTTGAGCATTACTTGCTTCCCGAAAGCAGTTCAATGAGTCCGTTCAATTTCAAGTAGCGTGTCCCTCTTCGGGTACAAATATTTCATTTAGTAACGGCGAAAGTGGACTTACGGATATTTCTTAATTCGTGTTATGGAGCGACTTTTACCATCATAGGACTCTGTCCACCTGCGGGTCTAACGCGCGTGACTAAAACGGTAATGATTTAATGAACATGAACTCTGGCAGTAAACCATCAACAAGTGTTATTTGGCTACGATATTCTGCAAGGTGGAGGTACTTCCCCAGTTGGGCAGCTCCAATTCTGAGTGGAAAGTCCCGCAAAGGGCTACCTCTCATAAAGTGTCTAAAATTTGGTTTAATTGATATAAAAAAAAACTATTCTAGCTACTGTAATTTCTTCTGTAATGGCTCTAATTAATTAAATTAAGTCAAATTAATTATTTCACACCTTTGTAACATGGTATTTAGATTTACAGATACAACTTCAAGCTCATTATTAAGTATTCATATGAGACGAGACAGTCTCACAACTGCCCATACTAGTCTAATCAGGTTTTAATATAATCATTAGCCAATTCTGATCATGTCATGACCGATGATCATGATAAAACTGGTTATATATTCAGCAGCCGTTCACCTGATGACATACATCATGTTTCGAGTGCGACCTCTGCACGGCTCCACAAATAAAAGATACGCTTTTTATCTATGACTGAGTATGTTCTAAAACCAGTTCTTTCAAAACCCAATCATAAATATGTTCAAGCCATAACAAAATAAGATAAAATATTTAAGTCATATTGCCAAGACAAGAATTTGAGACATCTGATAGAGATGAAAGAAAAAGAAAGAAAGAAAAATCATTTATTTGCCACAAAAACAAGACACACTAGAATGACAGACACAGGTAATAAGAAGAGGACAGGAGATGAATGGAAGAAAAAGACATTGCGCCGACCACAAATAAAATGGGATAAGGGCAGGAGAATGACGATGATGTAACTAAGGTAAGAATTTCCGCCGGGGGGTGGAAACTATTTTGGACAAATTTACAGAGAAAAGAAAAAGTGGAAGAAGAAATTTCTTCATTCCGCAACATCAGGGAGTGGACTGGAATCAAGTCTGTTGAAGAGGTTAAATATTCAGAGAAAGAATAGACGGGAAAAGTTCAGAAAAAGGTCTCACCTTCAGTAATGGAGAGGCACCACAAAAAGAAGGGAAGCGTATTTAGAGTATTTCAAAGCATGCTACTGTATCTATAACCAAACCGTCAAAAACTCGTGACTCCAACTAGAAATAGAGCTGTAACTTTTCAACGGCTGAACAGATTTTCATGAAACATGGCTAAGAACCATCCCGATTAACTAGTTTTCGATAAAATAAACCTTCATTGAAATCGTTCCATCCTTTCTTGAGCTACGATGCCACAAACAGACGCACGTCGCACAGATATACACTACAAACTTATAACACCCCTCTTTTTGGTCGGGGGTTAAAAAGTGAAGGAAAGAGAAACACTCAGTGATACGGCAGGGTTACCCCAGCAAAAAAGGGAGGGAGAAAATCTGGAGACAAAACAATTTCTTTACCGTTTTCTCGTTTTGTCTTCTGTCAAGGAGACAAAGGGAGGAGAAAACGGGTTAATGGTCCCGCCGTGCTAGCGCTGCAGGGTTTTACTAGGTACTTGGTTTTTCCACTTTAAACATGTGAAATTGGTTTTTAGTGCTAATATTTTCGGGGATGATTTTAAGCGCAATTATTTTTTTGTTTATTTATTTAAAATAAATGTTTTTTTTATAACAAGCTGCATACGTACAAAACGAGATTGATGAGATCGCACAAACCGGCGTGTGAGTATTCGTTCTACAAAGTTTTCAGACTGTGTAATAAAGATTATTATCGAAATGGAATGACAAAAGCTATTGAGCAATGTAATCGTGTTATCCTTTAGCACTCGATTATCAGATAAATAGTGATTAATTATTGTGCTATCTCACTCCCTCTCGAGAAGATAAGAATAAAATACAATAATAATTAATAGTATTCAATTCGATGACTAATTGACATAGTGGAACATTTTTCATCTAATCTTATCTAATAGTATTTATTTTAATCGCCTTTAAAAATAGTATGATGTTCTCAATTCCTACGTACAGTACGACACTTCCGAACTGAATGCGAATTCAAAACCACGAATGTTTATTCTTCTTAGCGTGTCGATGGCAAATTAAATATACTTGGCCCAGTATTCTGCCCGCGAATAGCAGAATCAGTTGCGGACATTAGCTCCTCACGCGTGCAGGTGGAAGGGCACGCGGCGCAGGATGGAAGGTGAGCCATGGTCTGCGGAGAGCGGAGACACGGCGCACTCACATTGCAGGTCTAATGCGTCTGTGAAAGTCCACCTGTGAAGATTATCTTTGCTTCGGCTGACTTAGAATCGTAGTCTATTAAGTGATTTCCAAGTTGATTGACGTAAATATTACTGTAGTAGATAAAAAAAATATCTTTACGATGACGCAATAAATTGTATAATTATTGAAACGTACCATTCGTCGTTCGAGTCCATCGATGTAACTTCTTACCTTAAGTAAATTGGTTACTCTATGAACGTCAAATACTGAACCTCGGATGAAGAACCCGCTTAGGCTAATATTGAACCTACCTGCGAGACAGATTTATACATTTTGTGAGGATTTGAAGACACTGATGTCCTGCAGAATAAATATTATTATATCCTTAGATTATAAAAAGTATAGAGTGATTTTGTAAACTACATTACCTTATGTGAATCGTGAGCACATGTAGATGCATTTATAGATGCTTATATTATGGTACACTAATGACTTACCGTCGTACGAAAAAATGTCGATAACAGTTGTTCGTCATTAGTTCTCGGTAAAAGTATCGATAAAGAAAAAATTGTTAATTGTTATTTTATCAATTCGCTTATTATGTTTTCGACCATGGCCCGATCGTAGTTTTACTATCAAAGAAGTAGGTATCTCCTAAAATAAAAATCCAAGAATAGATCCAAAATATCATTGATATTAACCACTTCCGTATCCTGTAAATAGTTCATGTTTGATCTGCGTATCTTTCTGGCGGGTGTTTCAAGATAAGTATCCTTCGGTAAGAAACTGGGTTAGGCTTATAATAACAACAATGGCCTTATAATACTGGCACCATTGCCCTGTAACAGTTTTTGGAGTTTTTGAACTGACTCCAGGAACAGAGAAAATTTTGTTTCATTTGTGCCAAAGACTCTAGTGTAGTAGAGTGACCCTTTTTGGTAAAGTTCTGTGACCAGGGATTGGACCGAAAAGCTATTTAAAAAAAAATACCCACGACAGAATTGCTCTAAAAAGTGTCAGATAGAAATCTACTCCATCTTCCTTTGTGTATCTTTAGAATCTGTGATCTGTGGCGATGACTACTTATCTAAGTCTTACAAAACGTTTGCAAAAAAACCGCAATAAAATCGGTCGTTTTGGAGATGCCTTAAATGGTAACAGACACAAACAAACACCTCACCCTAAACGCATATACCTACCTGCTATAGTATGAGTTCCGTCGTAAGCTGGGTAAAAAAAGAGTCTATGCGCCAAATACTCAAAAGCAACTTTAAAACCCTGATAGAGCCATAGCCCGTGGCCATAGCACACTCGTTGCTTTACCATCGGCGACGAGCGATTTAGTCGCTTTTCGGAGGCTCGGTAGAGCAACTGAACGATACCCTCCGTACACATTCAGATTCCAGTTGCAGCGATTGAGGCTTTGGCATGCTATCACCCCGCCCGCTCTCCCTCTCGCTACACCTCTTCGCCAGATGCAGCGAGTCGCAAAAAATTCGTTGCGGCATCGATGCAACCGTAAAATCGCTAGTCGCCGATGCTAAAAGTAATTTTGTCGCTACAGTACACCTTAAAACGACATAGATAGCATGACATTTAAAGGGTACTTGTATTCGGCGATAAGAGGGCGTTATTTAAAATCTTTGCAATATTTTGCAATCTTACTTGAATTAAACCCATACCTATTTTTATCCTTCTGAACCAATGTCACCCAATGTTTCTGATTTCCCAGTGGTAAATCATTTTCCAAAAACAAGCTCTTATCATATTATAGCTCTAGCACAAGTGATTTCCAACGTTTTGTTTGACATTCAAATCTTACTACTTTTTTTTGCCAAAATTATCAAATCAAGATAAAAACATCTGACAACCTACGTAATAAACACGATTCTCTTGTTTACAAGTTTTAAGATTTCTTTAAATTATTCATAATGCGTGAGTTTTCGGCCATCTTCGTTTACAAGGTCATCGTAAAAATTTGAATTTAATTAATTTAATTTATGTAGGTACCTATCTTCTTTATTATGAATTTTGTTATCTGTGTAGGCACTTTATCAATAACTATAAGCACCTAAATATTATAATGGTGATTAATACAATGATTTGTCATTGCCACTTACACATGCCGATATCAAATGCCTTATAATTATCGTTTTGTAGTAGGTAGATATCGTTGGTTTCTGTTGGATGCGTTATGCGTATTGTAAACAATATCAGGCATCATATTCATATCGAATCGCAGTTGATGGTACGCTACGAAAACTGTTATAGTAGACATCGATGCTAAAAACAACGATGCGCATCGATGACAAAAATATCCAGAAACCTCCATGCAAATGCAATCTTAACATTTATCGATTAATAAAACTAATCTTCTATCTAAAACACAAGAAATGTTATATTCTCAATTTGAATACCTATCCACTTTAGAAATAGCAGTCGGCATTAATTATTTTTTGTATAGTGACAAGGCTTGTGGTTAGTTCCTTGAAGACGAACGCAAAAAGGAAAACGTTTTGTGGGATGCCCCGGTCAAATAGACCGATGACCTGCAGGGCGGATGATGCTCACCTTGGGAAAACGAGAACCCTATTTCGCGCAAATATCGATTTGACGATACAAGCTCGTAATCGGAATTGATTATAAAAAATCTGCTGTTCCTTAACTTTGTTTTTTTTTTCGGTATTTCTGTGTTTGTCCCATACTTAGTACAAGTTATTTAATAATGATAGGTTAGCATAGTAGGTAGGTAGTAGGTAGTTTATTCATCCAATTAACTAAATAATTTTACACCGCAGACTTGATAATCTTCGTTCGTAGATTAAAACTTTGCCGGGTCAGTTTGCATGTCTTATCGGTGGAATTTTAATACGAAACGAGCTACGCTAAATACCTACTTATTGTGCGGTGTAATCTGACTTACATATAGGTAGTTAGGTAGTATTAAAGTACCGAGTACTTGGACAATATTGCCGTGAGAGTTGTGACATGAGGTACAAGTAGGTTAAGTAAGGAATGGGTTTCAGAAAGTGTTTACCATCCTAAGGTTGATTGATATTTGCACCTTGACAGAGCCATTTTCTTCTGCCACAGAACTAGGAAGGAGCACAGGGGCACGGGAATCCCCAGAAAACCTGGTTCTAAGTCGTTGAGAAGTGCTTGAAGAAGGTAGATCTTTATCAGAACGCACCCCATTGGGGCACAAGGGGGTACGTTCTGATAAAGATTCTACACTTCTAAACCTAGAAAAAATTGCTAGTTACGCCCGTAGCGATGGCGTTTAGATGTCTTTTCTCTGCGTTCTTGTATAGTCCGTCTAAATACAGTCTTAGTCTATGGTGAGCGCACACTTATGGCTTATTTTATGATGCGTTGTCATCAAGAATATGAACAGTAATCACTTATGGGCGATCATAACAAAGACAATCCTTGAAGTTAATAGCCTGGTTTTGTAGCTAATGGTTCAAGTACCTACGTTGGTAGCTTACGATATTGTTCAGGCTTTTTCCTTTACTTTCAAGTTCTTACTCGATAAATACTAAGCTAGTATACATCATGTACCGTTCTACTGTTTATTAAGGACATCTTTTACTGTAGGAAAAAACATGAAATCGCGACAAAAAAAAACTAATGTTCCCTCAGATTAATAAACTTTTTTATTGGGCTGAGGCTGTTCCTTACAAATAATTGAATATTACTCAACTAAATGTATGGAACAACCATAAAGTTATTATTACTTTACCACTAGTAATAATAACTTTATGGGAACAACAGATTTTGTTTCCGTGATTTCAGGGTTGGTCCCATGGTAAAAGTTGTACATAATAAGTAGTAGAGCGCCTGGTCTATGGGATTTCCACGGTTTTTGTTACATCCTGTATTTTAAAGACTCCGGCAGTAAGGTATTCTTAGTATTATTATTGTTATTTGTGTACAATAAAGAATACGAAAAGTAGTTCAGTACAGTTGCAGATTGAAAGTCGAAGATACTTCGCTTGAATGCACGTTGCGTGTACTGCTATGTATGGCGAGAAAGATTTAGATTAGTAGGGCAGTCGAGGGCTTCTTAGCTCTGTTGCTATAGCGTGTTATCAGAACGTCTCAGCAGCTACAAGGTTAGTAGCTTTGCGTCGTTCATAAATCTATGAATGAATGAATTTAGTTTTTAAGGTAAGATCGTCATCCTCAGAGCTTGGTCATGACACAAGTGAGGATTCACGAGAAAATGTTCGGTACATTTGAAGGCATTTCTATTTACTGGCGTGACGTATTGACGTAAGCTGTCAAACGATCTCGTGACGTGTAAAATTGTAAATGTCAAATTCATAGGTAGGTAGGTACATTTTGGTAGGTAGCGATTCTATCTCTGTCTACGGATTCTATCCTTTGGTGATTAGAGATTGTCATTTATTGTGTTTGTGTAAGAAGTCAGAACTTCGTTTTTCACAGAAATGTTCACACATTTGAAATTCGACTTACAAAATGTATTAAGAAGTCATGAGACAATAGAAATGAGAAAAATTGATTAGTACACAATCACACAAACAGTAATAAGAACAAACAGATCTAGAAAAAAATAATCTGCTGTTCCATACAAATAATTCAATATTACTCGACTAATTGGTATGGAAGAGAAGATTTTTTTTTTCTAGATTTCTTGTTTATACCTTTAATAAAAGTTGTTCATAATGATGCTAGAAAGGTAGGAACTTATATTATGTATATTTTGCAGATCGATTTTAAACGAAACGGGGTGTAGTTATCCCACAGTTGGATGGATGACTTCACTCTTTTTTCATAGTGCTATATCCACTATCCATGCTAAAATATCCAACCCTGCAGCGCTATAAATGATTGATGTGCGTCGTTAGCATGTGAAAATCGTGAAAGTGCTTAGTATGCCGTCATGATAATGTGCGCTGCATCACAAATTATTATATAGGTATCTACATACAGGTTCTATGCACGTTGTTAATGCCCATTGTTGCAGGCTTGCAGCTCATTAGTTACCTTCGCCAGTGAAAGCAGTTTTATGAGTAAATTGCTGATTTGTGTAGTAATTTTTTAAATTTATTAATTGAGATTCAAGTTTGTGCATAGTTATTTGAGTGCGTGTGTAATATAATATAAATCTATGACAGAAATGGAGTATGAAAACAGCAGAAATATTAAATACCGAGAATCAACTAATAATATTAATTACTAATTTAGAGAATAGGTACCTTTTTAGCTCAGCGCCAAAAATTTTAAAAGTCAAATAAATATTTACTAATCACGTGACCGTTTGACAGCTTCTGTCAATTCAGTATCTACATAAAATTATTTGATTCATTGTTATCGTTACTATTTAATTCCTCGCGATCGGAGATGCTTATTAAATTCTACTTAGGCCCAAGTTCAACGACATAACAATTAGCAGATGTTTAAAAATCTCTCGTTTATGATAGGTAAGTATTTTGTATGCGTTTTATTTTTATTTACCTAGGTAATTTGTGACATTTCAAAAACACAATCCAAAAGCGAAAAAAAAAAAAAAACTCGCTGTCAAGCACAATTGGTCAAAATAAAAATAAAAACGTAGTAGGTACGGGACGTGTAGCCAAAATCAAACCTTTTCAATTGTAGCCCTGTGTAATATGAATACATTATAAATCAATAAACTTTCATTATGTAAAATCTCAATGATACTTTAAAAGGTCTATTTTTGCATTTGCTGTGTCCATAAAAGGTATTATTTCAAACCAGTTGGTTAACCGGCTTCTTGTTGGAATAGGTATTTCGCAATTAAGTCACGTTAAGCATTAAACTCAGTCATACATATTCAATGAACGTTTAACAGTAACTTGAGAAGTGTTTAAACGGATTTGCTGGATGTTATTTTGCAAGTACAAGTTTTTGTCCGCCATAATTACCATAATAAATACTTTAATATTTTTCAAGCACAGATATCTAAAAAAGGCTAAGGTCATTGAATTATAATGCCAAGTTTCAACTATGTGGGCCGGCGCGACTCGTCATTTTACGCCGCAGGCGGTTCGCGAAAAAATCTTGCAATAACTCAACTCACGTACCTTTCCGTGATTTCCAATACAATTTCCTCAAGTAATATGCAGCTGCAACCAAAAGGAGTGCAGCAACGAAAGCACCGATAGCCGCGCCAGCGACGCTGCCAGCACCATAGCACGTCGCAGCCTCTTGGCCGAAAACACAAGGCACCAAAACGGTCACAAATAAAAACAACTTTAATAAAACACCCATTTTTAATCCACACAAATTAACATCACTGTATATGGCACATAGATGGTTCGTCAACGGACACCGATCACATTCCTAAAATTTGAATTTATCGAATCCGGAATGCGTTGTAAACTTTTTTTAAAGCGCAGTGATAAAGACGTGCGCCGCGTCAGCCAGCGCGGTCGACTGTGGCATTTGGTTCTCGTTCGTAGTAGATCGGTCGTTTCGGTTGTGAAAAGGCTGTGATTGTGGGACAGAGAGCGTGTGTGGAGAACGTGTTTTGACAGCGATGGGTGTGCGTTACAGCAGCGGTGCCTGTTTAAGTTTTTATATAGAAGTAGCTGCGCCTGCGACTCCGTCCGCATGGAATTCAGTTGCTCGTGAAAGTCATTCAAATTTAGTTTTTGAAAGAAAATTCATGTCAGTTCTGGCAGGTTTTGAACTCGGTCAATCATAATGCGATCTATTCACGACTAGACTCAGGCCTCAGACATTAAGTCAGACAACGATTCTAAAAACATGATTGAAAGGTCCTACCTTTCTAATCCCGATGCCGTTAAGGGACTCTTAATTATGAAAAACTTTTACTATGGGACCAATAATGAAATAGCGAAAAAAAAATCTGTTGTTCCATACAAATAATTCAATATTACTCGACTAAATGTATGGAACAGCCGACTTTTTTATCTTGATATTAGGGTTGGTCCCTAAAAAAACCTACCATGTTCCTTGCAAATAAAATTATTTATTTCTCTTTATGCAATGTAACTTATATAATTTCTGATTATAAAGTGTTATTTTTCAGGGACACATTATTAGGTGTAGGTATGTATAAAAAAAGGTATAAAGTAGTAGATAAAATGCTATGTGGTCTCTCTGTGCTAACGCACGCGCACACCTGTGAGAAGCAAGCGTAAGCGCAGGTATGACACGCACACAAACGCAGTAACTCACACATATACACCATATACTAGTATACTTGTATATTCAATATTATAAGTGCGTAGTTTGTTGTGATCGTAGATGTAGCTACTTAATCGACTTTTTATACCTGGATCAGGTTCTTGGTTCTAAGATTAAATGCTTAGAAGTGAAACAAAATGTCTGCTCTGTCCTATCTTAGTAAACAGCATAGGTACATGGTACAACAGGGTTGGAAACTAACGGTGTCCTTCTAATCGTACAGGGGAAATCGGAAGATTCTTACCTTTCTTCTATATCGACCGTATGCTGACAATACCATAAAACTAACATTTTTATCCAAATATTGTTTTTGTGCCATCTGTTAGCACGTATTAAAAATTTTCAGTTTTTTTACTCCCCTGTAAAATTGTCCTCAAGATACTTAGGAGGTATTGGCAGCATACGGTCGATATGCGACATCCGTTCAACATTAGGGTTAGTAACTTACTCCCCCGGAGCATTTGCGTGTAATGTAACAGTGTAGTTTTTGATTTGGAGCATTACATTACAAAAGTGCGCCAGCTCAACACTACTGCCCGAGGAGCATTCGCTTTCGTAACTGATCGACATTGAGCACTGTGCTTGATACAAACTACTATTACTGATATAATGCTCGGATCCGTACACACTACTATAATGTTCAAAGTTGTATCATTACAAAACAATAAATGTGTGCTCACTGTTAATGTTGTTTTGGCGTATCTACTCACTGTTGTGATGCTCGAATCTTAGCTGTTACATAACACGCGAATGTTCCCGGTGAGTACCCTCCTTTAGATTTGATAATGAAAGAACGAAAGAGAACGTTTATTAGACATCACATTGTAACCGACACCGAAATACTTAATAAAAAATAACTTAAAATACAAAAAATAACAACAAATAAAATTAATAATAATAGTGAAAATAATTTAAAAATACGTAATTAGGACAGAAACAGAAACTTGTACGTAAAGAAACAACAAACAAATAACACAAATGTACGTCACGACATAGATACATTTGTATCTACTTAAAGGCTAATATCGTATATCACCTCTCACAGTCCCCGTTTCTTAGCTCATAAGGTGATTTTGCCAATAGAGCCATTTTTTACTGAGCCCACACACTGACCTGAATGGCCTCAAAGTCAAAGTTTTTTATTTCAACTGGGCTTTTGCAGGCACTTTCAAAACTTAGTGATTCTAGGTGCAAGGTTCCAAGTGGGTTGGTCCTGGAGAAGATATCGGCAAGAAACTCCATGGATACTCTTTTCATAAATCAAGTTTACAATAACCCTTGTTTGCCTGCAGGTTGCATGACACTAACTTCTCAAATAGACAAAATAATACTTCACGTTTGATCCACCACTTCACTATGTCACTCGTGGCCATTATTATAACTAGCTACAGCGTATCGTTTTCAGGCATTTCAGGCTCAGGCTGTTACGGTGATCGTTGAAATAGGCGTTTTTAGTGTTGAAAATATATCGTTTAGATAATTAGTAGGGTGTATTTTGTGGGGCTTTTATCAAAATCAGTCCATTTATCGTTTTTAAGTTATAACTTCCAAAATACAAATGGGTCAATGAATAAAAGATTGTATGAATAAGTTTCTTGGCGAACAGAGTCGCGTCGTGGGCACAGCATTTTTGCCTAAATCCTTTATAGATCATAGACATGACGATAAGTTAAGGCGATATCATCAACAAATCAACATTTTTATTGAAATATAACTATTATGATGCACTAATAACATCCCGTTCTCAGGTTATTATGAAAATAACAATCTGCTAGCAATCAATGCGAATACGAGTACATAAACAATATAAACCAATGAACAGATGTGTCTACAAAACAGTTTATGTTGCGATCCATTCATTCTAATTTGAATGGTATGCGGCGTAAACATAAGCATTATACTTATTACTATATAGATAGCTATTCTTATATTTAACCCCACAATGGGTGCAGTGATTGACAACTACTTATTGGATCTACTATTTGGAACCGTGCACCTAGAGTCTCGACATTTCATAAGTGCCTGTATTTGGTTTACATGAAATAAAGATCTATTCTATTCTACAACAATAAGCTACATCCCAGACCTTAGTTAAACAAAGCTTTACGAATCATGGATGTCATGACTCATGACATTGTCGTGATTCAAAGATTCTGGCCCTTCTACTAACTCCTGTGCTAATGGGCCACCCTTTGCTGGATATTGTTCCGTACCTCTACCTATACGACATCCAATCAAGTGTAAGGAATTACTGATCGCACGGCATCGAGAAACAGCAATCCGGGTCTTTATTCTCTATGACAACCACGCTCATATCGTGCTACGATTAGGGATTGCAATTCGATATTCGAATATTCGAATTATTCGAATATCAATTTGAAATTCATATTCGAATAGTAAATTATAAAATATTCGAACATTCGAATATTACCGCAACAATTAAGGTTACAGCATTATTTGTTGATTATTAACGCGACGTCTAAGGCGTGGTCGTCAAATCTTCGAATAGATCGGCACTGCTCACATTGACGGCCATTCGACCAATCAACGGTCACTTGCGAACATCATGATCTAGAAACATCAATAAAAATGCGGATGGCTCTATATGACACAGGTCTCTTCTTCATCGTTCCCTCACTGATGAGAATCGCGACCACATACAACGCGCCTCCAAACCATGCGGTCTTTCGTTGTGTGGACCGCTTTCTGCATGATGCCTCCACCAGCCCTCCTTATTGCATCCGACCATTTTACCGGCGCTCTGCCTTGAGTGGGTTTCCCTTCCAGCCGGCCCACTATTATAAGGTTTTTCCAGACAATGCTTAGAAGACCGCATGATATGTCCGAAAAAACCGAGGACACGCTCCCGGCAAACTGTGGAAAGTCGCTTGGCGATGTTGAGCTCCTGCAGAATGGATTTATTAGTTCTCATAGCATTCCAGGGTATATGAAGCAATCTGCGCCAACACCACATCTCAAAAGCATCGATCTTACTGCTATCACGACTTTCTATGCACCACGTTTTCGCGCCATATAAATATATTGAGAAGACCAGAGGACGCATCAATCGCACTTTGGTCATACGGTGAATACCACGTTTCTTCCAAATTTTGTCAGGTTTTGCCATTGCACTCTTAGCCATACCGGATCTACGGCAGATCTCTCACTAGTTATCAGTGATCCAAGGATACACGAACTCGCTGACTTTCTCGTACCCGTCAAGTAGATAAGAACGTGGAAGTGTTCCCGTATATGCTTTAGCAGGTTCGCCATCTCTTCTACACTAGACACAATTATAGTGGTATTATCCGCGTACCTTAGGTTCGTGAGTCTTATTGTTCCCTCGATATCTGGTGGTCTACATGTGCTGATAGTCCAGCGTTAAATATGCGCAGGAGGATATTACTTGCATGGGAAATAAGTGACACAGGTACGCCAAGACACCTAAGTCATTCCTATGTATGACGTGCTAATATGCATTCCACCACCTATAGCGTAGAGTGCGAAAGGGTATTTTCTTCTACCAAATATAAAGCAATCATCTCAGATGTAAATTAAATGATAATTCCGTTAATTCTTTAATTTTTCTTACGTCACACTTTCAAAGGATTCGTAAATAAGAATAATTTTATTATGTGCCTATCCGATCACCGCACATTTATTTAATTATAATTGGTACTTACCGCGTTGGATCACTTGGATCTCATAACTTTCAATTTAAGTGATTGCGTGCACTTGTAATTTAAATATCTCCTTAGGTGCTAGTTATCAGTGCATTCTTATTGTAATTTTGATCGCGTTTCTAATTATCCTTAAAAAATTGATAATACAATTACCTACTTTGTATGTTGTATAAAGTTTATTAACATATTGTTTGACTTTTCTAGTGAGATTCTAATTGTTTTTCCTACCAAGTAGGTTTCCTATCATTTTTTAAGAATTAAGAATTTTTTATTTAATGAACATTATGATTAATTAGTTGTAGGTATTATTTGGTTTCAACAACTTTCAATGGAAGGTAATTGAATGATACTGGTGGCATTGTTTTGATTACGTCCACTATGAGTTTTGGAGGACAATTTGAAAAAAAAAATGATTATTTGTGAAATTTTTATTTTCTGGTTATGGTTGAAGTTCATATTACTTCTAACTATTTATATATTAATACGTGAAGAGAAAACTTCACTGAACGACATTTGTATTAAGAATTTGTTAAAATTATTTCATTTGATTACAAGTTTGATGTTTAAATATTGGTAATGATTGGGGATGTTAGGCGAATTTACATAAAAATATGATACCAGTTTGTAAGGCTATAAAAATGTGACAAATTATATAAATATTTAATTTTCTGAAATATTCGAATATTATTCGAATAGTTCGAATAGGGCTGAAAAAATATTCGAATATTCGAATACCGAAAAACATCGAATATTTGCAATCCCTAGCTACGATCTGTCGAATTTCTTATGAGAATGACGCAGATTAGTGTCGTTTAATTGATGAGATACGTCATTGTCATTAGGCCCCAGCAAACAACGCTATGAAGCGTTGTGGTCCCGCCATCCTGGTGGAAATAATAAATCGTAAGTAGGTACTTAGTATAATTTATTTAAACGTACATACAATATTGTCTTTTTTTTTCTAAGGATTCGTTAATCTCCCCGTTAGACGGGATGTGAAAATTACGATATCTTATTGGTTATTATGGCACATCTCCACTCCTCTCAGCTTTGGTGATTACCGGACCTTAGAAAAATGTGTAAAAATCTTTTCACAAATGGAGGATGATTTTACAGTGTAGTTTCGTGGGTAAATCTAGGTGGAGAGCCGATTCTGAGCGTGAAGAATGGACGCCATTCAGTGAGGTTTTACTAAGTTTAGACACCACTAGGTAGGTACACATGGGAACAATTTGTAAACGTACCTAGTCTAATCTAGAAAAAGGCATAAGGTTAGGGTGGGTTTTTTAAAAACTAACGTTTGATTGCCAATATTTATGAATGTTTTGTTTTATTGTCAATGTTATGGCATCACACAAATAACAATAAGTATATGTAACTTCCAAATACGATTCTCACATTTAATTTAGCTATCATCAGTATTAAGATAAACAGCTTGTTTTTAAACTTGGCTACTAGACGGATTTTCCTTTCCAAATTGGGAAAATCCGTCATACAGGAAGATTTCACAGAAATCGCTAATTGTTTCAAGGATACAAACGTGATTTAAACATTCATTGGTGGAAGACAGTAAAATAAGAACATAACAACCATACAAATAAAGTCTTGGTCGCATTTTATATCTAAAAATCTTTTTTTGGGGGCTATTCCGACCAGATACCTACTGAAGAAGGCAGAGGTTGTAAACATAGTAGTACATTTTTTTTAGATCGACCTGTAAATAATGCCCAAATATGTTTATGAACTTTATTCAATGTTGCAATACAATTCTAAATATCTGATTGATTTAGGTGTAAGTGTAGATATCAAAGATATTATCGTATATTACAGCTTACGCTGGATAAAAGTGACATACAGGCCTACTATAAAAAATACATAAAGTAAAACTACACATCTTAATCGAAAATATTTTATTTGAATAAAAATAGAGAGAATAAACTTCGAACTAGGTACCTTGTAAAAAAAATAATGATCATGATGAACTTTATTTATGATCGGTAATTTTCATTCAAGGCAGCTTAAAGTTTAGGCTCTCACAATCGTATTGAAGTTTATTACCTACCAAAATCGATGTTCATTACCTACCACATAGTTATTATATTATTATGGGTTAACCTACCATTTCACCAAAATACTTACAGAAAAGATACCTTGCGACTAGCGATGGGTTATAACAGTCAATTGTGTTACCTGTTATCTCTGTTACTGTTACACAAAAATAACAGGATGAAATATCTGTTATTAAATAACAGGCTGTTATTTTCATACTACCAGATCTTTGAGTATATTCAAAGTACCAGATAGACTATCATATCACTGTTATCAGCTGTTATTCGGATATATAAAATTACTGAAAAGACGAGTAGGTACGTATTCACATGATGAAAATCCGCCAATGTCCACAAAATGGTCCCAAACAACACTGATTCTTTTATTTACAATAGCCATTGTTCCTAAATCCTACCCTAACTATGTACCACTATTAAACACTGAAATATACAAAACTACTATTAAACACTTATTTATACAAAACTATACCTAATAAACAATGGACATTAGCCATAAAACTATGATAGAATACTCAATTACACGTGAAATACCGCTCAAATCGAACCAAAATTGAATGATTCGTATTTGGAAATTCACAGTACTAGAGAATTTAATTCAAAATGTAAACAAACAACAACAATAATTTCAATATCCTCTTTATTTCTATACAGATAAGGTCTAATGAAATAGCAAAATATTTCGACCAATCCCGTTAAACTTGATAAAATAAGTTCGGATACGCGTACATGGGTTGTGGTTGCAGTTTAATCATATCATTAGGTGTAATGTAGTAGGATGAATAATTTTTAAACTTTTTATAATCATGATTTTATTATTCTATCACATTTACATACGATATTTCTATAACTTTTTAGTTTACCTTAATTTTTATATTTTTACGTACTAAATCTACAAAAGTTTCTTTCGAAAAAAACATGTATCCGAATAGATAACAGTGACATATTATGCTATGTTTACTAATTCTGTATCTATGGGTTCTTATATCGTACCCTGCGGTCCGAATTGCGCTAAAAGTAATATTATCGCGAACCCGACCAAAGCCACAAGCATTATAATAACTCAATAGCCCTTATATTTTGTGACTATTAAATTTGGTCGGATTCGCGAAATTATCACTTTTATCGCAATTCGGACCGCAGGGTATCTTGTAAACTCACTAACTACCTATATCTGTTTATGTATGAAATACTAGGTGTCTCTCTTTTTGGCAAGCAGTAATCTACGAGGGTCATTCAATAAATACTTAGCCTACAAAAAGTAAACGAAAATTTTGGAAAAGTGGGAATTTATTTTTCAACATAGTCTCCTTTTAGTTCGATACACTTAGCCCAGCGATGCTCCAACTTTTTTAATCCGTCCGAAAAATAGTTTTTGTCAAACTCTGCAAAATAGGCCTCCGTGGCGGCGATGACCTCCTCATTCGATCCATATCTATTCCCGGCGAGTGATTTTTTCAGATTAGGAAACAGAAAGAAGTCACAAGGGGCCAAATCTGGAGAATACGGTGGATGGGGCAGCAATTCGTAGCGTAATTCGACCAATTTGGCCATGGCAACGGCAGACGTGTGAACCGGTGCGTTGTCGTGGTGAAACAGCACTTTTTTCTTCGCCAGATGGGGTCGTTTTTTCTTTAATTCGGCGTCGAATCGGCCCAATAAATCGGCATAGTAAAGCCCTGTAATTGTTTTACCCTTCTCGAGGTAATCGATGTAGATCACACCTTGTGAATCCCAGAAAACGGTGGCCATAACTTTTCCGGCCGATTTTACAGTTTTCGCCTTCTTTGGAGCACGTTCCCCGGTCTGGATCCATTGTTTTGATTGCTCCTTGGTCTCTGGTGTATACCAGTGGATCCAGGTTTCATCGACGGTCACAAAACGACGCAAAAACTCCGCTGGATTCCGCTTAAACAGCGCCAAACACGTCTCCGATGTGATCTCACGGTTGCGCTTGTTTTCTGGTGTGAGTAAACGCGGCACCCATCGCGCCGACAGCTTTCTCATGCCGAGTTCCTCGTGAAGAATATGATGCACTGTTCCTTCTGAAATGCCTACAGTCTCAGCTAGCTCCCGAACCTTCAATCGGCGATCTGCCAATACGAGATCATGGATTTTTTTAATGTTTTCCTCCGTAGCAGCTGTTTTCGGTGCACCTGGACGTGGTTCATCAAAAACCGACGTACGGCCACGTGCAAACTCATTGAACCAATTCTTGACGGTGGCCATCGATGGAGAAGAGTCACCGTACACAGCATCCAAGCGCTCTTTGATTTCGATGCGCGTTTTCCCTTCCAAAAATAGGAATCGAATCACCGAACGATATTGCTCTTTTTCCATTTTTGTAAAACCAATCGACACGTTGGCTTCCATAAGTTGTCAAATTAAAACAAATGAAGGGATTGGAATGAAAATTTGAAAAAAGAATTTAAAAAGAATGTGCTACACTGTGGTAAAACTCTTTTGAAACTACAGCGCCCTCTGGCGATGAGGCTAGGTACTTATTGAATGCACCTCGTAGTTAGTAAGAAAGAGAGCAGAACTGTTATCTGACAAAATAACAAATAACAAGCATGGTTCGTTGTCGTTGTGAACTGTTGTGAATTGTGAACCATGAACCATTGAACAGTTTGTGCTTGTGAATGTCATTTGTGTCTGTTATTTGTTATAACAGATATTTGGCATTCGCAGGAACAATTGTTATCTGTTATTTTTAAATATCTGTTATTTTGAACTGTGACGATAAATACGCCTCACCGCAGTTGCGACTAGCGTCACTGGGAAACCCACAGACATATCCATATCTGTGGGGAAACTATAGAAATAATGTTATAGGATGGTTATAGGCATAGTTATAGGTACTATATAATTATTATCTTTATGAGGGAAACCGATGAAATCGTATGTCCTTATTTATTGAGGAGATTCTCAATTCGACACGTATGTTTTTTTTTATGTAGACAGAAAATAATATTTCACTATTCATTATCAATTGAAAATAACTATAACAAATATAATAAAATATAAACGATAAATAAATTGAACGTCTACATTGTGGTCTACATTCAGAGCTTAGTGAGCTGAGCAGTGAGCAGCAGTCTGGCGCAACTCCCTAGTAAAAAATTGATGTATGAAACATACATACTTACACATTACATACTCTTACATACTTTACATACTCTTTGGTGAGCAGCAAAGACTAGCGACATCTAGTCTTTGTGTTTATAGAGTGGTTTATAGTATGAATTCGTTTAAAAAAAATAGATGGAGATAAAATCGTCGTAGTGTTGTAAACAAACAGAAGTGTTTTAGTCGATTAACAGAATCAGTGTTTCGCTTAGCAGTGTTAAATATCGCCGCCCGCAGCACTTTTACGAGACCGAGTTGAAGTTTGAAAGCCTATACTCAGCATGTCAACAACGGTGCAGTGCAGCAGCAGTCTACACTGAATGGATTTAGGCAGTGGTTAATAATAATGTTTTGTTTGAATGAATATAGAATTTAAAAAATGTTATCAAAAATGGAATCATGTTTTAAAATATCGACGATCATCATAATCGTTTTGATTGAGTGAGTGATATAAGTCTTTGCATAATCGACTATATTTATTACTACCAAAAATCTTGGCCATCCTTAAAGCGACTAGGTACCTATTGACAGACTGACATTCCGAATACGTAGTATCTATATGTAGTCTGTGATTCCGAATTTCTGATTCTGACATTTGAGTTTCTTCGAAATATCGAATATATTACCTACCGGTTAGGTTTATCTTCCGACGATATTAATACTAGAATTATATTGTACGAATGTTGTACATTGTTCGGTAAATATGGAAAACGATATATTGGACTCATTGAACGATTTGGGGTAAGATTCATTTAATAAATTTTAAAGGTTATGTCCGTATTTTATAGGAATTATTGTTATAATCATCTATTATATTATTTCACTGTTAAGTTTTCGCTTTTTAAATATTAAGTTTTATGTGTTATTATTTGTTATTTCTAAAATATAACAATGTGTCTGGATTCTGGGATAGGCATGGGGTAGGTTTTTTTTACAATCAATATGTTTTATCTTGTTACTTTGGCGAAGCATTTATCATACGATGCAAATAGTTATCTACCGTACTAAATAATGTGAACTGCAACGTTATTGATTTTTATTTCATCAATCAAATGATCACTGCTGACTGCATTCTAATTATTATTTATTTGAGGTATTTAAATAAACTACTATTTTATAGAGAAAAGTTTGTATCCGTTTTTAAGCGAATTTCGCGCACGGATGAGTGTGAGATTTGGCATAGTTAATGCTATGGTGAAGGAGTACAGAAAGCTAAAATTATGGTTGAATATCAACCACAGGGCGACCACTTATAAAGAGAAAAGGGTCAGTGTCATCTTAGGAAAGATCCGATTTTTTGTATGTGTGTTTGTTTGTAATGGATGAACGATAAAACTACTGGGACGATTTAAAAAATATTATCACTGAGTAACATAGGCTATAATTTATAAAGATATCATGCAGGCAAAGCTGCTAGCAGAAGCTAGTTTTATAGTAAAAACAAAATATTTTCCTTAATTTGGAATGTTTATCCTTCTTTGAAATAAATCATAGATTTTTTTAATATGATGCAAAGTGGTGTAATTGGAAAATCCTATAAACTAGAACCTTTTATTGTAACATTGTTATTGTTTAAAAAAATATAGGAGTGAGACGGTGGGCATCATATAATATAATTTAGCCTATTATGGTCAAACTGCTGAGCACGGACCTTTTCTCAAAATGATAAGGAGTAAGGCCTTAGTCCACCACAGTGGTCTGGTGTGGATTGGCAGACAACAGACACTATCAAGAACTTTATGGAGTCCTCTGGAACTCAACAGATTTTCACTTTTCACACTATGTTTTTGTTCACTGTTCACGCAAGTGATACTCAAATTCTGATTCACACATGAATTTGAGTAGTCAGAGATGCAGGCCTGTTTTGGACTGATACCGTCCTGCATGAAAGGAAAGCATAAAACTGCTTATATTTGTTCTATCGTAGGGCTGTTTAGTAGAATAAGTGGGAACAAACCGTCATAATGAACTAATATCATTTACAGCTATGAAGGGCCCCTCTTGGATGAAGTTGCCTTTTCCAAGGCACTGGATGGCGGTGCCAAGTCCTTGGAGTTTACCAAAATTATCCACATCCTCGCTGAAGAGATTAAAAGACTGTGTAACTTGGAGGAGACGGTGAACATGATGAATGATCCCGATGAGTCGAGTTCGTTCTTATTGGAACTGAGTTCCTTCCTGAAAGAACTTGGGTGTCCGTATAAGAAGTTGGTGACAGGTATAATACTGATACAATCTTAATTATTTATTATGATCATTTAGTATGTGTATTTTAGTATCCTAAAATGTTGAAAGACATTTTTGTAAGGTTTTGTTTTGAATGCTGAGTGGTAGGGTTGGAGAATGATGGAAGAATGGAGTAGCCGCTGTTAAAAATGGATGTAGGCCTTACGACCAATGTAATGGAACCAATGGAACGGCATGGAAAAGTATTTATTTCTAACAGCTCAAATTAAACCTTATGGAATGAACTTAGAACCTAAATCTCTGCTATGCTGTGTGGAATTCAAGTTCTAAGTCCATTCCATAAGGTTTATTTAGAGTTAAATAAATAAAAAAAGAAAAAGTAAAGTAAAACAGTAAAGTAAACAGTAACAGTAGTAGTAACAGTGTAAAGTAATGTAAGTAAAGTTAGAAATAAATATTTTTCTTTGGTATCTCTTTGTTGGGCGCCAGCCATTAGTTCACCATGCTAGCCTGGTACGGGCTGACTTCATAACTCTCAACAGAGTCCACTCGGATGTTCAGGTTTTCGCACTAAGTTTTCCCTGTCACCATTCATGAAAGTGATAATCAAATTTTAATCATTATCACCAATTGATGATGAATAAAATGAAACAGGCATGCAGTTAACATCTAGGAGACAAAGTAACATTTTAGTTTTAGTTTTTGGTAGGTATAGAAATTAGTTGTAGTTTTTCTTCTTTTCCTCTATAACACATAATTTTCAGGTCACATGTCATCCCGTCTGCAAACGAAGGAGGATCGCTTGTTGCTGTTAGATTACTTAATATCAGAGCTGATGGCTTCCAGAATGGTTAATGTAGACTGCCCCAAAGAGAAGCAGGGTTCTGGCATGGAGATAGTTATGGTAAGACAATATAATCAACAATTTTTCATTGTCAAAATCTTTTCTATAATTATGAAATGCAGAGCATGCAGAGTATTTAGTTCTAGCTTTATCGCAAGAATTCCCTTAAGTTCAAGGCATGAGCACGCATGAGTGTCCTGTGTATTAATCCAGGACAAGGCCTATCTGAGTACCAAATTTCATCCAAATCTGTTTAGCAATTTATGAATGATTGAGTAAAAAACATACAAACAAAAACTTTATTAGTAAGATAAGTAAGATTTCTTTTGTATCTCTTGTAGCAAGAGTCACCTACAGCCAAAGACCTGAAAGACATTCTTATAAGGCTGAAGTTCAACAAGCCGCCTCCGAACATCACCGTACAGATGTTATTCTCCAAGCTAGAAGCGAAACTCAAGGACACCATACAGAAAGAAGGTATGGTTTTTAACCCCCAACAAAAAAGAAAGGTGTTATAAGTTTGTGTTTGTGGCATGGCAGCTCCCAAACGGATGGACCGATTTCAATGCAGTTCTTTTAAATTGAAAGCCAGTTTAATCGGGTATCATCTTAGCTATGTTTCATGAAAATCTGTTCAGCCGTTCAAAAGTTACAGCTCTTTTTCTAGTTAGAGTCGGGGGGTTTTGACGGTTAGGTTATTACGGACGCCAGACAAAAAGTTTGTCGTCTGCTCAGCGCCTCCAGGAACTGACCGGGGCAAGTCTGCGCAGTAGACGTATAGCTACGAGTTGCTTAAGCTTATTAACTAAAACTATCTATTCCAGGTGAGACATTGGTAGGGAAGCCACTTTACAATAAGGCGCTATCAGAAAAAGACTGGAGACAATTAGAGACCACATTCACGGAGATGTTCGAGGAGTACCGGACAAGGAGGGAGACACTCATTACGAGGCTCGAGTGCACTATACAGAGCTTTGAGGTATGTCCATATCCGGAAACCATGGTAATGAACATCAGACTCTGGTAATAAACTTCAATACGATCGTGAGAGCCTCAACTTCGAGCTAATTTATAAAAAAAATACCAATCATGAACTGGGACTCCATGGATCTCCATGGTCGGTATGTTTTTTACAAGGTAGCTCAAAGTTTAGTGTCTCACGATCGTATTGAAGTTTATTACCAGTGTCGATGTTCATTACCATTTTAGTTACGCGATAGACTCGCAGCACGCACACGATACAGATAAGGCCGTCCACGAAGACGCGCTCCACTATTTTTAAGAGCATCTCTTCCAGTTGAGTGTGATGCTTTTTTGTGATTAGATAATTCATTTTTAACCCCCGTCAAAATTGGGGTGGTATAAGTTTGAAGTGTGTATCTGTGTATCTGTCTGGCATCGTAGCTCCAAAACGGATAGACCGATATTGTGCAGTTTTTTTTAATTGAAAGTTAGTTTAATCGGGTCATCTTGGCTATGTTTCATGAAAATCTATTCATTCATTCAAAAGTTACAGCTCTTTTTCTAGTTGGAACCGGGGTTTTTGACGGTGAGGTTATTTTGTAATTATTAAAAATAATTATCAAAAGGTGTCAATAGCACTAATATGAATAGGGGTATGCAGATTTCTGTCTCTTATTTTTAACACGCTTTTATTAGCTTCACCTGAAACTAACTATGTAAGAAAATCTTGGAAGTTAAATTTGACCCACTTCCCGGTTTCCGATTGAGCTGAAATTTTGCATACACGTTCAGTTTGGATGACTTAAGCGTGTTCTATAGATTTTTTTTAAATGGAAACATTTAATAGCTAGTTTCGACATGTTTTACCTTTATTAAATACGTCATGCATCAATAACCAAAATGTTTTCAATAATAAAAATGATTTCTTCCCACAGTGGTCCGACCGCCTGAAGACAAAGAAAGACCTCATCCAGTCCACGTACCGTCCCAAACGCGAGCATCTGAAAGTGAAGCCCGAAGTCAAACTGTCTGACTTCCTCGCTGCTCGGACTTCGTTGTTGTTAGTCGAGAAGACTTCGAGCGCCAGCGTCCGAAAGAACACACAAACTGATGTCAACAAAGTCATTATTGGACAGGTCAGTTGCTTGAATACCTACAGCACCTCTGTCGAAGATTTGGATGAGACGAAAACCGCGAATACCAACCTTGCCAAAAGTAAAAAAAATAGAAAAAAGAAAGGGCCTGTGGCGCTGGGGGAACCCAGTACCAGCCCCCATCAACACACAACATTGAAGGCGCTGGCTACAACCAGTACCAGCACTCGTCCCAACACAACGATGACGCAGGCGCTGGGTGAAACCAGTGCCAGCTCTCATCCCTCTTCGAAGACTCAGGCGCTGGACAGTACCAGTACCGGTCCTCACTTCGTAGGGAACCCAGTTCCTTCAGTCACCTCCTCCCAGGCAACCGTTCCTGATGAAACGGATCCGATTTGGCACATCGTGAATGACTTATGGGATTCTTGGGACTCGCCGGGCTGCGAAGCTAAGAACAAACGCCCGTGCACCACATCTCCAGGTGATGTGGCTCCTGCCAGCGCCAAGAAGATTAAGAAGAATAAGAAGAGGCGTCGTCAAGGTCGCTTGTTGGCCGCGGCCGCTCTACTCAACACCCAAGCCACAACCACTGGCCCAGCTGACCCGTTCGGTGGCTTGCTCAATTCTAGTACTGGAAAGCATACGCAGAACCAGTCCACGGACCCGCCAGCCAGTGCTGGGGAGAGGACGTCTTCTGGTCCGGTCAATCTAACCAAAGTCCAGCTAAACTTTAGTGCCGGAAAGATGATGCAGGACCAAACCGATGCAGACCGACCGAAGATCAGCGAACCGCCAATTAATGCTGAGGGGAAGAAGCAGGCTGAAATTAAAAAGGCGCGACAAACCGGAGGGAAGGGGCAGGTCGCGGCCAAGCGGCCTCTTAACGAGACGACATCTCATGCAGAGAACAAGCGGCCGCGTTTGGATAAGTCTAAACGAATAGCGAAAAAAAGCTATGCCCAAACCGGCAAGTCGCCCCTGTGCGTTGCACTCACCTGCGGCCACACGGGGCATCTTAGCAAGGACATAGCTGACCTGGTGCTCCTCGAGGTCCAGAAAAAGATCATCGAAGAGGCGTCGTCCCCCAAACAGGACCAACCCGGGCCAGCTTTCATAGGGAAACCACTGTATGCCGGAGGGGTCCTAAAGTTGTGGTGCAAAGATGACATCACCAAGACCTGGTTGCAGGACACGGTCTCTGGCTTGGCCCTCCCATCCGGCGTCTCGCTGGTGGTGAAGAGTCAATCGGAGGTTGCCACGCGCGTTCGGTGCAGCATCTTGGTCCCCGATGATCAGGGGACCCTAACGGAGCCGCAAGTCATCAGTCGTGTCCTCGAATACCAGAACCGATGGGTGGAAATCAAACGATGGGACCTGCTCCACGCTGAGAAGCAGAACGCGGGGTGGTTTGTGGTTTTAGGAGTCCCTGTCGACCATATACCGACCTTAATGAAAGCCGAACGCCGTCTCGCTTTTGGACTGGGAGCTGTGTATATTAGATTTCAAGGTCTTAAAGGCAGGTATGTCGATGTTCCACAGGGCTGGGACCCAGCAACAGCCACCATACAAAAGGATCTTAAAAATCAAAAGCAACATACAAGGCAACCTGTTCCCCCCCCTAACGCCCCGGTAGTAAGCAATAAGGTCACTCCTGTGGAAGGACTAGCTCCCTCTGCAGCCACCGTCGGCTCTCATGTCGTCCTACCGTCTGGCGAGGACCCTGAAGACAACCTGCGGACAGGTTCAGACGTGATGGTGGAGAAAGTTGAGTACACTGACCTACTGGCTTGGCAACAGATTGGAGGGAATAAGGAGGGTGCGACAAGCCATGGCGTGCTCTTCGCTGACATTTAAAATCCTCTAAACCAACCTCCACCACAGTGTCCACAGTCAAACAGCCAAGCTACGAAAGTGGATGGAGGCTCAACAAAGTCGAAAGTTTTTTATTTCAAGTGGGCCTTTGCAGGCACTTTCAAAACGTCGTGATTCTAGGTGCACGGCTACAAGTGGGTTGGTCCTGGAAAAGATACCGGCAAAAACTCCATGGATACTTTTTTCATAAAACAAATTTACAATAATATCGCTTTAATTTCGACCTGAATTTACACAATATTACAAAAAAATAAAGAACAGCCAAGATCGTAATAAGTACTACTATAATTTAAACAAACGGCCATTGCCCTGACCCAAGAGCTCTGGGTTAGGGCCGGTCATATCCAAGAACTCTCCAACCTCAGAGGTAAACTCCTAGTGAGTACTGAACACGATCATCCCAGATCGTGTATTTACGGAACAATCAATATCAAAACACAGCTTCTAACAGATTTCTGATGCAGAGAACTTTCTGCCATGAGGCTGCACCTACAGAAAGATGACACGAATATGATACAAGACTTATCTTAGCATGAGTCATGCCCGAGGCGGAGGAGCCGGCCCCCTTCAACTGATCCGGCTGGTCAACCATTTCAAGTGGACCGGTAGCGGGATCGTTGTCGGGACCGACTCCAACGCTGACCTCCCCCTGTCAATGGACACGCATAGCGACAGGGGTAAGACCTTACTTGACTATCTTTTCACAACTTCCAACATTACTCACCAGCGGGTCTTCCGCCTAACTAAAATGGTACTGAACATAACTCTGGTAATAAACTTCAATACGATGACTACTGTACTTTGAACTACATTGTAAACTAGACATGAGTCAGATATATCAAAACGAATCTAAAATCCGATTTCAGTAACAAATCGTATCGTATCGATAATCCGAACTAGACAAACCGATTTCACTAAACTACGGCAAATCTAAATCGACCTCACAATCCAAACTACAATTCAAATAGCACCGCGCCCAGCGTTCGGTAGAATAAAAAAAAGACAAGACGAATTTCACTACATTCGATAGATTTGGATTTTGGGGATTTCATTGCAAAATAAAACTACACCGGGAAGTAATAAGATCTAATTTAGATTGTTACTATTATGATGATTCTCGACGATCGAAACTGTGAGCCGGAGCCGCTCCTGATATCCATTTAAACCGATTTCAAAATCAGAAATCGGATATTTATTCGATTGCGTAAAAATCCAAAAACGCCCATGTGTATTGTAAACAATTGCCGATTATGAAGATAGGAGTCACAACAGCATGATTGGTAAAAAAATTACATGGTATGTAGAAGCTTAGCCTGTTACGATCGTATTGAAGTTTATTACCAGAGTCGATGTTCATTACCATTTTAATACTCAATACTCAATATTTATTGCGTTCCACAATGTAATTTACATAGTTGGTAAAATAACAATTATTTCGATCATTATGGACCCCGTTGGGCACAGCAATGTGGGAGAGAGGAAGCATTGTATCTTCAGCGGAAAGCCAAAACTACTAAAGCGCCAATTCGTTGCCAAACTAACTTAAACTTTAAAATGTGCCCTGTAAAGTTTAAGTTAGTTTGGCAACGAATTGGCGCTTTAGTAGTTTTGGCTTTCTGCTGACGATATGTCTAATTATGTAAAAGTTTTAGTTACGCGGAAAATGCAAACGGATAATTATAGAAGTAACTCTCGCATTGGAAGATCTGTCTAGGAGTTCCAACCTTTCTAGTTCCGATCCCTTTAAAGTTTAAGGGGTTACTGTACATAAAATTATGAACAACTTTTATCATGGGACTAACCCTGAAAACGCGAAAATAAACTAGCTGTTCCATACAAATAATTCAATATACTACTAAATGTATGGTACAGATGTTTTTTTATTTGCGATTTCAGGGTTAGTCCTATAGTAAAATTTGTTTATAATGATGGTACAATAACCCGGGATGCGGACTAGAAAGATTGGACCTTGCATAAATAATTCTATGCGAAAGAGCTTCGAGATTAGTATATATAAAAAAAAAGTACTTATCAAGTGTTTGATATAAACAAAATATGATGAACATATTTTGGGACATAAGCTGCACAGCATTCAAAGTGTTTATCAACGGAATACTTGTTAAAGATAATTAATACATACTGCCTCCGTATTTCTTTTGTTTGTCTACTATATGAATGTGCTAAGTAATATCTAGGTATATTCGCAAAGTCTCAGAAAGAAATAGTCATAATATTATCTCCACTTCTTTAATATTTCGTAATAGTTCAGCGTTAAGAGTTTGTAGGCTACGGTAACCAGTTATCACCAGGCGGGTTGTATGCTTGCTTGCCACCTTAATAAAGGTATAAACAAAAAGTTAATTAAAGTGAATTTCCAACAAGCAACTTCTACTAAACAAAAGAGAATTTTTAAATCGAAAACAAGTAATTTTTGGATTCCTCAGCTGTGAAACTTTCCTCGTGATATTTTAAATTTTAATCCAAGTCTTAATTAATTCTGATCCACACATAAATTCAATAAGTCTGATATTTAAACTTAGACCTTCCAAAAAGGGACGTAAGCTATCACTGCTATAAAAAAGTAATCTATCTATGAATGTCTGTTTGCAGGTTCCGGACCGAGGAGGTCGTCCTAACGAGCAGCAGCCTCCACCACCAGAAATGCCTTCTTGGCAACAGAGATCAGCCGTGAGTTCTTGTTACTGTACCTTTTTTCTTGTTTAGAAGCTTTTATTTAATTATACGCATATGTACGACGTACGGTCGGGCAAAAAAGTTAGTCAATTATAACAGAACTTCCTATCAAATGAAAATATCACTAATGTTGAAACTTTATTATTTTGACATGAGACCTTTTGTTGAATGGCGTACAAACAAATTGAAACCTTAATATTGGTAGACCAATTGTTTGGCTGACTGTACGTAGAATGTTAGTCGCAAATCTTGCAATTTATTTAATTTTATTCCAGTTCCCCCCAACCGATTGTGCATAAATTTTGCACTTAAGCCTTGAGTTTTTTTAATGTAATAGGTAGGAACTAAATGCTGTATCGTCCCAGTTGAGTTCTATAAGTAATGTAATGTGTTCAAATTGACAGGGCGGCGGCGGTCGGGGCGGCCGCGGCGGAGGGGGAGGTGGTGGGAGTGTCAATAACTTCGGAGGGGGAAGAGGGGGGAGTGCCAACAACTTCGGAGGGGGAGGGGGCGGCAGGGACGGAGGAGGCGGTGGCAGAGGGGGAGAAGGCGGGCGCGGAGGGAGAGGGGGACGGGGGGGACGCGTGCAGGGGGGGTACAGCCAGGGAGCCGGCGACCAGGGCAGGTACGAGAGAACATAACCATGTTGGGTAATAGTACCAGCAGGTATTGGGGGGTAGGGTTGGTTGGGGGATTTTAAGGGTTTAGCTGATCTTAGGCCCTAGGGGATTATTAAAGACCCTTACGGTGCGACGCGGATGTTCTCCAAGCCACCCCAGGCTGATGGAAATTTCGTTTTTCCAATAGTTAGAAGTGTTTGGTTGTTTATACGGCTCCTCGACAAACAAGCAACAATTATTCGCTTGTTGAGGAGAGGCCGTACCTCTCACCCGTACGGCCCTGTAGAGTTCGTCCCTGACGTTCGCGACAGACAGCATAGCACATTAAATTAGAAAAATACACACACTCAAAATAGAAAAATAAAATAAACTTAAAAAAAAAAGTTAAAACTGACTTTATTCTATTCTATTATACGCATTTTCTCAGCGGCCGCACTGTAAATGTATATTCGGCGAATCTCTATGATACTGGTTATTGATTATTAACTAATAGTGTTTTAAGGGGTTATTGCATCATTATAAACAACTTTAACAATGGTACCAGCACTGAAATGGCGAAAACAAAATCAGCTGTTTCATATAAATAATTCAATATTACCTGACTAAAGGTATGGAACAGCAGATATTTTTTCGCGTTTTCATTTTTGGTTTCATAGTAAAAGTTTTATAATGATGACTATAATACCCTGTAAAGCATTATTAGTTAATTACCAATAACCCTGTATATCACGAAAGTCATAATTATGTTTATTTAGTTTAATTATCTACCTTTAACATTAATAAAAAATTTAGGCCCCAATCAAGTCCCGGCTTCAACCAGAATCGTAACTACCAAACCTACGAGGTCCCTCCCGGCGGCTATAGTAACCAAAACCAAAGCCAGGGCGGCTTTAACCAAAGCCACGGTGGTTTCAACCAGAACCAGGGCGGTTACAACCAGAACCAAGGTTACGGTGGCGGTTATAACCAGAACCAAGCTGGTTATGACAGCATGGGCAGTTTTAACCAAGGATATGGGCAAGGTAAGATTTTTTAAGTCTATCTATCTATCTAGACACCTGTGGCCGAGAACAAAAGAAAGAAAGAAAATATATCGTCAGCGGAAAGTCAAAACTACTAAAGCGCCAATTCGTTGCCAAACTAACTTAAACTTTACAGGGCACATTTTAAAGTTTAAGTTAGTTTGGCAACGGATTGGCGCTTTAGTAGTATTGGCTTTCCACTGACGATATTGATTTTGCTCTCATACTTGTACACAAGGACAAAACATGTATGAAACAGCAGATTTTTAAATTCGCGATTTTTCATAATAATGAGTACTATAACCCTTTAAAGCAAGTTTTTTGGTTAAATAAAAGATATATTTTAAAAAAGGGTTGGCGTTTTATCGATTTAAATCCGAAAACACTTTATAATTCCTTAAATGCAGCTAATCCGTTTGAAAAAACTAGATGGTTTTCTACTAAAGGATCAACCTATACCTAACAGTTAGCGTAGCTGAAATATCTCACCTGTATACCGCACAAGATTTTCAAACCTTATTTCCTAGGCGGCAGCGGTGGCGGTGGTGGCAGCGGTGGCGGTGGTGGCGGCGGTAGCGGTGGCGGCGGTGGCGGCTTTAACAAAAGCTACCAACCAAATCAGGGCTACCAGCCGAACCAAGGGTACCAATCCAACCAAGGCTACCAATCTCGTGGCTACCAGAACGAACACGACGATCGCGACCGTCGGGGCAGGGGCAGCTACAGGGGGCGACGTTGACGTAAATATAACAAATACTACATTATTATTAACAACTGTATTGCCAATAATGCGATATTAATAGCAACTGTTTAGGACAATCACCGGTGGTTTTTGCATTGATATAGCTTCAGAAGAGGTAGAAGAAATTTAACTGGATTTTATAACATGCTCGATTAAGTTGCAAAAAAAAATTGAAATTAGACCGTTATAAAAAAATCTAATTCTGTCAATTAACCCGGTAAGTGACGAAACATAGACACAATACAAAATCTATTGTGTTTGGGACACCGGTGTCCTTTTGTGAGTTGACAAATTAAAGTCCCACTACTCAGCCCGGACCACTTCTCCGAGTGAAGAGGCGTCTCAAGTGTACAAAGGGCCAAGTACGAATGTTTTTAACGTATCGTATATATTTTAACGTTTTAAACGTTAACGTAAGCAAATTTTGATTGAAAAATACAAATAAATCTATCGCATTTTTGTTATTACGCAACACACTTGATTCATAATTATAATCGTAAAAATACTGCATGTATTTTAAAAAAATATCACGGATTAAACATAATATTATATTCTTGATTCAAAATTTACTTTGTGTTTTAGTGCTTGGCTCTTAAGTTTTTCACCACGATGTTATCCTTCACCGTTAACACAAGTGAGAATCAAATTTTGTTCAGTACATAAATTTAAAAAGTCAGTGGTAATGTGTTTCAAACTCAGATCTTTCTGCTTGGAGGGCAAGCGTTTAACCGCTAAGCTATCGTTGTTTATTTTTAAGATAACATTTGTTTATTCGTCAGACAGGCGGGGCTAAAAACGCCGCTTTAGATGAATCACAATATGATTCATATTAGAAATGTCAAAATATTACTTATTTGATAATTTCTATTTAATTTGTATCTGGTGTTCAAAGAGTGTGTTTTATTATACCTATTATAATAATTATTATTCTGTGTAGTATGCTAGCTGTCATGTTTTTATCATAAATGTTGTGTATTATGTAATTAAAAAGTTAATTATCTATAGAATCTATGTTATATAATATCTTCTGTGGGCAAAACACACTTGCAGCAGACATTTGATAACGGATTCTGATTCATCATTGTCTATTGGTCTGGAAGTAGTCTATAGTATACATATAAAATAGATTATTTTTATAAAACTATGTTCTACTGATACAATTAACATTAAGCTCGTTAATTGCCAAATATCAATGCAAAAAACACCGCGTAATAACTATATATAATATAACTGTACGTTTTCTAGAAAAAATATGTTAAATATATCAAATGGCGAACTATAGATTGAATTAGCAATTATATATATTTATAATAATTATTATTGTGTAAACTCAGATTATTAATAATTGTAACTTGCGGTTGTTATAACATTTAGAGAATGCATTAAATATAAGTATCGTATTGTGGTGTGTATTTTTATCTCACATGGTCTGATTTGTAATTACTAATTAAATTTATGTATTTATAAGTAATAAAAGAAAATATACATATAAACAAACATTATTAATTTAGCAAAAATATAGGATTGATTGTTCTAGAAACATAGTAACGCAAAACTATAGCAAATTACATCTCCTTAAAACATTACAATCAATAAGAACATTTTTTAATGTTATATTGGTTCATTAAGACGTGACGCCATTATTTCGTCAATTTATCCCACTATTGGCTAAAATTGTAATTAAATATCAAAATGGCGCTTTTCATTTTCCCACAAGTTTTAAGTGCCTACGCTTTTTGCATACCGCAAAAAGCGTAGGCAAGCAAGTTATCGTTGACACGTATAATAAGGTGTTTATCTAACTATCCGAACTATACCATGACCATAATAAGAAGGTAACAGCCAAAAAAATGTCGATCACCCACTAATCAGCTTGTACACAATGGAAATTAAACCCTTAAATTATCTGCATAAAGTAGATTTTTATTTGTTTTCGAAACTACCTGGTCCGGTCCTGGGGGCCTACCACGAATGTTTTTGACTAATCGTAACGTTAACGTAAGCAAACTTTGAATCAAATATACAGGTTAAATCCATGATATCCTTTGGAAATAGGTACTAGCAGTATTATTAAATTTTCATGAAACAAGCGTGTATATTGCGTGAAATTAAACAAAAATGCGATAGAATTATTCTACTTTTCATTCTAAATGTGCTGACGTTATCGTTGCGATACGTCGAAAACATTCGTGGTACGCCCCCTGTTACAGCAAGTGCTGAAACGATGTAGCGGGTGTTGGTTGCCTCATAAAAATCTGTACGAATAATATTTTTTGGACCGATACGCTCCTATTACGGTTATAATATGGTACAAATAGTGGGCAGAAACCTTTATTAAAATTATCTGTAAACATAATAATATAATGAGCATAAAACAGGAGACTGTATTTTTACTGAGTTTCAAATAAGAAAATAGATGGACGGCGGCCATTTTGTGAATTCCGTTCACTTCTGTAAATGGCAGTTTAGTGAGTTAGGCTGACATTCAGAGACATGACCTTAAGACGGGCGAAGACCTCTCTAAGCAAAGTCGTCGCTAAGCGCATCTTCAAAATTCGTATTCAGAGACGCAGTGTAAGCTTAGCTAAGACTGTCTTCTCTATGGCCATTTTTAATAGCAAAATGTTTATCGGTAAGTTACGGTTTTTATAAAAATGTGTAAGCAGGCGTATATAAAAATTAAAACAGGACAGCAATATATACAAAATGCAATTGGAGTGAGCGAAACAAAATATCTGAGACATAAACCTATTTAATTAAATTATGAGGTTAGTCAGACTTGAAAATCTCAAATTGTCGAAATTAATTCCACCTTAACCCGCTTGGTGGCGCTAGTGTCGTCTTAAGTAGTCAATATTCACTAGTTGGCTTATCTTAGTTTACGTTAAGTTTAAGCCGTGTTCTGAACGTCTCTGAATACAAATATGAGCGCAAGCTGTTGATTTTGACAGATGGAAGCGTAAGTTCACGCTTAGACTCGTTTCTGTCGTCTCTGAATGTAAGCCTTAGACCGTTATTCACAGAGGTGAAGGTACCAAAACTATAGTTAGAATTCTAAGTGACAAATGGAGGAGAAATTGTTGCGATAATACAAAGAAATATATGTATTTATACCTTGCCATAAGAATTTGTATTTTACTGAGAAATCTGAGATTCGGTTTGAATTCAAGACGCTTACTTACTGCCTTTAAAGTAGTATAAATGTGGTCGATTAGAAAAAGTAGAAAATCTATTGTATTTATTATACACGGTTAGAAGGGTAGGTAGGTACCTATATAAAGCCGAAACCAGTTATTCTACTCATCATTCTGAACTGAAAAACTGCTGTTTCATACATTTAGGGCCATTTTCACCTACAAAATAACAGATGTTTAAACTGAAATCGGCCGATTACAAAAATTCAGGATTAAACGGCTGATTTTGCTCTAATCGATTGCTTGTCGATGTTGTCGGTGAAATTGAGCCTTAATCAAGAGATATTGAATGATATATTAGAAACAGTTGTTCCATTCGCGGTTTCAGATTTGGTCCTCTAAAAGTTGATGAGTACAACAACCTGTTTCAACTTTTATATAGGTACCACGACGAACTCTGTATTAGTATAATTTATTATGTTATGTAAACGATTAAATCTGTTAGCTAGTAGCTGTAAACAAAGATTAGGAATGGAAAGGATTGTTGGTGCCACTTGTACATTGTCTTTGACATTTAAAATTTAAACTTAACTTGGCTAAAACTTGACGAAAAATCTGCACAGGATAGGAAACATTTCTAGAATGGCGAATTTAAGACAGCTTAGGTTCACCGTTGTAGAATTTTTTGTGTATGTGTCGTTATAGAATTTTGAGGGTACTAAACTGCTTCCCCCTTCAACCCAAAAATAAAGCAGGTTGAACGGGGGGAAGCAGTTTAGTTCTCTCTAAGTTCTCATTTACCCTTTCTCGGCTGTATGAAGTGTTACAAGTGTGTTAGTAACGACGAACTAGCTAAAATAGAAATAGTGACCTTAAACGATATATTATCTATTATGATGATATTAAAAAGTAGCAAGAAAATATACCTGTTAAGTGTTTTTGTTTGTCATTTTGTTGAGAATTAGTCACAATTTAGTATAAAATAATACCTACTCTCCATACGAAGTATCGGATACGATACGGTATCGGCAACAATATAAAATGTACTTATGTAATTATCAAGTCTGATATCGTGTCGTGGGAAACAAAACCACTATAAGCTGGCTACACTTACTATTGTAACTACCTACTACGGTAGGCCAGCATAAGGTCAGTGTTTCCACGGAAGTGCGGACGGGCGTACCTACCATATTTATATTCACGAGCTTAAAATATCGTGCTGTTGTCCGATACCGATGTATCGGATAGTGTCCTATGTCTCACAAATTCTCTAGTGTTGCCTAAGAATCGATATATTTGGGGTCACACGAATATGGCCGCAGGAGACTGGGCTTTTAGAAATAGGCCCTAACATGGTTTTCTAACAAAATGGGGCGTGTCCTGTTTGGCCATACAAATAATGCTAATGTTATTTTGTTTTGTTAGATTTTTGGCGCAGGAGACCCGGCTTTAGGTCGGCAATGCATTTGTTATCAATAGGTTGCGGATGTTCATAGGCGACAGGTGATCGCGAACTTAGTATTGGTGACAGAAGATTATTTTGTACTAAAATGTGACCATGAATGAATCTAGATATAAGAGGTTAATGTCCAAAATACCAATATTGTCCTAAAACTAATTTCAAATTATATAACTTACGTTCGCCATGCTTCATTAGTTTTTTTTATTTAATACATGAGGCCTTTACAGTAACTTTTAGCAATACCTTTGTATTTAACATCAATGACTACTAATATAAGCATATATTATTTTATGTATTTATAATACAGTTGTCTGTAGTAATTCATCTGATTTACAACTTTTCTTACCTATAAAATAAATTATATTATGAATAATAATGAGTTTTATTTCTCAGTCTGACAATATTTGTTAATTAATCTACTTGTCCGTCCAATATAGCAGTGGAAGTAATTGTTGATGAATAAAAAACAATAAATGATCACATGAGCTACTAACTTTATTTCTATAAAAAATATTTACAATCTTTTACATACATAATATTAATTACGCACAATACACAACATCATAAGATTCCTGTCATTCTAAATTCATCATTATGCTCATATAAATAGATTACACTTTACAAGTCTTCGGTGCTCCACTTATAGGCCTCTTCCTCTTGTGCCTTGCGTTTGCTCTGTTGATCAAAGTATTTCTTCTCGTACCCGTTGGAGCGGTCAACTCCATCCCAGCGGTAGCCAGGTCGGATGTTGAACCGGTTCGGAGGAAATTGACCTTTGTAGCTCGGTTTTTCTAAAAAGTTCAACATAAGTGATTAATTCGATTTATTTTATTTTTAGTATATGCGCATCCCGTTTATTCAGAATTAGTAACAGAAATTATAGCAATAAATCGTAAACAGTAAAGTTTTTTTTTATACCACTAACGTGGTAAACCATGATGCGGCCCGCCTGATGGTAAGTGTTATTTGGCTACGATATTTTGCGAGATGGAGCTACTTCCTCAGTAGGGCAGCTCCAATTTTGAGCGAAGTCCCGCTATGCCCTACCTCCTCTTCTTGTCAGTGTTATATTTTGACCCAAAAACGTGATTTACTTCGATCACGGCACGCAACTGTAATTTTTCTAAATAAGCATAGACCACTCCATCTATCAGTTGTTCGCTGCGAATGTCTAACAAATACGGAAAACGTACGAGTGCTTACGGACAGTCAGGAGCCCAAAAAGTCTGACAACTGGGACCTTAGTAAATGGGTGACGGAGGTCAGATGGAAATCTCTCCGTGTATAATAATCATATATTATTATGTGTATAATATAATAAGCATCTGGTAGGAGTGGGAGCCGACCCCAACATAATTGGGAAAAGGTTAGACAGATGATGTTAAACCGAGACTAAATCTTACCAGGTCCGAGTTCCCCTCTTTCCCGTTTCTTGTCCCGAATATACTTCAGCATGGGATCTCCCGCCCTCTCCACTTGGCGCAAGTTGTCCTCCAGGTCTCGATCGTCACGGAGACGCGCCAAAGGTTTGGAAGACTCGTGGATAAAATCTTGTACGCGGGCCTCTTGGTCCTCAAGTTGTTTTATACTGAAATTTGATATAGGCTTCATTTAAAACTTGACAAGATAATTATATTATGTATAGATAGCAATGGCGAAAGGGTCTATATAACACGATTTCCATCGGCTTCCCTTTATGTGGCCATTACCAGTAGGTATCAATACCATGTATTATGTATTGATAATAGTATGTGAAGGCAATTAAGTTGCTACATGAGTTCAAGCCATAGTTAAATTAATACTGCACAGCATGTGGCACGCCTGGCCAAGCAATATTTTGGAATTTTTGGATGGGTTCCCTAATAAAATTATTTACCCTTCGCCACTGATGATAGACCATCATTGTTATAAAAATAAAGATAAAGATAAAATTTATTCAAAAATTACATAAGGTAAACACACAATACAAATCTTAATAATAACATAGGTATCATACTGATAGGAGGCACCTATCAGTATGGGGATAAACCAGTAAGGAGGCACCTATCAGTACTAGGATAAACCTGTGCCACAGGCGGCAAGAGTGCTTACAATAATGTACTTAAAAGGAACAAAATAAATTAAATCAGTGAATCAACGGCGAACTACTATATTTTTGCAATTTCTGGAGAAGGCAATAGGTCCTGTACTCGCAAAACGAAATATGTAAAGGAACATTTATATAAAGAAAAAAAAAACTTATTGGGAAGATTCAGTTTAGATAATAAAAGAATAACAGGTTTTGGCAACTACTTGACTAAATATTTTCTGTACTGTTGGGTCTATGTCTAAAGGTATGCAGGTAACAGGTTTTGTATGGACTTACCCTTTACTCCATTTCTTATATTTTTCATCCAAATCCTTTTGTCTCTCTGCCTTCTCTTTTTGTTTCTGTCTGTCCTCTGATGTTTCTCTTTTACCTGTAAAATATCGCAACTGAGTATAACATTCCTAGATCAATATAATACATTACTGTAACAGACCGTCATTACGAAATAAGGTACCATGCTTAACTTGGATGACCTAAAACTAGTACAGTGCCACAAGCTTATCTGACCTGGGGGTCTACCGCGTAACTAAAATGGGAATGGACATCGATTCTGGTAATAAACTTCAATATGATCCTGAGAGACTAAACTTCGAGCTACATTGTAAAAAAATTACCCTTCATGAAGTTAGGACTCCCATCTTCATGATCGGTAAAAACATTACCAGGTAGGTCAAACGTTAGTCTCTCACGATCGTATTGAAGTTTATTACCAGTGTCGATGTTCATTACCATTTTCGTTACGCGGTAGACCCGCTGTTGATGACGTCGCTGCCGTCGCTTTTACCAACGTCATCTCTATACAAAAAATACATTTTGAAGTCATTTTAGTTCTGTGGTAACATTAGTTCCAGTTTTGGTCACTGGGCCAGATAAGTTTGTTGCAATGTATTTTCAAGAACAATAATTATACTTACTTTTTCGGGACACAGCTTGAGCATTCCTTCCCGAAACATCATCAGACATCTTATTATACACTTCGTCTTCTTTCTTCCTAAAGTTTTCATTCTCTTGCCTCAACTGTCTTGCGTCTTGCAAACCGGCCAACTTGCCTTCTAAAGTTTTGGCCATTTTCTTGTTAGACGGCGGTGGACTATTATTCCCCTTTCTACTTCTATCTTTTTCAGAAACATTCCTGTCCCTTTCTCTCCTTGGTGAATGGTCAGAGTCACTATTGTATTTTCTTTTATTGTCAGATTTTCTTGGAGGGGATACTGATTTCTGCCCCTTATTTCTTCTGGGTGGGGATAAATCTGAATCTGAGGAATGTGTGTGTTTCTGAGACTTGTCCTGTCTAGAACTGGTTGGCTGTTTGTTATTTATATCTTTGTTTTGTCTCTGGGGAGATTGCTTCCGTTTTTTAGAAGGGGATGAAGATTCAGGTGACCTATTCCGCTTTTTCATATCCCCTTTAGTTTTTCTTGGTGGCGACATATCGGAATCGTAATTCTTTTTGGATTTCCTAGGAGGAGATGCATCAGAATCATGAGTTTTAGATGTTCCAGGAGGTGAAGCACCAGAGCGCTTAGGCGAGTCTCTTCTAGACTTCCTTGGTATTGACGAATTTGTTTCCCCTGATCTTTTGGGGGAATGGTCTACCCTTGAAGGTTGCGTTTCTGGGCTAAATTCTCCCCATCGGCTAGGTTTTCGGACTCTCTCGCGAGGCTTTTCAGTTCTCGGAGATGTGACAGAGTCGTTTTTACGACTTTTGTCTCTTCTGGGAGATCTATCGTGTCTATTTCTTTTAGGCGATTGATCGTCTCTTGTTCTTTTAGGGGACTTATCATTATTTGTTCTTTTATCATGTCTATTTCTTTTAGATTTATCATCATTTATTCTTTTCGGGGATTTATTATCTCTTCTTCTTTGAGGGGACTTATCATTGTGTTTTCTTTTAGGGGACTTTTCGTTTGTTCTTTTAGGGGACTTGTCATTGTTTTTTCTGGGAGGACTAAAATCACTATCACTGTCGTGTGTATTAGATGGTTTAGAAGTTCTTTTTTGGTTTTCATAAGTCTGCTTTCTTGGCGGAGAGAGATCCGAGTCATTTTTCTTCTCATCTTCCGAGTCACTGTACATTTTGCCAAATATCAGTTCATTCTCTTTCTCTGACTGTTTGATGTCACTTTTTATTTCTTCTATTTCTAATTTACTGTTGAAGCCATCATCCTGTGGATAAAAATCTTTTAAGTTTATTTTTTACTCCTTGGAATTGCACAGTAAGTAATTGACACTCCTGAAAAGTGACAGGGTTATTATGGTTTAAGATGGAATATGGAAAACCACAAGAACACAAATTTTTGGCTTATTTATAAAATATTTATATTAAAAAATCCAGATTGAAAGATCGCTTTAAGCGATAAGACCGCCCAATGTGCATTGTTTTACACTGTTTTTTTTGTATGTTTTGCTATTGCTCTATTGGCGCAGTGATAAGGTGATAGCTGTCTGAGCGCTTTGGTCATGGGTTCATTTACCGCATGGAACTAGTATTTGTATTTTCCGGGTATTTGTGCATAGACCAGTGATATTATAAATGTTGTATTCTATACTCACAAGACAAAATCTAAGTAAGAAGCAACATTATGTATTTCTTAATCAAATTAACCTTAAAACATCGGCATATTTTGAAGAAGGTGTTAAAACCCTATTGTGAATTCACATCTAGCATACCTGATTAATAACTCTCCATTTCGAGCTGCTGCTGAACTGTTCCGCTTTCCTGACTTCCTCGGGCCTCTCATCGATAATGCCTGCTATTTGTGGGGCATCCTCACCCTGGTCCAGGACGTCCAGCTCATCCCCATCCAGGGCACGTAGCTTTGACAGGTCAATGTCATCATCTATAATTCTTAACCTAAAAATTTTAAAATCATTATTATTAAAGTGGCAATAGCTTGATGCTAAAGCATTGTCATAATCGTAACATTAATGTTTTTTTAATAAATTATTCAGATTTAATCCATGATGTTATTTGAAAATACATGCAGTATTTTTACTTTTTCATGAAAAAAGTGTGTTTGTTGTATAAAATTAAACAAAAATGAGTTAGAATAATAAATTGTTTTTTTTATGCATAATATGCTCACATTAACATTATTGATACACCAAAAACATTCCCACACGGCCCTCTGTACTTGTTTACTATAGTTAAGTGATCCTTCATGTACAGTAATCAAAAGTGAGTGGATGAAGTTCAAACTGAATAATTTAATTCTAAATATTAAAATGACCAAGACTAAATTATTAAGATGTATAGAACTAAATTTAAATTGCATTCAATGTTGAGCAATAGAATCTGATGGAGGCCGAGAGTGGGTCCGTAGGAGACCAATGAGATAGTAGACTGGATAAGATTGTTGCGGAAAGCAAGGGAAGTTGTGAGCGATAAGAGTGAAGAGTAGAATAATACAATACATTTCATGATAATTAGCCTACCTTGATCCACAAATCTTGCTCAACGAGTGATCTGGATAGTAAAATTTCCACTGTAGATTTTAATTGGTTAAAGTATTGTTAGGTTAGTGAAACAATGTACTAATACCTAATAATGCACCCCGTTTTTTTCCCATTGCTGGGCATTGGCTTCTTCTCAGAATGAGGAAGGTTAAAGCCTTCACCAATACAATGTTATGATGTCCTAAATACAGTAGGCTACCTAAACTTTACTATATTAGCCTATTTATTATAATTCCACTGTTTTATTGTTTTCTCAAGAGGAAAAGTCATTGTGAGGTAATAGTCACCGCATAAAGTTTGAAAATTAATGTTGGTGTTTTCACCAAGCGATTAAAACTATATAAACATTGAATTATTTAAGTTTTTGTATGAAAATGTTTTTATCAAAATGCTTTACTTACCCCGTGCCTTTGACGGCCTTTTTCTTCTTCTTCTTTTTGTCTCCCGATGGTCCGCCAAGGTATTTTTGCAAATATGCTTTCTGATTTATATTTGTAGACATTCCTATGAATTGTATAATTCAATTTAGGATTATTTTTAGATAAAATTATCGTGGATCCCAATTTGCATTTTGCCTAGCACCGCTTTTTGACAGTTCGACATACTTTGACACATTGATACAGATTTATAAGGATTTTAGATTTTTGACATTTACAGATTTTTAACGTAACCCGGGTTCTATGTTCTCTTTCTAATATTTCAGAGTAAAAGAGATAGAATCGATATAAAAACTATGCTCAAAGACACAGTGACTGCTAGGGAGTAGACACGTTATTTGATTTTTGGTAATATACGGTTTTCTAATATTTTATTTTCAAGTTGAATTGGACAATTTTGCAAAATAATAAAGTAATTGAAGTTCTGAAACTATTTTGAGATTTGGCTTATGAGACCACAAAATAGTGTAAAAATTAAAATTATTTTGGAGATGGTGGTAACGTACCTACGTACGGCTTCATCTGTGGTCCCGCTCGTTCGATAAAGTATCAAGGCTCAGAAGAAGTGTGCAACTCATTTTGTAAACTTAAACCTACAGAAAGTCGTAAACCCTTTTTCATTGGTTTCAAAATCTTAACCCTCTACTGTATTTATATATGATATCACCGTGTTTGCACTTTCACATTGGTTCGAGCAGCTAAAGAGAAAATGACTAAACCCATAATAGCCAGCAAGGAGAACTGTATTTACCATTGTAACATGCATTTATCTATATTCGCAAAAACGATTGATTTGATGAAAACATAACACGTTACTTCGTAATAATTGGTTTTTTAAAACTTAGCTGTTTATTGAGTATCGGTATATAATAAAAATATAATCCCTACTGTGAGGTATATTGGCCAAGATTACGATCTCTGATTGCTAGATAATAAAAAAAAGGTAAGAAATAATGCATTTGACATTTAGAGATCACGTGTCTTTTCGACAGTGCGTTTAGCGTCTAGCGATTCTATATCTACGTAGTACACTTATTAATCTGTGTCTATATCCAGCCGCACTTTCGTGGAAACATTTTGTCCTTAGCTGGCGTACCGAAGCCTAGTTTCAATGATAAGCGAGGCTAGCTTATAATGGATTTGTTTCCACTGACGTGTGATATGCGGCTTTCTGTGAACTTGTCTACAGATCTGTGTGTGAGCGCGTGGTAATAATTATGCCAATAGTCCCTCGCAATCGTTCAATGCACTGGTCCATGAGACCCCATATTTAATAGTAAACATTTGTGAGCTGATGAGGATGATGATGATGAGAGATAGTGTTTCAAGACATTAAAAATAACGCATTTGCTGCAGCTATGCACTTTATTCGTAAATTGATGCATTAATGTTTTAACAAAAATAAGCAAATTTCCATATCATGTCCATCTGAGAGTAATACGTGGTCGTTTATATCACAATTTTTCAAATCTTTTATGATTTTATTTCTTTTGCTCATCGTCAGCTTCACGGAGATAGCGTGGTTGTCTCTGAAATGGTAAAACATAAGCTATTAATTAAATATACTCTAATAGCGAAATGTAAAAGTTTTTACGATAATTTTGGCTGCCTCATTGGTCTGGTCGTCGCAAACATGGCATGCTGAGATGAGAGGTTCTAGGTTTTGCTGTTAAAAAATTCTCACCAGACCGGAGCTTGGAATTGTGCAAAGGCTCGTCGTATTCTATAGGACATACAGTAGTACAATAGTACACTTCTAAACTCCAGAGAATACTGACGTGATGCTGTGTTTTTTTTATAGTAAGTATGAGTATTGTATTTGATTGATAAGTCAACTTTCTAGTCAGGAGTCTATCATTTGGAATACTTATCCTTTTAAGCGGAACCATATAAAGAGCAGTTAAAGGAAAAGGTTTTATAGAAACATAAGAAAATCCTAACACCGTCGTCACGGTTTTCAAGGAAAATCAACTGAGGACAAAGAAAAGACCGGTTATGTAAGCTTTAAGAAAAGAAAAATATCTACAAAATATAACACATATGTCTGTAAAAGATTTCAGAGTACAACTTCAGTACTTTAAATTATTTTGGATACTCACGATCCTTTTCAGGTATAAAGGATTGTAACCGAGGGATAAATACTAAAAAGAAACATAATAATATTAAGTGTTTGAACAGCATTCCTTAAATGGTGCATATCTCCGATCCCTCGGTTGTGTGAATGAATTTTACAACTTGCTTGAGATTATACAACAACACTAATCAGCTCTCACCCATGGAGTTACAGTCGCACTGTGGCGATAAGAATTATGACTGTTCAGTCAATGTCTTAATGTTTAATAAGTTAATCAAAGTTCATTGATCGTACGAATGTGGCGCTAGTGTGAGTGAAAACTGATTTAATGATAAATCCAATACTGATCAAAGGGAATTATTTTCAAAAGTATGGTCTCAGGCATTACAGGAATTGCGGGGATGTGAGCATATTATCATATCCCAATGAGGTGCACAGTCACAGACGCAGTACCTAGTATGATAAAGATAAGAATTTAAGTAGTTAAATACTGATTTCGAATTTAAAACATTAACCAGTTCATGATCGTGTGTCTCTCTCTTTGAGTAGGTAGGCTTATCAGTACATCCCTGGGACGTTTTATTTTATGAACTAATAGAATTACGGTGCTCCTCCAGTGAAAATGGAGGATCCTCTGACCAGGCGAGGAGGTATGCCTGGCAAGAACTCTCAAGACTTTTTGATACTTACATTATTTGCCGCTGCGTTGAATCTCGACGATCGTTGAGGCTGAATGAATAGAAAATTAGATAATTAAATAATCTACTTCTTTTATAATACACCAACTTATGTAACCTTAATTTTTTGTATATAATAAATAGTCCCTGTTAGCAACACTTCGATAACCATTGCTCCATTCGTATACAAGACTAATACTTAAAAGTTATTTTTCTATCAATGGGCATTGAAAATGCGCTAACAATGGTAATTGTGTAGGTACTGTAATACCTACTGCTGTATTAAAAGTTACTCTTGTCAAGTATAAATATTTTACTTACACTATGATTGCGGCTATGTAATTGTGGCTGATAAAAAATCAAAATACATAAATAGGTAATGTCTTTACAATTTTGAACAAAACGCTATGCACAGTAATACTAGCATATAGTAATATTATTAGGGTAGCTATAGTAAATAATTATCAGGTTTATATATTAGTGATAATATTATATTTCTGGGAATTCCGTCTACTTAGCTTGGTATGCTATTTTCCCAGTTAAGCTTACCACAGGAATGTGAATTGAACTCTCAAACCTCCATACGTACGATACCTTACCTTTGCCACCTTTTATCTACTAGAAGAAGGCCTATACTAATATTCTTCTTTCTCCCTTATGATCTGCACTGCTTTATCTTTATTGTTGTCTAATGTTCCCGTGAAGTCATCTATTTAAGCATTTGGCTGTTGGTCTGCAAACTCTCGGCCATAAAGATTTAAAATATATTGTTATTTTTTACCTCTCTGTAATGCTGCAAGGCTTTCAGATATGGTGCAATCTATATACAAACAAAACAGTTCAAATAATTTATATATAAAAAATTACACATTTTCTGATGTTCGCTGTTGCCCAATATTTTGACAGCTTAAAACTTTCTTCTTTTCCTGATTTATAAGTTCATTAAAGGCATTGCGTACCGGGTAATTTCGGTGCCTGACGGTATTTTTATTACTTACATATTTGAAGTTAAGGTCCTGGAATAAAAAATGTTTATAATAATCTATATCTATTGTTTACTATAACATCACATTATAATTGCAAGAGTCGAATATTTCAATTGTTCTGTTGAATGAGCCTTTAGTTTCTAGACACGCATCTTCTATTAATATTCATAATCCATTGCTCTTCTAGCCCCTTAATAAATGAAAAGCAATAGGAAATAAAAAAACGTTTACTTACGCCTAAGTCGTGAACTCCTGAAGCTCGCTGAAAATTTAACATTTAAGTTGTTAGAAAAGAAAAATAAATAAATAATAATATTAAAGTCTTACATGGTTACATACGGTCAAGCTGGTTGGTGGGTTCTAGAAAAGACAGAAAAAATATCGCGTATTTAAACAACCGATAAATTGTAAAATAAGATGGTTATGTGCTTAAAATATTCAATGCTTACGTAAGATACTTTAAGTGTCTGCAAAAAAATAATAATTTAAAAGATAAAAAAGAGAAGCAAGAGTCTGTTGGTATTAAATTTTCATACAGTTTACAAACATCACAATCAATCCTCAGTTGATTTTAATGGTCAGTTGATGATGATTATTTACTGAATAATTTGACTTTAAGTACTGTTATGAATATCACAAATTAACTTTAAAATGGTTATTACTTACGCCTTGACCTCCGTATCTCTAAAGCGAACAAAAACGAAGGTATATAATTGATTTTATTTTTATCCCTTTTCTGCCAACAGGAAATTATTTCATATGCAAGATAATCTGCATATTATCACAGTTACAAGTTAATTATAAGATCATTAATAAAACATAAAAATCCTTCTTGGAATAGCCGAAAAGACAGCTTGTTTTGCTTTGGTGATTACGGCGTCAAAAAGTAGTATAGGATCTTCGCTACTAACTTATTCAAATCTATACAAACAAATTATTCAGATCTATGCTAAGGGCCATAGTACACTCGATACTTTTAGCTTCAGTGACTAGCGATTTTGCGATTGCAACGATGCTACATCACCTGTTGGCGACACTAAAGCGTTCCATCATGGTATCATAATCTCGCGGTTTTGCGATTGCATCGATGCTGCATTTGAGCGTGGTATTTGAACTGGTAATTGCATGTAACCAATACCACCGGCGCGATTAATTCTTTCGCGTTATTAATAAAGCGAGAAGCATTGCAGCTTCGTGAGAATCCCGATTCAGTGCAACACTGACCTGGGTTCCCAAATGTTAAAACCTCACTAAATTGTTGCGACTGCCATCGCAATTTGTGCGGACTGCTGAGTTTATAGCGTTCAATCGCTGTATCGAGCTTCCGAAGAGCGATAAATCGCTGATGCTAAAAGTATGCGGGGTTTAAAGCTCAGTCGCTGTTTCAAGCATTCGAAAAGCGATTAAATCGCTGATGGCTGGTGCTGAAAGTGCTATGGCCATATAACATAAACATAGGAATCGAGGCAATAGATATTTATTTAAATAAGTAATGTTACAAGTAAGAATAGAGACATACATTCGGATTATGTAAATGAAAGATAATAATATATCTAGTTAGTCAATAAGACAAATTATTTAGTATTAAAATATTTTTACTAACTGATGATAGTTCGTCCACATGCTTAGCAAGGAGGTCCAACTGTGAGCTCTGTAATCCAAAAGTCTACAATCTACTTTAACAGCAGCGGTTTTATTATATTCGGTTTTACTAATTTACGGTTTTTTGTACGCACTATAGTTATGTGGAAGATGGTTCTGTACACAGTGGTCAAATAACGCACATTTTCAACGTACATTGATAGTAAAACGGTGTATTGATTCGACGTCTTGTATACGAATGGAGCAATGTATGTTGAAATAACGATCCATTACGGACAGGAGCCAATAACTTCTTAATAGGGAACTTGCATGTATTTTTTATTTTTGATGAAATATATGATATCTTTGCTTCCAATGTTCACGACAAGGTTCACGCCAAAATAGAGTCACATGAGTTCGTTCATAGCGAGTGAATATTGGTTACCAAGGAAACACGAAGGAGTGACGTCATAAACTCGATGATAGTGTTTGAAATAACGTTCCGTTAAAAGGTATAATTTTTGAATAAAACATTCACTAATAAAGCCCTTTTCACAACTTTTATTATTGATTTTTTTAAATAGTTTCTCATTATAATTTATAAATGCAAGTTCCCTACCTCAAGTGTGGAAAAAAAACCTTAAATAATTTTCTGTCATTTCCAAACAAGCATGGAAATCGAGAATGTAGGAGCCCGCGAAGGCGACTTCAAGATATTTACCCTCAAAGCGTTTTCATCATCGTCATCATCATCATCTTCGCGGTTCTCGTTTCTCTGAAAAAAGTCAACTCTTTTTATAGAACCGCATCCGAATGGTTATAGAATAGACTGACAAATGACAATATTTTTAACAATGTGACGGCCCGTCGCCTGTTTACGTTTATTGAAAAAAATAGAATAGAATAGATAAAAATATGACAGTTGCTGTTCCTTTGTTTCTCTGTCTACGCAAATAAACGTCCTATTCCGTATCCTTTTAAGGAAACTTCTTTAAGGAAGAAAGGGATGCATTGTTTGTTGGTCGCTGTGGCTGTCAGACTTTTCTTATAGTACGCGCAAATCTTTATGAGCCCTCGAACTCTCTCCCTCTCTCCCACCTATAAATAGTACGCTTAGTATAGGTGCTAGAGGGAGAGAGAGAGAGTTCAGAGTTCAGTTCAGGGCTCATAAAGATTTGCGAGTACTATACGTAATCAAGACGGAAGTTAGCCTGTTGGCTATTTTGATTGCTGTGCTTTCTGCGCTAGTAGCGGGCTTGATAATCGTATGGAACTAATATTTATATGGCCTATAGATAGTTGCTCTGGGTCTGGTATGTCACATGCTTGTCTGTAAACTGTTCCCGCGATACAGAAGAATTAATCTAAGAGATTGCATAAATAAAAAAGTTATAAATCTTACATTGTTTTCGCGCCTTTCTCGCCTGTCGTCCTGTGAATATTTAAGTTATTTAATAATTAATATTTGTAAGAGAAGTTTAACCATCAAGAGCACAGTTAAAGTAAGAAGGCGTGAAGAATAAAGTAAATAAGTAATACATCTAAACTTTTGACGACACGGTTGGCGCAGTGGCTAAGCGATTAGCTTTCTGCGCTACGTGTCGCGGGTTCGATCCCCGCACGGAACAAATATTTGTATGATCTACAGATTGTTGTTTCGGGTCTGGGTGGTATGTGCATGATGTGACATGTATGTTTGTAAACTGTACCCTCGACACAGGAGAAATTCTAGTGAGGGGCAATGTAAAAAAAAAAAAAAAATAATAATAAATGAATAATTTTTTACAGCGATATAATATATATGTACCACGATATTGGCAAACTAACATTTTATAGCGGTAGAATTTGTTTGTTTGTATTTAGGGGGTAACCTTTGGAAGTAATGGACCTATTCAATTTTTTTTTCACTAATAGAAAACTACACTTTCTTTGGATGATAAACGCTATATTTTGTTTTAATAAAAATAATACACGTGGGTGATATCGCGGGAAACAGCTAGTTAATTAAATAATTAGGATAAAAAAAATACTTTTGTTTTTTACAAACGAAGATCACGTCCTGAAATCTTCATTATCTCACTTGTTTTGGTACGTAAGAAAATAAAATGCGGGTTGCCGGATTGCAGAGTAGTTAGGTAGGTACATACCATAGTGGTCTGTTTGGGTGCGCCTCAGTTTTTAAGTTTTGGTCATTATATCAGTAATGCGTGGTCATACGGTATGGATCAGACCATCAAACTGAACAACTTTCTCTAGAGGACCAACATTGTAATCTCGAAACAATTATCAACTGTCCTTTATGTTTGGGTCGAGTAGCTATTGAAGTTTTGTATGGAACACCTGATTGTTTTTTCGAGATTTTGATGTTCGTCCTATAGAGAAAGTTGTTTAGTTTGATGGTCTGATCCACACCCTTAAATATGACCACGCATTTTTGATACACGTTGTTTAGGTACTTCAAATTTTATTAATAAGTCACGTGTTTTGACAGTCTGTTCATGTAATGTTCGGGTGATCGATATTGTTACGAAATCAATATCTTATAAAATAAATCAAACTTACATCTCGTCTGTCGTCTTGTTCTCTCCTGTCGTCATCCTGTCGATTCCCCCTGTCATTATCATTCCTATCACTATCATTTCTGTCCTGATTACTACGTTCTCTCCTATCTTGTCTCTCTCGCTTAGCTTGTCGTTCCCTCTTGATTTGCCTGCTTTCTCTTCTGTCGTCATCATTTCTGTCATCATCTTGCCGGTCGTCATCCCGTCGATCGTCATCCTGCCTATCGTTATCCTGTCTGTCTTCAAATCTGTCTCGGCGGTCATCATCTTGCCGGTCGTCATCTCGCCTGTTGTTGTTGAATCTGTTTCGCCGTACTCTTCTGTCGTTGTTAAATCTGTTTCGTCTATCGGTATCTTTTCTGTCATTATCTTGCCGGTCATTGTCGTATCTATCGTCATCCCGTCTGTCATTATCTTGCCTGTCGTTGTCGTACCTATCGTCGTCCCGTCTGTCATCATCTTGTCTGTTGTTGTCGTATCTGTTTCGTGAGTTGCTTCTATCTCTATCCCTTCGGTCATCATCTTGTCTATCGTTGTCGTAACGATCGTTGTTATATCTGTTTCGATGGTTACTTCTGTCGCTGTCTTGTCTGTCATCGTCTTGTCTGTCGTTATCCCTTCGATCATCATCTTGTCGATCGTTATCAAATCTGTCGTTGTCGTATCTGTTTCGCTGGTTGTTTCTATCGTTATCTCTGCGGTCGTCGTCTTGTCTGTTGTTATCGTACCTGTCATCATCTTGGCGGTCATTATCTTGTCGGTCATCATCCTGGCGATCGTTGTTGAATCTGTTTCGGGTCTCACGCCGATTCCTTCTGTCGTTGTCGGTTCTATCGTTATCAAATCTGTTACGTGAGTTACTTCTGACATTATCTCGCTTGTCGTTACGTCTTTCTCGGGCAATTCCGCAGGTGCGACAGCCTCTGTCACCTTCCCGACGGTCGTCATCTCGTCGGTCGTCATCTCGTCGGTCGTCATCTCGTCTATCGCTATCACGTCGGTCGTCGTCTCGCCTATCGCTATCTCGCCGGTCGTCATCATTTCTGTCGTTTTCTGGTCTGGAACGCTGGCTTTGCCGTAATCTTCGGTCGTTTTCCTTTCGCTCACGTCCGTACCGTCTCTCTCGCTTGTCCCGTCTGTCACGCTTGTTACGACGGTCGTTGCGGTCGTTGTCGTCGTCATCATCGTTACGGTCCCGTCTCTGTGGAGTCAAAGCGTCAGTTATGATACCATTCGTTAAGTTTATTGTAGTTATTTTGGAAGTTTTTTTTGTTTTATATTTGTTACATTTTGAGACCACCCCACAGTGCTTGCGTCCACGTCGCGTCCCCTGGAAACAGCCCAGTTCTGACCACCGTAACGGAGTGGCAGACTGGGTTGGCCAAAGTGCACTGTGCTTTCGTAGCCTATTTGCCTTGAGACTACGAACTTGCGGGGAAAAAAGAAAAAGAAAGGAAGGGCAAGAAAAGGAAAAAATTATGTCGACACCCTCGCGGGACGCCTGCGGGCGGTTCTTAAAACAAAAAGGCCCTTCTCAGGGCCAACGCAAAGGCCCTTCTCAGGGCCAACCCAAAGGCCCTTCTCAGGGTTCACTTATATTGAGTTGATTTTAGGTGAATTTTCAAACATCTAGTAGAATGTAACCACAAAAATGTTATTCCAAACAAAAATGTTTATATTAAACTCGTCCAGATATTTAATGTTTTTATGTAGGTATTTTAAGTAATTAGTTAAATATTTTGTTTCTAGTGTCATTGTTTGCTCCGATCGAAACATCATAACACACAATATAACGTATATCATCATAGATTTTTTTATGTTTTTCTCTTCATTTTCGGAGCTTTGGCAAACAAGACTCCATTGAACCATTTATTAAAATTAAAATACAAGAAATAAAACATACAATAGACACTTTATGGCATTATTGTTGATGCTAACATGTTTTAGCAAAGCATCTATGTTTTTGCTCAGCAAACAATTATTACTCGCAATCACGTATCCTATATTAAAGGACTTTGAAATCTAGCTCTTTAGAGTAGCTAATAAGTATCCAGCAAAACTTTCGAAGCGACAATAACCCAACGGATACGCCTTCGGGCCATAACACACTCGATACTTTTAGCATCGACTGAACGGTACCCTGCGCACACATTCAGTAGGCCGAGCACGAATGTTTTTAGTGTATCGTAACGCAAATTTTGAATAAAAACGTTAACGTTACGATACATCAAAAAATTAAGTGGTTGGTCTTCAGATGCCAGTTGCAGGGATTTATTGAGGGTTTGGCGTGCAACCAATTGCAAAATCGCTAGTCGTCGATGCAAGAAGTATCGAGTGTGCTACGGGCCTTAGTTCTCCGTTGAACTATTTTGAACTAGTTGGAGGATGAAACAGGAATATCAGTAATGTGCAGCAGGCATTGAATATTTGCGGTAGGTATAGAGCTCAAGAGTTTAAGTTTAGGTTAATACTGAGATTACCTCTTGTCCTGTTCGGCACAGGCTTGGCTCTTTACCCGGCACATCTCGCGCTGGTAACTTAGGAGCAAAACCTTAGATCACACAAGGACTCTAATGGTGTAGGTCGGTTACGTCTACGTCAGTGAAGTCGAAAAAAGTTTTATACAAAAATTGCTTCATTATTATTAAAAAAATTATAGCAAATCATGATTTTCGATTTGATAAGGTACCTAATCTATAAAATGCTATTGATATCTAAATTACATAAAATCAAATTTAAAAAAAGAACATGAATTAATATGTAGTATGTGTATTGGAGATTTATGCCACATTCATCCAACAAAGTTTCGCTTCGCATAAAAAAATCCATAGATCTGTTAGGATATTTTTATGCGAGGCGAAACTTTGTGGGGCGAATGTGGCATAAATCGTATTGGGTCCCTCAGTGCGCCTACTGTAGCGTTTTTTCAAGGAAAGTTATCTTCACTAGTGGCACCGTATGGTACTTGTGACAGCTTACTAGTGTTGTATTGTTGTTAAATATAGTAGCACGGGTAGGTACCGTTACGACACTATTACGGCGCTTACAACGATGAAGTACGTTGTCCTCACATTTATAGTGCCACAAACTTATCTGACCCGGTAATGACGCCGCTGCCGTCGCTTTTACCAATGTCATTTCCCTACAAAAATGTCATTTTGAAGTCATTTTTGTTCCGTAGCGATGTTAGTTCCAATTTTGATCACCGGGTCAGATAAGTTTGTGGCACTGTAGCTAAATGATTGAGTGTTTAACAGCTGTCAATATTAAGAGCGTGAGACTGAAGTTAGTTAGACTCACTTACGCACTCATTCATTCCCTTCACTCACTCACTATCATACACTCACTAATTCAATCACTGAACTTCTTTATTATTATTCTTTGTATTATAGAGGTCAGTAGATTAGTCTTCAAACAACGGCTGCCTGATTACGTATGATAAATATGACAGATGCTGTCGCAAATAAACGTCCTATTCCGTATCCTCGTATGAAAACGTCTATAAGCGAGAAAGGGATGCATTGTTTGTTGGTGGCTGTGGCTGTCAGATTTTTCTTACGTCATCAAGGTCTGACTAAGACAGAACCAAGTGATGCGGTCTTGAGACCGTTTTGCATTGATGTAAGACAATTTAGTCTATTAATCTTTCTGCGAGCGGGAATCTGTCGAAATATTATACACTGCGTGCGCTTGCGGAATTCATGAGCGCGCAAACGTCATAAGTGCCAACATACGGTGTCGCTAGTATAGTTGAAAGTATATCATTCATAGACAAAGACGCATGTGTGGGACTGTCTAAATTAATTTTAGATATAAGTTTAATACCAGCTCATCGTCATCGTCATCGTCATCGTCTTCTCTGTCACGTTGGTCCTGTAAAAGAGTTCATTGATTAATTTCATTCATACATTTTACGAGCTTGACTGTGGCGGTACTGCAGTCCTTCCTATTTTACCTGTTATTACAAATACAGAATATATTTTTAATGTAGTGCGGATAATTTGTAGAGTGATTCAGTCTCTGTTTCTAAAGTACCATCTTCCTCTCTCCTATATTTTGCTGTGCCCTACAGGGTCCATGATTGTAACCTACCAAATTTTATTTTTACCACCTTATGTACATTGTGGAATGCAAATAAAGAATATGAAATATGAATATGAATAAATGCAACCGTAGTATTGGGGTACACTTTAAAACAAAACGAAAATTCCACTTAGTATGGGGGACACGCATAATTTACAAACGCAAGTCATACAAAATCAAATTTTTATTTTGTCTTGGATTGAAGTTTAGTACTGCGGTTGCATTTGGGAACGGACACTGAATCACTTTGCAAATTTTGAGCACTACATAATAAAATATCCTGTATGTGTTAGTTGTTCCGGGTGAAGGGTAGGAACAGCTAGTGACATTAAATTAACACAAGGCATTCCACAACTTTCGCCATAAGTTGGTAACGCATCCGTCATTACTAGTTTGCGGATGTTTATGGGCGGCGGTGATCGCTTACCATAGTTTACCGTCCTCCAACATACCAAAAAGTCATGCTGTCTTAATTTTGGACAAGGTCTCTGTCTCTCTACCCAATGCTCTGATTGATGGGCATTTGTTATTATTCTTTATTGAAAAAGTCGGGTTTTCCTTGGCACTGAGTTGGGTGGACTACACTGATGTGTCATCCTTGCAGCCTTGAATAAGTACACCTTGTACGATCTTTGTTTGCGATTTCTGGATTGGTTCCTTAGTAAAAGTTTTTCATAGTTGAGCACTATAACCCCTTAAAGGGATTGGGACTACAAATAGAATGTCCTTGTATTTAGGACTTATTTATACAGAAACAGAATTGTATTGTACAGAAATGGTACACAAGATGGTTTTATTTCCATGAGGCATTTTCTGGCAGTCAACCTTTGGGTTTTGAGACCATTACACCGTTGTTAACCATTTAGGGCCATGTTCACCAACAATATAACTGATGAATAAAATCGGCCGATTACACATACAAAAATTCATGTTTAAACGGCTGATTTTCATCTAATCGTCTGTTATGTTGTCGGTGAACTTGGGCCTTAGTTAATGTAACTGATTATTTATGTTAACCAGGATTAATTTATTGTTACTTATACAGATTTGCTGTCATTTAGGTCCTGAGTAGTGACAGAGGAAGAAAAAGATAGAAATAAACACGGAAATTGTTAATTTGGTGAAATAATGAATTTAGAAGCAATAAACAGTTGTCAGAATTTCAGAAAATTAACAAAACGATGATGTTATGAACTTACATGACCATCATCACGATCATCAACCAACTGATGAAACAGAACAAAATGGTCAATTACATTGTTATCATGACATATTTCAATATTACAAAGAGCAAAGATTTCTTTATGTTGCAGGGAAACGAGGATTTCGTGAAATCCCTAGGGATGCTACGAAATCACGGAAGATGAAGAATATCGGGATATCTCAGAATAATATTATTTTAAAAAAACCGTAACCTACTGAAGCCAGGTAGGTATGGTTTTTGTTTATTTGGTGATAATCGAGAAATATGACAAAATAAAAATTATGAAATCGAATCTGCTGACTCCGATATTGGAAATATTCGAGGTCTTTCGTGATTTTACGAAATTCTTGATATCCTCATTTCCCTGCGAACTTTATAAGAGGTTAACGCAGAAACAGGTTATCTGATTAATATCATTGTCAGAGAGCTTATAGATGAAATAACAGGAATTCAGCTTGAGGAAGTACTCGTATATTTGTCAAAACCACTAGTAGTTGTGCTGCAGATGGAGGTTAGGAACAGCCAGTGAAATTATCGGAACATAAGACATTGCAACTTTAGCCTTAGGTTGGCAACGCATTCGCAATCACTACGTTGCGGATGTTCACGGACGAAACAAAAAGTCGATATTCTTATATTTTATATATATATATATATATGTAAGAAATGTAGAAAAAATTGTAAAGAGATTTCTGTAATCCCTAAAAAAATATGAAATACTGGAAGATAAAATCAGAAATATTAAGAAAACTGAGCAGAAAGAAAATTCTTAGTTATAAGAATATTGCCGACAAGCTGCAGGAGAATTGGCTAAGATATACTACTGAAAATGTTAAGAGAAGACCACCAGATTATGCAGGCAAACTAACAACTTTTTGTCTCCATTTAGAAATCCATAGAGATCCGTAGAAAGACCTACATGGGCGCAGCTAGCATTTTCTATTGAAAAAGTACTGAAGGACTTGTTAAAGCATGTCTCAACGAGTCAGACCTGAAATGAAGGTCCAATAGCCAACTCGATATTCGAAAACATCGACCCATAGAATAGGGATGCCCTGCAGTTCACAGGGCATCCCTTTTCACTTTTCAGCTGAGGAAATACTTGGCAAGAGGTTTTTTTTATTGTGAAGTCATTTTCATCACGATAAGGGTGCGCGTTCTTTTTTGGACTGGACCGTGCCCCCTTCGCTTCTTCCTAGCTACGCTCATGGAGATCATTGTATGGAGAGCATTGAACTATTATGTACTACGTACTAGAGGAGACACTTCACTTCATTACGCTGTTCAATTCAATTGCGGTTATATCGCCGCACTTCATGCATCTGTTTTACTATTCTCTTTCACACCACCACGCTCCTGCTGCCCGTGTGTGGTGCATGACGTTTATTTGTCGTGTCGCCTCTAGTAGGTAGTACATAATACCTCAATGGTGACATGTAATATTTCTGACAGAAAGATAATGAAGGCTGACCCTACTACCATGTGGGTTTACCATTCAGGAAGTTATAAGAGATGGCATAATAATTATTTCATTTTGCATACTTTTAAACTAAGCTTTTGTAGCCGCCGTCTTGCTTCGAATTCTTGCTGTAAACAAAATTGATTCGAGATCGTTAAAAACATAGGAATAGGTTCCTCTTTTTAGTTCGTAAGTCGTGTTCAGCTACACCTGGATATACCTTGCTACAAAAAACATCCTTCAACGGAAAATATGTGAACAAACTTTCAAAGATTTACGTATTAATTGCCATGCAAAAATCCAAAATGTAAACAGCGAGTATTAAAAATGTAAATTGATTTCACAAAATAACATTTTATAAATTAACAACATGTCTTTGATGATTGTATCTACATGTTAAAAAAAGGAAAGAACGATAATTATTCCGAATTTAACGTAAAAATCGGATTATTGTTAGTTGATTGTATAATATCATATATGGGTAATTTATATCTATAAGTATTATCTATAGGTACTTATATCGATATTAAGAAGAGGTAAAATTTGTTTGTTTGTATGTAGAGGGTCTCTGGAACTATTGAACCGATTCAAAAAATTCTTTCACTAATATCTTTTTTTTTTCTTTTCTTTAAAAACATTTTATTTTATGTTTTTAATTTAATTTTGTAATTTTAATTTTGAATTTATTTATATTATTTAATTAATGATTTTTATATTTATTTATTTATTGTGATTGAAATAGTCATTTTATAATTTTATTTTATAAATCAAGTGTTACACATATTATGATCTCAAATGGATTGAAATAACTAAAAATATTAATGAATTACCTGTTCATCGACACTTTGCTGGCTGGGCTAAATCACCAAAAGAAAAGCAAATTAATTTACCTTGTTACTATCCTTATATACAGGATAATATTTTTATGTAGTGCGCATAATTTGTAGAGTGATTCAGTCTGTGTTCCTAAATGCAACTGCAGTATTGGTTGGGATACACTTTAAAACAAAACTAAAATTCGACTTAGTATGGGGGACATGCCTAAATTACAAGCGCAAGCCATAAAAATCAAACTTTTATTTTGTTTTGGAGTGAATTTTTGTACCTACTGCGGTTGCATTTGGGAACGGACACTGAATCATTTTGCAAATTTTGAGCACTACATTAAAAAAAATCCTGTATATGGGTTTCGTCACTTACAAAATCTAGTGAATTTAAAAATAAATCTTTTGCACGTTACGAATTTGCGAAACATGAAAAAGAAGGAGATGACTGTCTCTCTCTATTCTTAAAAGATGTGAAAAGTAAGCTTTGAGCTTACGTTATTATCCCCATTTTAATAATTTTCTCCTGGCCATCTTCTAAGAAGAAGGACACTTAGCTTCGTCCGACGTGCTTTTAAACTTACATGATAGCTTAGCAACAAAACCACCCAATATTTTTTTGCGGCGAAATTTTTGTACTCTGTCTAAACATTTCAGTACAGTCAGCAACAAAGGTAGATAAACAAAGTTTTTTGACTATGTTAATATAATTTTTGTTATGTGATTTCTATAGAGTCTACGGGCAGCTATAGGTACCTAATATTGTAAATATCATTCGGAACGAGATTGTATTCTTTTTTTTAAATATTTATTTTAGGAACTCAACCGTTAATCGACTATATTGCTGTAAAAATTGGCGCGAAATATATATTTTTAAACTTACCGAAGCAGGCGCAGCTAATACGACAGCGAAGCAAAGGGAAAAGAGGATTATCCACCTCATGTTTACTGTGAGCTCAACGAGACGCTATGGAATAAATCTCCTCGCACAGTATATATAAAAAACCAGAGAATACCGTAAATAATCAATGTTAATTATTGCACGGTTTTGCTTAATCGAGTGTGAAATCTCCCCACGATTGTGAAAAATAAAGATTTTGGTGTGTTTTGATTTTTAATTAATTGTTGTGTTATTAAGAATTCAATTATACTGTTATTAGTTATGAGGTTTTAATTATTTTTTTGTGATAATCTTAATGTTGGTTTTTTTTTAAATATCGATATCCTAAAACTATGCCGTTGCTACGCCATTCAAAAGAGGCTTTTCACACCATAGAACTATATAACACTTTTCTTGATGTTAATCAACATGGTTGAAAAAGGGATAATCTAAGTGATAATCACTCGTAAAAATCACTAAATTAACACTGTGGAATAGCCATAAACGCGATACAGTAAAAATTAGCACATTAAAGTATATTCGAACAAGACGTCTTTTCACTCACGCGCATAGTTTGAGAGTACCTTTCTAGACCTTTGCAAACATATTTATGCCTTGACCGAATGTTCTAAATTGTGTATTAATTTACATGGACATACTTGCTAATATGTTGTGTAATTATGTACATAACACAATAGTACTAAAATGTGCAATTGTATAGTACATGTAACCTTGACGACTTTGATCCTCGGTTCAGAGGTGCTACCATTTGTGAGTTGGCATTGGTATTCTCAGGGGTGGAAAACATGTTTTTTAACCCCCGACAAAAAGAGGGGTGTTATAAGTTTAACGTGTCTGTCTGTGTATCTGTGTATCTGTCTGTGGTATCGTAGCTTCCAAACGGATTAACCGATTTTCGTTTAGTTTTTTTTGTGTCATAGATAATTTTATCCCGAGAGTTCTTAGCCATGTTTCATGAAAATCTGTTCAGCCGTTCAAAAGTTACAGCTCTTTTTCTAGTTGGAGTCGGGGGTTTTTGACGGTTAGGTTATTGAGTATATAGTGCGACAACGATAACTTGTCGGTTGACTAGGGCTGCCATCCGTCCGGATATCTCCGGATTTGTCCTAGTTTTAAGCGTCCGGGGTGCGTCCGGGCGGGCGGGCGATTTTCTACACCATCCGTGAAACCTACCAACATAAACTTAGTATGTAAAGTAAAGATCATTCTTATGAGAGTAATGTCCGAACTTTAACCTTTTCCCTTGTGGTAGAGCCTACCTGTAGTCAATAACTGACTACAGCTCGTAAATGGGCTGGCTCGACCAGGGAAGTACTACATTCTCACAAAATACTAGCGTAAAGTAGCATCCTGCTGCGTTTCGCTGGTAACTGAGAGGACCGGAAGCCCAACCAACCGAAAAGTCGTCCAAATAAACAAGAATGCGGACACCACGCGCACGCAACTTTTCTGCCACCCAGTTGGTTACCGCTGCGAATGTCCGGGGTGCTGAACAGAGGCCAAAGGGAAGTGCTGTTAGCTGTAGTATTTCTTGGTTGTAGATGATTCTTAGAAACCGTCGGTGTGATCTTGAAATGGGCAGGTGGAAATACGCTTGGTGTAAATCTATTTTCACAAGCCAATCCTTTTGTTGTAAAAATTCTACTACATATATCTGGGATATCAGTTGAAAATGTTTTACTATTACATGCTGATTTAGTCCCCGCAGGTCGAATATGGGTCTGGGGCTGCCATCGGATTTTTTTACTAGAAACATTTTTGAGTGCACCTAGAGTCTCGACATTTCATAAGTGCCTGTATCTGGTTTACATGAAATAAAGATCTATTCTATTCTATTCTATGAGTAGAATCCTGGATTCACCTTGTTTGGCCTTTCTAACACCTTCTGCTCTTTTAAGTTCTTTATTACCTCTGTCATTGAGGAGAGGGGTCTCCTCATCCTAAAATCCTAAACCATCCTAAAAGGTCAGCAACGCCTCGGTGACTCCTCTGGTGTTGCGGATGTTCATGGGCGGCGGTGATCACTTACCATCAGGTGAACTGCAAGCTCGTTTGCCTGTTTATAATATAAAAAAGCTCCAAACCCCGGAGTATTTTTGCCTATTCATCTTGGATTCGTGATTTTGTTTATGTCTAAACTACCCTTGGGCTGATATTCAGAGACGACAGAAACGATTCTAAGCGTGAACTTACGCTTCCATCTGTCAAAATTTGTTCGTAAGTTTGACAGATGGAAGCGTAAGTTCACGCTTAGACTCGTTTCTGTCATCTAGGTGTCTTGATATGCGCGCTGATTTGCGCTTGATAGGAGCGTACGCGACGTATGTACAGTCTGTCAAGAAAGTCATGAAAAGGATTTTGAAGGAACTAAAATTCTTCTTCGCTCGCAACCCTAAATAAGTACCGTAGGAGTCAGTTTGGGTACAACGATGTGTTTATTTTACTATTCTGTGTAGATTTTTTGTGATAAAAAAATGTTTTCGGCATTAATATATTAAAAATCAACAAGAGAATATACAAGTGGCGCCCTCAATCCTTTTCATGACTTTCTTGACAGACTATACTCGTATGTGGAAGTGGAAGACGGGGTGTGACAAGTTATGGTGGTCAAGTAGTACTATCAAAGCCGTTTGGTTCAAATAACATCTCTCTTACTCTCTTACACAGACAGGCCGGTATAGAGTTGGAAATGAAACTTATAAAGCGGCTAACTGCTTGACCAACAGTAGGTGTAGGTATAGTGTTGCTTTTGTATGAATAATAATCCATTATCGTCCTACTGCTGGCATGGGCCTCTTTTCACCACGCTGGCCTGGTGCGGGGCGGACTCCACAGACACACCATCGAGAATATTTTGGTGTCGTCTCAGTTGTGCAGGTTTCTCATGGTATTTTCCTAATAAAATTCTGGTCTACACAGGACCCTGAATGAAAACATGAAAATTAACGCTGCGATCCGCAATAATTTAATTAACAAAGCTAATTCTGTAAAGCCTTTGTTCAACTTTGTTTAAAATAAAAAGTTACAGGGATTAAATGAACGTAGCAGACTTTCTGTTTAACAAATGAGTTGTTATTTGTTTCGTTTAGAGCTATTTACAGTGAAGTAAAGGCTATGCTTAAACAGAACGTTTTTTTGTTATACCTAATAACGAGCTTTTAACAGCATATAACGTTTTTTTGTTTTAATAACAAGCTTTTAGCAGCAATTAATTTGTATTGTTTGTATGTCAGCGGGTTCCTATGTATTTGTTGCAGGGAAATTACGAAACCAGGATCACCACGAAATCACTGAAGATGTCCAATATTCGTCAATATCGGGGTCTGCCGACACGATACTATTTCAACGTCATGTTTATTTGATTAAAATTTAAAAAAAACAAGACATAATCCACCGTAATAGAATGGCATCCCGATATTCAACATCTTCCGTCATTTTGTGGTATTCTTAGGGATTTCACGGAATCTCTCATATTTTAATTTCCCAGCGACATAATTATTATGTATTTCATTCCTTCCGAATTAGTAATAAGTTTTTATCCTGTCTATCTATTTATTGCCCTGAGATTTTGCGAATTCAAATAAGAAACAATGTACTTTGTGTTCTAATTCAACGTTAGTAGCTTGGAATTATTATTAATATAATTCATCTTAGGAAGATCCATCTCGCCCTATCATATTCAACCAATCAATTAACTCAGCCGAGCGCAGTCCACTGTTGGGCATAGGCCTATCACATTATCTTTTTCCTGTATCACATTATCTTTTCGAATAGTAACTGGTGAGCATTAATAAGCACATTACCTAGGAAAATTACCACAAAATATTTTTAGGATTCCGCTCAATTAAACTGTAGCTTGACTAGTTTGTGCACACCAGGTTATACATAGATACCTATACAAATCTGCTAAAGCTTACTATATAGAGTCTTATTTTATTAATGCAAAATATTTTATGAGGCAAAATGTGTAGGTTACAAAGACACATTTTAGCAAAAAAAAAGAAATTAAAATAATATTAATATTATTAATTATTTTCCTTTCTTTATTCCTCTATGATTATGAATGGCACTAAGGTCATGAACTTGACTACATGACCCTGGCGGGCTCGGATACTCTGACACACACAAGCATCGCGTCGCTGCGCCGCGCCGCCCGATCATAATGCCTACATAACCGAATCTACTGCAGCTTTAATTTTATATTTGAAAAGAATTTGTCTACGCAAACGCCTACCAAATTGTGCACATCAACGTGTAACGCTATTGCGACTTATTAGTTTTATGTTTTTTCTTTTTTATACTGAGTCTACCCTACACTTTTTACATTATAATTAATAAATGAATTTCATCGTAGCAGCAACACGTATTTTATTAAAACCTTAAAATATATCTGGACAAATCCCGAACATGGTCCTATCGAGCCTGGATTAGAAGATATTACTTCGATCTGCGGTAAAATTTAAGAGGATTTGAAGATAATCGGTGGATTGCAAGAATTATAACCTACGCTGGGTGTGGTCGTGCAGTTTTGCTGTGTCATTCGGAAAAATCAGAACATTCAGTGGTCTGGATACTTACCGAGCCCTTATAACAGGAACCTAGCGATAATTAGTTCCACCCAACACTCTAAAGGTAGTATAAGTGTAAAATCAGCCGTTTAGAGAAGGTTAGTACCAAGTGTTATCGTTACTTTGTATTTAGACCTTTAATTTATTCAGGTTACGTATTTAGCTTTAAACCTTATAAAGAGTAGTTATTTCTATAAAAGTAACTACATTACATTCGCTTTATTAGGTTTCAAGTAGTAGGTAATTATTACTGAGTCAGTTACGTAATCTTGTATGTTACTTCTGGTCAACGATTGCATTGTATATTTAACACATTAATTTAGGAAAGGTACCTACTAAATTCGGTTGTATTAATAATACGGGTTGTTTTAATATCTATATCAAGATTTAAATGAATAAATTGTACCTACTTATTCATATTAAAGTTACTGGTACCTACATTTTAATTTAGAAGATTTTTACAGGCTACTTCATTTGTAATAGTAATTGTACAGATTGATAACTTTTGTTTATATAAATTCCAGGTTGTCTGTACGCCAGTTTGCGCAATGCCAGAGGATAAGGAATCCATCAGGAAACGAGCAAGTTACAAGGGACGGGTAACAGTGTTTTCGAATTATTTAAATTCACTGGATCCTGCTTCTTTAAGTCCCTCCGAGGTAAATGAGTTGCAATTACGTATAAATAAGCTTGATTCGTTGTATGGTCACTATGACGAGGTGCAGCTGTCTTTGGAGTGCAATACTGATAATCTGGATGGTCAGTTGTTAGAACGTAGCGAGTTTGAATCTTTTTATTACAAGTGCCTATCTCAAGCTCAAAAGATCCTGGCAGATTGTGGGAAAAGAGATCAAACAATCAGTGAGGTAAGTTCACGTTCTAACAATCATAAATTTGTTAAATTGCCGACTATCCAGTTGCCTAAATTCAGCGGTTGTTATACAAACTGGTTAGAGTTTCACGACACTTTTGTCAGTCTCATTCATTCCAATGACGAGATGAATGAAATTAATAAATTTCATTATTTGAGATCATCTCTAGAAGGATCCGCTGCTGTGGTCATTAACTCGGTTCAGTTTTCTACCTCTAATTACGCGGTAGCTTGGAAGCTGCTTTGCGACAGGTTTGATAACAAACATTTGCTTATTCAACACCATGTTTCTGCGTTATTTAATTTAGACACGATTAATAAGGAGTCTTCGGCTAATTTAAAGGATTTAATTGATGTAATTAATAAGAACTTGCGTGTATTGGAGTCGCTTAGCGAACCAGTCAATCAATGGGACACACTTCTCATTTATATCATTACACACAAACTAGATAACAAAACTTACCGTGAATGGGAAGAACATAAGGGTCGCATGGATAAGGACTCTAACATTACATTTAAAGTGTTCATTACATTTATTAAGAATCGCGCTGAACTAATTGAGACATTAGAACTGTCAAATCCGGTTAATAAACACCCAACCACTGTTAAAAGTATGAGAGTTAAGACAATGATGATAAAGGATTGTAATAAACATAATTCAGACGACACTAACAATAATCAGACAAGTTCTGGTAATTTAAAACTCAAGACTTGTCCTAGATGTAATGGTGACCACCAGTTAAATAATTGTTCACAGTTTTTGGCACTAAGCAATGAGGCACGGTTACAATGTTTACCTAACTACAAGATATGTTTCAATTGTTTGTCTTCAGGACATTACGCTAATAATTGTAAAAAGCCTGGTTGTAAAATCTGTCGCCGCAAGCATCATACTCTTGTACATGTCACGGACTTCTCAAGGTCAAAGTCAGCGTCAACTGCTACTGCGGCGACTGGCAGTAACGACAGCGGTAACGCCGCGTGTGCGACGACGTCGTCGGCGACACAGCCCGCCCATGGCGCCGGTTTATCACTGTCTGCAACTGTTGAGCTAGGTGACGTATTGCTCTCTACTGCATTAGTTAAGATTATGGGAAATAATAATCGTGAATATATTGCACGTGCGGTGCTCGACAGTGGTAGCACGTCGTGTTTGTTGACTGAAAATATGTACCAACGCTTAGGTTTACCTGCAAACACTGTAAACAATTCTATCCTAGGGATTAATAATTCGTCGTCACTCATTAATAAAATGTGTCTTGTGTCAATAAAATCATTAAATGACAACTTTTCGACGTATATTAACTGTTTTGTGCTACCATCAATTACAGATAATGTTCCTAGTAGACATGCAGATTTGTCAAGGTTTAAGCTCCCTTCTAACATTTGCCTGGCTGATCCTAAATTTCATTCACCGGCTCCCATAGATATTTTACTCGGTGCTGACATCTTTTGGGATTTATTGGGATCACAGAAGATAAAACTAGGAGTTGGGCAACCATATCTTTGTGAAACAAAGCTAGGATGGTTGGTTTCTGGTCCAATTAATAGCGGCAATGCATCAGCATCGCATAAAATAGTTAAATGTAATTTTACAACTGTGATCTCAGACAAAAATGATGATTTAAATAACAATATAGACCATCAACTTACACGGTTCTGGCAATTGGAAGAGGTATGCGCCACGAGTACGTCACAGTATTCTTCAGAGGAGAGATTATGCGAGGAACATTTTACACAAAATACTACACGTTTAGACAATGGTCAATTTTGCGTAAAAATTCCGTTAAAATATTCACCTGACATATTGGGTGAATCTTTATCAAGAGCTAAACATTGTTTCTCGTCATTAGAGCGTAGATTTAAAGGTAAACCTCAACTGTGCGAGTTATTTATGGACTTCATTTCAGAATACGAGGCGTTAGGTCACATGTTTAAGTGTAAAAATGTCAACGCTCACGCGCATTATATCCCTCACCACGGAGTCCTGCGCGAAAGCAGCACCACTACTAAATTAAGAGTTGTGTTTAATGCTAGTAGCCCGACTACTACTGGCATTTCTTTTAATGACATCCAGATGACTGGACCTGTCATACAAGATGATCTTTTATCAATTCTGTTGCGTTTTAGACAACATAAATATATAATCGCCGCTGACGTGGAAAAAATGTATCGGCAGATAGTTGTTCATCCAAATGACAGATATTTGCAACAGATTGTATGGCGTGACAACCCTTTAGTCCCGCTACAAACTTATCAACTTAATACCGTGAGTTACGGCACGGCTAGCGCTCCATTTCTTGCAATAAGATGTCTCAAACAGTTGGGTTTAGAGTGTGATGATAAGAAAGTCGCTGAAACTATTCTTCACGATTTTTACGTGGATGACCTCCTCTCGGGTGGGGATGACCTAACCGAGGTCATAAACTTACGTCATAAGGTAATTTCAGTTCTAGCTTCAGCACAAATGAATTTGAGAAAGTGGAAATCGAATGATATACGATTGGTGACTGGGTCTGACGTTCCACAATCTTCACTAGATTTGAATATTGGAGGATTAGAGTCAGCTAAAACCTTAGGCCTCGGTTGGCAGTCATTGTCTGATCAACTTTGCTTCCCTATTAGTGAGCCGATCACATGTTGTTACACAAAACGTGACATGCTTTCAATTATTTCGCAGATATTTGACCCTTTAGGTCTTCTGGCTCCTTTTGTCATAGTAATGAAAATGTTACTTCAGAAATTATGGCTGCATAAACTGTCATGGGATGAACCGCTATCGCAGGACATCATTAAGGTTTGGTCTGAATTAATTATCAAACTGCCACAATTAAATAATATTCAAATTCCACGTCATGTTATTATCGATTCATTTAAATTTATTGAGTTTCACATTTTTTCTGATGCGTCTGAGCGAGCATATGGTGCGAACCTATATGTTCGTAGTGTCAACGACAAGGGCGAAGTTCTAGTGCGTCTATTGGTAGCTAAAAGTCGAGTTGCGCCACTTAAACCCACAACTATACCTAGACTTGAGCTTTGTGGTGCCTTGGTTGGAACACGTATCTATGAAAAGGTGGTTGCTACTTTACGAGTGAGTGCTAGACGTACCGTTTTTTTGGACAGACTCCACTATCGTTTTAGGGTGGTTAAAAATGTTACCAAATAAACTGCAGCCATTCGTGCGCAACAGAGTTGCTGAAATTTTAGATAAGACTGGTGGCTGTGAGTGGAGACATGTCCCAACTGACCTAAACCCCGCTGATCATATATCTCGTGGAGTTGATATAACTTTAATGTCCTCTTTACACGATTGGTGGTACGGTCCAAGTTTTTTAACTAAAGATATATCATTCTGGCCTTCTAAATTTACACATTTAGACTCAGAAATATCATTATTACCTGAAATAAAAACAAATGTTACGTTACACGGGATGATTAATAATGATGGCGTAGGATTAATTAATTTTAAACAATTTTCAAATTACTTACGTCTTCAGCACACTGTAGCCTATGTTCTACGTTTCATTGACTTATGTAGAAAGAAATCAATTAGAGGCCCTCTGAAAACAGAAGAACTAAAAAATGCTTTGGATTTAATAATTCGGACATCTCAAACCGAATCGTTCAGCGAATATCAAATGTTAATTAATAATAAAAAATTATCTGCAAAAAGTCCATTGCTTAAATTTAACGTTTTTCTTGACGAGAATAAAATAATGCGTGTTGGAGGTCGGCTCCATAATTCAAGTTTCCTTTATGAAAAGAAACATCCTATCCTTTTACAGTCATCTCATAGTTTCACAAAACTACTATTTGATTATGAACACCGAAGGTTATTACATGCTGGGCCACAGTTGCTATTGGCATCAATAAGAGATGAGTATTGGCCCATAAGAGGGCGCAACTTGGCTAGAATGTGCTGCCGGCGATGCGTACGTTGTTGTCGTATTAAAGGTGAAACTGTAACACCTAAAATGGGTAACTTACCACAGCAGCGACTTCTAGCAGGTTTTCCGTTTAAAAATATAGGTTTAGATTATGCAGGACCTATTCAGTCTGCTGTTCGACAGGGTCGAGGTTGTAAATTGGTCAAAGTTTACATTGCTATCTTTGTTTGTTTTGCCACTAAGGCAATCCATCTTGAGTTAGTCGGCGATTTAACAAGTAATACTTTTATCATGGCATTAAGGAGATTTATCTCTCGTAGAGGGAAACCTACTAATATTTATTCGGACAATGGCACCTCGTTTGTCGGTGCATACAACGAAATTTCTAAGTTTATTAAGGCAAATTGCGATTCGTTATCTGAGGAGATGGCTAAAGAAAGCATTAACTTTCATTTCATACCTGCATATTCTCCTCATTTTGCTGGTCTTGCGGAAGCTGGCGTCAAGTCAACTAAATATCATTTAGTCAGAGTGTTGGGCCTTTGTAATCTCACATACGAAGAACTATATACTATGCTAGTTCAGATTGAAGCAGTCTTGAACTCCAGACCACTGACACCGATATCATCAAACCCGGAAGACTTGACGTCCCTCACACCAGGACATTTCCTGATTGGACGTCCAATGACATCTCTGCCCTCACCTGATTTTCAAGATCGACCCACGAATTCCTTGACTCGATTTCAACGCGTTGAACAGTTACGACAACATTTTTGGACGAGGTGGAGTAAGGAATACGTATCCGAACTTCAGCTGCGTATTAAATGGCGATCATGTAAGGGATCTCTGAAGCTGAACTCCCTTGTAATCCTAAAGGAAGATAATTTGCCACCTCTCAAGTGGAAGATGGGTCGAGTCGTCGCTGTGTATCCAGGTTCTGACGGCATAATCAGAGTAGCAGACGTGAAGACTTCTAGTGGTCTGCTACGCAGATCATTCAGCAAGATTTGTCCACTTCCTAACTACTCTGAGGAAGAAGAAGATTGTTGAAAGACAGGCTTTCAACGCCCGGGGGTATGTCTACGCAAACGCCTACCAAATTGTGCACATCAACGTGTAACGCTATTGCGACTTATTAGTTTTATGTTTTTTCTTTTTTATACTGAGTCTACCCTACACTTTTTACATTATAATTAATAAATGAATTTCATCGTAGCAGCAACACGTATTTTATTAAAACCTTAAAATATATCTGGACAAATCCCGAACAGAATTCTATACCATTCGTAGAGCCTAGCTTAAAATATTTTGCATTATTAAAATAAGACCTTATATATATAGGTACCTACATATTTCTGTCTATCAAAATCTTTAGAAAACCGTTACATTTATTTGGAAAGGTTACAAAGTCAACATTATTCAGAATGGGCGAACCTTTTAACGGTTGGAGCAAGTTTTATGATTCAGAATTTTATTATCGTAAATAATCTAGATTTAGCTTTGACTTTCGCTTTTGACCTGAGCAACAGTCCCAAAAGACTGAAAAGGGTTAACTTTATTCTTCTAGCTGATGCCCGCGGTTTCACCCGTGCGTTTTATTTTTATTAAAATAATATACAGCCTTTATCAATCACGGGTAGTGAAGCTTTCTATTAAAATAAACAATAAATAATTGAGTTCGAACCCAGCTTTTCGAATTGTGCGGATCGTAATTTAATTATCACTTGCATTAATGGTGAAGGAAAACATCATGAGGAAACCTGCACACCTGAGAAGGCTTCATAAAGTTCTCGATGGTGTGTGTAGTTCGCTAACCCGCACCAGGCCAGCGTGGTGGACTAAGGCGTAACCCTTCTCATTCTGAGAAGAGGCCCGTGCCCAGCACTGGGACAGTAATGGGATGGATTTAATAAGCTTTCTATTAGTGAAGAATTTATACAATCGTTTTAGTAGTTCGTTCCAGAGACTACCGGTTCACAATCTGATCCGCAAATGTATTCGAAAATTCAGAAACTTTGTGGGCCGGGTTAGATCTTCTGCATGGAAGAGAAGCGTTCAACCGCTAAGATTGTCACTGTTTGCCGACAAAATCCAGCTCCTCGGTCCAATCCGAGGGAGCCGGCGGTGGAGAGGGACGATCCCGGACCACTGGAAAGAGCGTGTTGATCACTCTCTCCAGTAGATCCGGGGCCATGGTCTCAGTGACCGGGGGGACGTAGGGGCGGAGTTTTCCCACCACCATACGGTATGGTCTCCCCCACGGATCTCTGTCCAGTCCCTCCAGGAGCTCTCTCCAGGACCGAGCCTTGGCATCAGCGATGGCATGCTGCAATGCCATTGTGGCCACCCGATATAGGCGATACGCCTCGGCTGTCTCTCCGGCTGTAGCACTTCTTCGGCGTCGGCATCGGGTGTACCGGCGGCGGGACGAAAGACAGACCGCGCGAAGTTGCGCGATCTCGTCCGACCACCAGTAGACCGCCGAACGCCGAACGCGCCTGGCCCGGGGCATAGATGAGTCGCACACGTCATCGCCTCCCGGAACCAGGACGCCTCATCTTCTGGATCAGGCAAGATCTCTTCGGAACTTCCATCCTCTGATCAAACCGCGACGTTGGCAGCTGCGACGAGCATGTCTCTGTCGAGCTGTTTGAGGGCCCAACGCCGCGGCTGTGGGCTAGTGCCAGGGCGGCTCGGACTACCCGGGGGGCGGAGGGCCACACCGAATACGATGTGGCGATGGTCCGAAAGCGTGACCATCTCTTCCGCCACCCTCCAACCCGACACAAGGCGGGAGACAGAAGGAGTCGCCCATGTTAGGTCCACGACCGACTCCCCCTGCCACCGAACACATGTTGGCACGGACCCCCGATTTAAAAGTCGGAGGTCAAGCGACGCCGCCCAGTCCTGCAAGACGTCTCCCCTCGGCGCGTCCCTGGCGCAACCCCAAGCTCTAGAATGAGCGTTGAAGTCGCCAAGGACGAGCAATGGACGGGGCAAGCATTTACATCGAATACTGTTAGCTACCCCGTCCAGGTATCTCTCGTAATCGGCGAGAGACACGTTTGGGGAGACATAGCAGCCCACTACGGCCAGAGGTCCCCACTCCACCGCGATAAAGCCCTGCCCCCTATCTAGTAGGGAGCAGGGCGGCCCACCAACCTAACTAACCTAACCAAACCTAACATAACCTAACTTTTTTTTTTTTTGATTATCGTGTTGTACACTCATCATAGGGCTGTTCTCCGCCTGGAGGGGTGTGCCGAACTCCTCGGTAAGAGTCCGGCACACGCCTCCAGACGGAGAACCTAAACCTAACCTAACCTAACCTAACCTAAACGTAACCTAACCTCTAAACAATATTATAATCATAATTAATAAATATTTGTAAATACGGAAACCGTTTTCATATGCAAAAATAAATCGAAATAAAAAATTTATCTATGAATTCAAATCTATGATACAGTCTCTGAAACCTAGTACATAGTTAGCGAAATCTAGCACATACACCCAATTCACGCTAGTTGACTAGGAGTAGGTATATCGATGGGCCGATATTATTCTCCTCAAAATTGTCCTCAAAAGTATCAACACATAGATGTTAATCTATGTGTCGATACTTTTGAGGACAATTTTTTTTTTTTATACATTCATCGATGTTTTCCCGCTAATCTACCATCGATGAATATCGATCATCCCTACCAGATAGACACAAATAAGCTAATATTAGAGTCAAATAAGGAGCCGGTAGTCGCAAAACAAGCAAGTTTCTCAGTATTGAAAATGTGCCAAAACACCATGTTCGCGCTCGATTTCGACTTGGCTGCCATAGAATGAATTAAATAATACCCCAAAAGCTCTCACATGGCATAGGTTTCATCACTGTTGAGAGTTTGGTCCAGATTCCATACAAATTTGCCCATGGTCCTTTACAATAATATCTGAGGATAGTATATCATAACGTGGGTCATATTATTAAAAACAATCTATTTCGATCTGAAATTGAATTTGATTTCCAATAATTTCGCCATATTGTCATTATAAAGCCAGGTGGCTTCAGTCGAGCGAAATGACGTCACAACGCCATTTCCCTTATCACGAACATAAATCTAAATTAAGTTGCAAATGAGAAAGAAATTAAAAAGATCTGTATTTTAATATGACGTGAACATTACAACGCGCGTCCGTGTTGAATAATTAATTAATTTCTATTGAATTAAAAGAACAAGGAACCATTTTAGTTCCCGTGTTTTATATAAATTGTTAATTTATTTTTAGAATTCCGTGTGAATAAAATTATTGTTTCGAGCCTTCTTGTGTGTTTTAGTTTTAATAACGAAGTAATATTACATAAGTTTTTAAGAAGGATTTAATACATTGAACCTAGAAATCAGATTAGCAGATTTTGTAACTGAGAAAAAAGTTATACTTTTGGAATTTAGAATGTGATTATTACGGATTTGTTTTTTAGAAGAAAAATGAAGAACCCGAAACACAGTGCCCATCTGTGAGATCCAAAAAGTTCTCGATTGTGTGTGTATTCTACCAACCCACACCAGGCTAGCATGGTGGACTACTTTCATCTTTCAGAGGCAGAAAGGAGGCCACGATAAGATTTTTTTTTTTATGCCGAACTCTTTACCTTACTTACATAGTTTGGTAACCAGTCGTGGGTCTGTTCAGTACCTAGTAACTACTAACTTGTGGTTATCACGCAAACCGGTTTGTGAAAGATGACTTAGGTATGTATGAAGTCGCATCAAAGTTAAACAATCACATATTTTTATAAAATAATTACTCAAAAACAAAGCTTTTAACGCAATATTTAGATCATATCCAGAACGCCAGATAAATATGAACTACTCATATTACTTTTTTGTAGGAAACTGTTTGATATCCTTGTGCTATACGTGTTGCAAAACTTGAATTCTCGACGAAAATAATTATTACCCAAAATATGGGAATATAATCTATAATGACGACGTATTTTCCTCGGAAACGCAAAAATATCGTTCAATGGGCGACGAATTAATTAAGGGGAAAATAGATGAAGAAAAACAGGTTTTCTTTCCTTATCAAAATTAGGAACAGAAAGTTACTTAAGGTAACAGTTATAGCTTGAATAGGTATGTAAGAAAATGCTGTTTCAATTTTAAAAAAAAAGAAACGTAACGTAAGCCAATGAAGGAAGAAATCAAGCCAAAATTAAACGAGATAATCCCTAGAGATTTTTTTACATTCTCTTAAATATTTATAACAAGAATGTACGATACATTAAACAATACACTATTCACTAAATTAGTTTTTCGTACCACTTGCTCAAAAAAGTGACATTCTATGCCACAAAAAGCGAACATAACAATAGTCATTTTTAATCTGTTAAAAACAGGGAAAGAAAATTGTACTGAATTTCATTCATCCTCTAGGGGGAGAATGTGATTTAAATTTGGAATACTTACCGAAATTTATACTGAACTACATCTGTGTTTACACCATTGAGTTTGTATATAAAGCATTATAGGTACATCTTTTTGAAAAAGGAATACGCATTTATTATGCAGTTATGATTATTAAATAAAATTACGAAAACCGACGAGGCCGTATGAGCTTGATGCCTTTGCTTTTGAAACGCAAGTTCCTCAGACGCAAGAACAGAGAAATACTCAAATCAACTCATCAACAATAAATGTACCAAACAAAAATGTAACTCTCTCTATCAATAATTGGACCAATGTTTCGAATGTTAACTTTTACTTTTAATTGTCATTATTTTTAATAAATGCTTATCTCATATTATTATTGTGTTAATTTTTTCGCAAATGGCACGAAAAGTAGAGTATTTTCCTCAGTGATAAAGCTGTCTTAGTCTTGGGTGAACTTAAATCCCTCGCTACACTCAGGACTCGTCTTAAATCCCTCGCTTCGCTCGTGATTTAAGTTTTTATCACCCTCGCTACGCTCGGGAGTAAACCTCGAGTCCTTCGTTACGCTCGCGATTTAAATCGTCACCCGCGACAGAAGACACTGCTTTATCCCCTTGGTTAATAATCTACTATTATTAAAATGTAACTTTCTATAAAATACAACTAGGTACACGTTACAACTAAAAACCGTTAAGCTTTTAGCTCCATTAAAAATAATTTATTCCATTTTTCAAAACCCCGCACAAAATGGCGGCATTGACAGCTAACGTCAATTTTAATTATAGAACAGAATATTTGGCAAATAATTGCGGAGCGTATATTTAAAAATTCAAAAATAGGTACATAACGAAATCGGAGAGTTGCTCGGCGTCGGGGGAACGATCGCCCGTTGCCTAGCAACCGTCTCCGGGCGATCGTCACAGACCTATGGGGCTTATAGAAAGGGTAGACAACATTAATTTTGTAACATTCCAAAAAATGGTCTTCTATTACGACTGCTGAAAGTGGGTCCGTGATTTATTTAATTTTCAAATTAACATTAAATTAGTCGCTTGTTATCTCAGGAAACCTTTTAGGACGATTTTTTATAATGCTCTATTATTTTTTAAATTGTATTGGTCCTACACGGCTTATGTAATGATTTATTGTAATTTATCAATTTGTTCAGACATAATTTGGAGGCAGGGCAAATGTTCGCTTTTTTATTGGTCAAGGATCAATAAAATCACGAATCGCCTACCTATGCCAATGATAATGTTACCTAATCATTCTTCTTCTATGTTTTCATTCATAAAAACAGATATCTAGATAAAACTAGACAAATGTAAAGCCTAAATACAGATTAATTGATTTACGTGTGCATTTAATTTGAAATTTAAATGCGTTCCGTGACGAGGCATCGATTCATTAGAGATTAATGATGATAGGTTTTGATTATGTGTGTACGTAAGTACACATCGTACGTAAGTATCCATAGCTGAATATTTTGTAGATAGTATAGAATAATTAATTGGGAATCGTGTTTTTTAGTGGGATAAACAATATCATTTAGTATTTAAATGAACCACAATTATTGAAACAAAAATTAATTGTGACTATTTTCGGGGTAGAGGATTAATGCATTCAGAAAATACACAAAAAAAAACAACTTAACGGCTAAAAATAAACAAGTTGTTGCTTTTTATAACCGGGAACTGGTTCGGATGAAGCCTGCAAAGCAAACATATCTACCCTGAAATAATGTAACAGCTAGAAATAAACAAGTTATTGCTATTTAAATCCGAATAACTTGGTTCACGAGCCGGCAAAATCGTTTTTTCCATGTAGTAAACTATGAATTCTATGTTTATACAGGGTGTAAGTGACATCGTAACGAAAACTCATACCATGGGTTCAGTACATGATACTGAAAGACTGGGGGAAAGTAATTTGCGTCGGTCTTTTCAAAAATTTTACGATTTTGTTCGCAGTTTTTATACCTAACTAAAAAATCTGCGAACAAAATCGTTAAATTTTTGATAAGACCGACGCAAAATTCTAACGCTGAATGATCCAGTATCATGTACTGAACCCATGGTATGAGTTTTCGTTACGATGTCACTTACACCCTGTATTTGTAGCTTTTTCAACAATAATAATGCTAGCATCCATTGTCTGATGTTTCGAATCTAGATTATTGCACAAGATTTTCACTATCATAATCGTTATATACCTGTGACTATTTTCGGATACCTGACAGAAAAATCTATTCTACGGCCTCCAAGAGAATATAACTCAAAACCAAGCCCAACGCATAAAGCAAAAACATCTTGCCAGAAATAATATTTGCCATTGTTAATTTTCATTACTCTATATTTTGCGCAGACATCACGTCGCCAGCGCGAATTCTCCCCCGCCCGGCCTGTACCACGATACACATAAAATCTTTATCATATCGTATCGCTATTAATTCATCAACTCTACCGTTAAAACTCGAGGACATTATTTTATCACTTTATACGAGTACCTATAACAGTCGTTACAGGCAGTCCGCAGCCTGAAAGCTTTGATACCTTAGGGTACAAATTACCCAGTAATTGGGTGTCGGAGGTCAGATGGCAGTTGCACCGTGTATTATACTGATATCCAGCCACATCTGGTTAGACTGAGAGCTGACTCCAACATAGTTGCGAAAAGGGTAGACAGATGAGCCTAATAGTCAATGGTTGAAGTAGCAACATTGTGTTGCTGCGTTTTCTTAGGTAAGTGACGAGTGCTGGGAAGCTTTATTATTAGGTACTATAGGATTTGGTCCAATGCCGCCCAGAAATTAAACTACGAGTATGTGACTTTGGTCGCTAACATCGACATTATGTCTGGAAATCAAACTGTATTAAAATCGGCCCAAGACGAAACGAAAGTATCGAGAAAGAAAACGGTAAAGAGATGGTTTTGTCTCCGATTTTTCTATGGACAAACCCGTTTCTCCACCCTTATTCTCCTTGACGGAAGACAAAACGAAAAACCAAGAGAAACCGATAAAATAATGGTATTGTCCCGATTTTCTCTCTTCCCTTCTTGCCATGCTAGCTGCTGAAAAGAGGCCCAGCTGGGACACATAGCGCCCGAATTATTATTTATTTAATGCTCAACCGGGATTTCCTTCCCTTTTTTACAATCTGAAGTCATATTTTTACTACAATATACATTAAAAGGGGGATGTATCGTTTTTATTGTTCTCGCTTCATAGTACCGGGTAGACAGTACTATCATAATTTTATTTGGCCGCGTTTGGCCGTATATGTGAATTTCTCGTAATGTGTGTTTCACGTATGACTCCGACTTTTTAATGCTCCGTTTAAATGCGTTATGGGTTATGTAAACCAAGGTTTAGGGTCAAAAGAAGATCACCGTCCTTTTATTCTTGGAGATAAAAGAGTGTTATTGCATTTCGGGAAATTATATTTCCTTGTTGTTCGGGTGAAATATGCAATTTAGCAACAATTTATGGGTATCATAAAATCAATAGTGGTTGGTATGATATTCGCAGTTGAAGTTAAGCGATGGATTATTATCAATTTAGTAACAGTCACACATTGGATTAATTCAGTTATGATGAGTCATAATAAATGATCGTCGGATTTGGTGTTAATTTTTAAAACATCCGTTAGCATTCCATTTAGTAACGCAATAAAAAAAAAAAAAAAAAAAATATATTATTATCATCTTAAAATTATTTTCATTGCAGTATGTAACATTTTTGTAAAACTTATTTGAACGGCTCGCCGCACACAGATAAACCCTGAGTGGTTTTCGTTGTGAGGCTAAAACCAGAATGTAAATTGTGTAAAGTGTCTTAGAAATAAATATAAATAATAAATAATAATAATAAGAATTTAAATTCACTCCACATAAGGACATTAAATCGTAAAATTCGATTAACAAACCAAAGGAAATGGATTGTCGTCGCGTTTGCAAACGACGTAACTCATTGAGATATCTAAATCTTATAAAACGAGGGCTAGACTTAGGGATGTGAGATATGTCTCATTCAACTCCCGGAACTCATCGCCATCTCAAGTGGTTTCAATTACTGACACAGAGTTCTGTATAATAACGCTTAATATATATAAATAATAATTTGTCAGTAAGTGAAGATTCTTGCCGGTTCTTCTCCATAGGACCTACTGTTTGGAATCGCGCTTTACAAACTTTGCCTAAAGATCGTGATAAGTGTAAAATTATGAAATTTTTATGTAGTTCCTGTGGCTAAACTACTGATTGGATTTGATAGATTTTTTGTGTACTGTCACAAAACGTGATACTAAATACGCGGTGATAACCTCTGCGGCCTGTATAAGCTTGTCTGTGTCACTGGATTTTTCTAGAAATTTGGGTATGTGTGTAATAGTTTTAGGAAATCCGGGGGGTGGACGGACGGATACATAGTTGAAAACTTTTTTGAGGGCTCTCAAGTAGGTATGTAGATTTCTTCTTAAGGTTGTATTTTACGACGATTTCTTACTTTTGAGGGGGTGAAGTACCTATCAGCCTAAGCCCCACCCACTAGGGGAGCTCCGTTCTCGCAATTACGCAATTGACGTATCAGACTGTGTGACACACGTGTCACAGAATAGCAATATTAATTAGCAACATGCAGTATGACACCAGCAAATACTTGAAAAATATAAATCCATAATATCGTATACCCAGTGTCCTATATTACGCTAGAAAATCTGTTCCTCCGTTTTGTATTTGTAGATTTTATACCTATTTAACTATCTACTTATAAACTATCAGTCATACCTATTGTGTATGAGTTTATGCAAGTGCACATAATTGTCTCGACCAACATTGGGCATTTTCACACTAAGCCAATAATGCCGTAACGAAACCGATATATCGGCATGACAAACCTGATGACACTGCCAATGTGTGTGTAATGTTAGAAGAATAAGCCAACTCAAATCCATGCCTTGAGATAATAACCTACTCTCACCCACACCTGTAGGAGTCGTCCGTTTCCGTAGTCATACCTACTTAAGTATGTTCACAGGGTTGCTTTTTTACCCAAAAAGAAATTGCATATTCATAGATCAAAACCATATTCCTAGTTCAGATTCCTCGCTATGTATGCAGATGAAGAGCTTCAAAATTGAAAGAAAGAAAGAAAAAACATTTAAATCGGACTCCCACACAAAATTACATAAACACACAAAAAATTCAAATAATGATAACAATAACCTAACCGTCTAAATCCCTCGACTCTAACTAGAAAAAGAGGTGTAACTTTTGAACAGATTTTAAGAACCATCCCGATTAAACTAGCTTTCAATTAAAAAAAACTGCATTGAAATCGGTCCATCCGCTTTGAAGCTTCGATGCCACAGACAGACACACAGATTCACAGATACATAGATACACAGATACACATTATAAACTTATATCACCTCTCTATTTTGTCGGGGGTTAAAAAAGTCCTGCAAGAGGCCAAAGAAAGTCCCTATCTCAGCATATCCTGACAGATAAAATAAATACCGCAGCGCTGGTTTTCGGATAGGACCGTGGTGATGCCACGGACAACCACGATAACCCATAATACATAAATAAAGGTAAAGATTATAATTTAAATTGGTGAATCATTTTTCTAGTGGACTGCAAAGCCCATAAAGAAATAAAATTAAAAGAAGTAAAATTAGGTTGGGCCACCGGCAAATCGGTACCTATAGGGCCGACCGACACATTTTAAAATGTCAGCGTTTAATAAGGAACAAAATTATACAAAATCTAAGGAAACGTAGATCAGTTCAATACGAAATAATAGTAGTTTATGAAACTGTTGCATAATAGGGGGTATTAAAACATCAGTGTGTTTAAAAATCGAGCCGCAGGCGAGATTTTTAATAGTATCAGACGATATATCAAAATTATATAAGTACTATGAATATTGTTCTATAAAAGTAGGTAAATAGAATATACAACATGTCCCAAAATTCAACGATAAGCGGGCACCAGAGGGTTGACCAGCTTTTTAGTAAAAATCTTTCAAAATTTTAGGGTGAAAAATAATTTTGATTGATTTTTGTGTCAAATCTACAGGCATTCTGGGATTTTTAACAATTGTGGTGGATAGCAGTGCTACTTAGGTTGCCGGTACAAAAAGAAATTCAGAAATATCTGAAACATTGTGGTCATGGTAATTAAAAATATCTTAAGGGGTGTAAATTTTTGAAGGATTTCAATTTTTTTATGTAACTTCTTAAAAATTGAGATTTTTTTAAATTTTTTTTTTGTTCTCGAGTAGTCATGGGCTGGTCAACCCTCTAGTGCCCGCTTATCGTTGAATTTTGGGACATGGTGTATATAAAACTTCATACTCTTTGTTCTCAACACTACAAATTGTCGTACTGATTTTTCTATACTACATCCTATAAAATAAATTCTTGACGGAGATGTCAAGAAATTATTTTAGCATATTGATTTTTATAAACGAAATACTTAGATTTTCTGAATAAAAGGCAAGTTACTTATACTTCCTGTTGCTTTTTAATAATTTTTTTAATGATTTTACTGTCATTCTTTCTTTTGGTTTTGAATAAAGTGTAAGCGGAGGAAAGTCAAAAAAAATTGCACAGGTCCGACCTCGATGCGCGCCGAAACGCGACTGATTGATGGCAGAGATGACAGAAATCCCGAATTTTGTGGTTTTAATCAAATTGTGACCAATATACGTAATATTATAAAAAAATAACAACCGATTTTCGTTGGTATATTTGCGACCAATATTGTGATGTAAAAATTATTTGAAATAATATCATGTTTTAGAAATAATCTTGTAAATACTTTTTTAAAAGGGGTAACTTTGCGATTTTTTTTTATCGAGCCAACTTCGTCCAATCATGTATCGGAGAACCGTGCAGAGATTGTCACATCTTCAAGTTTGATATATATTTTTTTCGGGACAAAGAAATAAGAATTTCTATTCAAAAAATTGTAAATACAAATCGGTTTTTGCGGCATTCCTGTAAAATACCCCCTTAAGGATTTGAAAAGTCAGAGGTGCAGGCCGAAGACTGATCTCATGGAAGGCAAGCGTACAACCGCTCGGCGATCACAGCTTTTTGTTCCATCACTGAAAAAATTTTTTCGTTATATGTAACCAAAGCTTTGTCTATTAGTTACATAAATTAAATGACAATCAAACTATGCGAACACATAACAAAATCGAGTTTGAAATTACACAACTAGTTTGGTGCCTATTAAGTAGCGAGTTTTGCTATTTCAAATAAAGGGGTATGCAACCTTTAGTATGGACCCGTGGCATCATTTTTTTTTTCTTTCGCCAGTAATGAAACTTAGGTTATAATTAGAGTACTATATAAGAAGTCCACAGAAGAAAAATTAAGTCTCTAAGTCGTAACCTACCAGAGATATGACAGTTGCTATTTTGTTCAAATCAGGCGTTATTTTATGGAAAAACAATATACACCGACTTATTATGGTGAATATCGACAGTGTTTTGTTAATAACAGTGCTCAGAGGACCTTGTGGCTAGTAACATCAGCACGGGTTGATAGTTTTTTAGGTTTACATATCAAGACTCCTCCGTGCCTTTATATATACTCGTACGAACGACTATAGCAGTGGTTATAAGTTAACAGTCAAAAGCCCGAAAATCTGTTAACGATGATCGACACTGTTTTGTAATAACATCTACGCTACCAGCTCATGCAGTCCGACTCACTGCTATATCTATTTACTTACTCAGATTACCAACATTTGGATTTGGTAGCAAAAAGGCAAATAAAACGTGTTTATCTTATAAAGAGAAAAGATTGGATTTTTTGTATGTTTGTTTGTAATGTATAAACTCAAAAACTACTGGACCGATTTTAAAAATTCTTTCACCAGCAGATTGCTACATTATCTGTGAGTAACATAGGCTATAATTTATAAAGATATCACGCGGGCGCAGCCGCTGGCGGAAGCTAGTTTATAAATAAAACATCTTTATTAATTGTCACTATAATCAGTTTCATTTTCAATTTCATTTCTTATAATAATAACTAAAAATGGACCTGGAGGAGTCAAGTTTTGTTGATATCTTCCCCAGCTCATATACCTTATTATAGAAATCACGTGGCAACAAAATCCAAGTGTCATTTTCCAGACTATGCATGAACAATATTGCCCTTTTATGGCGTTTGCACCTTCTAAAAATAGGTAAACAAAGTATGATTGTCGCCTTCTATATAGAGACTGGATACGACCACGTAACAGCCAAGGATTGTGCATTATTAAATTATATCTTTCAAATGCACGTATATTTAACGTGTCCTCTCTATGTAGTTCGATAATGAACGAACCATGGCTTCTTAAATGTTCTACATAGTAGCTCTTAGCCTGACATAATTGATACGTTCCTAGTTCATGTATTATTAAGTCATCTAATTGGATTGTGGGGAAGTTACCAAGGCCAGGAATATTGGCCACCATACGCTCAAAATCGACTCGATGGTGATTGACATTTCTTTGATCCACGTAGTGCCTGAGATCTTTATGATCTTGAGTGTTATTAGTTATTACTTTTATTGACTATTGAGTCGATCAACCGATGGTCCGTTAATGGTTTGCCGAATGCATTTAACATATCAGCAGCTATTCTAAATTCATCACACAGATGACCTGCACCTCTATTAAAAAACTGACCTCTAAGTTGTCGAAACTGATTTTTAAAACTTCCATTGACAGTTCGACAACTCATGCGCACAGTGTTACCCGTCTAGAATAATTAACCTGCTGAGTATTCAATTGTGTCTCACCCACATTTTTAGAAAGAGGCATGTACGCGCGGGATTTTGCAGCTCTAAGGCCCTCCATAACATCGCGAAACCCTCTATTTAATATAAAAACATCATCTGCGTTATAAAACCGTAACTGACCAGCTCTGCCGACAACTCGATTAGCAGGTACTTCTGTTGCAAATGATACAGCGTCTTTGCCTTGCCGCCATTACGATGAACACAAATATCGCGTCACGTCACGTAGCATAAAAGATTTGTATATACAAATCAAAGTACAGTAAGCACAGCCAGGTCACACATTAAAACACGAGAGTCCAAAATATAAAACAAGCCAAGTCGTAAAGTATCGCAAACCAATCACAGAAAATGTACGTACTCACAATCCGAACACTGGAAGGTGAGTGAGTGCATCAATGTCATTTAATTACCCTTCTTTCTTGTCTTTAATAACCCGAAGGGGGTTAGGGAAAGGGAAGGGAAATTAAATGACAAACTCCGACACGACACGACGGCGACGCTGCGTCTACGCGCACTGAAATTCGTTCCAAAACCGCCTGTTATGAACAAAAGAGCAACTGTCATATCTCTGGTAGGTTACGACTTAGAGACTTAATTTTTTCTTCTATGGATTACTTATATAGTCCGTTATTTATCACCAAAGTTTCAGTATTGGCGAAAGAAAAAAAAAATGATGCCAAAAGGTTGCATTGTCCTTTGTTAATGATTAAACCAAATTCGGCTATTTCCTGAAATAACCGAACCAGTTAGGTTATTTCTTTTTTTCAGTGTTGCTTCTTTAAAGATGCTATTTATTTAAATAAGTCGTAGGCCATTCCCATAGGCGCGACCGCGGCTCGGAATAGGCCGCGTTCGCAAAAGAACACGTGACTGGTAGCCGAGAGCGACTCAGCAACTACTTAATAAAGTGCGGCCAACCACCCGCGACTAGCCGCTTAGTGGACTAACCTACCCGTCAGAAACCCCCGACTCCAACTAGAAAAAGACCTGCAAATTTTGAACGGCTCAACAGATTTTCATGAAACATAGCTAAGATGATACCCGATTAAACTAGCTTTCAATTAAAAAAATACGAAATACTGTACTGTACTGGGATGGGACACATAGTAGAAGTGAAACTTCAACGGACAATATATCGTCTACCCCCTCCACGCGGCCGTAACGCTTTTTCGTGACAGAAAAATCTATATCTAAATAGAAGTTTCACTTCAAAAAAACTGCATTGAAATCGGTCTATCTGTTTTGGAGTTATAATGCCACAGACACACTACCAACTTATAACACCCCACTTTTTTTTCGGAGGTTAAAAATTGTGTTGTGTGAAAGAATAAAATGTGTTATCATAGAGTGTGTAAAACGCAGGCTAGTTAAAAATAGCGGCGGTATAACCACATAGTTTGCTATCACTAATCCGATAGGTTTACCACACCATCGCTCACCATGCGTATCATTAGGCCTGATTAGGAGATTATTCCGGTCGGATGGGCAGCATTTGCATACTATCACCCTTTGATCCCACACGGGTAAGCAGAGTCATACAAGGTATTTTTAGGACCAAGTAATGTAACATTCACAAAAAGATTTAATTCAGAAGTGGGTACAGACTGGTTGTAGATAGGTACTAGTGATAATATTTGTTGGGATTTTATTTACAGGTAGGTACAAAAGTAAAGTGCAGTGCCATCACTGCTCTATTTATCATACCATGTACCTAGGTTATTTATCAGTAAAAGAAAGAAGAAAGAAGAAAGAAAGAAAGGTAGAAAGAAATAAAAAAAATTGCACACATGTCACCGAAATTATAATAACATGCATACTTAAAACATAATAACATAAAAAGCCAGAATATTACAAAATATTAAAACAATGAAGAAAAAAATTACAAAATGGCATTGCATAGATTCGACACGGTTGGCGCAGTGGCTAAGCGATTAGCCTTCTACGCTACGTGCCGCGGGTTCGATCCCCGCACGGAACAAATATTTGTATGACCTACAGATAGTTGTTTCGGGTCTGGGTGGTGTGTGCATGTTACATGTATGTTTGTAAACTGTAACCTCGATACAGGAGAAATTCTAGTGAGGGGCAACGTTTTTAAAAAAAATAGAAAATAGAATAGATTGACTTATCTAACTGAAATAAAACTAAATAGAAGTGTATCCTAGAGTTATTATTATTATTATTATTTATTTATCAGGCAGGCAGTTGAGACAACTGGTAAGTGCCTAAGTAATTATATGTAATTGTATGTAAGTTGAGTCCGATATCATGTCACATGTATAAATTCATCGATATTTTAAAATCATTTCGTTATGTAATGACAGTGACAAAATTATCAATGCTTAAAATCATTAATCATCACTCGATAATGACCATGACTGAATGAACGCTAGCTTCAGCTTCGGCTGTGACATGACAATGACAAGATGTCAACATGCAATGTGTGAGTGCGGTGACAGTTAGAGAAAAATCATTGATGATTTTGTCATTGTTCCCGTCATCGATATTTTTTTGTCATTGTCATGTAGTCATTGATATTGAAAAATCATCACTCAACACTCTGGCGTGTCCTTATGGGCAATTAAATAAGTACTGCATTTTCAATCAATTTCATAGCTCCTCACGCGTGCAGGTGGCAGGGCACGCGGTTCTACTATTTGGACGTAGAACTAAACAAAAAATATATTGCTGTCACCCATTCGCTTTAAAATAGGCGTGGGCAATGTGTATCATTTTTGCAATTGAAACATTTGCATCTAGCTCACTGAAATGATCCGAAACACTGATATGTTTCATTTGTATCATTTGGCTCATCGGCTCAAAGAATATAAAATGGCGTGTAGTGTAGGTACTCTTTACGGAACCGACTCAGTGATATGGATAATTGAAGTATGCAAACACTACCTTATTGTATTTATTTGATATGTAAGCGCCTAACTATGAGAGTGTGAGTGAGACACATCTCATTTGGTATCTCTTTCTGACTTGTATAGATTGTAATTATGTCACCCACTCATCCGTGGCTCGCGAGTCAGTAGTAATCTGAATCTTTCCGCGCGACGCGTCGCTTGCGAGGCGACTGAGCAATGAGCAAGAGGTACTGAGACACTGACTCAGGTCCTGTCGCTTACTGCTCAGTCGCCCCGCAAGCGACGCATCACGCGGAAAGATTCAAATCCAAATGATGCATTCGAAACGTTGTTACTGAACCAATCTTTTGTATCACTTCAAAGATCCGGATCAGTGAGTCGGTTCCGTAAAGAGTTACACACGCCTGCTTTAAAACAGTACAGTCACCCCAAAATACTGGGGATGATTCACAGTCGGCGTCTTCCGGATAAAGCAATTTGAGGCATTTGAGGGTAGGATGGGATGTTTCACACAAATGTTTGTCACAGGAAAGGGGGACTGCGTATTCCGCAATTACTGTGATAAAATGTTAAAGGAAAGTGAAGAAAATTACTTACAGTTGAGATGTATTATTCTCTTTGAAGATAACGTACCGTATCTTTTCTCAAGCAACGATCAAAATACCTTATTTGTATTTTCTTCTTACTAAAACATAGCATCAACCGATTGTACTATATTTTGACAAATATACTGATCTTTCTTTCTTTCTTTACCGGTGGGTTAGTTAAGGAAAAGGTGTACTATTGTACACCTACATTTTGCCGATGCCATTACGGCGGGAATTGTAAAAGGGAGCCCGTCCCAATTGCCATGTTTCCGGGGGCACAGTCCCAAACTCTGGGATGCTACTGAGAATTTTTCAACAGAAAAAGTTAATATAACACTTTGCCCGACCTGGGAATCGAACCTAGGATCTCACGCTCAGTAGCCGCGCTAATGATTACGACCAATCACTTTTACAAATTGTTATGAAAAATTTTAATAGCTGCCTATCGGAATTGAATAATATTAAATTCATCATTATGAAGAACCAAAACTGAATTTGCGAAACAATTTAGCTATTCCATACATTTGGTCGAGTAATATTAAATTATTAAAGTCAAAAGTCCAAGTCAAAGTTTTTTATTTCAACTGAGCCTATGCAGGCACTTTCAAAACGTCGTGATTCTAGGTATTTTATTTGTATGGAACTGCAGATATTTTGTACTATGTATGTTTGACTATGTAATGTTTAGATTTTATTTATTCTTAGCCGATTATATTTCAGCTTAATCAAGCTGTTATTGTCTATCTAGAATCAAATTACTTCTGCTGCCTAAATCTGTTGTCGAGGTCTTCGATGCGATTCCTTGGTCGAGTAGTGTTACTGAGCTTTTTCATTTGACAATTCCCACTTGTAGCTCTCATTGGAAAAACGTGACGGCGACGGCGTGATGGGATGTGAACAATTCGTTTTGAAATACTACATTAAACAATTCAAGTTCCGACTAATGGAACTTAACCGTCAAAAACACCCGACTGCAACTAGAAAAAGAGCTGTAACTTTTGAACGGCTGAACAGATTTTCATGAAACATAGCTAATTGAAAGCTAGTTTAATCAGGTACCAACCCAATTAAACTAGCTTTCAATTAAAAACACTACATCGAAATCGGTCCCTCTGATTTGGAGCTATGATGCCACAGACAGATAAAGAGATACACAGATCCACAGATACACATTACAAATTTATAACACCCTTCTTTTTTGTTGGAGGTTAAAAAGTTTGCTATAGCAAATCTTCAAGCTAGCAATAACTCTGGAGGAGGCGGCAGAGTTATGTAGGTATGTCATTTGCAGACTGCAGACCATAACGGCTATAACATTAAGTTAGGATCAAGCGCGTTCCACACTGCAAGTCTAGACTTTATTGTAACATTTGTGCAAATTATTTGAATTGCAAGGTAGAACTGTAAAAGGTTTGCTAGTTTTTGAGGTAAAGGACACCATTCCTACACAGGTTGAAAAAAAAAAGCGAGAAATTGTATTTGTAAGTTTTTTGCTTAAATATTTGGAATTATAAAGTGTAAGTTTATTATACTGGATGACTTTTTTATAGTTTGGAAAATAATATGGTGTGTTATGTACACGTGGAATGGAAGTTATACACCAGAACAATTGTTTCATACCATTGAGTTTATCCAAATAGAGACATGAAAAGAAACCATAATTTCGGGGGTGCCAACTGAAAATCAGCGCTGGGCTCTCCGCGCCCAGCAAATGCTGAGCTGGCTACCCTTTCGGCATGGGCATGCTTGACAACATAGTGCAATATTTTATGATGACTATTTTACTTTTTTTTTTTTTTTTCTTTTTTTTTTACCTTTTATATTAACTTTTATTTTATTTTTCTTTCGTGTGTTGTCACTGACCGTGCTGAATAATTTTATTTTCTTTCTTTCTTAATAGCAAATGCGCAAAAGCGCATGAATGAAAATCACGCCATGTTTATATTGTACAAAATGGGCTATAAATTAGTACCTAGTAGATATGTATTAGTAGAACAATTTCATACCTACAGCGATAAAATCATTTTATTTAATTATCTTTGCCATAGGCTTCTACTTCATTGACTTATCACGCCCTATTTTTTTCCCGACGGAAAAAATATCACTCAGTATAATTAACTTTCTGAAAAATTTACAAATAATTGTTACGGCCCCTTACAAAATTACTGTGTTCAACCGAATTGTTTGCAAGGTCCATCGCAAGACGACTTGGACGATAACTTTTATCTTTTTAATAACACTAAGAATTTTGGGCACTCTATAAATAGGACATAGTCATATTACACGATCATCCCTTTAACGGGAACGGACCCTTAAAGTGCCATTGGTAGGGGAACCTTCATCAATTATATGTCAAATAAAATCTGTGGTGTCCACATTTTCACTCATAGCGAGATTTATCTGGAATTGAATTTGTCATGTTTCGATTTCGGTGTTATTTTACGAGAGTTATTCTTATTGGAAATAGATTCTTGGATGTAACTACATAGTTTCCTCAAAAGTTTAACTATCAAAAGCGGGGATGCCATGATGTGGGTTCTATTCCCGGGTAGTGTTTCCTTTGGTTATTTGGTGTTTTTGTTGGGAAATTCTTAGTAGCAACTGGACTTGGGATTTCTGCTCGTCAGATGACAATAAGCTCGCCTCGGAATTAATAATAGCATCAGTGAAACATGGGTGTACAACATTAACAATCAACATGGTTTTGTGGGACTATGCGAATATATTTAAAAAAAAAGTTAATGGTACATTTCTGCCTAACCTCTCGCGTAATACAGGTCGTCATGATATGAGTCGACTAATTTCAAAGGCAGCAATTTGAGCTTTTTGTTCAAATAGAGTTATTGGTGGTTTTTCTATTCTATTCTATTGGTGCCGCAAAACAGATCATAAAGTTAAATAAAAATCAATGGTTTATTTGGGAATAAATACGGTGTATTTTATGTAAATTATTTACACGTATACTTTACACACTGTGTACAGTACATTATTTCTTCTTTTTAAACTCTCCTCTCGCAGGTCTGCTGGAAGATATTTCTTTAGAAATAAGCAGTACCTTAATACTTTATGCTCCTACTTTATATTTCTCATGTATTTTATGTGTGCATTCATTGTTAAATTTAAAAAAACACATTTTATGGTTTACGACATTTATTTCTCAAAAAGAAGAATACATTCCTTCACTTACTAAGAGAAACATAAAATATTCATAATAATATTGTAAATAGCAAGGAAGCGCAGGTAGGACTAAAATAAAATTGTTGGCACAGTTAATGATATACAAGTGTCGACATCAAGTGCAAGGAACCTAGTACATATTCGATATTCAATAGAAATTGAGTCGTGTTAAGTAATTTATAGTACTTTTTTTTTTTAACTTTGAATAAAAACGTTTTCTTTAGCTTAAGTATAGGTATCTAAACCGGCAATCTGCTATTAAAAATACTCATCAAAATCTCAGTATGGGATCAATTATATCATTATGGTATCAAGTACTACTTACTATTTTAAATACAAACCCGGATCCTCTTATTTTAATTAACTAATCATTCTCGAAAACTCGATGTTACGGTGGGCATCAAAAAACATTTTACGTATAACCCTTCAATATTCTCAGCGAAATACATAGAATTCCTTTACATAATATACTTGAAATATTCCAGAAATATTACCGTTTATTATATGAAACTATAGTTGACATGGCCGGGGTTGGCAAACACTTACAGATAAGAGGGTACAAGGACAAAGTGTCATTACATTGCTGTGAATCATGGGTGGCATTTATGGTCATATAGTGTATGACTTTCTATACAGGGTGGCGATTTAGTAACCTACATCTTTTAAGCAGTTGACTCATCATTATTATGGGAGCAACCCTGAAATCACGAAGAAAAAATCGCCTGTTCCATACATTATGTCGAGTTTTGTGACAAATCACATATTTTTTTCGCGATTTCCGTGTTTGTCCCATATTAAAAGTCGTTCATAATGATAAGTAGAATCAACTACTTACTTAAAGGATGCAGGTGACTAAATCGTATCCACAGTAATTTTCTATCATGCAAAAGGAGACTGACTTTTTGAAGTTATTTGCGTAAGAAAAACATCGTGAGGAAACTTACATAACTGAGAATGTCTAATAAAAGTTGTTGATGGTGTGTATATTCCGCCAACCCGCACCAGAACAGCGTGGTGGACTCAACCCTTCTCATTCTGCGAAGAGGCCCGTGCCCACCAGTGGGACAGAAATAGGCTAGATTTATTTATTATGTTTTTATTTGCTCGTTGCTTTCTTTGTTTAAATTAACATTTTTTCCCGCCGCCTTTGCTATGAAATCTAATATGGATAAAATACGGTAACCTTCCTTGAAAATTATTTATAAACTAAAAAAATAAAGGCAGTGAGATATACCTAGACTTTAATATTTCCACCAACTGAATCTTTAATTTAGTAGCGTATGATTCTCACTTTTTCTGAGACTGAATCAATACATAACAGTAAAAAAAAGAATTAAAGAAAGAAGAAAAAAAGATTTTATTGACGTAGGTATCATTTTAACCCCCGACAAAAAAGAGGGGTGTTATAAGTTTGTAGTGTATCTGTTTGTGGCATCGTAGCTCCAAAATGGATGGACCAATTTCAAAAAGCTAGTTTAATCGGGTATCATCTTAGCTATGTTTCATGAAAATCTATTCAGCCGTTCAAAAGTTACAGCTTTTATTCTAGTAAGAGTCGGAGGTTTTTGACGGTTAGGTTATTCATATTGGGACAAGTACTCGCCTCGCTTTCCCACTGAAATTTCTATAAGCCATAATTATCCATAAATGACAACCATCATAAAAAACATCAATATAAAAAGATCATTCTTTGCCGGACATTATTTATGCGCCTCCCGAAAATTGTTTATGGTCATTGGCGTTGCTTGGGAGATTTCCTAGGGGGCAGCCGGCCAGGAATGAACGTTGCATGGAAGGTAAGGATCAACCGCTAGGCTATCAATTAAAAATTCCACGATCCCCTCTCCTTACCGATCTTACTGATAAAAAGTTTAAATCTCGTGTTAAACTTGTCCTCATAAGGAAAGCCTATTACAAGATCAAAGACTATGTTGACGATGGAGACGTATGGAAGTAATTATCTTCTGCACATGCGGCTTCCCCGGTGACCTGCTGCTTCCTGTCTTCACAAGCTAATTATAATGACGCTTCCCTTGAATTCTTAATTGGGTAGCTTGAGTGTTAAGTACGTAACTACTTGTATTGTTTGAGTTATGGTGGTGCTTATTATGATCTTTGCTGTTTTTTTTTTGTAATATTGTGTAATTCAGGTTGAATTTTAGCCGGGGCCGTTCCTGCGGTTCCAGATATGACTGCAAAATTTATTTATGAAAAGAATAACCATGGAGTTTCTTGCCGGTTTCTTCTCCAGGACCAACCCACTTGGAACCGTGCACCTAGAATCATGACGTTTTGAAAGTCCCTACAAAGGCCCAATTGAAATAAGAATCTTTGACTTTGACTTTGAAGGTCGGCAGCCTTACGAAGGTTTCCCCCTCGAAAACTAAAAAAAAAGATATCTGAATGATTACGACTTTCCCGTTGTAAGTTAGTCAGAAAATAAATAAGTTAGTATACAGCGATTCGACCTGTCCATTTTAGGAGATCTTCCAAGATGGCCGCCGCTGTTCCATATTTAATTGAGGGACGGTATTACAACATAAGGATGGTTGTGTGCGAAGTTACGAATGTCTATTCTCCGTAAATTATTCTTGATTCGAGTGGAAGAAATGGACGAGATAATCTCGTATAGATTTGGAATAGAATATTCATTTTATGTTGAAAATCAAAGATAATTAGTTCTAGGTATCGGATGTTAAGTTTTATATGTGGGGGTGTATGTGTGAGAAGGAGACACATACACTCCACAAAACACATAATATATGAAATTAAAACAAATAATGTTAATTTAATACTTATGTCTCTTTTCTTCTTGTCTTAAGCGCCTATGCATGTATTCAGGGTGAGAGCCTGGTGATCTGTCACACAAGATTATTCTCATTTTTTTTTTTTTTTTTCTCGTATAGGCGCTCTTTTTACCTATATTGTATAAGTAGGTATATAATATATAGTCTCTCACAAAGGAAGAAAGGAAGAAAATGCGATAGATAATCGGCTTTCTAAAATTTTACTAGCTTAAAAATTGGTGATTTTACCATGCTAAAAAAAAAAAAAAGCTTAAAAATTGGTGACTATTAGATAGGTTCGGTAAATTCAGTACATTTTCATGGCGTTTCTATTCTCTAGTAATTGGCGATTGTACACTTGTCTGCAGGTACCTGTGGGCCGAGCACGAATGTTTTGACGTATCGTAACGTAAACGTAACCAAAAATACACGTTTAATCCATGATATTTTATTGGAAATACATGCAATATTTTTACATTTTCATGAAACAAGTGCATTTTTTGCATAAAATTGAATAAAAATGCGATAGATCCACCGTATTTTATAATCAAAATGTGCTTACGTTAACGTAACTATACGTCAAAACATTCGTGCTCGGCCCACTGGTAATCGAACCTAGGACCCCAAGCTCGACAATCGCTCTTGCAACTACGTACTATAGTATGTTATATAAGCAAGCGCGTACTTATAACAAAAGAGGCAAAATATTATAATAATATTTTATTCAGAGGGCCATTATTATCCTATTCTTATTTTTCATTCACATTAAATTACATTACAAAAGTGTGTACTGCATGGCACCAGTCATTTATAATAAAGTACCTAAAAGTTGGAAGGAACTGCCTCAATCTAGGTTTAAAAATAAACTTCGTACTTTTTTGACCGCCAGAGCATATTACAGCGTAACTGAGTTCCTTAATGAAAAAGAATTTGTGTTGACATAATTAAATTTATTTCAAGGTATCTGTATTCTGTATAATAATGCTGATTAATCTTTTAATTTCACTAACCCGAATTAACATTAGAATAAGAATATATGATATTTTTACCTGTATCTCATTAAAATTTTATAATTATTATTTTGCATGTCACGCTGTGACAAACATGTCTGCACTTAATTTATTTTGTCATCTTGTATATGCACTTGTTTTGTATGTACACACACATGTTTATGCAAATAAAGCTTATCTTATCTTATCTTATCTATTACTCTCGCAGCTCTTACCACAACATTGAATCAAGACTGTAAACTATTATTCTAAAAGAGTTTTCATGGAGTTTCTTGCCAGTTCTTCTCCATAGGACCTACTATTTGGAGCGCACCTAGAGTCTTGATATTTCATAAGTGCCTGCATCTGATTTAAATGAAATAAAGATATTCTAAAACGACACAACACGCTTGACAAAGAGATATTGACAGCAAACATGAGGCCACTGCTCATCATCAACATCATCATAACGTAATCTTCGATTCCTCTCTATCTATCGACTTACTGACATGGCTGTATTCAATCTCAATTTTCAATTTCTTTATTTATGAATAATTTGGTGCAGCGTTATAATATTGTAATGCACGCATAGGCACAATGAAATACATCCAATTTGCAGCGGATGAGCAGAAAGACCACCCACTACCGTGCTAAGAGTGAACTTGTGTTACGAGTAGCAGGAGTCCGTCCGTCCACCCGCCTACAAATAGTGTAAGTACCTATCATTACAGTTACAGTAGTATTATTTGAACAAGGAGAATCCCAAACTAGGCAAACCTGTTCATTTGGGAATCAGTACAAGATATTACAGTATTATTAGTATTGCAGTATCGCTATAATTATTCTATTTGAATTTCTGCTTGTCATAATGTACGAAAGTATTTCTTAGTACCTACTTTAGATTTCTTTGTATAACAGAGCGTATCTATGAACATCGATGGTTTAAGGCAGACATTTTGAATTTTGTAGAAACCAATACAAACGCCGTACATGTACCAAAATACTTTTGTTGTCTCCTATTTTCACGCCATCGCCCATAAAAACCATATTTAATAAAAAATACTTACCGAATCCAGCTAAACGCGCTCAGGGTAGGTCCCGAAACGGGGCCCAGTCGCCATCGCACCCTTGCACGATACACTCGCGTTCCCTCTTCGCAAATTATCCCGCGCTTTCACTATTCATTGTGTTAGTGTAATTTTGAATTTCGAACCATTTTGTGCGTGTTGTGCATTCGATATTTGGATTTTTCTACGCACGAGTATTCGTATACAGCCTATTCTGTAAGTAAACCTTTATGGTTTTTTCTTATTTTTTATGTCTGCGTTTATTTGTGAGTGCAAATCGATTGTAAGGACATTCATGTCCTGAACATTGACTTGGAAAAACACAATTTTCATGAAAAATCTATGTGAAAACCTTTTATATTATATCTTTACTGAGGAACACAATTCAGTTATTGAGTTATTTTTCTTGCATAATTTTTTCTGTTAGTTTTAAATTATAAAAACCAACAAAACGGTTTGAAATTAGCAAACGGTTTTGTATGATTTTTGCAAAATTTATGAAACAAATGACTGTCTCCAACCTTTGAGTCTAAATAATGAGGTTTTATCACGATATGTCCATTTCATTTGCTAATTTCTAAAAGTGGGTAAGCCTATTTTTGTAATTTAATGTTAGGCATTTATTTTAAGGTTGGGTTGGATGAAGTATGACTTCATTTTCTATTTTAAGTATGGATAAAAATTGGTAATAATTTAAAAAGTAATCGTGTTGACTTTTTATCCTAATTTATTTGTAATCAACAACACAAGTGAACCGCAAACTCGTTTGCCCACTAAACTATATTAAAAAAAAAAATTGTCAAGTTAAAAAAAAATTAGCACTCTAGGTCATAGAGAAATATTTCTATGCTCTAGGCATTTATGATATTTGAATTTGGAAATCTATTTCTTCTCGACGATGGAGTAAAAAAAAACTTTTGGAATATAGGTAACTCTATGGTTTTAAATACGGCATTTCTTTTAAGCGTAGAGATTTCAGTCGAAGAAAATTGAAAAGTATGTTTATCTGGGACTGATAGGATGATAAATTATGTTTGTCTAGACAAGTTGGCGACGGGATAATGACCTGTCATTTCAGCAATGTTGTGACCTCTGACTCTTCAATATTTTTCATTTTAATGACGCCACAGTTCTCGCCATCGATTTGAGAACTTCAACCTAAGTGAAAGAGATTTTTAGTATTATATTATCCTTTTTAACCGCCGAGAAATAAGAGGGGTGTTATCTGGGGTATCTGTGGATCTGTGTATTTGAGTATTCTTATTTTTCAGAGTTAATATAGTTTGTTTTTTGTGTATTCTTTCTGATTCTTTTGACACCCCTTAATTCAAATAGGCTTTAGATAAAGTATGAACAATTTTACATAAGTTCTTTTGTGGTGAAATACGAAACTCGACAATGTTTTTTTTTAAATTATTTTACTGTGGAAATCCTTATTGACCTATGGCTGGACCGCTCCTGCGCCCCTAGATATTATTGTAAATGTATTAATTTAAAAGAGTATCTATGGAGTTTCTTGCGGATATCTTCTTCAGGACCAACCCACTTGGAACCGTGCACCTAGAATCACGACGTTTTCAAAGTGCTTGTAAAGGTCCAGTTGAAATAAAAACCTTTGACTTTGAATTTGACTTTGGCTAACAAAAAAAATCGCTTACAGTTAGTTCCTACAACTTACCTCTCATAGTATGCCTTAGTAGACATAGTGATTTGTCCTTTAGTTTCAAATAAATAATTTCTCTCTATCACAATATTTAAATTAGTACTCAAAGGTAGTACCGTATTATAGCACTCGTGACAGCTGACAATAGTGTTGTGTTGTTAATAAATTATTGATAATTCTAGGGGTACGTCACTATTTCGGTGCCTACAACGATGAAGTAAGGTGTCATGGTCACGAATACTACCTATTATTAGAATTTAAATCGGAATATTTACTACTTATGTTTTTTTTTTGTAAGCTTCCGATATTTCGGCACTGTCCCCGATCCCGATTTTAATTCTAATAATAATGAAGTTAGATGTTTGTTAGCCATAAATGCGGCAAAGCTAGTACAGAAGAGCGAATGGCTGATAGATTGAAATTGATCCTTGTTGAAATGACCCTGAAAAATACAGCGAAACAGACGATTTACGAATTCAAATACAGAAATACAAGGTCATTGACTTAGTATAACGCGAGGTCCTTATTATCTTACATCAGTTTGTAAGGAAAGGGTTAAAAAATATCGAAATTCAATTCGAATTTCGAAGTGACATGTCACAATGTTCTTTTTTCCTCCCTTAGAAAAGACTAGCTGTGCTGGCATGTGTGTGGAATTAAAAAAAAGGTAATCTAAGTTACTCTTTATAACATCAGCTATCTGCCAGTGAAAGTCCTGTCAAAATCGGTCCAGCCGTTTCGGAGATTACCCAAAACAAACAGACAGTCGGAAAGAAAGGATTTTTTTTTTGAAAATTGTTTTTTTTTTATTTAGTTACCGTATATACTTTCATAATTGCATTTAGTATAAATTTGTTATTTTGACATTACAAACAGACACTTCAATTTTATTTATTTGTATAGATGACAATCTCCTATCGCCGGAGAATACAAACGCCAGCAAAACATATTGGATTGAAAATTAGGTATTAATTCTGTATATTGTGTCTCATTGTGTTGAGTCTAATTTCTTTTAGAAAGAAAAGAAAGAAATATCATTTATTCGGACTAGACATCAGACAACACAGTGCACAAACATAAAAAAGTAAAAATAAACAACAATTAACAATAAGAAATAAAATAAAATGTGCTGTCGGTATGCCACTACCAAATGGGCTGCCAACTCACCAAAATTCTAAATTCTATATTTTTAAATAGGTACCTACTATTCTATAACTGAATTTATATTTTCATATAAACTGAATTTATATTTTCATATAAATTCAGTACATTTTCATGGCGTTTTTCTCTGCCTCTTTACATGCGTCTCATCAAAATTAGAACGAATAATGCATATGATTGGTGTATGTAATAGTTCCTATTCTGTTTATGGACTTTGTACACATCAATCTGCTGTAGTACTTAGATCTAGGACACAGATTTAGGATCTCAATTAATCCTACGCCGCATCGCATAGGTTAACCAACCCAGCCTAGAGGTTGTGAAGGTTAATTAGACAACCGCTCTGCGTAAATTAGAACTGGTGAATTAAGAAATCGTAATTTTTTGTCATTATCCCTATTATAAGTTCGCCTAGTGGTCGCCCAGTGGTCGAAATTCGACTGTAAATCATTAAATTCTTAAGTTTTATTTTATTTTATTTTTTTGTAACTTTAGCTTTCTGCACTCCTTCTTCATATAAACTTTAACTATGCCAAATCTCACACTTCTTCGTGTGCGCAATATGCTTAAAAGGGGATACGAAGTTTTCTCTTCACGTATTATTAAGTATAACTGCAGGGTGCCATCTGAAAACCAGTGCTGGCTGTACCACACCCAGCAAATGTTGAGCTGGCAACCCTTTCGATATGGGCGTGCTCGTCAGTGCAGTAAAATCTACTGTATATTTTTTATCCGTGTTTGTTATTATTTCTTATTAGATATTATTTTTGTTTCTTTGTGATCTCTGTGTTTCATTTTTTTTTTTTTTTGTACTGACAATGTATGTCCTTTATCGAATAAATGCTTTCTATTCTATTCTATTCTATAATGTTAGTATGAAGTATGAAACCAAGCACGGCGCTACTAATGCCTACACTAAACATGAAATTTTCATATTGACATTATTCAATAGTCGCTAGTGATGACGACGAAGACTTGTACATGGATAATAGAAGTAATCATAATAATAATACTAAGCAATCGCATGCTATTGCTATTTATAACCGAGTACTTGGTTCGGATGGAGTCTGCAAACCTGAGGACAATACTAATGTGCTTACATGTCACACAATAAACAACAATCACATAATCAATTAAAAAAATATTATAGTTTAAAAAAAAAACTAAAGAAAACGCTTTTGTCATCCAAACTAAACGTGTATGCAAAATTTCAGCTCAATCGGAAACCGGGAAGTGGGTCAAATTTAACTTCCAAGATTTTTTTACATAGTTAGTTACAAGTGAAGCTAATAAAAGCGTTGTAAAAAGAAAGAAAAGGAAAATAAAGATTGAGCGTATCTACCAATCTGGCAATATTACAAAAATATTATTATCGTGTCAAAATAGTCCTGTCTACGTCTAAGCAAAAGCAATCCAATCAGCCTATACAAGTCTAGAATTGAACCATGATTTATGTACAGTGCGCAGAGAAACACAGACAAGTAACTCCCGCTGGATACGCTGACCGTACAAGAATAAACATTTCATCCTAGTTACTACTGGTGTTTTTGGCAACGGTATTTTATGTCCTTTTTGCCCGTACTACGAGATAATCTCGAAACGAATTATCGTCGTGATCGCTATCTTGACTTTAATTCCTATCGAGATTGGCCAAATTTAACCGGCTTACTGTGGCGGTGGAGCGAAAAAGGACAGGGAAGCCATTTTTTTATTTAACCCTTCTCTGTACTAACTACAAAACCGGGATCAAAAACTACTATAAATTAGGGTACAGGTATTGAAAAATAATGGTTACTTCTAAAAATACGGTTACCGCTATCTGGGTAGCCAAGATAACAAAATATGTTACCTCTAGGTAACCCATTTATCGGTATTCTAAAAATTACTGGTGCTATACACAGGGGCTGCCCGTCCCTTGACTTTATGCCGACGGTACCTATAAGATAGGGGTAATTTTTATTTCGGACCCGGTACTAATACCGGTTGTATTCAATTTGATGAAACTACCTTAATAATTCATAATTGTAATTAAGTTTGTGTGATGTCAGTGTACTGTTAACTAACTAACGTCATGGTACGAAAATGTATGAACAAAATTTTCGTTGGCAGCGCTTTTGCAGCTTATATTCCGTCAACTTAAAAAAAACCTTTAACTGAGACATCCTGGTACGAATAAGTAGAATTATTTATATCAAGCCTTAAACATAACTGCAATAAGAGACGCTGGTAGCCATGTTTACCTAATAAAAACTTGCTGGTCATTTTTAATTTCACGCTATTCACGAGATCAAACGTCGAGCTTCGGCCCGCCAGGCATACCACCTTGCCTGGTCGGACGATCCTCCCAGTTCAATGGAGGAACACCATACTTATCTCATTCCTCTATTTACGTCATGATACATAATTATCTCGACTGACAACAACCTAAGGAGATGAACTGCCTTACATTTGCAATTAATTTCCGCTCAACCTGGAAATAGAGCCTGGAATCTCAAGGTCGGAAAACATGTTTAAGTTTATCTTTAGTGAAACCACAGTACACATAAAACATTTGCCGGCACGTGTTAAGCAATTGACTTTCTGCCCTGTGTCGTACTCGATGCTCGCACGCAGGAAATATCAATTATATGGCCTACAGATAGTTGGTCCGGGTCTGGGTGTGTGTATGATAATAATACCCACGATACGAAAAAATCCAAAGAGCGAGGCAAATATTTGGAATAACGAATTTAAAAAAAATTGAGATAGATCTTTATTTCATGTAAACCACATACAGGCACTTATGAAATGTCGAGACTCTAAGTACGCGGTTCCAAATAGCAGGTCCTATGGAGAAGAATCGGCAAGAAACTCCATGGAAACTCTCTTAAAATAATAGATTACAATCTTGATCAGTACAATATTGTGGTAAGAGCTGCGAGAATAATATAATTTAATATGAATAAATAAGAATAGGATAATAATGATTTGCCTCTGAATAAGATTGCTATGGCAGTTACAAGCTGACCAGTCCCGACAGACGGCACCCGTTCACGAGCGTGACGCATGCGTTAGCATCGCTAAGCTCAACTATAGTGAAGGGAACTCAACGACCCGACACACAACGCCACCATCAGCGAGACATTTTAAGTGAGCATGACAGACTCATAGCACCAGACAACAGGCAGGTATTTGGTAATATCTATAACATTATTACTTGCATCATGCTCACATTTCACAAGTTTTGTATGCATAGTAAAGGAAAAACAGGCCGTAGACCTTCCTTTTTAAAAACTGTTTCTTATGTACTTTCCATAACACTCCATCTACTTGGACACTAATTGCCTGTTTTAGTACCGCATTCATACGTTCGTAGAATACCTTTAGACTTAATTCTCAGAAAAAATAACAGCGTCCTTAACGATCTAGTTTAGGCAGTTTATACTACAGCTGTAAATATTGCGGTCTCGCGTTTGATTCTCAGGTTGATCAAATAATAAACTACTAGTGGTCGCCCAGTGGTCGAAATTCGACCGTAATTTTAGTTTTCTGCACTCCTCCTCCATATAAACTGTAACTATGCCAAATCTCACACTCCTCCGTGCGCGCAATATTCTTAAAAAGGGGTATAAAGTTTTCTCTTCACGTATTATTAAATAGATTTAATAAAAAAACTTATAATTTAATAATAAAGAATTACTTTCGATATTTTCAATTTTTTCATTACTGCTCCCAACATTGTCGGTCTCGTGTCGGTGTATACAACGGGTAAGAGAAATGACCGTCTCTGCTCCATTTTGGACTCACTGGAGTTTCACTTTAAGGCGCTATGGTGACACGTACATTTTGCGAGTGAGTTCCGATCTAGAACCGATGGTAGGGTTTTCATTGCGAGTCGCTGCATAATTAATGAAAGTACATACTCGTATGATAGTACAGGGATTAAGATACCGAATTGAAATGGGAGGATCTAGAAACTGTTACTGCTGATAGCTGTTCTGATGAATGAAATACCTAATACTCGAACTACTTCATGTACCCAGATAAAAAGTACCTTATGTGTTAATTCAGGACATGGTGTACTTTTGTGCCAAATTTTATCCAGATTCGTTCCGCCGTTAAGGCGTGGTTGAATAACAAACATCGAAATTCACAAACTCACGAACTCACAATCATCCCTACTTTCACATTATCTCTTCTCTTCACTACATAGGATAAAATAAATTCGCTTTCAGCGTCTGTCTGTCGGTATATCCCCTAACTCCTCCTAAACCATGCAACGGATTTTGATGTGGTTTTCATCATCAGTTACATAATTTTTCACGGAAGCTTTATATGTTTAATACTTTGATATTTAATGTAAGGATGGCAGAGAAATTGCACCTGTGCGAATGCGGGGACGGGTTGCTAGTTACAATAAAAAATAAATATTATTGTTTTAATAGGATAGTACTAGTAGTATGGTATAGGTAGTAAGTTGAGGAGTGGATGTTTACAATGCCTGTTATGGTCATTCTGCTTTGTGGTCAAATTGGGTCAAAAGCGCCACTTCTGAGCGTTCGGTCCTGGATTTGATTTTCGGGTCGGGCAAAGTGATATCGGGTTTCCTGAATGTGAATTCTTACCTTACCTAACTCCCTCCAATTATCTGCTAAACGTACCTATGAGTGAAGTTAAAGCAATCAGTATTGGGTCCACTTCAATTTTCGTTAAGGGTAAACCAGAGGGCCCCTAAGGGGTAACTATAAATAAATTATATATGGCGGCCGTCGGCTTACGTTTTGACGAAATATGCTTTTGTATGGAGGTATATTTTACGTGAGCAAACGAGTTATGGGATGCTGTTGATCTTTAAGAACACATATTTGTTATTTGGAGTACTTTGTATGAAAGTATTCATCAAAAGGGTATATTATTTATGAAGCTTATATTTTGTGGGACAGGGTTTTATCACATAAGTTAACGATGAAGGAAACCATCGTGAGGAAAATTCCACCCTTGAGAGGGGTACTTATAGTTCTTTATGATGTGTGTAGTCCGCTAACCCGCACCAGGCCAGCGTGGTAGACTAAGATCTAAACCATTCTTGCTTGTGCCCAGAGGTGTGCACTCCATAAAAACAAAAAGACTCTAAGTCTATTAAGTAATACAAACGTTAATATGTCTGTAATATCAGTTAATTTAGATCTTAGGGCGAGGTAGCCAATCACAAAAATCATTTAACTTGACAATACAGCACTAAGTCGTTTTTCTACCCTGTAAGAAATGCCTGTGCACGCCACTGCTTGTGCCCAGTAGTGGGACAGTAATGGGCTGGATTTAATCTATTTTACGTTACCACCGATCTCTTCTGTCCCATCCTTATTTATTTAATTATTTATGGATACAAATGAACCAGCAGACCTGCGAGACGAGAATTGAAAATACGAAATGTAGACAGCGATGTACAAGAATAGAAAAAAACTACAAATTAAATATAGTAATATAAACATACATAAAACAAATATACATAAAGAAATACAAACACATACGTACATAAATTGCCAACAAAAGTAATTAGACAAGGAGAGATAGTGCTCTTTTACACGTATCTTAAAGATTAATAATATAGTTATAGAGTTTATTATCTCTGGTGGAAGTGAGTTCCACGACCTAACCATGCAGATATAGGGAATAGGAATAGAAGTCAGATATAGTCAGTAGTAGTTAGTCTGTTAAATGTAATTTAAAAAAACAGTAAATTATTGTTCTACGTGGCTTCAATTTTCATTAATATAACTGTGTCAGTATTCCTTGGAGTTTTACTAACCCTTTCAGGGAGTGCCACACGTTTACCTGTTAACAAAGGTAATTAGTACTGTATGGTCATGTTTTCCTGGTATAATTAACTGTAACATTAAAATATTTTGTTAGGTAAAGCAACATGTGTAGTTGAGGTTACTTTGGGGAAAACATTCTTGGGAAATAGAGTTGATTGAGTCCCACTTTAGCTTTTTTGAGAAATTATAACATTCTTGCTGCCTGTACTTTTTTCAAAAAACTTATACTGGAGTATTTAATATCTTCAAAAAAAATCTAAAGCTTAGGCCCTGTCTAACTACCTATATCAGAAAGGGTACAAAATCTTGTGCCAACCCTGTATACTCAAATGAATAATTATGTATCCATTATACACGTGGCGCAAGATTTATAATTAACATTTTTCTTATTAGATACAAAATTCATTTGCTGATGGGTTAAAATGTTTATTATAATAGTCACAGATAATATGCACGTCTGTACACAACAAAGTTTTTAAAATAATGACTCGGCCGTTGTTAACGCGTAGGCCGTAGCCGTAGCTTATGGGTAGCTACGACCGTAGCCGGCGTAGCATGAATGATCATGACTGCGTCGGTTACGCCGTAGCAAGGGTAATCCTTTATTCAAGGCGCTCTCACAGAGTGGGGCAATTTGCAATAGGAAATAACAGAAAAAATACATATTGCCTCAATATTTTATTGCTCCAGTGTGAGACTGTATAGCAAGTTGTATAGAAAAAGTGACTAAGTCTATTGCGCATTGCGTCTCTATGATCCTTAAGTTTTTTCACGCAAAATGAATTTGCTCATTATCTCAGACTCAAATCTTTATTGCGTTCATTTTATGTTTTTAGGTTGACAGAAAATTAATCTTGAATTTATTTATATAATATTATAATCTTCTTATACTCAATTGCCTGCTTTGGTATAGTGAAAATCCCATAAAAATTGGTCCACTTGATTTTATGTTAGAACGATAGATATCCGTGGTTAAAACGGTTCAGACAGACAGATGCTTATAAAAATAAAATCTGTTTCAGTATCGACAAGATAGGAAAATTAAAAAAAAATACAATACTTAATGTAAGCTGATAGTTTTATTATTAGTAACTGAATAGATGTCATTGATCAAGATAATTTGTCAGTTCTGTACTTCTGCCATGAGTTTTCCGTCCCGTCTAACGTTCACGTTCACATGCAATATTTGTATGGGATTTTTTTCAGCGCCTCTAGCGGTATAAATAGTGAACTAAAGTCACTATACAAATATTACATGTGAACGTGAACGTTAGACGGGACGGAAAACTCATGGTAGAGGTACTGAATACAATATCAAATAAAATATCCAATCCAGTAATAATAATTGTCAATGACAACTTACTAATTACAGGGACTTAGAAGCAGGACCTGCTTCTAAGTCCCTGTAATCTAGTAGTCTACTAATATAATTAGTACTGTATTTCCTTTTGATATTGTATTAATAATTATTAATATAATATCAAAAGGAAACACATTATCTATCTCTCTTTACCTTGTTATGTAAACAAAGCGTAATATCTTTGTTGACTAGCTACTAAACTAAATCTGCTTCGTTAGATATGTTTAGGGTTTATTGCCTCTCCTAACGTAGTGAGCCGTAAAATTATGTTGTTACAGGATTATCTACTAGACCTCTCTTATATAGGCAATATTTTCAGACGAAGGCAGCATAAATCTATATATTAATACGTGAAGGGAAAACTTTGTACCCCTTTTTAAGTATATTGCGCGCACGGAGGAGTGGTAGATTTGGCATAGTTAGTTTAAATAAAGAAGGAGTGCAGAAAGTTAAAATTACGGTCGAATTTCGACCACTGAGCGACCACTTGTATAAATGAAAAGGCTTGTGTTTAAACGCTTATCAGAAATGTACTTATTCACTCCAAAAAATTGGTGCCAAAATGAATAAATGCTGTCAAAATTGCGTTAACATTACCTAACCGTCCAAAACCTCCGACTCCAACTAGAAAAAGAGCTGTAACTTTTGAACGGCTGAACAGATTTTCATGAAACATAGCTAAGATGACTCCTGATTAAATTAGTTAGCCTTCAATTAAAAAAACTGCAATGAAATTCGTCCATCCGTTTCGGAGCTACGATGCCACAGACGGCATACGGTTGACGGTTATTTGTCGGGTGTTAAAAATGCTTGATTAAACGGTTAACAGAAATGTACCTATTCACTCCAAAAAATTGGTGCCAAAATGAATAAATGCTCACCAAACTGCTTTAACAAAATCTCTTAGAACTATACCTAACTTTCTTTTGTGTGTATACACGTGGCCACCCCAGCCGCACCTTAACCTACTGTGACAGAGTTCGTGTTTGGCTGTAATCCTTGTAGTATTTTTAACTTTAATTTTATTTACAGTTTTAGTCTAACAATATTTGGTGAGAATGTAGCTGGCATGTAGTTCGTTTTGGTGAAGATTCACCCGTTTTGGCAGTAATTTTAGGTCAGGGAAAATTATTTTGGTGTGCGTTAAAATTTTAGCCCAATGACAATTATCGAATTGATTAATATTATTGACGAAAATCTGAAACTTACAAATGACAAAACGCTGATGAAACGCTGGGTGTTCTTATGCCCAGCAGATGCTGAGTTGGCAACCCATTAGGTACTGGCATGGCGATAGCACGTGGATTTTTTCTTCTCTTTTTGGTATATCTTTTTTTTTCTCTGTGCATTGTGAACTTTAAGTAATATTTACATTAATTGGTAAGTTTGGAGATTTTTTAAATGCATCACTACATAGCAGTATAAAATAAAGTTGCTTTCCGCGTCTGTCTGTATATCCGCTAACTCCTCCTAAACCACGCAACGGATTTTGTTGCGGTTTTCACCATCAGTAAAATAATTTTTCACGAAAGGTTTATATGTATGATACTTTCATATTTATTGTAAGGATAGTATAGAAATTGTACCCGTGCGAAAACGACATTGCAAGATTTAGTAAATAACATATTTATTTATTTATTACAAGATTTAGTAAATAACATATTTATTTATTTATTACATGGAAAACCTACAGCTAAACAAACAAGTATAACAGAATGATAGAAAAAATAAGCCAATTACAGGTTTTCGCTTATAGATGTTGAGTAGATTATACAGGGTGTAAGTGACATCGTAACGAAAACTCATACCATGGGTTCAGTACATGATACTGAAAGACTAAGCGAAAGAATTATGCGTCGGTCTTTTCAAAAAAATTACGATTTTGTTCGCAGTTTTTATACCTAACTAAAAAATCTGCGAACAAAATCGTTAAATTTTTGATAAGACCGACGCAAAATTCTAACGCTGAATGATCCAGTATCATGTACTGAACCCATGGTATGAGTTTTCGTTACGATGTCACTTACACTCTGTATATGGTGAGCATTACGGAAGTAATAAGTACTTACCTACTTCGTACAACGGAGTAATTATTACTCCCATGGTGTGTACTCGAGACTGACAAATTACACATATTAATTATTATGACACAACATAACAACAAACACACCCCGACAACATAACATAACACATGCCGACAAAGTATAGGTATAGTAAGGAAAAAGATTTCCTGAATGTGACAGCGTCCACACATTGCCGTCGAATTCGTGGGTTACTCTGATAAAGGATTTCAATGTTAATTCAATTACAATATCTTTTAGTGCTAAGCCCCTCAAAATTAAACAAATGTGGTGCTGGTGAGACTGCAAACTGACATTAATCCAACATCGATCGATCGGAATAATTTTCGTGAGTAGGGCCCGTTCACACGAGCTAGTTTTAGCATCGGCGACTTTTGCGATAGCATAGACGCTGCATCGCGTTTTAGCGACTCACTGCGTTCGATCACGGTTGCTAAATCACGCGATTTAGCTACTGCATCGATACTGCATCGCGATTTGGCGACTCACTGCGTACGATAGCGGTTACTAAAAGTATCGCGAGGGAACGAGGTAGCGATCGCTCGCTGCATCTAGCTTCCGATCACTAGTCGCCGATGCTAAAAGTATCGCGTGTGAACGGGATAGCGATTGATCGCTGCATCTAGCTTCCGAAAAGCGAATGAATCGCTAGTCACCGGTGCTAAAAGTAGCTCGTGTGAATGGGCCTGTAGTGGTGAGAACAGACTGAGCTTATGCGACGCGACGATTTGTTATTTATTTTTGGAAAACGTTGCCCCTGACTAGAATTTCTCCTCTAGGATCGAGGGTACAGTTTACAAACATACATCTCACATGCACACATATTCAGACCCAATACAACTATTTGTAGATCATACAAATATTTGTTCCGTGTTGATTGAACCCGTGGCACGTAGCTCAGAAATTTAATTGATTATTTGTTTGAGACAGCTGTTTTTCTTCTTAATTTCAGTGTTGGTTCTATAGTAAAAGTTGTTCATATTGATGAGTATAAATCCCTTTAAAGGGATCGGGACTAGAAACGTAGAACCTTGTATTGATAAAGTTGTTGTCTCTTTTGTTAAAAGTTGTTACTCTAGCCAAACTTTTACAAGTATTGCAATAAAGCTTGCTAATAATAAATAATAGTCTGAAACTTTAAAGTTTTTGTAATTTCAAATCATTTTAAAGTCCATTAAAGTGCAGTGAAAGTTCGACTGTCTGAAGCAGATATTTTCAAAGTTTTCTCTTGCATTATTTATTTTTATGGTCAGTGTAAAAGCTATTAGATGGATTGGTAGATAGATGTACACTACATAATTATACAGGTACAACTATATCCATATTAATATTAAAAAGAGGTAATATTTGTATATTTGTTTGTATGTAGGGGATAGTCACTGGAACTATTGAACCGATTATAAAAATACTTTCACTAATAGAAAGCTACATTATCCATAAGAATAAGAATAAGAAAAATAATATTAATTTGCTGGAAACATGGTTTTAGGGATTTTCTATTAATAATTGGTTTAGTGCAACATGTCTCACCGAACAAACGGCTTGCAAAACTTATAAAATAGTTAAGGTTTTTAAAAAAGCTTCGAGTGATATACTATTATGTATTTTGTTTTAAATCAATAACCTTACCATCAAAAACCCCCGACTCCAACTAGAAAAAGAGCTGTAACTTTTGAATGGCTGAACAGATTTTCATGGAACATAGCTAAGATGATACCAGATTAAACTAGCTTTCAATTAAAAAAACTGCATTGAAATCGGTCCATCCGTTTTGGAGCTACGATGCCTCAGACAGATACACACTGCAAACTTATAATACCCCTCTTTTTTGTCGGGAGTTAAAAATAAAACGGGCTGGTGAACTCGCGGGTAACAGTTAGTAGTAGTACGGGTAATTATTGTTTTATTTAAATTCTGTTAAGTCTTGATCGAGCTATGCTAATTGTAAGGGACCATCCATAAAATACGTCACACGTTAAGGGGGGGGAGGGGGTTGACGAAGTGTGACATTATGTGACAAGGGGTGGGAGGGGTCCTAAGTTTCGTGACGTCACATTTAAAATCGTATTAAAAAAGGATTTAAATGGAAATAAATCTAATTTCAGAACTGCTGTTTTAATTTAATAATTTGTAGATGTAAAATTGCAAAATAATGTAACGTCACATTATGGAGGGTCTCACAAATGTGATCAACTGTGACAAGGACGGGAGAGGGGTCAAAAAGCCACGAAATTAGTGTGACGTAGATACTTTATGGATGACTCCTAAGAGCTATTAACAATTTGGTTAAAGTCCGAAAATAACAACATAAAAATAAAATCTAAACTAAAAATATCACTCAAAGCTATTACAGCATTCACAGTTATTTAGGCGACTCTAATTCAGCTTACGTGAGCTATCCGTCTCAATCACAGCGGGCACTCCCGTAATGTCTGCCTCATTTATTAGAACTATTTCACAGAGGGCGCGTCTTTTTTTATATGATATTTTATTAAACAAACGATTCTCCACCCGATAAATTATCCTGTGTCGGGTACAGTTTACATACATCTTACATGCACACACACCCAGACCCGAAACACCTGTAAACAGTTGTGTGAAACTGTTGTTTGATGGTTAACTGTGGTCATCGTATTGCAATCTTTAGCGCGTAGACGACCCATAGTGAAATCCAAAGTGTATGAACTTGTTTAGCGTAGGTACTAATTACTGTTTAATAATTATTTGTAATCTGTGTCTTGCTTGATTGGGCATGGCATAGATTATAAATTCTTTATATTTATTTATTTGTGTTGCGGTTGGTATGGTTCATTATTGCTGGTGTGGCAAATATTTGGTATGGATACTGCTATTTGTAATGTATGTGTCGTGTTTTGCAGAAATAAATTATTTTTCTTTCTTTCTTTCTTTCTGTACGACATATAAATATTTGTCTCGTGCGGGAATTGAAACCGCGAACAAAGCGCGCGCTATAAGGGCCCATCCACACTGGATACTTTTAGCAGCAGAATCGCGCATTTTCGCGTTCTTTAACTTTGAGGCTCCATCCGAACTAAGTACTCGGTTGTAGGTAAATGCCAATACCTTGTTTATCTATTTTGACGATAACCGATTGTCTAGTCGAGTTTTTTTAGTGAATGTTAGACAAAATTTTACAAGTTGTCATATATTATACTGTAAATAATTGACTTGTGTGTGGTAAAAGCGGAGTTCTAAAGTTATTCAGAACCCGCTTTTACCATAATTGTAAAGGGCATGCAGAGAGAGGTTCTATTACAGTGAGTTGGCCCGTAACTAATATGGAAAGATATTTCGCTCCCCACAGAACGACTTGAAACTGAACAGGTGCTTACACAACACGGCTCAGTTAAAGGTTGGGTAAGAAATGGTTAAATATTAAGCGGTTACCGGGAATAATTAACTTCCACAGACGGTCTGTTAACAGTTTTGAGGACCATTTTGATGCTTTGACTGTGCTGTGAAAAAATAACAGACCTTTAAAATAAAACCTGTCAATTTATCATTGCAATAATTATTGAAAATTATGGTGGGAGGCAGTGGCGAAGGGTGACAGTTTTAAAAGGGGAAGCCGTCCCAAAAATGCCCTCTAAAAATTGGTGCAATTAATGCTGCAAGACAAACATCCATACCATCTCTTGTAATCTACATCATGTCTGGAAGAGCTCGACCTAACTGAATAACGAGCCGTTTTTTTGTCAGTTGGATGAGTAAATAATATAATATTACGTTGGTCTATGCACTAACCAATTCCTAATGGGAAGCCGATGGGAATCGGGTTGTGTGGACTCCTCGCCACTGGTGGGAGGTATCTCATTTTTTTTAGCAATTACAAAACATTCGGAACTACTATTTATGTATCTACTTCTAATTAAATAAAACTCGTGCCCAGCAGTGGGACAGTAATGAACTGAATTATTAATCAACTGATTGTTTTTATACATAGGACATAAAATCTATCCAACCATAACTCGTAATATTAATTAACAAATTAGAGAACATTAATTACAAATTGTAACTTTATTATAATTAAAATTTGTTATTAATTCATCTCAATTTCCGGGGAGGAGTGTTGAAATAACGGGTTCCGTGCCATCCGAAACTTTATTCCTTAGAGAGGAGAGGGAGAGATATATTTATTTTGTTTGGTTTTTAATTTTTAAGATACTGTGTTGTTATTTGTTTGACAACACCATGGGCGTAACGGCTAAGCGATTTATATTCTCTGCTATATTGTGTCGTATTAGATTTCCGCACGGATCAAATGCTTGTATAGGCTACAGATTGTTGTACCCTGGCTGGGTGTGTGTGCATGTAAGATTTTATCTGTAAACTGTACCCACGACAAAGCAGCAAATTGACGACACGGTTGGCGCAGTTGCTAAGCGATTTGCTTTCTGCGCTACGTGCCGCGGGTTCGATCCACACACGGAACAAATATTTGTATGATCTACAGATAGATTTTTGGGGTCTGAGTGTGTGTGCATGTGACATGTATGTTTGTAAACTGTACCCTCGATACATGAGAAATCATTGTGAGGGGCAACGTTTTTAAAAAAAAAACAAAATAAAGACAGAGTAATCATAGACAGTTAAAAACAAATCTCTGCCAACTGCCGATAGCTGGGACAATCGCAACCCAATCCCTTATGCGTTATACAGGAAGACAACATGACGCAACGCACAGAATCAAATCATGTTGCCTCAAAACGAGTGTAAATATCACTTATAACACTGAAAATGTCTCAATTTATTGTCTTTATTTTCCCGCTAATCGCTCTCTTCACCACCCTACCTACTTCAAGGTAGTTTCGTCAATTTGCACCCCCTAACGTCGACACGTGAAGGGTTAAATATCAAACATTATCTATGTCTATTTGTAGTGCCCCCCGCACTTCACCGAGATTATCTACCCTTCTCAACCCTCTAAGGGGATTTCAAATCCTTTTCAAGGGGACTGGAAGATTGTTTTCTTCGGATTTCCAACGGTTTGAAACTTTAGCAAACTTTGATCTGTCGGTTTTGAATATTAAGTTTTAACTTTGGGACGTCTCTTTCTTGATAAATACTGGTAGGTATTAAGTTATATTAAAAAGTTACTTACTTACTTTTACGACAACCACAATAGGACATATACAGTAAGTTCGGTAATTAATAAAAAAAAAAATATAACAGAGAATATAGCAGTTAAAAAAAGTACAATAAAAATAGGTATATACTTTGTTTTTTTTCAAGTCTATTTAATTTTATCTTACTTTACGTTTTTGTATACACCACGATCATGAATGAATTTAATTGTTTTTTTGTTAAAATATTCAACGTTAACTGTGCTAATTAATAAAATAGAATGACCAGCTATAGTAAAAAAAAATGTTTCAGTGCAAAATAATTTTATTTTGTATTTTTTTTAATGGCCGTATTCTCTGCTACATGCCTTGTCGGGTTCATCCATTAATTACCGGACACCTTGTATAAAAATACTTGTGTTTACATCAAATTGAGAGTTTCCTTTTTGGATATGTTTAAATACCTAAAGGTGTTCTCATTAATGTTTCAAAAGGGACGGAATTCTAAAGTCGTAGATACAAGTTTCTAAACCCCGGATCTAGGGTAGTGCGGGCAGAAATGATTCAATCAAGATAATTTGGGGCGGCATCGTTACTTTTGCCCTCTTTCCTCTGAATTTCTTTGATGTTTCCGTCAAAGACTCGTTACACAGCTTTTACACAGCCTCTGTAAATAATTAAACGCCGAAATTAAAAGTTGTTAGATTTAGTTTTTTGGTGTGTATCAGAAGTGCGTGGTCATATTTAAGGGTGTGGATCAGACCATCAAACTGAACAACTTTCTCTATGGGACCAACATCGTAATCGTAAAAAATAATCTGCTGTTCCATACAAAACTTCAATAGGTAGCTACTCGACTTAAACGTATACAAATAAAATGCTTTGATCCAAATTGACTCTTCGAGACGAATATTGGTGCAGCAAAATAATAATTATTATATTCTTGAAATCAAACTAAATGCAATTTAATAAAGTATTGAAAACGAAGTATCTCAAAAACAAAATAATTATATTTCGAAATTAATTCAATTCAATTCAATTCTTTATTGCATATCACATGTGTTTTACAAGATCTTCATAATAATAATTATATGTTCACATGGACCCTGTCGGGCACAACAATTCAACTTAGTATAATTTAATTTAAGTAGTAGAATAAAATAAAATTACAAGTATAAATCATTATAAATAAGTAGCAAATAATTAATTCTATGTCATATTTTTAAAAGTAAGGTGTCCTTTGTCATCATCAAAATTAAAATTAATGTCTTCAAAATTCATACACATAAAACATTTATTAAATAAAAATCATGATTTTTTTATCAAAAGGCAATTACTTAATTGAGTATGTCGAAGTATAAGTAATATCGTAAGTTAAAATAATAAATAAATTAGATTTTAGTTAATGGATTCAGTTGTAAATAAAGGTAGGTATGTATCACATTTTGAAGTCATCATTAAGAAAATCATTTAATGTATAATAGCATTTACGAACTAGTAGTTCTTTTAGACGTTTATTAAATATTGTATTATTTTCTTCTATTTTTATGTCGTTCGGTATTTTATTATATATTTTTATTGATGTCACGTGAGGACTCGTGCTGTGCAATTTCAACTTAGATTGTGGTATTACAAGCATGTTTTTAAATCGTGAGCGCGGTACATATCGACGCGGTTGGTCTGATATTTTTAAGTAAAAGTTTGGATATTGTCTTACAAATTTACAGATTTCTAGAATATATATTGATGTCAAAGTAAGAATTTCCAGTTTCTTAAAATTAGCTGATTCGTCGCTTGAGACGAATTTCATATGAGACGAATCGACGAACTTTGTTAGTGGCAATCATTCACATTGTAACGACGTAATTAAATTGTATATCCATGTTTATAGACTATTTTAGCGCATGTGTTGACAACAGGCTCTCGACATTACGTGCGTGTCGCTGAGGCGCCTAAGGGATTATAAAGGGGTTTTCAATAAGGACCGGGTATGTTTTACTTATAATTAAAATACATACGGTGTTTTAAATTAGATGTTTTAGAAGTTAAAGTTGCCAATTTTATAAAGAATTAATAAAGTATAGATATCTAATTTCAGAGAGGCTAATAGAGTACAGATTTATAAAAAGTAGTCAAACGCAAGTCAATATACCTACATGATCCAACCTTTCTATTCCCGATCCCTTTAAAGGGTTATTGTACTCATAATTATGAACAACTTTTACTATGTGACCAACCTTGAAATCGTGAAACATAAAGATCAGCTGTTCCATACATTTAGTCAATTAATATTGATTTTTTTGTATAGTAACAGCAGATTTTTTTCGCAATTTCAGTGTTGGTCCCATTGTTAAAGTTGTTCATAATAATGAGCATAATCACTTCTTAACGGGATCAGGACTAGATAGACCTTATTTATAAAAAAAAACATATCAAAATTGTTATAAAAGAATCTTCATCGCATTATCCCTGCTACCTTAGAAGGTCGCAACGATAAAGAAATTTAAAATAAAATTACAGTAACATGTAACTGAAACTCTTCGCTTTTACGCAAGGGTTTTCAATGAGTTTGCAATTTAATACGGTATTAGGATAATTTTCGTCTTTAGAGATAAAAGGTTTGAAGGTTCTTCCCTTTTGTGTTATTATGTATTCAAATTATACCTCGTAAATTGATCAAAGAATTTCTTTTGGGGATATGAAATTATGCTGATTCTGCGTGTGTTGAATGTTATTTTGATGTTTGGCGTGTGTTACACGTCTTTATTACCCGACTACGGCGAGGGTTATGTTTTTGACCGTTATGTATGTATTAGTATTAGAGTTCGAAACGGGGTATTTACCATGTTTATATCTTGTGTTGAGCTCATGTATGTAATAAATGAGGGTAAGATGAACATACATAGGTACTATGCATGTTCATCTGTTCCCTAACCATAACTTCCATTTCATCATCGCACAAGCTTGGGGCGGGTTTCCAACCCTATGTCATTGATATTCCACTCACGAAGTGCTTTGTTTCATCGTTTCTCATGTGAACTGCCAAAGAGTGGAATTCTCTGCTGACGTATAGGTTTCTCGATTCGTATAATTTAGAAATCTTCAAGCGGAGAGTGAATAGGAATTGTTTGGGCTTGCGTGATCCTCTCTCGGCAGCATCATCACTTACCATCAGGTGAGATGCTGCCAAAAGCAGTCAATATTTTAATAAAAAAACAACTAATTAGCTTAATTGTGTTCTGGTTGAAGGAAAATGAAAGTATCGGAATACGAAACATTCCAACTTTTAACCTTTGGTTGGCAACACATTTGTAATCACTAGGTTGCGGATGTTCATGGGCGATGATGACCATGTTATATGTTATGCTGGCACTTTACGATCTATACAAATATTTGCATTATTTGGCTAAAGTAAGTTCACATTTGTATAGTTTACAAAAGGTTTCTTTTGCATTGGCGATGTAACGCGAATATTTGAACAAATATGCCAAGTCACTTGCACTTGACTGGCACTTGCCAGTCTTAGATTATCGATTGGTCTCCGCTGCCACTCACTCCTACTAGTAGTAAAATGCGGCAAAAAATACTACGCCAAAGTGGGCGTACTCGAGTCAGAGTTGAGTTGCCGTATTCAAGGAGCCATTTTTCTTAGGTGGAGCGGCACCAGAGACCAATCATTAATCTAAGGTGCCAGTATTACAAGTAAAGCTTTGCAGAATCACCCATTGTCCTTCAAACCTACGCAGTTAGCCACACTTAAGGTCGTAACTGTTCAATGTCCATCTATAGAATGTCCTCTCTTATCTTTGCACAATAGACCTGGCAATAATAGGGGACCCTAAAGCGGGGCAATCAACAAGCGAATTGTCCGCCTTCAAACTTCAAAGTGACAGAGACACCTGAGTTTATTGCACGTACACTTAGGGCTGTCAACTTTATTATAAATAATAAAGTATATCTGATTTCAGAGTAGGTAAGTAAAGAGTACAGATTTATTACTATTACTTAGCAGACAAATGCTATTACTCTATATCAGAGTTTCTGTCTGATAAGAATACTGAGTCCATTAATGTTATAACTCGCAATAATAATTATTTAACGGTGGCCGTGGTGTGATGTAGAATGAATAATACCAGTTTTCCAGTCCTTTAAAGTATATTTGATTGTAATTGTTGTGTTTTAAGATATTTTTATATTTTGTTTAATTTTTTGTATTTTATATTATTGTACACCCAATGGGTATGTTATAGTGACACTTGCTATTTACTATTAAAATCTTTTTTGTATTTACCTATGACAAACAATAAATAACTATTCTATTCTATTCTATTCTATTATTATATTAATTTTAATAAAGAGTATTACTTTATTACATTTTTTATGATTTTTGTTTTATTGTTAGCAAGAGGCCTCAAAAGTCCGAGTCAATGTGAATATAGTGCCACAAACTTATATGGCCCGGTCATGGCGTCGCTGCCGTCGCTTTTACCAGTGTCATCTCCCTACAAAATTACATTTTGAAGACATTTTTGTTCCGTAGCGACGTTAGTTCCAATTTTGGTCACCGGGTCAGATAAGTTTGTGACACTGTAGATTTAGAGTACTTTATTAGTGTTATAGATTATAAAGTACAGCCATATAAAATGTACTACAAGACTCTATGACTCTTTGTCCTTCCCCAGGCTGTATTTAAGTTTCATGGCAAAGTTGAAATCAGCTCAGCCGAAAAGACGTTGTCGAACCTCTCATCCGCGCAAAATTGTGCAAATTGGTTGTCTATTGCATGTGCCCCACACCCCCGCGGGGTATGCGGCGTATTAGTTAAAACGAAGATTTCTCGTTATTTTACTAAGAAACCTATATAATCTAGATTAAATTCCTTATCTGTTTATCAATTTTTTATGTCACTTGAACCAAAAATCAAACAAACAAACTCACAAACATCCAAACTTTCATATTTATGATATTACGTAGTACGATTATACCTCTCTTTCTAATACACTAGAACACATAAATGACCCACACTCGCGCTATTCTCTCAAAGACAAAAGCAGCTCATCATAAAGGTGTCACCACACTGACAGCGCGACACGTCCGGTTTATACATTCTATACAATGTTTTACGTGGGAATGGGATATTAATGGGAAAGTTGTTTCGGGTTCCGTAATTTGTTACAGAAGATAGTTTTGTATGGTTAGGTTAAGTTTTGTTAATACCATTACGCTTGTTTTCCCTGAAAGGTTAGGCAGAGATGTACTGATAGTTGGAAAGGGGATATAAAGCCGGAAGAGGGTAAGGGTGCGTTTCCACCAGAGCTGTGCGAGGGAACAATCTTCCAATAGGATTCCTTCATTCTAAGTCTGCAGTAATCCTATTGGTGGACTTTTCCTCGTGCGTTCGGCATGACATTGCAACGCTCACCAATAGCAGAAGCGCCGTCGCTGCTCAGCGCTGAGCAATCAGTGTAACTATAAAACGCTGGCCGTAAGTCGCGGTGCGGGCGGCGTTGCGCGGTCGAGCGAAGACGTCATGGCGTGTGCCAAGCCAAGACTCGGCGGACCTTTTAGTTTTTTTTTATTAGCGTGGTGAGAACCCATCGTGAGCTGGGCGGGCGGAAGGGTGTGCCTTCTACCGGCTATACTCACCACGGTGGTCCGCTTCGGCACCTACAGGTGGGATTCGGGTACTCTTAGAAGACCGCAGCGAAGCCCATCCTTGGTGCCACGCCCGTTAGAGCATTTCTTGGAGGGGGAGACTGTAAAGAGGTCTTTCCCGGATATTAAGAATTAGGTACCTACAGAACGGTACAATATTTCAATCTGCCCAACCGCGCACTGCCGCGGCATGCGGATACGCCGCACCGCTTCGTGTGTTAATCACCTTATAGAAATCCCATTTCAGGAGGTATTAATGAAAATACTACACTAAAAGTTAATTAACAACTCTGAAACACAAAGCCAAACCGCACATTAATATGGCGCGAGCGACGTCACACCAATTAATGGAAAATGTATAAATGTATTATTGGAAATTCATTTTAGTTTGTGATTTCAATAATCCCTCAGGCAAGTAGTAGTGGATAGTAGTTTTGCGTCGATGTGTATGTATTTGGTGATGCAGGCTAGTTTCTGCAACTCCTCGTCGTTTTTACGTGAATGTGTAAAGAACGGTCACCCATCCTAAATATGACAACGGTAGGTGCTTTATTTCGCTGATAGATCAATCTTCGCGGTAGCCTAAAGTCTACTTCAAAAATTCCTCGGAAGGAAACTGCCCGAGTAACGATTTTTTTTTATAACCCTTCACGGGCTATCCTTCGTTGAGAGGGGGGGGGGGGGGTAGTAGTCTGCCGGACTCTTACCTGGTGTTAGACTTCAGGAACTGATAAAGACGCGGTTATGATCAGGATGATGATTACAAATTATATAATGAATACTTATAATAATATGAACAAGCTTCAGGTGTATATTATCCATCATTTCCCTAGGGAAAATAAAGTATGACGTCGGCTGCATAATGAATAATGTAGACAACTATAAATTCAAGTAGAATTGTGTAAAAATACCTAAGTTATGTTTATTAACGAAGAAACAGTCAATTAAAATAATAGGCAAGAAGGTCATCAGATATACACGAAGGTAAGAAAGTATTGATGTCGGATTAAAAAAAAAAATATAGGGTATTTTATAAATACATTTCTGCTATGTCTATTGTTTACAGTGCACATTACATTCTCATATTATTTACCATTATATTTACCTGTGTTTGTGTTAAATAAAGAATTTTGATATTGATTTTAAATCTAAATAATAGATTACTGGCTACATCCATAATTTCTTGAAAACCTCATCTTTTTTGTTCCTTTGTTCGCCTGTACGTCATGAGCACAATAAGCCATATTCTGCGCCATTTGTCATTGGATCGAAATAAAGACATATCACGGATATATTGAACATAGTCTACACATCACGTAATCACGACATCTACGACTTATTGGTGTAATACAAGGGCGGTTATATTTCTCAGTATTTCTAGTTTATTTTGATTCGGTTAGGTACTACACAATAAACTGATAATTTTTTTTTAATTTAATTTTCATCTCTACAGTATTTTACTTTACTCTAAAGACTATCGTTGATATTATAAAATCAAAATACCATATTGAAGTGTACGTTTCCCTGACGAATGAAATCTCTGTATTTAAGGAGAAGTTTTTGATTTAAAAAAATCTGCTGTAAAAGCTAACCAATCATGTTTAGAAATTACCAAAATTATTTCATTGACATGATAAATAAAGTACATAAATATCAGCTCCGAATGTTTTGAAATTGCTCAGAATTTCCTTTCTCATTCTGAGAACAGAACCGTGCTCAATAGTGGTACGATAATTGGCTGAGATATAAACTTCTCAAAATAGAAATACTAACAAGAGATTAAAATTTAAGTCTAGATATTGTAGACTAGATTATTAAGTATCTACTATAGCTGTACCCTATTGATGTTTCATAAAAGTTATAAAGGTCTGAAGGTAATCACTCCCATGTAAGCTCAGACTCGCTACCATATAGATGTTGGATTTAGCTGAGCTTTAATTAGAACACATCAAAGGCGAAAAGAACGCTCGGATGAAGTTTTTATTATAAAAGTAAAAGTCAACTATGAGAGAAACAGTCTAGTTGAATTTTTAAACTGTCATGATCACTAAAAAAATTATTAGAGTTATCCGTAACCATGGCACTCGCAACACAGTACAAACATGGTAAATATAGTTAAAGTTAGATACTACTTAACTATTATATTATTAATTATTATTATTATCAGCCTGTGTTGTCCCACTGCAGGGCAAAGGCCTCCCTCTCCTTTTTCCACTCACTTCTGGTTTTTGCTAGTACGGACCAGTTTTTTCGGTAGGAGTCAAGCTCGTCCCGCCATCTTCGCCTCGGTCTGCCACGATGCCGTTTAATATTTACTGGGATCCATTCAGTTGTTCTTTTGGCCCATAGCTCGTCAGACATGCGACAGACGTGTCCAGCCCAATCCCAATCCACTTAGCTATATAATACTATAAAAATTGTGTTCTATTCAACGCATGACTAGCTTGGACAGAATATCAGCAGTTGATCAATGAGAAGTGTCGCGCTCTGAGTATCTAGAACTGTGTAAATAATTCGACTGTTCAAATTTAAGAAATTATATTTTTAAATCGCAAACATTGTTGTAGCAGAAAAAACAAGAAATAGTGTTTTTTTTATACAGAATGTTGTATATTCTTATAAATAAATTTCAAGATTATCTACAGAACTTGGCACCTCAATTCTTTTGTCGGCGAAGTCGACAACCACGCATATTGTTAATATTGAACTTGGCTCTCATTTTCACATTTATGTTTTTGGTAGGATACAATATTCAATTATAATTGATCTCTAACAAAAGTTATGTAAGGACACAGTAGGACAAAAGAGTTGAAACTTCAAAACTACAAACTGCACAAGCCTGTTATGAAAAAATATTAACATTTTGATAGAATTGTCGTGGCATCGACACAAACTAGATTCTTAAATTTTTTTAGTTAAAAAATACGCTAGCATACACTTTTGTGACATAATTTTAACGAGAAAGGAATTAAATTTCCTCTTGATACTGCCCCAGTTCGGATTTTATAAATTCATTTTTATCTCAAAGGACCTCATTTCGTATGAATAGATTTTATAATTGTATGGCGGTTCCATGGTGTTTTTTATTTGGGTGTGAGAGATTGGCGCCGTTTGGTGTTTTTTTGTAAACCAAATTAATTATGTTTATGGCTTCCTCTTTTTTTGTTAAGGGGAAATAAGCATTTTTTTTCTTTTATATGAAAACGGTGCCCCGCACTAGGATTTCTCCTATACCGTGGGTACAGTTTACAAACCTACATGTCACATGCACACACACCCAGACTCGGACAATAATAAATTTTACTAAGGAAGACTTCGGACCTATGCAAATATTATGCAATAAGTTACTATTTTTACATTGAGCTTTCCAAAACACCAGTTATCACAGATAACTTTGAAATAAGCCGTCAATCGATACAATCATTATCGTTTCGTGCACCCATTATAATATATTATATTTAGCGTATCAGTCAATATGCCGATAAAAATCACCAAATTTTTACCAGCCCATTGTCCTAGATACGCAATGAATGTGACGTGATGCGATGATCTACTATAATATACTAGCTGTTGCCCGCGGTTTAGCCTTTAATATATCACTCAGGGACAGATTACTGAAAGAATTTTTAGAATCACTTAAGTGGTTTCAGATATTACCGATATTAAATATTATTATTATTTCAGAATTAATTAGTTTCCAATTTGAATGTCGATGGAACTAGGAAATACACGACATAAAACTGGATGACATGGTTCCACACAATTTAATTAAAAGGCGATGTTAATAAAGGCACACTTTGGAAACTAATATAAACGAAGGACGGAGTTTAAACCCGATCAGAAGAGGGTTAACTCTTGACTATACTTTATGTCGTTTAGTTTAGACGAAGTTTTCCTATAATAAATGGTGGCAAACTTCGCCGAGTCTTCTCTTCGCCTATAAGATACCTTGATGTTTCTGTCATGAGATACGATTATGTACCAACATTCAAATATTGCATGCTGTTTATTGGTGAAATAATGTGAAGGTCGACAATACTTATTATAACATCTTTCTTCGGGCTCAATTGTGGAGAGGCGGAAAGTCGCGCAGACCGCAAAGCGGCACGCAACGCGGACAAGCGCGTATCTCCGTTCATGGAGTGAGCGAGACAGCGACACGTCGCGTCGCTTTGCGCCCCGCGCGTATTTCCGCCTCTCCATAAATTGAGCCCATTCACGTACCTTATTTGACGCAATAAATGATTAGGATTATGAGCATGACGTATTGTGCCGAAATTAAGAACCAAATAGGTACATGATAATGGTACGCACAGCGACATATCAAGCTATACATTTCCAATATAAGCTGTCCTCCAGATAATATTATAGTATATTGTGGATGTTCTTTTTATGTTTCTTGCATTAATTTGTTTATTGTTTTCTCGCAAATGACAGAAAAATACCATACAAGTCTCGGCCGAAAAAGCAATTAACGGCCTCGTGACTTAGCCGTCAATTGCTTTCAGGCCTGGACAGTAATGTACTATTGTTACCTCGTACTTTACCTATACATACTTACTAAAGAATATAGGAAAGAATAATCCCAGGATTGGCTCTATTCTTTGCGAAAAGCATTACCTACACTTTGTTTCGGCCCCACCCCGCAATAACTGTCTTCACCCCGTCTAGACCGACTCCTTTTGTTTAAATAGAAAATTACCGAGCAGACGGACTCAATCGATACTACGCATGTATTCTTGGTACTATGTTGTTGGTTTGCAGAATACGAATTTTTAAAGAATATGCTTTGGACAGTGGACACCCTTAGAGGTCTCCAAAAGTGAGAATTATAAAGTACTCCATTTTCAAAAAGTGTATTATTTATTGACAACTGTGTGTCGCCATTCTATTTGAATTTCGAATTTGACGTCTTCTGTCATAATATAGCTTCTTTCTTCTTTCTTTAATATTATAGTTTAAAAAAAAACTAAAGAAAACGCTTTTGTCATCCAAACTAAACGTGTAGGTATGCAAAATTTCAGCTCAATCGGAAACCAGGAAGTGGGTACAATAACTTCCAAGATTTTTTTACATAGTTAGTTAGTTAAGTGAAACTGAAAAAAAAAAAAAAAAAAAAACTTAAGCTAATAAAAGCGTTTTAATAATAAAGTCGCTTTCCGCGTCTGTCTGTCTGTCTGTATATCCGCTAACTCCTCCTAAACCACGCAACGGATTTCGATGCGGTTTTCACCATCATTTTGATCATTTCTTCCGAAAGGTTTGTACGTACAATACTTTCATATTTAAAGTAAGGATAGTAGAGAAATTGCTGCTTGTAATGTACAAATGTCTCATTATTTTACATTTTGTTGAACGACAGAGCATTGTCTACAACGTGTTTGTAAGTTCTATTCACTCTGTATGTGTTATAGTAGGATTCGTACAATCAGCATAAAAGTAGGGGTAACATTATATGCTTTTAACATGCGACTTTCAATGATAGACAATTTGAAATTGATTATCTAGACTTGCCTTTAATGCCTAGTTTTATAATTCCATACTTTTTAATGGTTTTATAAAATAAAACTCGGTCTGAGATCGATATGTTGAGTCTTTATATTATAATGCTTCTTCTAACTATAAATTTTTATTTAGGGAATAAAAATATATTTTTTGATAGTAAATCGATAATGTCCACCACGGATGTTACCACATTTTTGTCTATGAGTACTCTGTTTTTTCTTACTTGCCTTGTTTAGTTAACAATTTTCAAATGTCTTTTTAAAGAAAAACCTTTTAAAAATATGAAAATAATTTTAAATTTAACTGTCTTAATTAATCATTTTTGACCAAATCTACATAATATTGTGAACGATTTGCTGTATTTTATAAATTATTATTTTATTAATTAGATGTGTGAAGATTGTTTACTAAATAAGGCAAGTCAGAAAAAACAGAGTTTACATGTGTTTAGTACTTAGTACATAAAAGATATTTAATTTAATTTCTTAATGATTATTTCGATATTGAGTCCTTATAGTCCACCACGCTGTGCCGGGTTGGCGGACTACACACTCCAGCGAGATTTTTTTTTTGCTCGATCTTCACGTTTTAATTTAATAAACGTAAAACCTGAATATTGTTTTATTGTTTGTTCATAATTGAATACGGAATCGATTTCAGTAACTTTTAATATAGATATGTTTTTCAAGAATTATGAATTTCGCCAAACCAAAACGCTCGATTGAGCCAAAGAAAATTAAACCTTATTTCAAGACAATAAGACTCAATTTTAAATACTTACTGTATTTAAAATTGAGTCTTATTGTCTGTAATGCTAGGCCCAAAACTTTTTTCTTAGAATAAATAGATAACTTTATAAACCTTAACTTTTGGTTATCGAATTATGCTTTTGACTATAATAATATTATAGTCAAAAGCATAATGTTTATTTAAAAATACTTCTACGATTTTATTATAAGTATAGATGTCATATAACTATTTTGTTAAAGAAAAAGGTATTTACATATATAGACTAAATATTTACAAATAAATTAAAAATTAATTTGCCATTCAACGTGGCAATGCTGCCAGTCTTCTGGGCACGTTCCCGGATGACAGCGATGCGGAGGAGTACTTTGACGCCGCCTAAGTGTTCCCTCTTTGTTTTTATTTATCTTTAATTTTTAATTAATTTTTAATTTATTTGTAAATATTTAGTCTATATATGTAAATACCTTTTTCTTTAAAAAGCATAATTAGTGAGGTAAAATATAAGGTTTTACATTAGATATATTACACGTTTATTTATTTATTTATTTATAACGTTATTTTACGTTGTATAATTATCTAGATGTATGGAATTCTCGCGGGCAAAGTCACGTGCAAAAGCTAGACAGGTTTAAAGTAGGCCACGAGTAGCTATTAAGGACACGACCAGCTCCTGGCAATAGGCCGAGGATCTGTCAGGACAAAGAAAAAGTATAATATATTACAGTTTGTTGGCCCGTCGGTCTACTGCTGCCAGTATTATCCAGTATTTCTCGTTTCAGTTATTATTTGGAACTAGTATACAATAAAGAAACTTTAAAAATGTAGGACGTTAAATTTAACATAACTTTTTTGGCTAATCGTTCTTAATTCAGGCTGTTCGCCTGTGGAATGCGTTGCCAGTAACATTGCGTTGCAGTAAGAACTGCTCAATCCCAGCATCGTTAATTTTCAGCTGAAGCCTTTGATGGCAGACGATAGTTTTTTTTTTTTTTATATAAACTTTGCCACACACTATCAATTAATCCTTTATCGTGGGTCCGTTTACAAACACGAATCTTGACATGCACAAACATCCAGACCCGGAACAACTAGGTATCTGTAGACCAAAATTTTATATCAACAAATAAAAATAAAAAAAAGATTGTTCCGCGCGGGGGTCGAACCCGCAACGTAGCGTAGAAAGCCAATCGCTTAACTACAGCGCCAACTGTGCCATCAAAGTTAGCAAGGTACAGTAAGATAAGAAAAAGTAAGGTCATTTAACCTTACAAAACCTATTTAAAAACTGATACAATTACTCCAACCCGTTAGGCGCGGCTCATTACTTAAGGGCATTACGCCAGCTCAGCGCGCCTCGCATTTCACTCATACAGCTATACAGTTAGCACGCACACAGCCGTCTACGCGTCTGTGTTGTTCGAGCGCGTATCATGTACCGCATGCACCGCATTGAATCAACATGATACTTTGCCAGCTTTTACTTAGTAGGGAATGTTTTAGTTTTTGCGTAAGTAGGGTTTAAATTAATTTTTAGTTGTAATAAATGAGCAATTAAATTATTATTAGGTTAGAATAAATAAAATAAAAAATGTGTAAAATAAAATTTTAATATTTTTCGTCTCAAGTGTTTTTTTTACCCATGACACGACGCGACAAAGAATCGCGTGGATTGCCGTCATCGGTCAGAGGCCCAATTCTCGTAATTAAAAATGTTCAAAATATAGTTCGGATCCATAGAGATAATACATAGTATCTCATTCCGATCTACTATCAATGTCATAAATGTCACAAATGGTATTCTCCTACCCTCACAAACAATGTCAAACGTGACATTATATTGTAATGAGATCGAAAGTTGAATAAAAGGCAAATCGGTATTCTGCTAACATTTTGAACTGACACAGATAATAAAATTGACACTCTCGTCTATACACAAACGTCAAAAATGAGATTGAAATGAGTTTGTAAGAAGATTGAATCCAAATCATACTGGAATCGGACTGAACTCTATGAGGAGTAGAATACATGACTTTTTGTCAATTCAAATTATAATCTCAGTTCGGTCAACTTTCAGTCATATTATAAATTTATTACGAGAATTGGGCTTCTGATATCACATAAACGTGCGACCTAAGAAAATGTATGGACGGTCGCAAATGTTTACTGACCAAATCGTACGATATGACAATATCGCTCACAGATCTGTTCGATGTCGAACCGCATACGTCCTAATGACATGTGATATTACTTCAAATGTACATTTTACATACGTGAGGGTGCGCTCGACTCTGTTTCGACTTACATGCGATTTCTTGTTAGGTATATCGATGAGCGACTTCAGTTACGCAACTAGGTTTACAACTAGTTAGATACTTATCTCTGTGTCAGACATCCTAGTTTGTATCAATAATAATTGCTTTAATATTTTAAAAAAATGATCAAAATACCTTTCTAATCGCGATCCTTTTATCCGGTTATTGTACTCATCATTATGAACAACTTTTACTATGGGACCAACACTGAAATCGCGAGAAAAGAAATAGCTGTTCCAATTATTGGTATGGAACAGCCATGGAGCCGCTGATGTTTTTATCGCGATTTCCTTGTTGGCCCCATAGTAAAAGTTGTTCATAATAATGAGTACAATAATCCCTTAAAGGGATCGGGATTAGAAAGGTAGTAGGTATAACTACACCCTACCATAATATTCACAGCGCCATGCAACAGAATTAGCATAGAACACTATTGCTAGAAAAAGCAATACTGGTAAACGCACGGCTACATAGACATACCAAGCTTAAATACATTTTTAGTATAAGCTGAACTGTCATTGTACGGAAAGACTATACAATGGTAGGTCAGCTTATACCGAAAATGTATAGCTTGATATAGGCTTGTTACCAATATTTTATTTTTATTTACATTATTCTACCTACCTACCTAACTACCTACCCTATCTACCTACTTACCTATCGTACCTACCTTTTCTACCTACATACCTACCGTACCTACTTACCCTACCTACCTACTCCATGTACCCACGTACCAACATACCTACCTACTTACCATACCTACCAACATACTTACCATACCTACTTACGTACCTACTTACCCTCACTACCTACTTACTATTCCTACTTACCTACCTACCTACCCTCACTACCTACCTACCCTATCTACGTATTTACCCTATCTACGTACTTACCCTATCTACGTACTTACCTATCCTAAATACCTTTTTTACCTACCTACCTATCTACATACCCTATGTACTACCTACCTACCTACCTACTTTTTCTTTATTAATTTTTCCCCTAAAGCGCCTTTTGTAAGCCATATCTTAAAAAAAAGTTAAATTAAAACATACATAAAGAAGTCTAATTTAATCTTCCTATGTTATTTGAACTCCATTACATTAAAATATATTATGTACTCGCCAAAGTTTTGTTTATAATAAAAAGTATCAATACGTCCCAGTCGCGCTAAAAACTCGCGAACCCACGATATTATTTTATGCAGCACGCGACGACGGGAGCGACACACGTCCTACCTCTGAAAGGCCTCGGCCGGGAATGAAAGCTGACGCGGTTTCGCGCCGATTATATAGCAGTACTAAATAATTCATAGTAAAATAAACATATAAGTTATTAAAAAAATATTTGAACTATGTTTTAGAACGTAAATGTCTTCATTTAATAGGTCTAAACAAAAACAAAAATACCCCAGATTTCAACCTAAAGTAACACGTTTAATATCTCGAAAAGTGGCTATAATGACAGTTTTGATTATACTTTTCTTGAATGAAAATTTACAGTAATCGAGTGTTTTTGTTAAACAATCACTAATAAATGTTATTATTTTTCATAAAGTAATATTGTTATAAGTTTGTCGTATATGGTTTTACTAATATCTCGCATCAAAGAAGACCGTCGACCGCTAGTTTAAAAAAAGGCTTGAATAAAAACTGTTCTAATAGGAAAAATATACGAATATATGGAAAAAAATAATTACCATGCAATAGATTATGAAATTCTCATTAATATGACGTTATTATTATATTTAAAAATTAAACAAGTTATGGTTTTGTTGTCCGTTGAAAATCATCAATTTTGACTGTAGCGTGGTTCTAACGCATGAACGCTCTTAACCCACAAAAATAAACGTCAGGTTTCCCGCCTTGTTTTTCTTTACACGGTAACAAATTTTATTCGTTTGCCTCGAAACTGCGTCGTAAAAGTATTCACGTGTGTTTTATTTAACTTTCTTGTAGCTTGGACTGGGTAATGAGGTTTTTTATGGTTAAGACCGGGTTTTAGGATATTTTGGCGGGTTGAGAATAGAACAAAAATTACTGTACCTACATACATAAATTATTAGTTGTCTCTGATAAGAGCAAATTCTGTATTTAAACTTAAGTTTTTAGCATAGCGGGACTTTCCCTTCAAAATTGGAGCTGACTGGGGAAAGTACCTCCTTGTAGAATTATCGTAGCTAAATAACACTGCTCTTTTGTAGTGTTGTGTTCTTAACGGTGAGCAAGGTCACCAGAGCTCCTTGGGGAAACATAGTGTTGCCATAAAATAAAAAAGGTTTCGGGCGGCAAAGAATTGGAAAATGGTGGTTTTTTTCTTGGGTTGAACGATGTGATTTCCGCAGGGCTCTTGACTTTCTGCTACGTGTCACGGGATTGATTCCCGCAGCGAGCAAATATTTGTATTACGTACCTACAGATAATTCTGTGTATTTGTGCAATATGCATGTCAGATATCGTATGTATGTAAACTGTACTTAAGTATCTACGGTAGGTACAGAGTAAATCATTCCACCACCAACCAGTACCTATCTGACGGTCGGAGCTCGGACCACTGCGCCTCGATCTCTCTGGGCATTATAATAGTGTTTGGTATGAACTTAAGAGTATAAAAGTATAGAGCGATAACACTTCTACCGACTAGCTGTAAACCTACCTTAATTAATAAAAACTATTGTAATTATATCTAAGTCTGCAAGTCTTATCTCATTACCGTGACCCCGGAACGTAAAGGGCTATCGAAGGAACACCGTGGATTTTAGTCAGTACAAGTCTGACAGTCCCTCCCGCCCTGCCCCCGGGGTTCCCAGGACTCATTTGATGATTTTACCACGCTAAAAAAAAAAAAAAAAAAAAAGTCTGCAAGACTGTAACTAGCTTTGTGAAATAAATAAATTTTATTATATTATATTATATTATATTACAGGAGCATAAACCATGCGTACAAGTATTCGAACGGGTATAGAACTCCGCGATCATAGTTCGAACGACCGCGGCTCGAATATGTTCCCGGAACGAAATTTTTTGTTTATAACCGTAAAAACCGTAAGACCGTGAATTGTTCTGTAAAATTATGTAATAATCATTCAAGAAAACATCATAATTATGAAAAGATAACATAACATTTCACAACTTTTTTGTATTTTTATCGATAGGTAATTTTACTGGGCGTCATTAGACGAACAACTCTTACCACAACATTGAACTAGGTAATCAAGATTGTAATCTATTTTTTTGTAAGACTTTCAATGGTGTTTCTTGCCGGTTCAACTAAGTAGGACCTACTATTTGGACCGCGCACCTAGAATCTCGATATTTCATAAGTGCCTGTAGTTGGTTTACATGAAATTAATAAAGATCTATTCTATTCTATTCTTATCGACATTATTTCGTGCGACGGTAAGTCACTAGTGCACCATTATAATATCTTTAAATGCATCTCCATGCAAACTGGTCACGCTTCGCACAAGGTAATGTAGTTTCTGCTATCGCTCTATACTTTTTATACTCTAAGGACACGGACACTTGATATCTAATATGTATAGTATATATTCCATGTAGATGCTTATAAAATACATACCATAATACCAACTTTATCTTGAATAGATACAAAATATGCGCCTACCACAACACGATTTCTTCAATAGAACTGAACATTATCATAAACCCTTATCTCCAGATGGTAATTCACAAGGGCGCGGTGCGGGCCCTTCGAGTCGCGACATCAACCTCTATTAAAGGGTTGATAATAAATTACAAAACGTATGTATTCCACTTGTTACGTAGTCATGTAACCATGACGTGGAAATAGACGTTTATTTTGATGTATTTCTCTATTCAGCCAAGTTTACTAAACGGAGGGTTACTGTTTCTTGGTCTTTACAGTCGCAAGTGCGGCTGCTGATCGATAGGTTTAGTTCTGATACAAAATTCTATTTGAATCTATGTGTGGATCATAAAACTAATTTGTTTATCACTTGCGTTAACGGTGAAGGAAAACATCGTGAGGAAAAAGCTTGTACACCAGCACGGCAGGTGGACAAACCCGTTTTGTCCACCCTTTGTCTCCTTGACAGAAGACAAAACGAAAAATCGAGGGAAATAGGATCGATTTGCCTACGATTTTCTCCTCTTTTTGCTGTACTAGACTTGTAGATGCGACTGAATATTAGTATTTTGCACAGAGCGACTGCAAACGAAGGAAAATTGGTGAGGAAAAACTTTCTATAGTGTTTGTATTCAGCCACCACCAGCACCAGGGACAGCGTGGTGCACGTTCTGAGAAGATGCCCGTACCCACCTGGGGGATGCTATTGGGATGGAATTGGAACTTTTGAGTAGGTATATTCAAAGGATGGAATAAAACAATAGTGAATGTTTTTAATTCTAAGTCTGACAGTCCCTCCCGCCCTGCCCGGGGTGGGAGGACTCATTTGATGATTTTACCACGCTAAAAAAAAAAAGTCTACTAGAAACAATTTATTAAATTAAAAAACACCGTTAAGGAGACAAAAAGTAAAGAAACGGGTTTGTCCACCCGCCGTGCTAGCCCTGCAGTTGTACAGTCGGACATAGAGTAATATTTAATTATTCGTATGAAACAGCAGATTTATTTTTTCCTGATTTCAGAGTTGTTCCCATACTAAAAGTTGTTCATCATAACCAGTAGAACGTGTGATTTAAGGGATTTACAAGATTTTTGTAACACTCTGTATAAGGTTAAACTTTAAACGAAATTAGCGATAATTTTCGCAACTTTTACATATATTTTGGCATGTCCGTGCTGACAGACTATTTGCCTGGCACCAAAATAAGCTCACGTGAAGGCTATGAAAGTTTTAAATCTATTTCACAACTCATTACATTAGGTACAAATATAGCATTAGGTACGTCTTGTTTTCTCCGAAGCTAAACCGTGTAAAAATGTTACTATAGTGTATTTTTTTTTGTTTTTGATACAACATCCTATCTTTCTAGTCAAGATCTCTTTAAGGGATTATTGTTCTAATCATTAAGAACAAGTTTTAATACTGGATCAAAGCCAAAATTTTCGAAAAGGCGAATACTCTATCAAACAAAAAAAAGAACAAATACAATCAGTTGATTATTGGCGAAGATATCGCTGAAAAAACTGCAAAAACATATAAAAAAATAAACAGATTCGAATTCAGAACTTCTTCCTTTCTGAATTCGGTTAATAAAGAAAGCTATGCAAGAGTCTTAACACCTTTAAAATTACCATTCAATGTGTTAAATACTCTAAGCATTAAATAGCTAGCCAACGACTACAATAAAGGTTGAGGTAGTACGGTACCTGTTGTGTAGGTTGTGTTAAAGGTTAATCCGACATCCAAATATAGATAACTCCAATGCCTTTACTTTGCATGCGAATCAGTCCCAAGGACGGCCACCTGTTAGTACGTTTGTTCGATATACCACGGAAACTGGTTTTAACTAGTTCGACCCAGTTTGTACTCTAAAACAAAACTATGACGTGTGGTGATGGAATACTAATGTATGGAAAAGCTGTTTAGCATGGCATCGCGCCTGTATTTTCTAAAGGATATGAAAGAAAGAAAGAAAAAATAATAATTTATTTAGTAGAAAAATTAAAGCACCACATGCAAAAAAAATTATAACAAAATCAACAAGAAAAACAAATAAACCAAAAAACCAAAAATTAAGATAATAATGTTCAATCGGTAATTATATTTTTTCTTCTTAATTTTACACTGTTACCATCCTAAGAAAAATGTCTTCTCTGTGTATGCACCTGTCCTCTTCTTATTACCTATGTCTAGTTTGTCTTTTATTTGTGGCAAATAAATAATTTTTCATTCTTTCTTTCTTTAAGCAAGCTCTTAAATTTGTTGAAGTGTACTCGAGTGTGTGTGTGTGAGCTTTGCTCATGACGGTGTAGCTGAAGCAGTTCTCTCGATTTTTTATCGGCATTCAGAATACAGTAGTTACTCTATTCTAAATGCCAATAACGGAATGGTAGGTACAAAAATTGCGTCGTTCAATGAAGCGATATCTGTAAGTCCTCGACAGGAGAAGCTTAATTGCCTCTAGAGTGCTTTAATTAAATAAGCGAAACTCAATCTGCCGCCATTGTTGCGTATTTTCATTAATTGGACCCACGGGATTGAGTTTAAAATAATTTTGATGAAGGTAAATCAAATACTATTAGGGTTGGCAACATTTTTAGATAGATTTCAGAGACTTTTAACAAAGAAGTATTATTTATTTATTTTATTTAATAATTTATGTACACACATGAAAAGACACAGAAAACATTGAATAGAAGAACAAAGTACAAAGGTATTGCTCATTTCACAAATGAAATCTCTTCCAGCAGACCTGCGAGAGGAGAATCTAAGGAGAATTATTTGAATTTATAAAACAGTACCTACTTATTTGTACTTTTTGCGGTGGTGATTAACAATATTGCGTTGTTTTTAAAATAATTGTACCTATGCTATGACCCTAGATATACCTATAGGATACCAGTCTATTTAGTTCAGTAAAAAGCACTAGAAACTTTGTGTAAAAAGTCAGAGTTAATGTAAATAAAGTATTTTACTTTACTTTATTATTTATTTTATTTTACTTTATTAGTGTCATCTTCTAATAACTATCTTCTCTACATAGTATAAAATAAAATCACTTTCCGCGTCTGTCTATCTGTTCCATTAACTCCTCTCAAACCACGCAACGGATCTTGATGTGGTTTTCACCATCAGTTAGATACTTTTTCACGGAAGGTTTATATGTATAATACTATTGAATATAATAAAATTAAATATATATAAAGAAAGAAAAGAAAGAAAGAAAAAGTTTTTATTTTTACGCCCAGTATGACGCACAAAACTTAAATAAACTTACACCAGATCACTTATACTACTACTTATATAATAATATTTAATATTTATTTTAAGGATAGTAAAGAATTTGCACCCGTGCGAAGCCGGGGACGGTCGCTAGTAGATTATAAAGTACCTACAACTAAGTATATAAAATAGAACACAATTCTCTATTTGTGAGTACGGTTGGCAACCCTAGATACGAAAGCCATTTTTGATGAAAACAATAAAGTTTGTTATTGGTTTTATTGTTTACTCGATATGATTTTTTATAGGCAAATGTCTGGCGGGTCACCTGTTGGCGACCGATCACCGACATCAATGTCCATTGATCACGGATGCGTTGCTAACCTAAGGCTAAGGTTGGAATGCCTTGTGTGGTACTTTCACTGACTGTTCCTACCACGCGGTTCCTACCGTTAACATGGAACCTTTTTTTTTTTTTTTTTTTTTTTTTACGTGGTGATCACCCATCTTGGGCTGTCCTCCGCCTGGGGGGGGCGAAGGAGTGTGCCGGACTCCTACCGGCTAAACTTACCACGGTGGTCCACTTCGGCACCTACAGGTGGGCTTCGGGTACTCTTAAAAGACCGCGCCGAAGCCCACCTCGGTGCCACGCCTAATAGGGCACTTCTCGGGGAGGGAGACTGTAAACAGGTCCCCCTCCCAGGCACGTCCCGGGGGAGACTGTAAAGTGGTCCCCCCGGTACCCTCACTGTGCGGTGCACGGCGCGCAGGACCGACCAGTGCGCGCCGTCTTCTCGGGGGTCGCTTCGGTGAGAGCGCCACAGAGTCCCCACTCTGTGGGCCCGCGACCCCGGAGGCCCTTCGGCGCCTTCTTCTCCGAGCGGGATCGGCCCTCTCTCGATCCCGCTCTGTCACCTGGAACCTAACCTAACCGTCAAATATCCCCGACTCCAACTAGAAAAAGAGCTGTAACTTATGAACAGTACTTTTGAACAGTGGCAGAATATAGAGGCTCTCACAATATTTTACCTTACTGTACCTACCTATAACTCACCTATATTCACAAAATAAACACTTTTGACTTTGTCTTTGAACGGCTGAACAGATTTAATATTTCAGATAGGTATTAGATTCTAGAAAAAAAAAAAAAAGATTTTCATGAAACATAGCTAAGATGATACCCGATTAAACTAGCTTTCAATTATATAAACTGCATTGAAATCGGTCCATCCGATTTGGAGCTAAGATGCCACAAGATACACATCTGTGTATCTCTGGTGTTTGTGGCATCTTAGCTCCAAAACGTTAAGTTTAACGTTAAGTTTTTAGTGTGTAGTAGTGTAACACCTCTCTTTTTTGTCAGGGGGTTAAAAATGCGTACACATAGTTGTTATAACGGGAGAAATACGTAGGACTGTAGTACCGACCTAGCGAGCACGTAACATTGAACTTTACTGCCATTGGTCAAGGTGACGCGCAGTGGTAACCAAATAAGCCTACGGCATATTGCTTACGGCATTAAGTCCGCCTCTGTACTTAGTGCATAAAGTATAAATAAATAAATAAATAAGCTCAAGTCGGCTGCATACAAAACCGTTGTTTTTATTTAGCTGTTTTTTATTATTATATTTATCTCTTTATGTAAAGCAATTATTTATTTATTTGCCAACATCAACAATAAACACACTACAATGATATTATATTACATTGAAGTACATGAACCCTGCTAGGGCACTGCACACAAAATAAAATAAAATAAATAAATAAATAAACATTGCCTAAGCATTGAGTCACATTTTGTAAAATGGTTAATTAAACATACAATACAATTGAGTTACCTACTTAAATTGATTGTTACAGCTGAGATTTATAATTCATTAAAATAATGCATTACAAATTCATTAAAACATAACATAACTATTGCATTAGGGCATGAACCTGTAAAAATAGATTTAAGTTTGTCAAATAATAAAAATAAAAAAAAACATTATATTATTATTATGAGCCTGTAATGTCCCACTGTAGGGTAAAAGCGGGATCCCCTTTCCATTTCTCGCGGTCCGTTACGATAAAATTAATTAATTATTTAAAATATCTAGGTATTTATTTAACAATTTATGTACACACAGAAAGAAGAATAATTACAATTAAATAGGAAAGATGACACAAAGGTATTGCTTATTTCTAAAGAAATCTCTTCCAGCAGACCTGCGAGAGGAGAGATTGAAAGAAAGAAATGTAGACTAATAGTGTGGAATTAATACAAAAGGATAACTAAATAAAACTGATGACATTATATTACATCGTAATAGAAGATATACTTAATACATACCTACATAAATACACACAAACTCATACAAAGACATACATACCTATATAAATAAATAATTTATGAAAAAATGAAAATGAAAATGTTTAAATGATTTATGTTTTTTAATTTTTTATTATTATAATATAATTTATGTATAAATAGTTATAAGTAACTATGCATAATTTACTTGTTTTAGTATAATTATCTTGTCCGTGCACCTACCATACTTTTTTCTCTGCATCACCCTTAGGTTGACTGGTAGAAAATGCCTACGGCATTAAGTCCGCCTCTGTACATAGTGCATAAAGCATAAATAAATAAATAAATATACAAATAGGTATGTGTAATGTGTATACCAAAAATACCAATACCTCTAGGTGTGCGATATTTTATATGAACATATAACTTTTCTGATACAATTTGTGGATCTCAATACACGAATACTTTGCGGTAAGTACGCCATAGTTTTGTCATTGAATTTTACATGGGAACAAATTGCTAGTCAACTTGACCTATGGCAATATAGGACAGGACCTAATTGCCCTCTATTAAGGAGGTCCCATGCGAGTGTGAAGGCTTCGGTAATTGCTATTGTCGGCTCCAATTAGTTAGAAGTGGTTTCATTGTTCGGTATTCGTCGTCTCAGTAGTTTAAGTACAGTCAACGTCAGATACACAGAAGCAGCCAAAGTAGTCATTATTATTATGGTAATATTTAGGAAAAATAAACAGCTGTTCCATACAAATAATAAATATAAATAAATAAATTACAATTAGGTAGAGAGGGTTAGAAAGATGTATACGCACTTACCGATTTTTAACCGACTTCGAAAAAAAGGAGGAGGTTCTCAATTGGACGCGTATGTTTTTTTTTATAAAAGTGAATTAAAAAATACTACTTTTTAAAATCTTGAGATAGTTATCACGTAGTGTCTATAAACGCAAACCGATATACCTATCGTAATTATAAAAGAAATAAGAGAAAAAAGGTGGAAAAGAAAGGAAAGCAAAAAGAAAATAAAGGACAAAAAAGAAGGAAAAAATTAAAAGGAAAGAAGGGTTAAGATTCCAATCACTACGTTTTTTAATGCGCTTTAGTAAGTATATATTTCTTAGTGTAGGTAAATAATTATATAGGTATATATCTTTTTGTCTCTTTATATATCTTTATTGTATATCTTTATATATATTTTTGTCTCTGACTGTACCTACCAAAGATTTACTCCAACATTTTCAACCTACGAAAACCAATTCGACAATCTAAATAAGATCCGGTTCGAAACAAGTAGTTCATCAGGTAAGGTCCCGTGGTTTACCGGTTATCGGGTTCGGTTCCGGCGGATAATTTATTTTTGAACGTTAAGCGCCGCTTCAAAGGGTTTCGATGGATGTTAATTAGACCCTCGGACGGTCTCTGGTTCGGAGCTTAGGTAAATAGTTTGGGTATAATTTTCTAGTTCAAATATTGTTTTGTTTTATTTGAACGAGACTCGCATTTGAGAATTTGAATTTAATTTGCGTGTTATAAAAGCAGTGGTTGCTCAGTGGTAGCCCTGTGGGTTCGAATCCAATAGGGTAAATACGATACACGTAATCGGAATCGATTTAATTTTGATAGTTCAATAATGTTCTTAGGGAAGCTACTTGTCAAATTCCAAGTGTACGGGGCAGGTACAATTAAATAATAAAAAATCTTTGATTTCAACGTAAAATTGTGTAATCATACACAATTTTGCGTCGAAATCAAAGATTTTTCCCGCTTTTCAGCTGATAGTATGATTACTAACAGCTGAAAATCGGGAATAATCGAATTTTAAAAGTACGAAGGTTGAGTATAGAAGTATAAAAAAAATACAACATTCGAATTTCAAAAATCAAGCAAGGGACTTGGATGCCTTAGTTATAAAAGTCACTAAGTCCATTTTTATCGTAGTCAGTTCAAAATAATTCTTTTTTTTTCTCTATCGATTGGTCTTATCCATTTTTCAATTAAATGACCTACGAACTATTGTTTTACTTTTTTCCAAATTTATTTATACATTCATTTCTTTTAAATATTATATATTTTTTTACTTTACATGAATGATCATGTAAAGTAAAAAAATATATAATATTTAACTCCATTTTTTTCTGAAAAAAAAAATGGAGTTAGTGACTTTCAGAACTAAGGCATTGCTTGTCCTCCTCATGTTCGGAATTTTACAACACCAAGTTTGTAGGCTTTATAGTTCCTGAGATTTCGTGATAAGTCAGCGACTGATATTTCGCTGTTATATATTTTTTCAGCAAAATGGTATCGAGGCAAAATGATATTCCCCACTTAGCACAACACGAGAAGTCGTGCCCCATCAAATTAGTTTGGCTAATTAAATTTATTAGCAAGTCAATCATGGCGAACGCGCCCACCACGTAATGCTCACCGACCATGAGTCATGGGGCGCACCGTCTGGAGGGCATGTTATGGCTCACAACTATCTGTTTTTAGTTGCAAGGTATAAAGTTTTCAGGTAAATTTTCATAGAAATACAAGGTTAGTCGCAATTTCAGGGTTATTAATTTATTATTTACACATGAGAAAACACAGAATGCTTAAAATAGGAGAACAAAGTTCAAAGGTACTGCTTATTTCATAACATCCCTTCGGGTTTACCCTTTCTGACTAACGTCCTATTCACACAGCAATATCCTACTCTTTAGATGATTCTGCAGGAACCTGTTTAGTGGCGAACGAGTTTCAGTATATTTTCAATTGTTCACACAAGTATCCCGTTTGCAGAATCCTGCAATAAGCCGATCGGCATCCTAATTACATACGTAAAAATCACCTGACAGCGACCCAACAGTCACGCGACAGCAGACGGAGCACGATCGGTCGCGAACTGTCGAACAAATTCGTATTATGCACGGCATTCGTCCGCCTGTGGCTGTTTATCGCGTTTTCAGCGCTAAGTATGCACTTTTCAGTTCGTTTATTGTCCGCCAGAGGGCGAAACCGTAAACTGTGATTGTCGCGTCGCTATCGGCAAATACGTAATATCAAAGTGATGTTTGACAACAGCTACGTAATTAGCCGGTCAAGTTTTGGTCACGGGCATATGGATTTTTACTCGATAAAGTGAGGGTGGGAGCGATTTTTGCGAACAGCGCTCTAATACCACTAGAAAACAGAACATGCTTGTGTGTGGAACACACGCAATTAATTTTGCGGAATCCAGTAGAAAACCATTTTTACAGAACTGGACACACCCAAGAACATCCGCTGCTTAGTACAACTACCTAATTACTAATGCATTGCTGACTTAAAGCTAAATCTAAAATACCAAGTGTTCCAGTGATTTAATTCGCGTGTATGATAAAAATTACCAAATTAAATATCTATTAAATCAATTACAGAAAATATCGTAAAGATGTCGAACGATCACTTAGTACGAGGCGAAGCTCGCGTGCGCACCGTCCGTTTGGGTAAGGCCACGAATACATAGCTCAAATTGATAGCCGGATTACACAAGATGATGAAAAGATTATCTATGTTACCGTAAAAACCCTAAATCCTAAACCCGAAGAACTTAGTAGAAGTGGTAAAACTACAGCGACTGCATGTGCAGCCATGCACTCCGTATCTCTTGACATGTTGGAATAGTGGCCAACAGGCTGCACCGGCTGACACACGCCGTGGGAATGCTGTTCATGGGCCGCGACAGGCCTCGACAGGCATGGTAATGTACGGTGCAGCCTGGGCCGTGGAACAGCTTTAGACCGACGAAGACAATGAACAAAGTCTAAAATTCAATAACGAAAGTATTCTTAATTCCAAAGCAAAGTGTTAGCAAAGTCTAAGTACGTTCTATAGATCTCAGCCTATATTGTCCAACCGGACGCCTGCGGCCTTTATAATACAAATGTCTGCGTTTCGTAAGTAACACTGCCTGTAACTGTAACAGATACAGAGAGAGTGGGCTTTTCCTGATTTGTTCAGTAATAAACCGATTTCATCTTTCGATTCAGCTATTTGCCGAGAACAGTATTTATCAAGAACCCGAAGTCTCCAAGGCTCCTTGATAATTCACATTTTTCTAGCTTTTTCGAGTTCTAACGGATTTCGGAATTTTACGGTAACATCTATTGAGGATCACTATTCAATAGATGTTACCGTAAAAGTCCGAAATCTCGGTTAGATATAGGTACCTACCTCAATTTAATAGCCTGATTATATTCATTCAAGAATTTTTTTGGACGGTTTATATCCTCCAGTATTGACTTTTTTTATAGAGTATGGCGTGGTCTTGCGGTTCACTTGATGGTAAACCATTACCGCGCCCCAAGAACATCCACAACCTAGATAATCACTTATGACTTTCGTTGCTGAAGTTAGAATGCCTTGTGTTCCTCTAATTTTACTGGCTGATCTGTCTCTTCACCCGAAACACAACTACGCTTACACATAATTAAAGTTGTTATGACAAGTGAAGTAGGTAGAACTGGTAGTACCGTCTTCTTAAATAAACTTAAAAATAAAGTAAAAACTGACTTCAAAAAAGTAAAAATAATTTTCAACATAACAGCTTCTGAAGTCGGTGGTAGTGGCGTGCACTCCATAAAGACATTAAGACACTGCCTATCCTAATAAATTATGTATTAAGAGTAATAAAAACGTTAATATGTCTGTAATATCAGTTAATTTAAGTCTTAGGGTGAGGTGGCCAATGGCAAACATCCTTTAACTTGACAATAATACAACACAAAGTTTTTTTTGCTTACCCTGTGAGAAATATCTGTGCACGCCACAGGCCACTGTTCGGTGGCATTGCCAAGCTAAGGTACATTGATACCCCCTCGGGAGAATACTCACATAAAAAAAGAATAATTAAAATCTGTTTATAATTGGCGAAGATATCGTTGAAAAACATACAAATTAATTAAGAACCTCTTCCTTTTTTTAAGTCGGTAAAAAACAATACTTTAAAAATACGTTATGGGCAACTCTTATGTGAATCTAATACGAAATTCATATTGTAGTTACTTTCGAAGTAATACGAACTTCGTGAAGTAACAACTGTTGGGAAACTATTTCGGAAACAAATCTGAATTGCAACGAATCTCGAGTCGGATGAATATAGTGTCAATGCTGATATTAATATTATGTATTACTGGCGCAGGAGCGGGCGGGGATCGAGCTTTCGTGACGTCATAAATTGAGTAGAGGTGCTGTTCGTTTTGTTTATTTATAAATTTTGATAGAAATACAAAAGTATGTAATTATTTATGAGGCATACCCTCACCTACAATTTTTTTAAAGTTAGGTAATTAATTATTTATTTTTCTAAATATTTTGAGTAGCATACACTTTACACATGCGATTATAGCAATCGCGAGTGATTTCCTGTTATAATCCATTGAAGTGTTCCATTGAGGTCTTCATCAGATCTTCACTCAAAACTTCTTCAAACAAAAACAAGAATCATTAAAATCGCTTCACAATTGGCAAAGATATCGCTGAACAAACATACATTCTAATTGAGAACCTCCTCCTTTTTTGAAGTCGGTTAAAAATACTTGTCTATTTCTAAATTCCCATCAGAATACCAGCGCTGTGACGTTTTCTATTTCTAAATGTCACAGCATTATGCTGAGATGGGGGCCATTTTTGGTCTCGTCCAGGTTGCTTTAATTATTGTTTTTCTTCACTTTATTTTTATTTGTTCCTGGCGAGAGTGAAGTTACGGCGATCCAAGATTTGATTAAAAAATATATTTATAATCTATAACAAGATGTTTATTGTATAAAAGGTTCTACAAGACTCATTATTCTATTACTTTATTTTACATTCAAACTTATTGCTAAACTTGTTCTTTGTGTCGGCACACGCCGATCATCCGCTGCTTGGTCAGCAATCGATACTATGACGTAGGCTGCTCGATTGCTTAACTCGAGTCCAGAATAAAAATGTTTTCATTCTTTTCTTTTCTTCTAAATGTACCAGGGGTGCAGGAAAAGAGTCTCCACGACTGATGAAACTCGAGATCGTTTGGTACACGCTGGGCAGTCAACCTCGATACTTCTTAATGACTAATCTTTTCATTACGGCACGAGTAATATTCTTGTGAGAACGGGCACACGATATTCATTATTGTACCCCTTGCCTATCTATAGCGACACTTCATTAGATTGATTGTACTTGTGTTTGATTTAGATTTATGTCCTGTGCGTGACGGAAAATGTCAGGCTGTCGTAATTCTGTAGTGTAGAGTGTTCTAAACTATGTGGGTTGTAGTTTATGGGAAGGTACTGTTTACAGATAATAAATTATTCCTCGAAGTAACTGATCTGATAATGAAACTCAAGATGGAAGGGTGGGGAAGAGGTGGAGTTTCTCCGAGGATGCCAGGTATGACTGCGGCGCCTTATAGACAATGGAGCAAACTCGACTCAAACTAAAAACTTTTTTATTCACATAGGTCTATAGGCCATAACCTAGCCGTCAAAAACCCCCGTGTCCAACTAGAAAAAGAGCTGTAACTTTTGAACGGCTGAACAGATTTTCATGAAACATAGCTAAGATGATACCCGATTAAATTAGCTTTCAATAAAAAAATACTACATTTAAATCGGGCCATCCGTTTTGGAGATACGATGCCACAGACAGACACACAGATACGCACTACAAACTTATAATTACTATACCTACTACTAAGACACTATATACCTACACTTACTAATTATACTATAGTGTCATTAGTTTAATTTAGGTATCCTTTTATTTTTTTATTTAGCTGTCTTTTATCCACACTAAAGTCTACATTTCTTTTTTTCCAACTCTCTTCTCGCAGGTCTGCTGGAAGAGATTTCTTGAGAAATAAGGAGTACCTTTGTGTCATCTTTCCTATTCAATTGTAATTATTCTTCTTTCTGTGTGTACATAAATAGTTAAATAAATAAATAAGCACCCCTCTTTTTTGTAGGGGGTTAAAAATGCCTTACAAATACTTAGTAAACAAATAGTGATGTCCATTGTCCAAGTGTAATTAGTATAGCGATTATGTATTCAAAGCTGGCTCCCTGCTGTCCTCGCCGCTAATTTTAATAATTACAGTTGCGCATATTAATTCTCTTTTCCACTGAAATGTTAATCACTCATGAAATATTTTTCTGGCATAGCTTTTAAGTTTAAGTATGTTTTTAATCCCCGAAAAAAAATAGGGGTGTTTTAAGTTTGTAGTGTATATCTGTGTCTCTGTTTGTGACAGTCCGCCTCTGTACATAGTGCATAAAGTATAAATAAATAAAGGCAAAGATTTTTATTTCAACTGGGCCTTTGCAGGCACTTTCAAAACGTCGTGATTCTAGGCGGACGGTTCCAAGTGGGTTGGTCCTGGAGAAGATACCGGCAAGAAACTCCATGGATACTCTTTTCACAAATCAAGCTTACAATAAATGTGGTAAACATAGTTGAACTATATATAAGTACCAATTTAAAACATTAACCCCCTTAATCATTAACAATGATTAAAGGTTACATAACTAAACTAGCTGTTATGTTTTATTGCCAAAGACAGGTATAATTTCATCAGTGTATAAAAATGACAACTTTTTATGAATACCACCTGTAAATAAAATAAAACACCCAATCAAATCATGAAACAGTGCCATATGATTTTCCTGTTATCAATGTTCGCGTTGTCTGACTGTCTGAGTCTGGACTTGACTTTATAGTATGATATAGTACTCGCAAATCTTTATGAGCCCTGAACTGAGCTTTGAGATCTCTCTCTCTCTCCCTCTAGCACCTATAATAAGCGTACTATTATAGGTGCTAGAGGGAGAGAGGGAGAGAGTTCGAGGGCTCATAAAGATTTGCGTGTACTATAGAAGTGTGTGTAACGAGCGTTATGCCTGCTGCTTCCAGACCGCTGCCCGTATCGATCAAACTACGTCTAGTCTAGGACGATAGCCACCATAAATAATAAGCTACAGAAAACCCACTCCTAACAAACCATGATTCTCAGTTATAAATAGCGCATTGTTAGGAGGTTTCTCTCTCTAGAGCCCTGACCACCGGTAACTTAGACCCTGTTCCCGATGCCGGTGGCCTACTAATCTTTTATATTTTTAAATGTTTTTATTCTTTTTTTATTTTAATTGTAAAACTATTTAAAAATTCCAAAAAGTATGTAAAAAAAAAAAAAAAAAAAATTAGGTAATAATTATAATGTATCCTGCAAAACAGGTGTAGGTACAATAAAGAGTATTTCTATTCTTATTGAGTTTAATTTTGCATATTTTAAGAAGTTTAACTTCTGTGTTTTACTTACTTTGTGACGTTAGTCCTTGCGTTTGATGCCTAGGAGTTTTCCCAACACTTTTTGTAGGTCTTCGCTAAGTTTATTTATTTTTATTTTTAAAAGCCTCTGATTTATTTTTTTAGATGTTTTGGCAATCACAATTTTAGTAACAAATATATCGTAAATGTTTTTTTTGTTCTATTAACATCTCCATATAGGACATATAAATGAGGTTCTACTTAGTCTATTTTCTTCACGTTATAATTTATCAGAACATCAACCATGTTTATCTCTTCATCAACCTATGGTTGTCTGGCAGAGAATGCCTTAGGCATTAAGACCGCCTTTGTTCATATTTGTATGAAAAGCATAAACAGAATGGCGATTTAGTCACCTGCATCCTTTAAGTATTCTACTCATCAATAAGAACAATTTTTAATATGGGAGCTAACCTGAAATCTATGCAGGCCATAAATGACCGCATACCCAAAAGGTTCGTATTTGACAAGAAATACAAGATCCAACTACATGAAGACCATAGATGCGAGGGCCTCAACCCCGCGGAACTCAGGATCTTCACGGACGGATCTAAAACAAGTACAGGTACCGGATCAGGTATATTTTCAGAGGACCTCAATATACACCTATCAGCACCACTAGGTATCCACAACACAGTATTCCAGGCAGAGTGCATGGGTATCACCCTAGCCGCATCAGCGGTGCTAGCTCGGGAAGTAAAAGGATACCCCATCCGTATACTCTCTGACAGCATGTCAGTTCTACAAGCCCTAAATAGCTACTCAGTTAACTCCGGGCTAATCTACGAGTGTCACCAAAACCTAAACAAGGTAGGCAACCTCACTAATTTAACCTTACAATGGATCAAAGGACACAGCGGCTCACGGGGCAATGACGCAGCCGATGAGCTCGCTAGAAGGGGCTCCAGCATGGTTGCAGTAGGCCCCGAACCCTTGATACCACTACCCTTCGGACACCTACGCACCCTGGTAAGGCAACGAACTAGAACTAAACACAACAACTCTTGGCAGAATCACGGTGAGTGCAGACAAGCAAAAACAGCCCTACCCGCTATTGACCTCCGCATCACCAAACAGCTGCTTAGGTTGAATAAACAACAATTACGCATAGTAACAGGGGCCCTAACGGGCCACGGTACTTTTAATAAACATCTCTATGTTATAGGAGTTACAGACAGTCCTCTATGTCGAGCTTGCATGGAGGTGGACGAAACAACGGCCCACGTACTTCTGAACTGCCCAGAGGTAGCTGTCTTCAGGGCCAAGTACTTCGGTAACCAGAGTGCTCTCCGGGAGATCGCCAGTAACATCAAATGTTTGCTGGCCTTCCTCGAGGAGTTGGGTTGGCTGGAATAAAATGATTCCCACCCATACGCAAAATACGCGCATCGCCGTGGAGTTGCGGAAACTCGCCCGTTTTACCAATACCAATACCAATAACCTGAAATCTCGAAAAAATATCAGCTGTTCCATACATACATTGCCTACATTTTGTCGAGTTATGTATGGAACATCAGATTTCGTTTTTGCGATTTCCTTGTTGGTCCCATAATAAAAGTTGTTCATAATGATGAGTAGAAGAATCAACTCCTTAAAGGATTTAGGTGACTAAATCGCCACCCTGTATAACTACAGCTAATTCCAAATCCACCAGTAAATCCCATAACAGACATAAAACAAATACAAAAGCGTCATATATACATTTGTGTGAATCCTCCCCTAGCTTGCCTCGCGATGAATAGCATTCATTAGTAGCTGCCATCTCTCCCCTTTGTTTGAGCTCCCCCATCCTCCCTCTGTACCAAATGTTGCCTGTCTATGGACATCGGGCACTGATTGTGTGACCAGCTAGGCTTGCATGCGCGCCGCGAGGGAATTTTCTCGTCATGACATGACAAGGTTTAGTCCCCCACGTTTCACCAGACAACTGGCATACAAAATTTTAGAAAATAATTGCGTTATGAATTTAAAAAAAAAAACTGTTACTGTTTATCTCAAAATTATTATAATATCAAATTAATCAATGAACAGAATAAAAATATTGGAACGTGTGTCTATTAAAAATGTCAACAATTATTATCATAACTACACATAAGTACTTATGTCAAAAATAATACGAATGTATCAATTTACACAATTCTAGTAACACGATTATTGCATTATATCAAAATCCTTAGTCATAAAAGCAGATTTCAGGTAACCAAGTGTGAGAGACTAATGAGCACAGACAAAAGACTAATGAGTGAGGATTTCGAGCTCCCTGACAGCTTTTGGAATTTTATTAATACTTATTGTCATTAGAACGTGTTACATCAGAAATACGTGGTCATATTTATGGACTATCAAACCGAACAACTTTCTTTATGGGACATTTTTGCTTTCCTCTTCTTTCATAATTAAAAGTAAAGCTAATGAATATTTCTCCTTGTTTCAGATTTTCCTATTACAACCAGAGCTTCACTAGACTGTTAACTATGTTATAGTGGAAAGTTTGTTCCTAAAACCTTTTACCAAGTGCAGTGTTCCTACTAAATAAGTATTTTGACGCTAGTGTTCATTAGTGTACGATTTAGTGCAAAAAATGGGATGCAACACCAGTTCCGAAGCCAAAACTGCCAAAGAAGAAAAGAATAATGCCCAGGATAACCAAACAAATGCTGCCACAGGTATTTAAAAACATAACATTAAAATATCATTTTTTTATTATTATTCATAGGTGCTCAGTGCAATTTCATAATCTTTAAATTAGCGCCATCTATGGGAATTTTCCGACACTACTACATTAACAGGCTTACTACTTTGAAAGCGAGCTGTTGTCAGATGTAATGCTAAATGTTTTAATACATTTTCTGTAGATGGCGCTCTCTGTTATAATAATAACAGTTTTGCAGGAGTTTCCCAAAAGATGGAGCTGTTTTAATTCTACCGTTCAACTGGCTTGTGTGACGCAAAAAAATATTATAACTTCTAGTGTTACTGATAGCCCATAATATCATCCTACTGCTGAGGAAAGGCCTCCCACCATGAGTTCCAGGTCTTCCGCTCCAGAGCCAGTGTGTGGACCAATCGTTGCTTTGTCTAGATCTTAGTCTAATAGAAAAGAGTAACTAAACATACCCAACTGTTCACTTTCCATACAAAGCAAGTATGTAGGTAATCGGTGTACAAAAATATGAAAAGCGATTTTATCGTCATATTTAAGTCATTAGTAGGTAGATTTACTGAAGAACAAGTTAATGGCAGTTTATATGGAACAATAGTTAGCTTGACTTTTTTGTACAATGTACAATGACAGGAAAATTAATTGAATCTTATTTGAACGTTTACCATAATTTTATTAACGTTGTCCGGATGCCGTTAAAAGGAAGCGTGATTAAGAAAACTTTTTAACGCAATTATGTACCGTATGAAAACGTCTTAAAAACAATTATGAAGAGTAAAACATACGAACATAGCGATATTGTAGATATAGGGCCTCGGAGATTTTTGCAGTAGCGCATGTCGGTAACTTCGAAGCTATCACGGAAAAAGGCAGTATGTTTGTTGCATAGGATAGGTACGCGGCAGTTCTAACAGCATCGTGGGAGCGGTATCCGACAGTGGGAAAGAAAGAAAGAAAGAAAAAGAATTTATTTCTGCAAAAACACGACACACATACATTACAAATTTCAGTATCCATATCAAACTCTTTACTTTTACTTAATTTTTTCGACAAACACAGTATAGAGCGCCACGAGTGGGACGATCCTTTCATACACCGTTTCTTTCATCCAAAGCCATACATCTTTCCATACATACCGCCGGTTGCGAGTACTGCACACCTGACCTTTTTGCAGCACATCATGAATGAGGTCAGTATATTATAAAGAAAAGAAAGAAAGAAAGAAAAATCATTTATTTGCCACAAATACAAGACACACTAGAATGATAGACATAGGTAATAAGAAGAGGACAGGTGCATAGACAGAGAAGACATTTTTCTTAAGATAGCAACAGTGTAAAATTGAGTAGAAAAAATAATAATTTAAAAGAATAAAAAATATGTGGGTATACTGCACCGACTGAACATCAACAGCATTTTGACTATTCGGTGTGTGTCCCGAGCTGTAGCAAATGGGTGTCCAGCTCAGCATATGCCAGGCTATGACACCTGACGCTGATATTCTGCTGGATCCCGGTTATGACATACGGATATCGAGCAAAGCAGTAAAAAGAGTTTGCGTGTGTGTATTTTATCGAATTTTGTTTGTGAAATCGAAGTATCATGTACATTGTTTTACTTATAAAGTCCTTCTAGAGCATTCCGTTCCGGCATTTCCACTTGTGTGACCATGAGAATATGTCGCGTGCTCATAACCTAACAGTTATGAGAAAAATACAACGACAAACGAACAACTAGAACTAGTAGATAAGTATAATGGTCTTTCCAAAACATTAGGTTCGCAGACTCATTTGAAGAATGACAAATGTTTTTCTAGACGAGACATAGTCTAGATGTTTTCTCCTCCATTAAGAAAATAATACTATTTTCTGAGATATAGCTGTCGTAGTTACAAGAAAAACTTATTATTATCTCCATTTCGTTTTGATAAATAGTTTAGTTTCTTAGTACAGTCGAACAAAGAGTTAAAAGGTTACCAGATATAGATGAGGTTTTCTTAAGAAATATAATATTATTTAGTTAAAAAACATGGTTGGAATCTATTTATTTCAAATCATTTATATAAAATTTTTGTTTGGTAGAGAATGCCTACGGCATTAAGACCGCCTTTGTACATTGTACATGAAACATTTTAAATAAATAAATAAATCCATCATCCGTTCTTTCGAAAGAACTTCGACTACCTACATCTGGTAACCCTGTAAACTCTCTTCTATTATATTTAAACGCAGAAAAAAAAAATGCGAAATACAATACAAAGGTATTCTCTAGAAATCTCTTGGAAGCAGGATTGTAGACTTTAGTGTGCCAAGAATTCATTTAAAAAGAATAGATATCTAAATTAAACTATTGACATTTTTATAATTATTTATACTTCTAATTTGGCACCAAGCATACGGCAGCCTGATGGTAAGCGGTTATCGTAACCTATGAACGCTTGTATATAACACCAGGGGCATCACTCGCGCGTTGCCAACCCTCCTACTAGCGCCAACTCGACGGCTCCCCAAAGAGCACTCGGACCTTGCTCACCGTTAGGAACACAACATTGCAGAACAGCAGTGTTACTTAGCTACGATATTCTTCAAAATGATGGTCAGTCTCCAGTCGAGCAGCTCCAATTTTGAGCCAAAAGTTCCAAGAAAAGTACCTCTCTTATAACCCTATTTGGAAAATTCCATTATCAGTTCTTTAAAAAACTTAATCTATGTTTGGTGATACTAGATTATTATTTCTTTGTTCGAAGAATCTAAACTATTTATACAGTAAATTATATAAATTGTAAATTAATAAAAAATCTGAAAATTGGCGGATAAAAACTTAATTAAATCATTGAGTTTCCAATAGAATTCTAATACTTTTTGTCTGCAGCCTCGCAGCTATAAATTTCTAAGGGATCCACCAGTCGGTTGCGTCCCAATTCAAATACTAGAATATTTACAATTCCCGTGACTTCGCGGAGTTCCCGGGTATTTTTCCTCCCTTCATAAATAATATCTCCTTGAATAATTCGCCATTTTGTATGCTCAACCCTGTCAAGCCTCTCTTTCGTGTTTAGGATATATTTTTTGTCGGGTCCAGTGAATCTTTGCGATGGGTCCCTATTATAAGCATTTATAAGTGTCGGGAAGACTTGGGATAATAATTTATTTTTGTTATATTTTTATGGGTTTAGTTTCTGTAGTTGTTTTATATTTATTTGATGTACAAGCGTAGTTTGTATAGCCATCATATTATTTATTTATTTATTATCAGCCTATGCTGTCCCACTCCTGGGCAAAGGCCTCCCTCCATTTTCTCCATTTCTCACGATCCCGCGCCTTTTCATTCCATTCTTGAAGAAATGTATCCATTTCGTCCCGCCATCTCTTTCGTGGTCTGCCGCGACCTCGTTTTATTATTTCAGGGCACCAGTTTTGTGCTATGTTAGCCCACAGTTCTTTTGGCATGCGGCAGACGTGTCCTGCCCAGTCCCATTTTAGCTGGGCGGCCTTTAGAGCAACGTCAGCTATCTCCGTTTTTGAGCGCAGTATAGTGTTTCGAGCCATCATATATATCGGATATTTTTTTATGTAGTGCGCATAATTTGTAGAGTGATTCAGTCTCTGTTCCTAAATGCAACCGCAGTATTGGAGTACACTTTGAAACAAAACGAAATTTTGACAAGCCATATAAAATCAATTTTTTATTTTGTTTTGAAGGGAATTTTAGTTCTGCTGTTGCATATGGGAACAGACACTGAATCAAAATATCCTGTATATAAATTTTTACTCGTGCAAGCAAGATGGTTGTAATATATAAAATCTTTTATTCAAGACTTTGAGACAAATTAGTGCTCTGAAAATAACATTCAAGTTGAAATATTTATGATTTGTCGGTAGATTAAGTGGATCGAGACGAAACGACAACAAAATACCATAGTGTAAAAATTACCAATCCGTCTCTCGAGACGAATTTCATGCTAGACGAATTAACGACTCAAACGGAGTTGCTTTTATCAAGAAGCGGGTAATAAAATAATTTAGGAACTTAGCGGGAAGTCTTGTCTTTACAATAAAGCAGCTTTGAAATGATATCCGAAATAGTTTTATCAACTACGAGTATCTCAGTTTACTATGACAAAGTTTAACCGCAGTAGGATTACCTTTACATCCTTTGAGTGCAAAACGGCCTACATAGATTTTGAAACTAAATACCTTTGTAAAGTTTCCGGTATTGTGTGCTTTGTGGAGTTTTAAATACCTAACGGTGGATATCATTATTTATTTATTTATTTTATTATTTATGTACACACTACAAAAAAGAAAAATACATAGAATAAGGAACTCTTAAGGTTCCGGCGGACGATACGGGCAACTACGATTCGAGGCGAGCGCAAAAATTAACCTAAATATTGCTATCTCTGTTTGACAAAGAGACGCGCGCGCGCGTGGTAGTGTGCGGCACAGACTACTCGAGATACTACGTATGTGTGCGGCACGCTGGTCGAATATGTTTTCATTCATTCTTATCGGATATGCCAGACTATGCTCCTTGCGCTGCTCATCGCGATGCTCCTCGCGCTGCCGTGATTTGCCGCGATGTTGCCCTCTCTGCCCACACACTGCTCTACTCGCGCAATTAATCGCGACGCTCCTCACTTGTCATTTGCCTTGGTGAGACAATGGACGTTGAAACGGTGGCAGCGTGCGCGCTACGTTTTTTTAGTATAGCTAATTATATTAATGTAGTAAAAAGAAATATACATCGTCGTCGTCGTCCTCGCCAACGGAGATGGTGGATCACATCTATTCATCGCAATAGAACGATGTAAGTACAAGTATTCATATACGGCTCCGTGGACAACCAATCAATAAACATTAACACTTTTTCATTTGACCATTCCACGCTTGGCGACGACATAATTTCCAATTTTGCATACGCGCGCGTCCTGCGCGAGCGCCCGATGCGGACTGCGACCGCGCGATTATGTGGCCAGCCACTCGCACTCGCATTGCCGGTCCTTTGACTCGCGCGCAAAAACCGACAAAATAGGGAGCAGTGGGCAGGACGAGGAGCATGACGTGTGGCATGACGAGTAATGTTGCCACACTATGTCTCTGCCTCCTTTCCTCGTTACTTCCCATGCCACTCGTCGAGTGTGTGGCAGGCGCATTATAAACTTTACAAAAAAGATGTTCATTGATTGTGTTATTTTTTTATTTACTTTATTGGTGAATAGCTGTACCCGCGTCTTCGTTCGCGTGGACCTAAATTATTCTTTCTTTAAATTAAGAGTAAAAGTAGCCTAAGTTACTCTTTACAACATCAGCTATCTGCTAGTGAAAGTCCCGTCAAAATCGATACCGAAGCGCCGTTTTGGAGATTAGCCGGAACAAACAGACAGACAATTTTTTTTAATTGTTTTATTTTTACTGTATACTTATAACTTTATAAATTTCGTGGAGTTGTTGTACTCATTATTATGTACAACTTTTACTATGGGACGAAACGTGAAATCGTGAAAAAAATATCAGCTGTTCAATACAAATTATTCAATATTACTCGACTAAATGTATGGAACAGCTGATATTTTTTTCGCGATTTCATTTTTAGCGATTTGATTTTAAAACCAGGGCTTCGCTTCGAAGTAGGGCGTCCTGGTATGGCGGGAAATGCAAGCGCTCTCAAGTAGGTATTGGTCGGTTGCGCGCGACTTCTAATTTCAAATAGGTAGATTTTTTACTTTAGATCAAATAATATAGGTACCTACCTAATGTAGTAATAGTAATCTATATTTTTCATGTTTTATGCAATGTGTATTGTATGTGTTTTATTTATATATTTCCATAATACATAGTATAATAATAATTAATAATAATTAAAATCAAATATTAAATAATAATAATTAAAATCAAATGTCTAAAAAAAAAGTATTTGCATGTCGGGCACTGCCAGAAGCAGAACTGGAAAACACGAGAATTGAAAATACTTCCATGGGCAATCGATCCATGTCATAATATAAAGAAGGAGCATAATCGTACTTGCGAAAAAAAAAATACCTACTTTGATCTCTCAAGTATTTTTTCGCAAATACGATTGTGCTCCTTATTCATATGACAACACGGATCGATTTCCTATGCAAGTATTTTCAAGTCTCGAAGCAAAGGGCGCGCGGCTGGCGGGGTCGGCCGCCCGCCGTTTCGGAGATTACCTAACCGGAACAAACAGACAGACAGACAATATATATTTTAAATTATTTTTTGTTATTAGTACTGTAGGTAATATATTCTATAATATTATTACGCATTTCGTAAAAAGCTATCTATTAATTAATCAATTAATTAACGATAATGGGAAAATCTACACGTTTAGTCGGAAAGGGTACATAAAGCCGAAAGGCGGTTATTGTACTCATCATTATGGACAGCTTTTACTATGGGACCAACCCTCAAATGGCGAAAAAAGAAAACTGTTCCATGATACATTTCTTCATCATAGCGGCCCGTCCCTGCTTCGCACGGGTGGACATTTATTTATGTAGGTATATTAAATTTTGTGATAAAAAAGTACCTACCAAGGAGTAAAGCTATATATTATGCTAAAGGAGATCGGACATTTTTGTATGGGCCTTGGTCCAAGTGGCGTCGGATGATGACACTTATTTAATTTAAAAGCTCATAGTAAAACAATACTTTTTTCTATGGGTGCGACAAAATCTATCCTGGGAGAAAAAAGTTATGGCTTAAGTGAAAAATATTATTTATTATATCATTATTATTTTATTAGCGGCCCGTCCCTCCTTCGCACGGTTAGATATTTATTTGAAATATACCCTATGTTTCTCAGTGACAATAATAGCATTCTACTGGTGAAATAATTTTTAAAATCGGTCCTAACCTAACCTAACCTAACTTTTTTTGTTTTTTTTTTTTTTTTTTGTTTTACGTGGTGAGAACCCATCATAGGGCTGTCCTCCGCCTGGGGGGGGCGAAGGGGTGTGCCGGACTCCTACCGGCTAAACTCACCACGGTGGTCCACTTCAGCACCTACAGGTGGGCCTCGGGTACTCTTAAAAGACCGCACCGAAGCTCACCTCGGTGCCACGCCTATTAGGGCACTTCTCGGGGAGGGAGACTGTAAAGAGGTCCCCCTCCCAGGCACGTCCCGGGGGAGACTATAAAGTGGTCCCCCCGGTACCCTCGCTGTGCGGTGCACGGCGCGCAGGACCGACCAGTGCGCGCCGTCTTCTCGGGGGTCGCTTCGGTGAGAGCGCTTTCGATGAACCTAACCTAACCTAACCGTCAAAAACTACCGATTCCAAATAGAAAAAGAGTTGTAAACCTTTGAAAGGCTCAACAGATTTTCATAAAACATATAGCTAAGTGGATACTGACTAAACTGACATTCAATTAAAAAAAAAACTGCATTGAAATCGGTGCATCCGTTTTGGGGCTATGATGCCACAGACAGCTACACAAATACGTAGATACACAGATACACACTACAAACTTATAACACCCCTCTTTTTTGTCGGGGGTTAAAAATACAAATCTTTTCTCTGTTTACTGTTTCTTACATTATGTACTACGTATAGTACATTTTAGATCTCACCGGACGGGACTGTATGTGACCTCGTAGCAATATCATATTATCGTCATATAGGTATTCCATGATGCTCAAGAAGTCCTGCGGGTGGTGAACCATGTCAAAATACTTCCATATGATGTACAACGTCTCTAACATGCTCACTGTAATAATTACGAGCTAGCTTTATACTACGGTAAGTCCCACGCGAGAACAGAATTAATTCTTCTTGTGTTAGCTGCGGAAAACCTGGTAATCCGGGAAGAGCTCGAGAGATGCTTTCGAAGGCCGCACGTTGTCAATACATATTCTGCCAAGTTGTTTAACGTATTGATTATGAGTTTCACAAAAAATCTAGTCCCAGCGAACAAGAGTGAGCGACTGAAAAAGCGAAGTTCGTGCTCATTGTGCGCGTGAGGTGTGTGCCTCTCCCTCAGGCCCCTCGGTTCCCTTTAGGGCCTATCCAAACTCGATACTTATAGCAGCAGAATCGCGTGTTTTCGCGTTAGTTATTCACTTTTTGTAAGCAAAAGGCTGCCAACGAACTCGACAACGCACGATTCTGCTGCTAAAAGTATCGAATGTGAACGGACGCTTAGCGCTTACTTTTATCGCGATGCGTGTAGAGCGTCTAGATATCTCTTTATCAAGCAGTTATAACAGAAATACCACGTGTTTGAACTCCTCTGACTCAGACGCGCGCAAATGAACAATATTTTATTATTAAAAGTGGCTTTATTTATCTACATCTACACTTCTACACTCATAATAAATAGAGAAAAGATTTGTCGACAAAAAAACTATCGTAGCTCCAAAACGGATGGACCGATTTCAATGCAGTTTTTTTTAATCGAAAGTTAGTTTAGTCTGGTATCATCTTAGCTTTGTTTCATGAAAATCTGTTCAGCCGTTCAAAGGTTACAGCTCTTTTTCTATTTGGAGTCATGGGTTTTTGACGGTTAGGTTATTGTTTGTCTTCTATACTTATAATAAAATCGTAACAAAGCGAAAACTGTACATTAAATATATCTTGAAAAAAAAAAAGGCATGTGCTCTATATTCGACACTGATGCCAAAAATATAGTTTTTAGAATTTTTGTCTGTTTGTCTGTTTGTCTGTTTGTCTGTTTGTCTGTTTGTCTGTTTGTCTGTTTGTCTGTCCGAGCTTCACGGCCAAACCGCCGAACAGATCGTCATGAAATTTAAAAGTAAAATCCGTTAATTGCCTGGTCAACATATAGGGTACGAATTATTACGCTATTGTCAAAGGGGGGTGAGCAATAAACCAATATGTCTGTGTACAATTATTAGTCGCTATCTATATGACGAATCCATTTGAAATATTGGATGATATAGTTAATAGGTCCGATTAACATTTTATATACAATGGAAATCATTTTGCATTTTTTTAAACGTACTTTTTCATTTATTCTTTAGCCTTATATATTTTAATTCGTCTGTTTATACCTAGATGGCATTAGTAGTAATTTATAGGCGAGTTTTTAATTTCCAATATTTTTAAAAGCGATTTTTTTATTGATACGGCATCCAGACTCCTGATGGCAGAGTTCTATATAATAATTTAATTTGTAATGTTCAAATATTCTCAATAAAGGTAAGTATTTAAGGGTTATCAAAATACTTATAGGCGTAAGGCATATTAATGACGACATCTGGTATGGCACTTGTGGGTTGCAGCTGAAAACCAGCGTCAGGTGGCCAGTATCACTGCCTCCTGACAATATGCTTTATATGCTTTAGTACAATAACCCAACTTATTTGATATGTTTTCTTTGCTTTTCCGTTTATTTTATGTTGTGCTATAAACTCTTTTTCTTTCTTTCTTGCTTTTACTTTTTTCCGATTTTATTGCTCATGGTTCAGGAGTAGCGTAATTTCGGAGTGTTGGAACAGCGTCTGTCGAAGAAGAGATTGTCGACGTTAAGTTTTCGAGTGGGATCAGGGCTGAAATCACCGTAGGGTTGGAAATTAATCACATCAATATCCCTGGGAGTCACCCTGGACAGAGCGTTAACTTGAAAAAACCATTATATGAAAATCAAATCAAAAGAACTAGGTACCTAAAAGTTTCGGTCAGCTAAATGACACATGTTGAACTATCACCGGCTGACGTAAACCGATCACTCTCAATATGGGTAAGTATACCGTATCCTACGGTGAGCATAGCACTTCTACAAATTCGCAGAGACGTTGCGTACAAAAACACAAAAAGGAGTCCAACACCAGACATCCAATATTCAGAAGTCAATTCAGTGCTTAATTATCAGCACAGCCTTTAAAAAGTCAGCTCAGTTTCCTTAGAACACTAGAGAGGCACTATCGGGTGGTTCAGCCGATGCCCATTGCAAATACATTGTGGTTGGAGAAACTTTCTTCACCAGTAATCAAGCCCGCGGTGAGTAATTTTCTGCCAGATACGAGTACGATCCGATCGAACGATCATCTCTTGGATCACATGAAAGTTATTTAACCGACTCTAGATCCAATTAGGCAGATGCAAGTGCAGTATGAGCAAATGAGCAAGTGGGGCTATATCGAGGAAACAGCGGTAGGGTGGAGATGTGGTATTGTCCTTCAAACGATGTCACAGCTACTGTGTTGCTCAATATGCCCCAATATCTGCACATTGAGCCACCTCTATTTTGCCAATAATAACATCATAGAGGTGGCAAAATTTGCAGATTATACAAGCCAAGGGACGTAGTACCATTGACACAAAGAAGAAGGACTAAAGTCATTTGCAATCCGGAGAACAGCTGAATCTTCTTCTGTCGCGTCGCCAAGAGTGTTCATATTGAATTCGCTCATGATGTAGTGGATAGATGAGTCAGCAATTTTCGTAACAGCTCACTGCCCAAGAAGCGCCGGACAGAATTACAATCAGATGAGATTGTTGATGTAATCAAGGCGTTGGTTGTTATGACAGTCGGCATCAGACTCTGCACTCATTACCCATTTCGTAGACAATATTCATACAATAGATTTAAATAATTAAACTTTAAATAATTTTTTCCTATTGTTTCTTAGCGGAGAATCAGGTTTCGTAAACTTTAATAACACACAAAATAGCGAAAAAGCGTAGTCTTAACGGTGCACGGTGGCAGTAAAAACTGGTTATATTTGAACCTGAAGGCTGAAGGCACGGTTTTGTCTTTTTGAGTGCCTAACCATTACCACTATCATAGATTATTCGTTTAAAATAGTCGTGAATGCGACCTGCCGTGCTCTTTCAGGGGTCTCAAGTAAAGAACGATCACCCATCCAAGTAACGTGTAGATTGTTTTCACTCCCATACGTGCGGAAGACAAGGCATTTTATTGCACAGATTTCATATTATTTAAGTTTTTGTCAATACAAATTCTGAAAACTATCTTTCCTTTTCTTTAATTTCAAGTGACTATCATAGTTTAATCGAATATTGTCACGTAGGCAAAGCCGCGGGTACAGCTAGTAATTAATAAACTTAAAAACTACCGGGCCGATTTTAAAAATTCTTTCACCAGTAGAATGCTATTATTATCACGGAGTAACATAGGCTAGATTTCAAATAAATAACCACACGTGCGAAGCTGGGACGGGCCGCTAATAATATAATATGAATACGAATATTTTAATTTTTCACTTAGCCATAACTTTTTTCTCCCAGGATAGATTTTGTCGCACCCATAGAAAAAAAGTATTCTTTTATTATGAGCTTTTAAATAAAATAACTGTCATCATCCGACGCCACTTGGACCGCCCGTGTCCGATCTCCTTTTATTGAAATCGGATTCGATTGATGATGCGATGGTCGCATATGTATCATTCTTATCGACTCGCAGATAGGTACCTACCTAATAACATTACCTATCAGAAAAGATGTTCATTGATTGCGTTATAATTTTTTTAACTTTTTTGGTGTATGTACAAGGCCTACTTATCTAAGTAGGCCAAAAAAGTCAAGTTATGATATAAGTACCTCCTACCTATCTTTATTACAAGAATAGTAAGTACTCACAGAGTTGTGATGATAAAATAAAACAAAAGGATTTCTAATAAACATTTATTATGTTAGGTACCTACATATTATAATCAATGATTAGTTACCTGTATTGACACGTTTCTTCTCTTCAATAACCTAACCGTCAAAAACCCCCAACTCCAACTAGAAAAAGAACTGTAACTTTTGAACGGCTGAACAAATTTTCATAAAACATAGCTAAGTTGATACCCGATTAAACTAGCTTTCGAATTGCGTTTGATTCGGCGAACATTACTTTATGCTGTTGAGGTGGCACTGGTGTATCATGCGAAATTCCAACATGGCATTGTGCTGAGCTAAAAAACATTTATGCGTTTGAAACAAAAAAAATCTTTTCGTCTATAATTAATATAACCTAAACTGTATCAAAAACAGAAAAAAAATCATTAGAAAACAAAAACAATTATATTTAAATTTTTCCAAGTAGGTATATCCGACCATTAGGTAACGATTCGGTTACCTACACAACACAGGGAAAGAATTACCTATATTTATGAATATAAATACGTACCTATTGTTTTTCACACCATACCTTATGCTGGCGCTTCACATCGTGTATTCATATTCGCGTTATATGGCCAATGCAAAAGAAACCTTCTGTAAACTACACAAATGTGATTTTGCATTGGCCATATAACGCGAATATTCGCACAAATACACGACGTGAAGTGCTAGCATTAGGTTATCGGGCTCATTGAATGGAAACAACAATCACAATTTATTGCTGTACCTACCCGTGAATTAATAATAGGTAGGTAGGTACTAAGTACCCACTTATCGAAAAATAAAAACATCAAATAAGTAATAGGACATATTATAAGTACCTACATACAAAGTTTTTTTTTTCATACATACAATATATAATACATAGGTATACGTAGTAATAGTACATGGGTAATATTTAAGTTTATTTATTATACATAGTTGTAAATAGTAATACGTACCTACCTAGATTCTAAGTTCAAGGTCGGATATCTACAATTCGACAATCATACCAAATCATTTCAAATGGAGTATAGATAAGTACCATAAATACCTATGCGCCTATTATACGTAGGTACTCACCTTACTGGATAAATATATTCCTTATTTTTTTGGAAATTCCTTTTCCTAGGAACTGATTGCCATAAACGTTTTTTATTTGATCGTCGCTTCTCTGTAAACAATTAGGTAGGTACTAGGTAGGTAGGTACGCAGATTATAAGAAAGTCCATTTAGGTAGGTAGGTACTTATGTAGGTAGGTAGGTACCAGTAAATAATAGGTAAAAAAAACATTTACTTAGGTAGATATAAGTATAGGTACTTACTTACCTACATAAGCAGGTACCTACCTACTTATTGTATTACCTAACTTCTATATAGCCTATCATTTCGAACAGTAAAGAGTAAAGAGACACTAGCCGAGAAATTAGGTACCTAGGTCAGTAGTTACCTACCTACTAAGGTAGGAACATAATTACTCGAAAGGAAAAATAATGTTTTGAAATCGTGCTTTCGAAATAACAGATAAGACTTACATCATAGGATCAACATTACACCTACTCTATGTCATACACACTTAAATTTTAGCTAAATGTAGCGCCTATTTAAAATGGTACCTACTTACCTATATCGATTCACACAAACAATAAATGAATATTATCACGATTATAGGAAGTACCTAAGTAGCTAATTACCAAACTGTATAGGAAAACAATTAAATAATATCTAGGTAGAAGTAGGTACTTACTGTGAGATACATCCCAACGTTCGGAGTCCATTTCAGCAACTAAACCAAATCGTATTTATAGGTATAAATATCAAAATCCGTAAACAAAGCTAAAAATATTTATTTCCAAAACTAAAGTTAAAAACCCCTAAAATCCCCCAAAAAAAAAAAACTGTAAAAATAATAAATAAATTGTAATAATATAAAATAATTGAAACATTTTCAAAACGTTTACAGCCAGCTGCGTCACAATCATTATTAACTTCACAGTAAAAGTTAACAGTAAAAAAATCCCTAAAAATACCCCTAAAAAAATCCCATCACACTTATTTACCCCCCAAATTTGGGGAGAAAACCCCTAAGTTGAGAACCCCGGCGGGCGGCGGGCGGCGGGCGGCGCCTGCACTGCATACAGCGAGCCTCACTCACACACCAACGCAAGTACAAACTACATGACGCATGTGTGAGTAGCGTTAGACTTAGAACGCGATAGCGCTAAGTTCGTTCAGAATATGTTCAAATTTTTGTTGTGATCTGTAATACTAAAAATTATGAATGAAAATTTAATGTTTTTTAAAATTATATTTGCTAATCCGTAATTTGACAATATAGGCTGTGTTTAAACAGAAACCATTTTATAAACATTGATCTTTTTAATACAAAACAAATAAGAAGAAAACATGTCGTTTACGCCGTAAAAACATGCAAAATGCAATTCGCTTTAATTTCGTTTTAGGTTAGAATTTCGAAAAAAAGAAGAGGTTGTAACCTAGATAAATGCTATCCGAATCTGAATAATATCATAGTATGATGGAAATATGCTCGAATTATACAGGATTTTGGTATTGCGTTTGTATGGGCAAATCATCCGGCGCCGGATTCTTAAGTACAAAGGTATCTTTTATTGCTTAAGAAATTTCTGCCAGCAGACCTGCGACTGGAGAGGGTATTGTTTTTTTTTTTTTTTAAGCGTTGTAAAATCTTCAAATGAGTCCTCCCACCCCGGGCAGGGCGGGAGGGGCTGTCAGACTTGTACTGACTAAAATCCACGGTGTTCCTTCAATAGCCCTTTACGTTCCGGGGTCACGGTAATGAGATAAGTCCCGCGACCGACTGGAGAGGGTATAGAAGAAAACTTAGACACAGTGTGTAAACTAAGAACTAGGAGATACAATATATTAATACTGCTTTACTTCATCTTTCTACTTGCCTCGGATTTTTAGGACTAGACCATTTCTCTATACAACCACTGCTACTTGTGTAAGCCAGAGTCTACACGACAATCACATCGAAAAACATAGTCGCTCAAGAAAATTAACATCTGAACCTGCAAGGAAATTAATCAGAAAAGAATTGAAACAGGATCAATGTTTCCACTTCCCGTTGCAAGGGGAAGAATTAGGTGGGCGTTAAGCATAAAACACTGCCTAAAATTAATAATAATTATTGTTATAATAATTTATTCAAAATTAAACTGGTATTTACAATACAAAATTATAAATTATTTCTTGAGAAATAAGCAGTACCTTTGTGTCCTCTTTCCTATTTAATTGTAATTATTATATTTCTGTGTGTATATAATTTTTTAAATAAATAAATAAAAAACAAAATCTTAGCATAATAATATAGGTATTACAATGTTCTATTTTAATTAAAAACGGTAATAGCACATCGGCTAAGCTCTGCATCTAGTGCAAAGGTGGTAGCTTTAAAGCTAGCAAAGGTTCAACGTTCAAATTGAAATAATTTACTTTGTAATTATCATATCGGTACAATAGGATGTTCAAATTCCTATGTAGGTAGAAAGAACGATGAAAAAAATGAACACATTCTTTGTTCATTTACAGATTTTTTAGTATCTTTACACTTACCAGAGGTCACCAAGTGGTCGAAATTCGACCGCAATTTTAGCTATCTGCACTCCGTCTTCACATAAACTTTAACTATGCCAAATCTCACACATCTCCGTGCGTGCCATATGCTTAAAAAGGGGTACAAGGCTTTCCTTCACGTATTATTATATAGATTTACGGTGTCTGGGTGCTTGTAACCGAAAAACCTTGAAATGACCACAAAAACAATCTATAAAAACAAATGACTACGGTATAATGATATACGCATTCGCAAAACACATTACCCAAATGTGGAGATTCATTTGTAGAAAATACTGATACATTATAATGTTTGCTTGCATTAATCATATAGATTGTGTGAAATACTGAAACTATGTACTATGTTTGCGAACAAATATTCAAATACTATTTATATAGTCGCGATAAATATTCCCCGGCGTATGCAAATGCGGCACATCTCATTATAAAGCATAACCACAGTGGGATGTTAACAGTAATAAAATATATATAAATAATAATAATAGTGGTTGTTAGTAGTAATATTATAAAACTAGCTTCCGCCAGCGGCTTCGCCCCTGTGATATCTTTATAAATTATAGCCTATGTTACTCACTGATAATGTAGCATTCTGCTGGTGAAAGAATTTTTAAAATCGGTCCAGTTGTTGTTGAGTTTATCCATTACAAACAAATAAACAAACATACATAATCATTTCTCTTTAAAAAATTAGTTATGAAATATGAAAACAGCACCGTTGGCGCAGTGGCTAAGCGATTAGCTTTGTGCGCTATGTATCACGGGTTTATTTTACAAATAGTTTTTTTCTGATACGTGATGTGAGATGTATGTTTGTTAACTGTACCCACGAATCACAATACAGGAGAAAAAAAAGTGTAACAAAGTTAAAAAAAGACCTTTCTTCTCTGGATATACCTATGGTATTATGTATACATAATGATATGGTAGTATGTATAATTATATTATTACAGCAGCAAGGAACTGAAATTTTTAACCTATGCCTCAAATCTAATATAAAAAATACACTAATCAGACACAAGACTTGTAAAATTTGGAGTTCCTCAGGGTAGTGTATTGGGGCCCCTTCTCTCTATTACATATATTAATAATCTTCCAATGGCAACTTTCTACAAAATGACTTTGTTTGCTGACGGTAGCACTGTAGGTACTTGATGTAATCATATTCTGCAAATAAATAATCAATCAATCAATCAATATCTCTAAAGAAGCAAGGTCAATTTTTTATTTGGTTTGAACAAAGCGTAAATATTCTAAGTCTATGGTTTAAACAATGTTACAGTTGATACTCAAGGAAGATACAGTATGATCAAATTATGATAAATAAAATTAAGATAATATTTACGTAATTCTACGTTTATTAAAACAGTAAGCAGTAAATACAAAATAATTGTTTGATCTAACAATAACAACAACAGTAAACGATAACGAGCTGTTACGAGAGTTTTAATTAACCACTTGAAGGAACAAAGCCTGATCAGTGAAAACAAGAATGCTTTCTCACAGCTAAAGTACCTACGTAGCTTTGGAAGAAATTAGACGAAGCCTTCTAAAAACATTTAGTGGACAAAAGTACCTATTTATGAGGTAAGGGGTTTCTGTGCAGGATTTTAAAAGATGTGACAAAACAAAATTATTTGTTGTTATACAACGTGTTTCAGAAATGCATGGTCATATTTAAGGGTGAACACCAGACCATTAAACTGAACAACTTTCTCTATGGGACATAATCAGCTATCCTATACGTTTAGGTCGCGTAGGTACTGAAGTTTTGTAATTAGGTTTCAAAAAAGCCGTTTAAAAAAAAACACAAGCAACATTATCAAACTTGTTTTACTGTATGTTTTTTACTACGTCAACGTCTACGAGAGTTCTACACATCTCGTAGACACGCTACGATGCTACGAGCACTCGTAGACGTTGTTTAGAATTATTTTTATAGCGAAGGTCTACGGTTCGTAGAGCCTTGTGTTTTCGTTTTAAAGTAAAAACGTATAGATATTTTATAAAAAAATGAAAATAAGTTTAATGTCACCATTATAATGTTTAATAGGGTAAGTTGAGTTGCTACTCGTATATATAACTAGGTTTTCTTGTCTCTTGTTTCAACTTACTAAAAACACTGTGTACAGTAAAAATCTTAATATTGTCCTAGTATTTGATCAGTGCCATATCTTCTTTAACAGATAACGTCGATACGGTTAGCGAAGTAGCTAGGCGGTTGACTTTCTGTGCTACGTCCCGAGGGTTCGATTCCAGTACGGAAAAAAAAAATTGTATGATGTACAGATAGTTGTTCCTGGTATGGGTGTGTGTGCATTTCTGTAAATGTGCACTGTGCATTTCTGTAAACAGTACCCATAATACAGGAAAAAAAAATCATAGTGTGGGGCGTCGTTTTTTTTTTTTTTTTTAAAACTACCTAAATATGACAGAAATCCTTTGAATATTGTCATGTTGTTTCACATAAAGCATGGCAATTTATTCAAACATTAATATTCAATTTCATAGATACTGCTTACAACGAATACCAAATAGCAGTTCGAATCGTACAATTTGGGTCAACTGTCTTCAGTTTATTTTGTTTAGCGCTAGTCTAGGAGTTTGATACAAAGATATTAATTTTGCCAATCAAGTGTTTTTTTTTTTTTTTTTTAAAAACATTACCTCTCACTAGGATTTCTCCTGTATCGAGGGTACAGTTTACAAACATACATGTCACATACACACACAACCAGACCCGAAACAACTATTTGTAGATCATACAAATATTTGTTCCGTGCGGGGATCGAACCCGCGGCACGTAGCGCAGAAAGCTAACTACTTAGCCACTGCGCCAACATAAAGTGAGTAAGTGTACATAAAGTGTTACCTTAACTAATATTATAAAGAGAATAGAGTACATTTTTTGTATGTTTTTTTGTAATGGATAAACCCAAAAACTACTGGACCGATTTTAAAAATGCTATGTTATCACTGAGTAACATAGGCTATAATTTATAAAGATATCACGCGGGCGAAGCCGCTGGAAAGAAATGGTTTTGTCCCCTTTTTTACCGAGCTACTGGGAGTACAATAAAAAATGTAAATTAAATAAATAAAAAAGTAAAAAAAGTACTACAAGGACTGGTCATCATTGGCACATGATCAAACAGCATGGAAATCAAGGGGATAGGCCTTTGCCCAGCAGTGGGATGATACAGGCTAACAGTAACCGTAACAAATAATGGGAGTGTCTTAAAAAAACATTCAAAAAAGAAAAAGAAAGAAAGAAAAGAACATTTATTCGGCACAGACATATTGACAACATAAGAGAGAGAAGATAAGAAAAAAACACACACATCAAAAGTTGACAAATATGAAATAAAACGAAATAAAATCATTCCAACAATAATTTCCCGACCTGTAGGCTAATTCACGTAACTAAAGTAGTGCAGTAGCCGCGCAGTTGTAATAAAATAATACACTCGTCTAGTCCCTTAGCTGTCTATTAAAATCTATAACAAATTACCAAAAGACATTATTGAGGAAAATAAAACAAATATATTTATTAGCAAACTGAAACGTTTTCTACTGACAAAATGCTATTACACAATAAAGGAATATTTTGATGACAAAAAAAATTAAAATAAAAAATAAAATTACACTCACAACTTACTTACAAATAATAATTACAACTTACTTACAAATACACTTAAATATTTTAATATAATTCTATACATAAATAGGTAATCAAATTTTGCAACGCAGCCCTCTTCCTCTCTCCTAATTTTTGCTGTGCCCGACAGGGTTCATAATAATCAATTTTATACTTTACCACCTTTGTAACACATTATGGAATGCAATAAAATTTTGAGTTTGAGTTTGAGTTTGAAAATATTGATCAAAATAACACATTTGGTAATCTTCTGCTTCTTCTTACGTTATGGCAATTGAGCCGATGTTGACTATTCTGCCATTTGGTAAACTCTGAGCTTCAGTCACTGCAATACGATCAGCGCGTCTTAAAATTACGTGAATTAGCCCTCTGGTAATCAAACCTGGGCCTTCACCCTTTGTAGCCAGAAATAATAAACGTTCGCGTATATACAGGGTGTCGCAGGTCTTATCACATTAAATGGAACCACGTATGAAGTATCATGTTCTGTGACCATATACAAAAAATCAATCAAATCCAATCAGTAGTTACAGGAACAAATTTAAAATTTCATAATTTTACACATATCACGATCTATAAGCAAAGTTTGAAAAATCTTCAACGTATTCTAACCAAAACTGTTTTTATTCACACGTGTAGAACAGATAAAGGTGACATAAATTTCTACTTCGATGTCCCTTCACCTAGACGAATGATAGCAGAGTGAAATTTATTACAAAAAAATCTTCAGTAACAATCGCTTATTTTTTTAGCACGGCTTCAGAACATGATATATCAAATACGTGGTTTTATTTCATGTGATAACATCTGTCATCTGTGCCACCTTGTATATGGGTTGCCAGTCTGTTTCAGTTTTATTTCAAAAGCTGCACGTCATGTCGAGTCTTGGTAGTGTCACTTAGAGGTACTTTGTGCCACCTTTTTATTTTTCTAAGAAACCAGTAAGTGCCACTAACTGAATAAAAGTTTCATGTGAGAGTAAGGGCAGCTATGTAGTTTCTCTTCGAACTAGTAAATGCTTTTGATATTATATACGGTTAGTCAGAAAGGGTACACAACAAGGATCAGAAATGTGTGGTCATATTTAAGGGGATTGAACAGACCATCAATGTATCTAGCCAGTCTAGCTAGTCTATGCAGTGCCAATGCACCTAGCTTGGCACTGGCACCGACTTCAGAAGCTGATATGTTTTTTAAGAAAATTGTATTATTCTTTTTAGTTTTTTGAAGTCGGTTTTCACTTTTTTTATAGTTTATTTTATTTTTCTATTTTGAGTGGCATAAACAATACATAAACACGAGATTACAGCAATCGCGAAGGATGTGCTGTTATTCATTCAAGAGTTCCATTGTATATCTTCATCAGATCTTCACCAAATTTAAGTGGGACCACCTCTTTCGATTTTTTTTTTTAATCTGTACACAAATATCGAAAATATCGATGAACATATACAAAAAAAAACATACAGACGAACATAGAACCTCCTCCTTTTTTGAACTAGGTTAAAAATACGTCAGTTCGTAGTAATTTTGTCGGTTGCTAGCCTCCTTATTCTTCTACCTCGTCAGTTCAGTGTTTTCTTTGCCCTTTTTTTGTGAAAGTTGTGCATTAATAACTAATCCAGATCTTTCTCTATGTTTATTTTATAATAAAAATATTACTATAAATAAAAGCACAATAAAGTCTTGTTTGTGTGTTGTTTATTCTTAATTAAGTGTTGTTCTAGTATCCATTTGCGACTTGTTTTTTTAGAAATGTTTTTATTTCGTTTGCAGCTAACAAAGACTGGATGATATTTTCTTAGTCAGTAAATTAATTTATGAATAGCTAGAATAGGTACATTGGTCTCATAATTCTTGAGCTTGGGTCTTAAATCCTGGCCTTTGTTCACAGATGTGCAACATGAAATAATGTTGAGATATTTTTAAGCGTTTTCTGGCTTCACACATCGATTTGGTTTTTTTTTTCTGTCATTTGTGTGTTTATTATTTGTTTTTTTTTGGTAATAGTATCTTCTTCTATACAGATGACCTCTTAAAATTTCAGTAATTTTATGAATTACTTACCCTGTATCTGTATACAAATACAAAAAAACAAAACAAATAACAAAGGCACTAACTTTTTATTTGACCAAAACTAAACATGTTAGCCTAAATAAAAAATGTAATACTAAGAGATTTTGATTTTTTTAACTACCCTGTATACAGGTTGGTGCAACATTTTGGCGCATTACGGGTCACTACCCTTTCTGTTGCAGTTAGAGAGTTCTGGTCTTAGAAAACTTTAGATGAATTTTGAAGATATCAAAAACCCTATTATTAGTTTTTTGAAAAAGGGTACAGTCAGCGAGAAAATTGATATTTCTCAAAAAACTTAAGTGGCCTAATTGACTCTATTTCCAAACAGGAATGTTTCCTCGAAACAACCAACGAAATCGTACTTGCCGAATTTGAGAAAAATACAAAAAACTATTTCCCATACATTTTCTATGAAAACATTCTTTCATATACACGTAATCTAAAATCACTGTACCTTACACTGATTCATTTTTATTATCCTTAATATGAAATAACGTAAGGAAAACATCTATTTTAGTCCTCAAATTGATTGAGCGAGCAGTAGGGTGTCGGCACGCATCGGTGGCCATCGCTCTGATATTAATTAACTCGATGGTCGGCAATAGTTCGCAGATAGATTGCTTTCTTTGTTTTATTAGATCGATGGCTGTGACTGACACTCAACACTTTAATTGAGTAAAGTTGACTTGGATGATAGGGATTTTATTGCTTTGGTTTGAGAGGAATGCGAATTATTAATGTACTAATAGTGTTTATATGTGTATATTATATAAATTCTTATGTATAAATAGTTATAAGTAACTACGCTTATTTTACTGTATTCAGTATAATTACCTTGTCCGTGCACCTACCATCTTTTTGTTATACTTATATATTACAGTTATGTCATATTTATCATATTGTATTGTAATTTTCATTTTAATAATAATTTTTGTATTGCTCTATTGGATGTAAAAATCTGGTAATAAACGATTTTTCATTTTTTTCATTTCATTTTTTTTCTCTGCTTCTCCCTTAGGTTGACTGGTAGAAAATGCCTAAGGTATTAAGTCCGCCTCTATATGTAGTGCATAAAGTATAAATAAATTAATAAATTACTAGCTCGTAAACTTTGGCTGCTGAAGATGCGCCACTGCATTTGCATGCTGCTGTTTGGCATGTAAGTAAGAAGTAAGTAGGTTACTACCATTATATCAAACAGAGTTTCAAATTTTGGACGACTATTATCATATTCCTTTTAATATTAAAATGTTGCCAGCGAGTCGATTTAGTCATAACCTCAAATTGTTCCTGGTAGAGAAGTCGTTCTATTCAGTATCAGAAATTCTAAATTATAATTTACTTTTATTAAATTATTGTTTATTAATTTCATCGATGACTGCTTTAAGGGCTTACGAATTAATGTCATTTTTTATTTATTTTTTCTCATATATTGTATAGCGACCCGTCCCCGGCTTCGCACGGATGCAGTTTCTCTCCTATCCTTACATTAAATATGAAAGTATTATACATATAAACCTTCCTTTTGAATCACTCTCTCTATTAAAAAAAACCGCATCAAAATCCGTTGGGTAGTTTTAAAGAAAGCATACATAGGGACAGACAGACAGCGGGAAGCGACTTTGTTTTATACTATGTAGTGATAGTGATCATGGTACTAGTGATACATAAAATGTAACTGATCTTGAAATGTATACTTAAAAACTAACTTGTAAAAATAATATTTGCACGTCGCAGTGCGGCAAAATGTATCTGAGTCTATGACAAGTTAATGTACCATCCTGTTATCTTAAATTTTTAATAAATAAATCTTTTCTATTCTAAGTACTGAGAACTTTTCTCGGCCTGGGAATCGAACTCATGACCTCACGCTCAGTAGCTGTGTTTGCAACTACTAGACTTATAAACACAGTTAAATTAAAAAAAAAACATGAATTGACATTATTGTTAACATTCTTTGTAAACTGTATTTTCCACAGAGCACTGTTATTTATTTAATCGATCAGGCTGTAGGGTGAAAACACGGATCGTTAGCTACGCTCTGGTTTATAATTAACTCAGTATTGACAGTATGCGCATTTATCAACTCCGCTGCCCACTATATTTGAGTTTTAACTGTTGACAGCTACGAACAATGCTCTTGTCATATCAACTGATAATAAAAAAATAAATGATTATTTGGTCTAACATTGAGTTTTTGTTATTTATTCTTTTCACAGTGTCTTTACAATCTTGAAGTTGGCAGAATCAACATATAACGATAGAGACATTAACTTAAATTGGAATTGGATTGGAAAAGATTATGTATAAAAAAAAAAACCGAAGAATTTGTTAGTAGTTGTTTTTTTTTTTACGTTTTTTTTTCTTATTTTGTGAGAAATAAATTGTTTTTCTTTCTTTCTTTCTAAACAAAAGATACAATCTATAGAATTTAAAAATAAACGAAAGGTAAATCAATAGATAGGTAACTTCTGATAGTATTGATTGAGTGGTGTGTGGTGAAGGCACGCATCGTCGGCCAACGGAATCCGATTTATAATTGACTGTTCGTCGATAGCGGCGGGAACTGTCGACTGGTTTAGATTTTACGTTTGAATTGACTAAATGCAAAGTGCTTTTGATTTTTCATTTGTCAGCGTGCGTTTGGCATATTCAAAACAGAAGACAGACAAAAAAACTTAAAATATATATATTTACGTCTTCTCTACGAAATGCCGCAGACTTGTGACAGTTTTCCATAGACGTTTAGTCTATTAGACGTCTCGTTCCAAGACTGCACACCTTTTTTGCTTTCTAGGAGTAAAAGAAGAGAAAATAAAATAAAAAAATCTTCACTTTTACGACTTTATGTAGGTATAGATACATGTCACATGGCAGTCCTCCAAACTAAAAACATTGGCTACAACTTAATGTGACATGTTGATCAATATTTTTAATCTATGAAAAACCAAAACTTCGAACCAAATAATCTAGATAATTGATATTTTTTATACCACTAATATGGCAAATAAGCATACGGCCTGCCTGATGGTAAGCGATTATTGTAACCTATGGACGCTTGCAACACAAGAGGCATCACTCACGCGTTGCCTACCCTAATACCAGCGCCATATTGGCAGTATGGCGGACCCCTACTGCCAAGACGACGCTTCCCCAAGGAGCACTGGCGAACTTGCCCACCGTTAGGAACACAACACTACAAAAGAGCAGTGTTATTTGGCCACGATATTCTGCAAGGTACTTCCTCAGTCAGGCAGCTCATCATAAAGTCCCGCTGTGCCCTATCTCTTAATTGATAACATAGATATAGTAGGTCTGTACATATGATAATCTATGCCTTGCTTGATTCAATTTTCGCTTGTTATTTAAATGTTCTGTGCAGATCCTGAATATCGTTGCTAGAAGGGAAACAGAACGGATCTCGGCATTCGCCAATAATTTACAAATTATTCACTTGGTAAATGTATTTTATGTAAAACCCTCCGAATACCCATTATAACCATTTGGATTTGTACATTAACATACAAATGGTTTATTTCTATTAACACGACGTGTATGAAATGACCGACAAATGTATTAATATGTAACAAAGGTGTGGAAGGATCGTTGGGACTTGGGTTAAATCGTTTCTACCTTCAAATGAGCCGAAAATGCGGTGATCATTATCTATGTACAAGAAAACATTCATCAAAATTACATACAAAAGCTTCCAAACAAGCGATAAATCCATAAAACTTATTGATATGACGTGAAGTATCTACAAAGTCGGTTTAGTACAAGTGTACGGCGCTTTACCTCTCTCCGCGCGGCACAGTCCCACGGGCAGCCGACACGGCCGCACGCGTACCAAACTCCCACAAACGTACTTATCACCTTTTCACTCCCGACCACTAACCGACCGCGGGCGGACCAATCGAATTTGTGAATTTTGAATTTGGATCGCGAGCTGCCGAATTCGAAACGAGGTAAGTGCGAATTACAAAAAAATATTTTTTAGTTATAAAAGAAATTTCACGGTGGAGTTATTTTTGGCGATTCCAGTTCTTTTGTGATCGTAAACGGATTAGTACTTTTGATGATTAATATTTAATGCTTTGACGGAGTTCAGTGAAGCGTTGTTGGTCATACTTAAAGGTCGTCGAAGAAGGGCGCGCTAATTAGGTTAGAACTAATTAGTAGGGGAGGGTTTCCCTTCGCCTGTTTATATTTATACTACGTACCTACGAGTGAAGGGTACGGCTATTCCACTAGTTGTTATGGTTAACCTGAGAACACAGGGTTAATTATTACTGGGTAAAACAATAAGACTGTATTTTAGGTAAAGAAAAACAAATCTCAATGCGAATTAATTGTAAAAAAAAATTACTAAACGAAATCAGCGGATTTTAATCTTCTCAGAAATGTAAGAAAAATTAAGTCTAATTAAAAAGACATTATTATCTTCCTTAATCCAATTACTGGTAAAGGTAAAGAAAATATTTTTTAATTAAAAAGTGATGGACAATCTCATAATGACTTTAATTTGAAACAGTAATTACGAATTATTTCGCAAACTCACCGACTCTCATTTAATATTAACAAAATTCTAACACTAGCTAACACTTTCCGTACAAACTCCCGTCTAAACGTAAATAATTAATGACTTTGCCCGGCCATTGTGTTAAATAGTTAAATAGCATTGATTTTCCGCATTATTCCGTGTGGAAATGTGTATCACGTATTTGTTTTAAGACGGTAGAGGGACAAGTTATCACTTGTTACGGCTCCGTATCGTTGAAGGAAAAAACGGAACCTTTATAAGATCTCTTGCGTAGTGTCACAGCGTTTTTCTCAGAAACCACTAGACTTCGGAATTTGAATTTTCGCATAGTGTTAGAAAGAAGAATGAAAGAAAAGAACATTTATTCAGCACAGACATATTGACAACATAAGAGAGAGAGGATAAAAAAAAAAACGCACTTCAAAAGTTGACAAATAAGAAATAAAACAAAATAAAATATTTACTTGCACTCGTTTAGGCAAAGGCACATCACACATTTTGGTACAGAACCCTCATCATGACAGCATGACTCGCTCTTGGCCAGTTTTTTATACAAGGGCTTACCTTTCTAGTCCTAATACCTTTAAGGGATTATTGTACTCATCATTATGAACAACTTTTAGTAAGGCACTAACAAAGAAATCGCGAAAAAAAATTCAGTTAATGACAAATGATGATGAGATGTAATTTTTTTTCGATTTCAGGTTTGGTTCGATAGTAAAAGTTGTTCGTAATGATTAGTACGATAACCTCTTAAAGGGATCGGGACTAGAAAGGTTGGACCTTATAAATATAGTCTGTGTAGAATTTATGAATCCTTTTCTTAATATCTCTTGGATCCTATCTTCTGCTCGTATAAAGTTATACCTACACATAAGTATTCCTATTTTATTAGATTACGTGACTTTTGAAACCTTGTGAATTATAAAATACTTCATTAATTCACTATTGATTACGTAGGTACTTCATTACGTACGTCACTTCACTATTTATTAAGTACAAGTTATGGACAGATGATACATAAGTACAGTCGAACAAAAAGACGTATACATGGTCACCAAATATATATTATGTTCTCTCAGGAAATTATGGATACATTTGAGTAATATATTGCTTAATTAATAAACATAGTATGAGTATTTTTATTTAGCATTTTATTCAAAAACCACATCATCTTTTATTTAGAAAAAAAATAAAAAGTAAGTACCTAGGTATCTTTTTATCTTGTATACTTATTTCTATGTTCGAATATCCGGCGCATCCTGTATAGTCAGCAAAGTACAGTCAAAAAGCTGAACAGTCAGAAAATCTACCAAACAAACGAAGCAAAATAATACGATAAACCACTCACATTAAAAAAATGTACAAAAACAATTCTACCAAAAACGTTACGAATGTACGACTTAAAAATGTTTCTCGTGTTCGGTTGAAATTAAATATTCAAAATCAGCAATATAAATAAAGAGTTAGGTCTGAAATGAAAACAAAATACACCCGTTCGCCCGTCACGGAATGCGAAGAATCAAATACGCGTAACCCGTGACGAGGTGGGATTTGTAGCCACAGAATTAAATTATTAATAATTGCCCTAACAATATACCTATTGTTTATTTGTATAATTCATTCATAAGTACAGGATAAGTAAATAAACCAATTTTATTCATTATCAGCCTACTGTGTCCCACTGCAGGGCAAAGGCCTAAAGGCCTCCCTCCTCTCTTTCCACTTTACCCTGTCTGCTGCTGTTAGGGGCCAATGCTTTAAATTTGAGTCTAACTCGTTCCACCATATCCTTCTGGGCCTGCCGCAATGCCGTTTTCTGCTGGTTGGAGCCCACTGTGGGATTGTTTTTGCTCAAAGCTTCTCCGGCTTGCGGCAGATATGACCAGCCCAGTTCCATTTGAGCTTGGCAGTTTATAATAATCTAAGACTAATTATTAATTTAAAATTCATAATATAACACATCATCACGCCTGCATTTCTTGAAGGATTAGGCAGAGGTGTATACAACGTGTATCAGAAATGCGGGGTCATATTTAAGGGTGTTGATCAGGCCATCAATCTGAACAATTTTCTTTATGGGACTAGACTAACATAGTAATTGTGAAAAAATTATCTGCTGTGAGTCCCATATGTTTTGGACTTATAAAGTCAAAGTCAAAGATTTTTATTTCAACTCGGTCTTTGCAGGCACTTTCAAAACGTCGTGATTCTATGTGTACGGTTTTAAGTGGGTTGGTTCTGGAGAAGACATCAGCCAGAAACTACATGGATACTCTTTTCATAAAACGAATATAGGTACTATTTTTTGATACACGTTGTATAACCATGTTTTGTTGATGCTGTTATTAAACTCTATGTTATATAGGACGAGCCCTAATGCCGTCCACCGGGTACAATTCTAAATTGCCTCACACCATCACTCTGTGAAAGCTAACTCTACCATGAAAAATGAGTTATGGGTATTGAGTTTATCGTATCTAATAAATTTTTGCGTAACAAAATGTTATGTGTGGTATCCTAAAATAATAAAAAAGTCGTTTCACTGTAAAATATGGCGGACGTAATTTTTTGTCCGTCTAAAAACGTTTGTACAAACATGGTATTTTACAGTAACGAGTGTTTATTTTTGTAAAATTTTGCGGTATACCAAGATAAACACTGTTTATTGTTCACCATTTTACATTACTCATCATTCTAAAACATATAAAGGGTAAACCTGTATTGCGGTTTCAAAATAATTTATATAAAATTATCAAGGCGCCGCATGTTTGGCGCCACTTGGGACCCACGTTGGGCGCCACAAAACTTATTGACCGTTAATTTCACAAGTGAGTTCTTACAGCAACAAAGTTAAATTTATGTTAATCCCTAATTCTTCTTTTTCTTTCGTGTCGGTGGAAATATGAGTCAGTCACAAGGTTAGTGGTGGAGCTGACTATCCAGGGGTTGGGTATCGTTCCTTGAGGAGACTCTTTCCATGCACTCCACTACTGTAAATCCTGAACCTTTTTTTTGTATACGGCCCCACCTTTTGGTAATCGGTTACTGTAACCTATTCAATGAACGCTTGCAAAGATGGGCATCATTCGCATGTTGCCTACCCTGTAAAATATTTTCTGCATTTTTATTTTTTTTATTTTTTGTAGGTACATTGGTCGACATATCTTTAACGTATTTGTGGTAAAGTTCTGAGTGGGTATTCAAACTGAACGTAATAGCATTTCGTACGCAACATAGTTTCGTTTAGTCGATACTTAGTTCAATATAATTGTAACCTCTCTTTAACAACCGACAAACGTGTTCAAATACCTTGTTAAGCCGAAAATCAATCTCCTGCCCTTAAGGAAATAGGTCAGCGTCTTTACAAGAGCTTAGCAACCAATGGGCGCTTCCCATCAGCCGATAACGACACCGACAAGATACGATGTCGGCGTCAATAAGAACAACTGAAAATATCGTTGTCGGCGACGACAGTGTTAAGCGGTTAGTAATAAATCTATGAGATTTTGTATCCATCGATATCGTTATCGTGTTGTGTCGCCAGTACTGTCTTATGTGAAAAGGTTCTATCGCTACAACCTATAATATGTACGATAGTCGTACTAAATATTTTATTACCATGCATGGTTTCGGATTTATGGTAAGTAAATTGTTCGTAATTCCACTCATTCTACGAAATGAGACTCGCATACCCAATGAGGCAATCAACACAATGGCGAACTGATTTGTAGATATCAATTTCTTATCAGATTGCTTGACGTCTGGTGTACATCGCGTGCTTTCTGCCAAGGGTTAGACCAATTTATAAAACGGACAGTTCAATCGAGGACGAATAGAATTTATTGTAGTTGTATGTGTTCTTGAACTAAATTCACAAAGGCAACTTAAATGCTATGGTGGACAAGATGAAGTGGATCCTTGATCCGTTTACTTTATACAAGGTGGCTGACCACATGACAATAAATATTTTCCTTTCGAGTCGATACGAACTATTACATAACATATTATAGGAATCGAAATAACCGTTTGTCGTGGTATGGGCATGTGACGAGGAGGGATGAAAATCATGTAACAAGAGGAGTTTTAAGTATGTATGTGGATGGATGTAAGAGAAGAGGCAGATCCAAGAAAAGATAGATTGTGTGAAATTTGTCATGGATTATAAGAACGTAAACTCTGAGATGACGTCTAATAAAGATGAATGGAAGAAGTAGACATATTGCGCCGACCCGAATAAAATGGAATTAGGGCAGGAGAATGATGATAGTAATCGCCGTAGTGGAAAGATTAGCCAGTCAGCACTGATGGTATCGAGGCTGACTGCCCAGAGTGCACTAAACGTTGTTAGGTTTCGACACATTCTATGATGTGTTCTAAGACCGTACAAAAATCAAAAAGTTACCTGAATTTTCTTTTGTTTTAATAATTTTACACACATCACTTCTGTAGGGGAAGTTTGATATGTGACCAAAAAGATCTTTATTCACACGTGTAGAATAGATTGAGAAAGTGAAAGATCCGCTTAAAAATACTATGCGTGAAAATCAATCTATGTTTACGTATCATAGAATTGTTATTCGTATTTATTATAGTATGGTCATGACCACCTTGTATAGAATAGAATAGAATAGAATAGAATAGAATAGAAAAGTTATTTATTGTTTGTCATAGGTAAATACAATATATATATCGTGAATATGTATATATCGTGAAGGAGCTAGCTTTGAAGGTTTGTAGTAATTTTCGTCTAATACCGATCTTGTTTTAAAGCCAAATACATCAAATAAAAAGTAATAATAACATCAATCCGAATCATTGAACATTACAGTCGTTTGGATAAGAACATAAATAAAAAAGTTGTAAAGACTCGAGTTAAAAAATAAATTACAATCTCAATTATTTTCAAAGTCAAAGTGAACGATTTAAGAAACACAGAAAATGTTGAAATTTTATTCGGGGTACATTGTAAATGGCAATTAAGGCTTCGGACAGAAAGTGTTTTTTCATTTCTGCATACCGTCAAACTGTTTTGGGTACAAACTGCCACACTGGAGGCCATAGTAGAGATCCATGTTACAAGTACGACTCTTTCTCATTCGAGTATATCACCTGTCGCGACCAATAGCTACAGCCAAGGACTCTAGCGCCACCTACCGGAGTCGCACGAGAACTCTAATCCTAAATCGCGCTATGAGAGTTTACAACGATGGTAACTCATACAACTGTATCAGAAATGCGTGGTCATATTTAAGGGTGTGGATCAGATCATCAAACTGGACAACTTTCTCTATGGAACCAACATCGTAAACGCGACAAATTTATCAGCTGTCCCATACGTTTGGATTGAGTAGGTATTGATGTTATGTATGGGACAGCTGATTGTTCGTCTTCTGAATTCCTTGCGGACGGAGTCGCGAGCACAGATAGTGTTTAATAAAGGTAAAACCTATTTCACATTGGGATGAGCCGAAAGCTTGCGAATACCATTCCTTTACTTTGAAATTAAACCAACGTACTATTTGCTCTCTAAAAAAATTGTATAAAACATGATCTTTTTATTAATCAAGTATTCCAGGCATTCGTTCTCGTAAATTTGGTCTATCTAGCTATACAGGCAGACTGAAATTAGACAGAAAATGTGCTCTGCCTGCAAATTAACTCGGCTAAAATAACCGGGCAGCTTTCGTTACAGTTTCAACTCTAGCTGAATTTGTGACAGACGTTAATTTAAAATACCATTTTTGGAACATGCTATCTAGTTTGAATATGTCATTTTTTTAGCAATTTGCATGTTGTATGAGACTGTTAATTAAGTATAAAGAAAAATATAGAGTAATAGCTGTTGCCTGCGGTTTCACTCGCATCCTCAGTCAAAGTCAAAGACAATTTTTTGTATTTCAACAGGGCCTTTGCAGGCACTTTCAGTACGTCGTGATTCTAGGAACACGGTTCCAAGTGGGTTGTTCCTGGATAAGATATTGGCAAGAAACTCCATGGATAACAACGAATTTACAATCCATGGATACTCTTTTCAAACAACAAATTTACAATAATATCTGGGGCCAAAGAAGTGACTCCGGCCAAAATTTGACCTGAATTTACACAATATTACATTGCTGAATATAAGCATCCTTGCAGACCGCTGCATGTAGATCCTTGACGTATAGCTACCGTTTCATTCACGTTGCAAGTCTCAATTGGAAGTTATTTTAGATTCGCAATAAACTTCAATTGAATTTGAATTGGTAAATTGGGTTAGTTGGTCTGACAAGGACGTCTATTGTATGTTATTGATGACAGCAGATTACTGTGATTTGAACGTACAACGGTAGCTGCTTCATCATGAAGGGCCATAGCGCCCTAGCGCGTTTTTGCGTTCGTTATACACTTTTTATAAGCAAAAGGCAGCCGACGAACGCCAAATCGCGCGTTTCTGCTGTAAAAAGTAGTTCTCGATACTTTTAGCATCAGCAACTATCGATTTTGCGATTGCATCGATGCTTCATCGTGTTTTGGTGACTCGCGGAGTTAGATCGCGAAATCAAAATCTCACGTTTTTGTTATGCATCGGCTGGCGGAGAGGTGAGGAGATCAGGAGCAGTGGTAACACGCACTCTTTGCGACTGGCATCCGAATGTATACGGCGTGTAGTGTTCAGTCGTTATATTGGGCTTCCGAAAAGCGACTAAATCGCTAGTCGCCGATGCTAAAAGTATCGAGTATGGTATGGCCCTTAATTTTGAGCAACGATTATTTGATTATGCTGCATATTATTAGCACTCCACACGTGCTGCTCTGCTAAAGTGCTACATTTAGCGCCGAACTTTCATTTATGGCGGTTTAGTTGTCAAAACAAATATCTACCTACCACCATACTCTACCATCCATTCCACTACATTCCACTCCATTCCCCTCTACTGGGACACCACACACACACACACACTGGCACTCCATTGGGTATAAATGGCGAGCATATTTTGGTTTCAAGGAAAAATAATATCTCCACAACATTCTATGGGGAAACCATACAATACAATACACTTTATTGCGTACAGATACAATAAATAGAAAAAGAGATGTACAAAGGACACTTTTATCGCACGTGGCGATTTCTGCCAGACAACCTTGGGATGGACAGATTTGATAGTTCGCGATGTAACAATAATCATAATAATGTATAACACAATTATAACAAAAATAAATAAGATACAACATGATACCATGAACCATATTGGGCTAATTTTCTTTTTAAGTTTTATCGAGTCGGAACTAGCTATCACATGGGAATCGCTGATACCGTAGTGGCAAGATTATCCAGTCAGCAGTGGTGGTATCGAAGCTGACTGCCCTAATATTTTGGTCATGACCAAATTCAATGGAGTGAGACTATGACCCAAATAATGCCGTTGCATTACGAAAGTTGCGAAAGTTGCGTTGTTGTACTTATACGAAAATTATGATAACGTACTGCCTTTGTTTGACCCCAATTTATTAAAATAATACCCAATTTATACGAACTTAGATAAAAGCTGAATCTTTTAGTAGGATTGCTTTTTCATCCCTCGTTTTTTAAAGGATAAAGCAAAGTTGGATCAACCAAATTGGAGGATTTATTACGGATTGTTCTGATTTTAGAAGAGAATTTCTGTGTTATTTGAAATAGAGAAAGCTCTGATAGCTTTGCGGTTGAACGCTTGCCTTCCATGCAGGAAAGTCCAGTTCGAACCCAGCCAGCAACTCTGACTTTTCGAATTCAGGTGCGGATCAGAATTTGGTTATCACCTGCATTATCGGCGAAGGAAAACATTGTGAAGAAACGTGAACAACTGAGAGAGTTCCATAAAGTTCTTGGGGCTTATTACGAGCTCTTATAGCAGGGCAGTAATCGAACTGCCTAGACATTTCCAGTATAAGCTGACCTTTCATTGTACCAAAAAGCCTATACAATGCAAGGTCAGCTCATACTGGAAATACCTTGTAAAAAAATTGCCGGTCATAAAGTTGGGACTCCCATCTCCATGACCGGTATTTTATTTTACAAGGTAGTTCGAAGTTTAGTCTCTCACGATCGTATTGAAGTTTACCAGATTCGATATTCATTACCATTTTGTTACGTGGTAGACCCCCAGATGAACATGTATTTTTCACCCAAGTTTTTAGTTGTTGAGTTATAGTAGACGATACGTTATATAATCAACTTTCTAATACTGACGATACAAGCCGAGAATTCCTTCAAAATTTCACCAAGCTGTGCGGTTTGTTGGCTGCAGTAAAACTGTAAAACTAACAAACTATAATTCTGTTGGCCCAAATTTGATTCAAACAACAACCTCACTGCGCAACTGAACGAATTAAATTGAATTTTTTCGACGCCATTTTGAGATACGGGAACTAGGTTATGTGGCAAAATGTTTCGTGATTTTGGACTATATTTCTGTGCGGGATTTAGTGTGCTGTTATGAACGCAATATGTTGCTTTATATGAGTTTCTCTTCCTTTTTCCGCCAGACTTATTATGACCTATAAAATCCGTAGGTAATTACCTAGTACTGGTAACATTAGTCAAGCTGTGACAACGCGTCTACAAAAAGAGAAAACATGACAATGACAGTTAAAGCCTACAAATGACAGCTGTCTCCTTAACAGCTGTCACTTTTGACACTTGTGGATAGTATAATCCATAGACATAGGACAACTAGACGGATAACTTACGTGGCTACGTCAATGTGTCTCGCTTTAACAATGTGTGTTGCCATCAAAATACTATTTCCACTACATTAGGGTAAATTCAGCCATATTCTCATCTTTATTTTGAAACCGATACTAAATGATATTTTCACGAAATTGACTTATTAATTTATTATACGCCATCTCCTATATATTCGATATTTAATTTCGTTTAGAACTGGTTTCGAAATAAACATGCGAATATAGAAGTTCTTCTCTATCCACTAAAAACTTGGAATTCACAATAATGAAACATGTTAGGTTTAAATTAAAAGTGTATATTAAAAAAACCTGTTATTATTAGTAATTAAAAATTCTATAAAATTCGAATCAATAAGCAGAAATGAGATCAATTTTACAACAGTAATTTATATCCAGTTATTCAATGACCTTTATATAAGATGAGAGTTTTTTTTTGTTTTTCCGGCAACAACAAAGCAAAATAATAGATACTTATAGAATCTATGTTTTACTAAAAATAAATAAATCCAGCCCATTACTGTCCCACTGCTGGGCACGGGTCTCTTCTCAGAATGATAGGGGTTACGCATTAGTCCACCACGCTGGCCTGGTACGGGTTGGCGGACTACACACAGCATCGAGAAACTTATGAAGCCCTCTAAAATGTGCAGGTTTCCTCAAGATGTTTTTCCTTCATCATTATCACAAGTGATAATAAAATTCTAATCCGCACATGAATCCGAAAACTCAGACCCTTCTGCATGGAAGGTAAGCGTTCAACCGCTAGGCTATCACTACTTACTAAAAGTCCGCGGTTATTGTTTTACTAAAGCTCCTCCAATTTTTTTTCTTGTATATATGTATATTGTCGTACATTAGCTGATTGGAATCTCGCCCTGCAACAATTTATGAGGCGACATATTAGGATGACATCATAAATTAATATGCAAAAAGACTAACTAAATTTACAAACTTACTAACTAACTTTTGTTTCTTCACCGGCGCGCGTGGCGGTGGAATATTTTAATTTTTGGGTGTATGTTTTTTTGTTTGATTTAGAATTTGTCGACTGTTCCACTTCCAAATCATTCTTTAGCAATTCTGATATGTATAAATATAATCCACGTATTTGGTTGGTACAGCGAATGGCTTCAGATAAATATATTTTTTCTTGGTAGCAGCCGATTCTGACGTCCGGTAGCATCAATCTACCTTCTTCGTAAACTAGGGTCAGATGGAACCTGTAGAATGTACATCATTACTTAGTGGGAATTTTTTATTATTATCTGGCAACACTTTTTTCTTTTGTCGTTAGGTTTGTTTGGGTTTGTTATGATATTTTATGACGAAATTGGTATAGAACGACCTTGTAGGCCATGTACTAACCAAAGTGGGTAATAAATGTATAAGAATGGAAATTCTGAGCATAATCAAAGGGTGAAAAAATACGTAAATGTTTACTTACGAGTTGAAATTGTATTCCATCTTCTTTTCTTTCACTATGCCTATCACAGCCTAAAATGCTACAACCACCCATTATCAACACACTTTTGTCTTTTTTCTCTAACGAGTTCTCACAAAATACGGCACTGTTTAACTTATAAAACCACACGAAAACATGAACTATTCATTATGATCTTTTGTTTGGCAGACATTTTGACAGTTATCAATCTCCGCCAGCAAAAAAGTGAATACGCCGATAAGGACAGAAAAAAGTATCTGTATCATTTTCGCACTCGTACCATAGCGTATCTACCCATCTTATTCTAACAATACCGTTGCTAGTCTTATAGTTATTAGTCTATGGTATAATCTGATAGTTTTTTAATGGTACAATTGTTCGTCAACTTGATTAATCTTTGTGCAATGAATTGACACGTAATGCAATGATTTAATACAAGTATAAAACATAATAATTCACTGGGATATATTCTTCGAACTAGCCCGACAAACTACAAGATTTTGTGTAATTGATTCATGTAGACAAAGTTGGTTCTGTCTGACTTCTGACTCAGACTGAATCGAACTTTGTACGGATTCGTTTATTATTGTTAGAAGTTCGGTAACTTATATATAGTAAAGTTAATATTGAGTTCGAGGCGGAAAAAGTTACCAAAAACATTGACTGAATAAATATTGTAAAGAATTATTTACTTTATGTAATAAGTTTTTGTGAGTGAACGTTTATGAACGAAGGAACTCGTTCAGTCCTAAAAATGCGCATGAGTAAAATCGTATATGGTAGGTACAAATAAAAATGACTGACTGATGATGAATGATGAATTTACTTCTCCAAAAACGTAGGCTGTTCTCCAATTTTTTTTTCCAAGTCAAAGTCAAAGTTTTTATTTCAACTGGGCCTTTGCAGGCACTTTCAAAACGTCGTGGTTCTAGATGCACGGTTCCGAGTGGGTTTGGTTTTAAGCTAACTGTTGCTTGCTTCTTCTCTCGCATCGTAGGGGAACTTCTTCAAGTACCCGGATAAAAGTATCTTTTATGTCTCCAAAACGGATGGACCGATTTAAATGCAGTTTTTTTAATTGAAAGCTAGTTTATTCGGGGATCATCTTAGCCATGTCTCATGAAAATCTGTTCAGCCATTCAAAAGTTACAACTTTTTTTCTAGTTGCAGTCGGGGGATTTTGACGGTTAGGTTATACGCTTCCTTTTTTAAGACTGGAATTCAGGCCTTCGCTCACAGAGAGGGACTGTGCCGTTTTTTGTACTGAAATGAAAAAAAAAAAAACGAAATGAACGGGTTGTTCCCATCGGATCGCGCGAACAGATGCAACTCCAAAAATAATAAAATATTGGCTCATCGGATCGCGCGATCCGATGCAGTATGGTATGTGGATGACACAAGTCTTCGGAATTTTTAGTCTGGGACATGTCTGTTTTCCCGAAACGTTTTTCTTCGCCTTTAGAGCAGTGGTCTTGAATGCATCTATCCTTGTCAAACGATAGGGGGGGCCCTCTACGCCAAAGATGTCCTAACTTGATAATAAGCACGGTCGAAAATAAGAAATACAAACATTAAATAAAATTCTGTCAATATTATTTTTGTAGATATTTGCGCCAAATTTGTGCCACGACGCCTATGTTGGACCTTAAACTATAGGACCACAGGTACTTTCATAGCCTATAAACATAGCCAGCTAATCAAGTTTATAGTTTTATAGTCACGCGTGTGTCGAACAAATAGGATTGTTACACGTTAAGGTTGTGTGTCTTAGTGTAATTACACAACGTCTGTAGCTAATTGGGTCTATTTCAAGGTTCAATAGCTATATTGGTTTATGTCTATATATTTTGCGTGTGACTTCGTTTGCGTTGAAATTAGAGACATGAAGGTTATTTGTACTAACTGTAGCCCGCGGTTTCACTGACTTTTGAGAAAGAAAGAAAGATAAATAATCTAGAGGACCTACTTCTTTCAAAAAGTATTTTATGTTTTTATCCAGGATGTCTTGATCTACAAGCCACCAGTCCACCAGTACCAGTCTTGTAAATGAACTCATTGCTGTATTGTTGGGATTTTGCTTTTGCTTTTGTTTCTCATAAGTCTAGAATATAGTTCTATTGTCATCATTATTATACGACTAGTATTATTGTTTTCGCTGTCTATCTGAAATTGTTAATGCTATAAATATTTGGTTTTATAAGTGGAAACTTTTAATTTGTCATTTATTACTTTATTTAATTGCATACTAAACTGTATTAGCTGTAAGTTTTCCTAAAATAATAATAAAAAAAAATAAAAAAAATGAAGCCGAAATAGGATTTTTTATTAAGAAACCAACCCTGAATTTGTGGAAAAAAATCAACTTTTCCATACATTTTAGTGAGTAGGGAATATTGAATTATTTGCATGGAACGGCAGATTATTTAAAAAAAATCATCATCTTTCCCATACTAAACTTCAATTCTTACTCGACCCAAACGCCCATACTTTTATGCTGAACAACTATCTGTAGGCCAAACAAATATTCGTTCCGGACGGAGATCGAGCCCGCGGCACATAGCGCAGAGAGCCAATCCCTTAGCCACTGCGCTATCCGGGCCGTCAAACTATGATCTGCGTAGGCTCATATTAAGACCCTATTATTTTTATTTTCAGCCTGTGTTGTCCCACTGCAGGGCAAAGGCCTCCCTCTCCTTTTTCCACTCACTTCTGGTTCTTGCTAGTACGGACCAGTTTTTTCGGTAGGAGTCAAGCTCGTCCCGCCATCTTCGCCTCCGTCTGTCGGTCTACCGAAGATCCTAGGTCTTCAGTATAAGCAGTTTGCCGTAACTTGTGATATGATCTTTTAATCGTACGTTTTGTGTACAATAGAATTCAGCTCAGTGTATATTTCTGGGCTAGAGCGCCATTTTAATTTAACCCTTTTGTTGCTACGGTTGATGAAGAACGAGTAAACCCCACTATACTAACGCGTATGTAAGGGTTAGTGTAGAACGGAGGAGCAAGTTAATTTAAGTTCAGATTAGCTAAAGCCAAGCTAATTAAAATTAGCTTCTTCTTCTATTATGTCGGCTCGTATCTACGTGGGTACTGCGCAAATCAGACGGCTTTAGAGGTTAAGTTGCACTTGCTGCGGTCAATCTTTTGATGGGTGACCGTTTTTCATATTCACGTTAAACAACTGCATGGTAATCACGATGCACGCTCGAAATCGGAATCGATTGATTTTTGACAGTTGAATATTTTTTAAAGCAAACTGCGTAATGTACATTACATTGCGCAGTTTGCTTTAAAAAATATTCTGAACGACAATTCGAACAACGCAATGTAAATTCTTAAACTGTCAAAAGTGAATCGATCCCAATTACGAGTGGGTATCGTGATTACCCTACTGGTTCCGGTTGTCTTACGAATACCGAAGACGTATGTAGTGGTATGACGACCAGTCTATCCCTGGCGTATCACTCCAAGAGGAGATGGCAGGCCCTTTTGGATAATATTGATATTCAGCCGCATTTGGTTAGACTGGGAGCCGACCCCAACTTAGTTGGGAAAAGGCTAGGCAGTTGATTATTACAATACAGTCGGGTGTCCAGATTGTTCTAAAAGTTATGGAGGGTCGAAACTAATTACTAAAGTTACGCACAAATATGATTTAATAATGAACTTGAATAATAATATTGTTTGGTAATCCTTTAGAGCTTACTCTCATGCATAACTTGGCACTAGGATTTCCCCTGTATAGAGGGTACAGTTTACAAACATACATGTCACATGCACAGACAGCCAAACCTGGAACCACTATACAAATATTTGTTCCGTGCGGGATCGATCGAACCCGCGGCGCATAGCGCAGAAAGCTAATCGCTTAGCCACTGCGCCAATGGTGCCGTATTTTTTTTTAACTATGTTATATTAATAGATACAACAACACACAACAACATAGAACAACACAACACTACCACGTACTAATGTAACATTATAGAAGGGAGAATAGAGGCAAAAAGAAAAAGAGAAAGACCAAGAAGAAACTACAATGATAAGCTGAAAGAAAAAGCAAATAAAGAAACATATAAAGAATTGAAAGATTTGGCATTGGATAGGACTGGATTGAAATTGGTACACCGACAAGTGCCTAGCACTTAAATGGATAGGGATATTAATATAGTAATAATAGTAGTATAATTTGATTTATTAAGTATAATAATAAATACCGTGTCACAAAAGGCAGTGATTTCATAGCGCTTGAAAGCTTTCGGTCCATACAAACGTGTCTTATAGGCAGTAAAGTAGTGCCAAAGTTCTAGGCGCTTAGTTCAATGGGACATTGATAAAGATAAACTGTAAGTAGAACTTGTCGTATAACGTTATACTAGACAGACAGCGTGTCGCCTCGCGTTGCGATGCGGCGTCTGTCTTCATCTCCCAGAGGAATCGCGTGGCGTGGAAAAAAAATCTGTAGGACACAAGAGAAACATGTTTAGGCCAGGAATTTATTATAAAATAGATAAATTCAGTCCATATTGTCCCACTGCTGGGCATGTTCTCAGAATGAGAAGGGTTAAGGCTTTAGTCCACCACGCTGGCTTGATGCGGCCGGAGACATGCACCATCGAGAACTTTTTATTAATCTAATTATTGGAACTTAGCCCTCTTGGCTCTTCCTCTCCCCTAATTCTTGCTGTGCCCGACAGGGTCCATAATGATCCATTGTATATTTTATATGTTCCACAATATATTACGCAGTATACTATTCAGTATTGAGTATAAATTGATGGAACCCTCTCAGGTACGCAGAGGGGTAATTTACGTAATTTTATGACGCGCTGATCATAATATTGCAGTGACGCTCGAACTTGACGCCAGCGTATCACACTGAAGCTTAGAGAATACCAAATGTGTTGTTTTGATCAAAATTTTACTGCAACTGCGCGGCAACTGCACTTCTTTAGTTACATGAATTAGCCTACTATGTGGCTCTAACCCATAAGTATAGTAGTAGTACTGCTGATCTGTCAACGACGTTGTGGGGTATAATATTGCTTATAAGTATTGTATATTTATATAAAAAATAAAATCTATACCTACATCTTTACCGGTAACCCAAGTGATGATAAACAACTACAATGAAATGAAAAAAAAAACACAAACTTTAAATTCAAAGAAACACGTAACCGCACCGTTCGAAATTCAAAGCATTTTTCATTCTGTTTCGATGTAAACTTAGCCTAAGCTTCGTTTCGGTCGGGCGGGTTCGTCGACTAGCGAACTAGTGAAGCGAGTAAATCAGGCGGCGACAGACCTTTTGTAGCCGAGTCACCTAGCCAAACCTGGTGGTGATTTGTGATCTATATAGAGCTTGCAGTATAAAATACACTCACTGCAGTTTAATATAAATTGGCGACTGAGTAGAGCAAAAACAATCGTTACTGCATTGATATGTTGATATAGGTACACGTACGTACGTAGTTATACAGTATGCTCTTCAGACGAAACCCAGTCTTGCCATTTCCTAAATGTTAAAAAGTGTCACAAAGGTTTAAAAAAAAAAAAAAAAACTTTTATAATGGTTTTAAGTCGTGATAATATACTGATATGAATTAGTCCCACTAAAGATTAACAAAAAGAAACTGTGGGACTGATTCAAATTACTGTTTAGCTACCCGGTGCTGCCACAGAAGAAAAAAGAAGCGGAGGGAATAAGGCTGACATTCAGAGATGACAGAAACGAGTCTAAGCGTGAACTTACGCTTCCATCTGTCAAAATTTGGTCGTAAGTTTGACAGATGGAAGCGTAAGTACACGCTTAGACTCGTTTCTGTCGTCTCTGAATGTAAGCCTAAGAGTTAGTCCTCTCTCAAGTTGCACTACGACTTCGAGTTCACCGGTCCAATTATCGGCATGGTCGAAGGTCTTATTGCTAATCCCTTAAATATGCCGAAAATAGGCTGGAAGCTGGAGTAAATCGCGTGAACGGGGAATGCTTACCAGAAGATATTATGGAGACAATTTTTGTATTCCTGTCGATTCCTTTTTTAACACGCTTTTATTAGCTTCACCTGTAACTAACTAACTACGTAAGAAAATCTTGGAAGTTAAATTTGACCCACTTCCCGGTTTCCGATTGAGCTGAAATTTTGCATTCACGTTCAGTTTGGATGACTAAAGCGTGTTCTGTAGTTTTTTTTAAACTATAATATTTTATTTAAATATAACACTGTGTTTAATTTAACCGATTCAGTACGGGGAAATCTTAACCCAAAGGAGCTACTGAAAAACGAACTTAGGAGACATTTGCTTATTTCTTTGAGTCATATCAAAGGCTTTTTATGAAAATTTTGTTTGGTGTAGGTGATTCCTTTGTATCAAATTCCTTGGCATCCATCTAGCCTGTCTGTAAAGGACATGGACTATTGAACTTCGGAAGTAAAGAAATGGGTAAAAGACGTGTTTTACCCTTTGTGAACTTTGTATGTCATGTGAATGTCAATTTGTCGAGCAAGAATAAAATGATCGGACATATTTCAATGTTTTTTGGAGAAAAAAATAAAACGAAGGTCGAATATTGAAGATTTTTTTTGATGTTTTTGTCAGTAGAGAATAGAATAGAATAGATCTTTATTTCATGCAAACCAGATACAGGCACTTATGAAATGTCGAGACTCTAGGTGCGCGGGTCCAAATAGTAGGTGTTATGGAGAAGAACCGACAAGAAACTCCATGGAAACTCTTTTAAAATAATAGGTTACAATCTTGATTAGTACAATGTTGTGGTAAGACCTACGAGAATAATGTAATTTAATGTGAATAAAAAATAAGAATAGGATAATAATAATGATTTACCTCTGAATAAGGTTGCCATGGCAGTTACAAGCTGACCATAAAGAGATACGAAATAAACCCAAAAAATACACAGTTTACGCTAGAAAAATACACCACTTTCATTGACGTAGTACGTAACCTGAAATATAATTATAATTAAATACAGTACTTTTTCATGTCAGAAAACGAAATTACAAACTTTTTTCTCAGGAGCTAAAGGTTAGGTTGATATTATCATAAAAATTCCATTCACTTCAAAGGTTGCCTATTCTAAGGCCCTAAACGTCACAAACTTAGCACATTAAAAGGTCTTTATTCTAAGTCTTTAATTTGTATCAAATTCTTCAGCTTTTCATAATTCAAAGTTACTGAAATAATAATTGAAAAACAAAAGCGAAACCCTAGCTTTGCGATGAAAGAAACCACTTAAGGGTGGGCACATATTTCCGATTTGCGTTCCGATTGTCCAACCCTACTGTCCAATTAATAAAATCGGAAGTCAATTTTATTCAAAAGTCGGATGGAAAGTCGTTTTCTATCGTTTCCGTATAAAAGTCCATGCCGTGGTGGATAGATTAGACTATTGCTCCCTTATTACAAAAGATGGTTTAAATCTAGTCTAGTAAAACCGAGGTTTTAAATATATCCGTCACTTTCTAACGTCATATGACAAAAAGAGACCATAAATGAATGAATAAAGAATGCCATACGATTATTATTGAAGTCTGCGCGTCAGCTGCTGTCATCAAGCTGCCGAGAGGCTCTTTCTAGAATTAGAAATAGGTATGTGGCATGATCGCAAAACCTATATTTAAAATTTCACATACCTTTAGATAGAAATCGAATCGAAATCGGATCAGACTATAAGACTAGCAAATCGATAATGTGTGCGCGGCCTAAAGATTGCGAAAGTAAATACTTTTGTTGACAAATCCTTTGAAGTTTGGCGGAGTAGCGTTATAAGTTCTACGATGATTAATGACTGCTTGTTTGTATCTAGTTTAACGGGTACTTCAGATGTTCGAGCTAGAACTGATGATGCTTGTTTTAAACTAGAATAAACAGAGTTTGATCCTGTAATCCCACCAGTGTTGGCCCTAGCGCTGAAGCGGCGTAATATCATATTTCGTATGAGAATTCAACGCGGCGCCACAGTAAATATATTTTAAACAGTATGCCAACTAAGCAGTAGGGACGGTATGGAGGAGCGAGGGAAGGTGTTCCTCCTTTGAAAGGGAGGATCCTTCGACCAGGCGAGGTTGTATGTACCTGGCGGGCCGAAGGCCTACGGTTGATGTCGAACAGATGTTTAAGAGAGAAAGAAAGAAAACATTATTTTATTGGTCACACAGGTTGCATGGTCTTAATTCAATTTCATTTTTTTTTAATTTTTTTTCGTTTTTTTAATGTTTCAAGATGTTGTTTCATGCCTCTATGACAAATAAAGGTTGTCTATCTTTCATAAAATTATTTATATTAAGTATGATATTTTTACTTGCGTGATTTAGGCCTCGTAATCTGATTGGTTGAATTTGTATTATCACCTAATGTAGATTTAGGATCCTACGTAGCTACTTATTCTAAAGCAAAATGTCGCAACAACGGTAATAGGCTGAATTATTATGATTTTATTTAAAAACAAACATTTTTATTTAAGTAATTCCACAGTAAACATTATTAAATCTGTTGCCGTCGGCTTGCGTGGGAAAGAAACATCTGATTCAATCCAACTTTCGTTTTCTTCGCCAGAATTAGTAATGAAAATAAATATATGTTAATTTCGTTCCTAAATTTAAATGAACAAACAGTCTATTCAGGATCGAAAACAACTTGGTATTTTTTAAGTAAACTGCGTTGTTACGGGACTTGATTGTGAAACGTTTTTAGAGGAGATTTTATTGAGCGGGTACTAAATACAATTCACTCTAGTGCACATCAGAAAGAGAAGAAACACACATACGAGAATACACAACATACATTCTCGAGAATATCCGAAATAGGTCTAGAAAGCTTCATTGTACTCGACAATTCTCATATCCCAAGCTATGCAAGGCAATGCCAGCTTCCGTACGGGATTTGAACCTGTGACACGTAGAACAGAAAGCTAAACGCTTAAGCACTATGCCAAACATGCCGTACTAGAAGAGATTAATTCTAAATTATAATGTGAATAAAGATACTCCTTAGAATCAAAAGGAAAATTTCCGAGGTTATAATAGAAAGTTTTAATAGCTTACCTGTTGTTTATAATGCGGGTGATAACAATGTAGGTTGATTACAGGACAATAACGAGATTATCTGATCTTGCGCAGGTCATGCGGGTAGCTGATGTTAGTTGAGAATTGAAATGGCTTTTGGGACAGATTGTAAGTCCTTAAATTCTGATAGCGATTATTCCTTACCGCGTTGGACATCAAAAAGCATGCTTTCTCGAATTAGTGTCGAGCCCCCCCCTCCAGGAGGGCAATTCTCGTTTCCTGCGAGATCATCTCGGAATCGAGTAAATAATTGCAATTTGCGAGATCTTACAGTCGAAAAAGCGCTCGAAGTGCAAACTCGATTCCGAGATGATCTCGCAGGAAACGAGAATTGTCCTCCTGGAGGGAGGCGTGACTCCGCGTGACGTCATTTCTATAATATCGGATTGACATAAATTTTTTTTTCAAGATAACGGTTTTATATGATATTCTCATCTTTACTGAATAATATGGCATACAAACGAGAGGGATCTAAACAGTCGTTATTGAACTAAAGCGAATGGAACGCAACTTAGCGCACTTACCGCGCTTATATCCGATAAAACACCATGGGAAAACCAGATAATCCCATCGCTGAGCACGCGCGTCTTTTTCCTAGCGGTTCAACAGTTGCATCGAAGGTCAGAGTTCAAACCCGGCCCACCCCTCTGACTTTTTGAATTCACGTGAGAATCAGAATTTCATTGTCACTTGCGTTAACGGTAAAGGTAAACTTCGTAAATAAATAAGTGCTTTAACTTATGAAAACCACGCAAGTTATATCTAGAAATCTTATATCTAAAACCTTTTATACATGTTTCACTAAACACCAACAGTTTTTATTATAAAGGGGTATAGTTTCACCCCAAAAGCCGCAAGGTACCTATTATAATGATAGATGACTTGGGCTTAATCTATGTTTTTTCATCAGCGAGGGAGCAATAAATCTCTCGTTAAGCGCCGGTTAATCAAAACGGCATGATTTAGGAGTATTTGTTGAAAAATTGGGCACTTACCCACTCATCACAAGTCACAAGCGTGGTTGTATTTAGTATTTCGGTGGTCAAACTGCTGTGGTTCTAGAAAAGCCTTCTCATGACAGCTAAATAACTAAGCTGTAGATAACTGCCATGGCAATCTTATTCAGAGGCAAATCGTTATTCTCCTATTCTTATATTTATTCACATTAAATTACATTATTCTCGCAGCTCTTACCACAACAGTGTACTAATCAAGATTGTAATCTATTATTTTAAAAGAGTTACCACGGAGTTTCTTGCTGGTTCTTCTCCATAGGATCTACTATTTGGAACCGTGCACTTAGAGGCTCAACATTCCATAAGTGGCACGTAAATACAAATTCGACCAATCAGATTACGAGGCCTGCATCGCGCAAGGAAAATGAATATCGGATCTATAATACAACTGTCCGACATCAACCGTTGGGCTTCGGCCCGCCAGGCAATATCACCTCGCCTGGTTGGAGGTTCTTCCCTTTTCAATGGAGGAACACCATACCTCGTTCCTCCACAACCACAAAACTCAGCGGTCTGGCTTGTAAACACTAGACCAAAGAGTCAACTACGAAAAATTCAAATTCTATAATAGATAAAAATATTCTGTTCTATTTATTGGACCCCGTTTGTGAATATGCCTCGCTCTCATACACGAGCCAATGACTCGGAATCAGTCTCTGTTTGATGTCGTAACTTATGACGAGTTGACTACCGGTTAACATGCTGTAGTTATGTCAGATTTGACACACAACGTTTGGTTGTGTCAATACGGTTGAGTTTGTAGACAGAATTTGCTTGTTGCCACACACGTTATGGTTTCTTTGCGCAAGTTTAGGCTTCCACAAGTATGCAGGTATATGTGTAGGAAGAATTTGCGCAAGTATCTTGGCTTATAACAAGCCGACTGTCTGCAACACGGTATCACGCAGACTTGTGCCAGTAATCTTGCACTAAGAAATCGTAAAGAGTCTCACCATTACGAATGACAGAGAATAGTGAACTAAACTAGAGCATTTTGAATTAGTATCATAAGTACGTCTATTAATATCAGAAGAAAGAAAGAAGAAAAAATACATTTTTATTCTGAACTCGCCAGAAACAAATGAAAGTACAAAAAATCAATAATTAAAGCAACCTGGACGAGACCAAAAATGACCCCCATCTCAGCATAATGCTGTGGCATTTGGAAAATGTCACTGCGGTGGTATTCTGATGGGACCGTTCTAGTAAAGCCACAAAAAGCTATGCTCATACATTATTATGGTACATTACATTATGTACATTAAGGTACATTATTATGAGTAATTGTATATAGTTGTAAGAGTCTATAGATATAAAGGATAAGTGGTGCTTGTAATAGATACGATATCTGATAGTTTAGCGGTATATTATCATCATAGTATAATATCTCATATAAGCAGTGATAGCCTAGCGGTTGAACGCTTGCCTTCAATGCAGGAGGGTCTGAGAATGAACCCGGCCCGCATCTCCAAGTTTTCGAATTTATGTGCGGATCAGAATTTGATTATCACTTGCGTTAACGGTGAAGGAAAAAATCGTGAGGAAACACATATCTGAGAGGGCCTCATAAAGTTCTCGATGGTATGTGTAGTCCACCAACCCGCACTAGGCCAGTGTGGTGGACTTAAGCCTAACCCTTCTCATTCTGAGAAGAGGCCCGTGCCCAGCAGTGGGAAAATCATTGGCTGAGTTCATATTTTTTATTTCTAGAAGCTACATTAAAAATGAACTTTAATTATCAACAACACGTTTCAATTTCCTTTATTAAGTAAACTGCACCATCAACATTGTCGCTCTCCTTTAGAACTGAATTGTACAAACAAGTTTCAAACTCAATAAAAACTAAAACTCAACAAAGTCCACTGAAGAAATAACTGCAGATACAAAGATAGAGTAGAGTAGAGTCTTTCATACAGAAATAATTATTTACAAACTCCATAGACGAAGTTTCATGTACTTATTTCTCGAGTAGAGTTCCTTTATTGCCAACTCTACCTAAAGTAGAGTAAAATTTAATCTTAGAGCTCGGCTCTACACGGAGCTCTGTATCTAAGCAGTGTGTGGAATTAAAATGATATCTAAAGGACTTTTGTGCCGTTTTATGTACCATGTTGTTCATTAAGTGTGTTATCGGGACAGTTTTGTATTGTACCTACGTTTTTTTTTGTGGACATGGATAAATAAATAATATATTTATGGATAAATATATAATGGATCTTGTCATAATCATCTGTTATCTTGTCTCTGAAATTGGCTCTAAGACCTGTTAGTGTTAGTGTGATCTCTGGCTAAGCACTATTCTGTATTCTGAGGCTAGTTAGTCACTTAGGTTTTGAGTGAGGAACATCATTTTTGGAACAGTCTTAGGAAATTTCAAATCTAAGGAAATTTTCGTGCGCCTCATTACCATCATTATCTTTAGCCTCAATCAACCCATTGCTGAATATAGGAGAAAACTCATGTACATACAATCTACAATTATTCCGGTCAATCACGTTTGCGCCCGATGCCAAACGCAGAGTCTCTAAGCGGCCCGCAGTCATTCAAAGCATTTTTAACCCCCGACAAAAAAGAGTTGTGTTATAAGTTTGTAGTGTGTATCTGTGCATCTGTGTATATGTGGCATCGTAGCTCCATAACGGATGGAACGATTCCAATGCAGGTTTTTTAATTGAAAGCTAGTTTCATGAAAATCTGTCATCCATTCAAAAGTTACAGCTGTTTTTCTAGTTGGGGTCGGTGGTTTTTGACGGTTATATTTGCGAAATGTAGGTATCACAGCACCGTATCGTGACCGGTGACTGTAGGTACCTACTAATGAAAAAACGCCCACCCGAGGTTACTCAATTTTAGTGCGAAGACTGCCAAAAACGAATTGCGTAAGGAAAAGCCATATAAGTCGCGAGCTTCAAAATTAATATCCCACGTGTTTGGTATAGATTGTAGTTACGCATAATTAGGAGCGTTGAGGTGTCCCATCGTTTATGGGAACCGCTATAAATCATGTGTGTTTAGTCAACTTTGGAATGTGCGCGGGATGATAAGCTACCTACATACCTATGTTACTTTTGAGTACTATACATAATAATGTTTCTATTTTTCAGTACTTTTGTCAACGTAATTTGATTATAATGAGTACACATACACAGTCAGTTGTAACAGTAACTCTATACCTACTTGTAAGTATAAGAAAAACTTCTATCGGTGGAGGAACGAGGTATAGTGTTCCTCCATTGAAAAGGGAGTATCCTCCGACCAGGCGAGGTGATATTGCCTGGCGGGCCGAGACCCTAGCGTTTGAAGCGGTTGATGTCGGACAGTTGTATATCTGTTAGATACGATTATCTTTTCCCTTGCGCGATACAGGCCTCGTAATTTGATTGGTCCAATTCATATTTTTGCGCCACTGTAGTTAGCTTTGCTGCTATGCTAAGTAGTTATTCTATGTGGCGATAGATGTCACTACAGGCCTAACGCATTCATCAACAAAAAAATTGTACAATTTATGTACAAAGGTAACCTAATCTAGTTTTTTATGAGGCTACCTACCTGCAAAAGTGGCGTATAAAATAGGAGACCTATATTGAGCAATAGGTAGATGTCAACTGAATTATAGATAGATAATTACTCAGCCACTTAAGGGACACTAATGTCCCACTAAAGGGCACTGGGCACGGGCCCCTTTTCCGCGTGTGAAGGGTTAAGACTTGGTAGATGTGGGTTAAATGGGTAGATCACACTATAATATCTGTTATCTACATAGTATAAAATAAAGTCGCTTTCCACGTCTGTCTGTCTGTATGAGTAACATAAGCCATAATTTATAAAAATATCACGCGGGTGAAGCGGCGGTTGGAAGCTAGTTTACGATAAACAAACAGATCTATCAAGTGCTAAAATTATCCACTATAGTTTGAGCTACATTACTCATTGTTTATCATCCATTTACAACCCCAAAACATGTCATACTGACACAGAAATCGATACATCGACCAATAAACATCCATGTGTCGATAAAAATGCTCGTTCTATCGAGTTAATATCGTAAAAACGTGTTCTACCGTGACGCGAAGTCCACGAATAGTCAATTTACCTTGTTTTATGGGCCCCAGAGTTAGGGGCCATGTTGTTTTTCTTAAATGGAAGTTGGGAACTAAATCCATTGTTATTGCAAACTGAATGCCAGCATTTTGCAGTCTTGTTGCTAGGATTTTTTTATTGCAGATTGGCTCGTTAGATTTAATGCAATTGTTTTGCTTCTAAAAGAGAGGATGGTTCATTGCAATAATTATGTCCTCATGAATTCAATGTCTTCCGGTCCAGAGCCAGTATGGACCATTCCTAATTCATTTTATCTAGCTCGTCTCTCTATCTCTGGAAGACACGGAAGTCATGGGGGGAGGCCTTTGCTCAGCAGTGGGATGATATAGGCTAACAGTACAATGTACCTACGTATATAATCAGATGCTATGAGGGCTGGCCGAATAAGCATTGCCATACATCGTGGCATGCTGCCAGTCTTCTGGGCACGTTGCTAATTGACAGCGATGAGGAGGAGTACTTTGACGCCTAAGTGCTCAGTTTTATACTTGTATTTTAATTTTAAGTTTTAGTTCATTCGGCCGCGTACATAGTTACGAGTAAGTGTAGTTGGCAAATAAAAATAATTTCTTCGATACGTGTAAATAAAGAATAATCAAATAGAATAGATCTTTATTTCATGTAAACCAAATCCCGGCACTTATAAAATGTCGAGACTCTAGGTGCACGGTTCCAAACAGAAGGACCGGCAAGAAACTCCATGGTGATGGTGAGATGGTTTGTTGACTTTGCCAAAATAAAACCTATTGACTACAATTTCTATATCATTTACTATTAACATGTTTTGATAGTGGATTTAGTTAAATTTATTTTTGGAATGGGCGCTCTATTTTATACTCAAACGAAGCCCTTAAAAACATTACAATGTCCACAAAAAAGAGCCCGTATAGCAACCCTTTTTGGGATTAACCTACATAAATAGCTTGGATTTACACCCGCGTAACCTCGGGGGGGTTTTATAAAGGTGTGCCCGCGACTCCGTCCCCGTGGAATAAGGAAGATGCGATATTCGAAAAAGAACAATCTATTATCCTTCCTATTTCTTCGTCAAATTTTATCAGAGCGGATCAGCCGTTTAGTCTTCCACCTTGTAGAATATCGTAGCCAAATAACACTGTTCTTTTGCAGTGTTGTTTCTAACGGTGGGCAAGGTCGCCCGTGCTCTTTGGGGAAGCGAATACCACGCTAGTAGTAGGGTCGGCAAAACGCGAGTGATGCCCCTGGTGTTGCAAGCGTTCATAGGTTACGGTAACCGATTACCATCAGGCGTATACGTGTTTATCAAATTAATGGTATAAAAAATAAAAATGTCATCGCATGTTTATTCCCATTGAAAGGCAATTTTCCGACAATTAACTCATATATTACAAACCAGTAGTTTTCTTATCGAGACTAAAACCGTTTTTATAAAAGTAATAAAAATTTATGATAGAACTTTTAATTCTTACCAGCCTACGTTTCAAGCTCCTATTCCAGTTTCTACGTTTTAATGAGCACTTTTTACTTTGTTAAAGTTAATAAAGGAAACGAATTATGTACCTAAAGCCTTTAGCGATTTTGTCCAAACTGTCACAGTTTTATACAAATTTTAAATATTTTTATTCTTAAAGTCGATATTGCCTGAGTTTTTGTCCAGTCTCAAAGTAAAAATAATGTTCTTTGCGATTTTCTCTTTTGTAACTATCCCAAATGGAAGATAAAACCTCAATTTCCAAAGGAAAGCAATTACCTACTAAGGTAGAAGGTTTCTACCTAAATACCTCAATAAATCTGTGTATCCGAACGAAACTTGCAAGTCATCCGCCATTTTACTAAATTATCTGTGGACCGTACAAAATGGCGGCGGTAATGGACGCGTAGTTTCCCGCCAAAAGATTGAAACTTTATTGACAGCCATTAATTTTCCTTTGGAGGTGACGGAGGTTAATTTCGCTTGGTTTTAGACTTGATTGATATGAAATAATGTTTAGGGGCGCTTGTAGGAGGGGATTAACGGTGTGTATTGAATTTCTAATAAACTGACGTTCATTTGCATTTTGGGATTTGTGTGGTAAAAGAGATATTAATATTACACTAATATAATATAATATATGTATTTATTTTGACGACACGGTTGGCGCAGTGGCTAAGCGATTAACTTTCTACGCTACGTGCCACGGATTCGATCCCCGCACGGAGCAATTATTTGTATGATATAAACATAGTTGTTCCGGGCCTGGGTGTGTGTGCATGTTAGATGTATGTTTGTAAACTGTACCCTCGGATACAGGAGTAATCCTAGAGAGGGCGAAATACAATTTACAATTTTCATTTTAATTATGTTTCGTTCGATTATACGACGTACGGGCTAGGTTCGAACTCATACCCCCCTGCATGGAAGGCGCGAACTACCGCGCACTTTCTGTCTTGGCTAGTAAATATCATTCTGTCTTTCTTTATTTAGTTTAATATAAGGGTCGTTTATTCACGGGAGGTTGGAACAGGGGGGAGGGGGTTAGAATAACATCACGATTGATCACGATGGGAGGGAGGTAGGGATGTTTTGACAATCACGTGTATAGTTTCGTGCGACCGGGCGACCACGTGAAATCCTGAGTGAGCGTAGCCTATGGACGCTTGCATCACCAGGGGCACCACCCGCGCGTTGCCGCCCATCGAAATCTTTTCGCTGCAGAAGAACCCCCATGCTGTAATCTCTTGGTAAAGCCTGGAGGGGAGCTGATTCCACAACCTGAGCGTGCGTGGGAGGAACAAAGTCAAAGTCAAAAGTTTTTATTTCAACTGGGCCTTTGCAGGCACATTCAGAACCTCCTATGAAACCGCACGGTACGAGACCAGAGGGCTATTTCACGTAATATGACCCGCCGATCATATTGCAGTGACGCTCGAACTTGACGCGAGCGTATCTCACTGAAGCTAAGAGAATACGAAATGTGTTGTTTTGATCAAAATTTTGCTGCAACTACGCGGCAACTGCGCTTCTTTAGTTATGTGAATGAACCTACTGTGTGGCTCTACCCCATATAGTACTATTAAATAGTATTTATTCTACTGCTGACCTGTACCTCTACCATGAGATTTCCGTGCCGTCTAACGTTCACGTTCACATGCAATATTTGTATAGTGACTTTAGTTCACTATTTATACCGCTAGAGGCGCTGAAAAAATTCCCATACAAATATTGCATGTGAACGTGAACGTTAGACGGCACGGAAAACTCATGGTAGAGGTACTGTAAACGACGTTGTGGGGTATAACATTGCTTATAAGTATTGTATATTTCTATATTTTCCTAAGTTTCATATTGTAGCTGTCTGTTGTTCCATTTGAATACAAATAAAATAAAATAAACCCATGCAGTTCCCTAAATTTACTACGCCAATGCTTTGAAAACCCGATTATGTGTAAGTACCAAAATAATATTTTAATAATAACTATAATTTACAAAGCCCTATTGTTGATCCCAGTCTGCGCTGAGCTCAAGACCTCGAGTTCCAACTATTTTAATTAGTGAAAGTGACATTTGACTAATCTTAGTTGTCAAGTCGGCTGGAGCTCTGAAACAGGCGTTACAGTTGACAAGGGAATGAAGCTTAGGGCTGAGTGTTGTGTCACAAAATGTACCCAAGCGTCTAGTTATTTGTGGACTGTGAAATTGAAGTTGAATAAAAGCTTTATTGGAATTTAGTTTTACTGGAGGTCGCCAAGTGGTCGAAATGAACCGTAATTTTAGTTTTTTACTCTCCTTCTCCATATAAACTTTCACTATGCAAAATCTCACACTCCTCCGTACGCGCAATATGCTTAAAAAGGGGTACAAAGTTTTCTCTTCCTGTAATAATATATAGATGCTCAGCACGATTTTAAGGTTGCGTACCAAAAAAGTAAATTTAAAAAGTAATAACCGACTTCAAAAAAAAAAACGTATAAAATAATTTTCTAGTTTCGGAAGTCAGTGCCACTGCCAAGCTAAAGTGCATTGAAGAATTATAGGCCCCGACGTTGTGTAAGATAATTATTTTATACGTTTTGGTTTTCTGAAGTCGGCTTTTACTTTTTTTAATTTCATTTTTCTACTTTGCGAGTAACTTAATACGTAACTAATACGTGGTTTCATTTAATATGATAACATTGCGGCATCCTGTATACATGTCACATGCATAGACATCCAGACCCGGAACAATTATCTGTACGCCCTACAAATATATTTTGACCCTTCTGGGATTGATCCCGTGGCACATAGCGCAGAAAACCAATTGCTTAGCCACTGCGCCAACCGGCACGTCAAAGAAGATATCGATCCTCTTTGCCATATAAGCTTCATGGCTTTACAGTTTCCAATATATTAAGATCTTCATCCTAGCGCAGTGTTGGCCTACTGCCAGTGCGTACTTAAACGAGAAATGTCACTTTAAAATTTAAATGGACAAACGGTTTTTTTAATGAACTATATGACCAGTTTTTTATTTGATGTCGAACAACTAATAATGACTAGTGCATCTACCATGTTTTTTGTCTCTGCATCACCATAAGGTTGTCTGGCAGAGAATGCCTTAGGCATTAAGACCGCCTTTGTACATATCTGTATGTAAATAATAAATAAATAAACAACTATGTATTTTCAGATTTTCTTCCCTTTTCATAAAATTTGTCCCTTATTAGGCTTTCACCAGAATTACGTAGGGCCGCTGCAGGAGTATTTATAGCAAACCAATTTGATCAAAAAATTATTTTACTTCTTTCAGTAAATAAATTTCAGTTTATATTATAACTAGCTAAACCTACTTTCTTGATCGAAGTATGATCAAAGAACTAAACCTAACTTATAGTATAAAACTAAAGCTAGCTAACTTGACTTGACCGAAGTGTGGAATTGAAGTGGCTGAACTCCTTCTTCATTGCAGTACATGCGCGGTACTTCCTCTATATCTTGCTTACTCAGCAGAATTGCTTCGTGTCACAATTTACGCAATTAAGATGTTTGACCGAGATTTATTGGGAGCATCATATTCAGTAGTTTCAATACTACGATTACGTAACAACTGTATTAGAGGTATTGTTTACAAACATTGCACAGACACTCAGGCCCCAAATCACAACGCTGTCACTTCGGATGGTGGAGTATGCCCCAACCCGAACCGAACCCTTTTAATTTGGTATAGTTTAATTATACCTTTTAATTAGAAAGAAAGAAAATATATTTATTCAGCACGGACAGGGACAACACACGAGAGAAAAATAAAATAAAAATTAACTTAAGCCTTTAAACAGTAAAAAATAAAACAGAAACTGAATACAAAATAAAAAATAAAATAGTCATCCTATTGCATTATGTTGTCAAATATGCCAAAAGGGTAGTCAGCTCAGCATTTGCTGGGCGCGAAGATCCCAGCGCTGATTATCAGTTGGCACCCCTGCAGTGACCATAAACTTAGAATATTTTCGCTTCCCTTAAATCTATGGCAGTGACACACGGACGAAGGCAAGGCAAAAAAGGTAAAATAAATAAAAATGAATGAAATTAAATAATCTATATTTGATAATCCTGTATAAATCTCTACAATAATACATTTTGACCGTGTCATAGGATTTTTGATAAAAACAAAACATTGTTGTAGATATTGTAAGCAATTTGGTGCACTAAATTCCGCTTGTAGCTCTTTGTAATGGGCGGCGCTCCGCTCTATACGAAACGTGTGTATACTATTGATTGCAAACGGATTTTTGCAGTAAATTGCAAAGTGTACCAACATATTCTTTGTTAGAATTTACTTCGCAAGGGAAAACAGACCTTACATAGCAATGATTAGGTTATTTATCGAATGACGGTCTGTGGCAAGAGCAAAATCTGTACATCGCGTGTTTTCCACTCATATCTAACGAAAATACGAACTTTAATTTTAGTGCTTTTACAATGAGATTTTATGTAGTTGCATGTTAGTTTCCTCGCTGAGCGATAGAGTTAGATACTATTATTGTCTTTCCTATAAAATAAGCAGTGAAAGCTTGGGCATTCCCAGCTTTTCTGGATCAAATCAGCAATTTACTTAGGCATAATACGTGAAGAGAAAACTTTGTACCACTTTTTAAGCATATTGCGCGCACGGAGGATTGCGAGATTTGGCATAGTTAAAGTTTATATGGAGGAGGGAGGAGTACAGAAAGCTAAAATTTATATGTGTTATTACGGTCGAATTTCGACCACTGGGTAACCTAGTGGGCAATAAATCAGCTAAAGGCATGGGAGTCAGGTCAGGTCCGCGGGGGGGGGGAACAGTCCCTCCCTACTCCCATACATTTAGTTGATTTATTGTCTACTAGGTCTGCTGTTTTTTTTTTTGTAATATTGTGTAAATTCTGACCGAATTGATACTCTTTTCATAAAAAGAGTATCCATGGAGTTTCTTACTGGTATCTTCTCCAGGACGACCAGGACCAACCCTCTTGGTACCGTGACCCTAGAAACACGATGATTTGAAAGTGCCTGCAAACGCCCAGTTGAAATAAAAAAAACTAAATGTGTGCTGGGACACATAGTAAAGTGAAACTTCAACGGATATATCGTCTACCTCCTCCACGCGGCTGTAACGCTTTTTCGTGACAGAAAAATCCTAATACCGTCTATATAGAAGTTTCACTTCAAAAACTTTGACTTTGACTGCGCCTATCTGTGATAGCCTAGCTGTTGAAAGATTGCCTACCATGCAGAGGGGTCTAAATACGAAACCAACCCGCATCTATGACTTTTGGAATTTATGTGTGGATTAGAATTTCATTAGAGAGAATGAAAACTTCGAAAAGAAGCCTCCACAGCTAAGAGGGGTCCGTAAAGTTCTCGATCGTGTGTGTAGTCTAATAATGTCTTCTCTGTCTATGCACCTGTCCTCTTCTTATTACCTATGTCTATCATTCTAGTGTGTCTTGTTTTTGTGGCAAATAAATGATTTTTCTTTCTTTTCTTTCTTTCTTTAGTCTGCCAACCCGCACCAACAGGGCTAGTACGGAAAAAAAAGGGGAGGAAGAAAATTGGGGACAAAACCATCTCTATACCGTTAACTCTCTCAATTTTTCGTTTTGTCTTCTGTCAAAAAAACAAACAAACAAAGGACAAAAACAATGAAAAAAAAAAAAAAAAAAAAATCTTTTGGTCTGAATAAAAAGTTTGGAGAAAACGGGTTTCTCCACGGAAAAGTCAGAGACAAAACAATCTCTTTACCCTTTTCCTTTTCGATTTTTTTTTATGTCAAGGAGACGAAACCAGTCATCGCACCTTGCAATTTAATTAAGAGACATGTTTTTTACCGACTACGGAGAGTGTTATAAATGTTTGACTAGTATGTGTGTTCATCTGTTTCTCATAACTTCTAAACTACTTATCTTAATTCGACAAATGAGGTATCGTTGGAAGCGTCTTGATTGTTCGCTGGCTATGTGACGTCACATTAAATTGAATATGGCGCCCTCTAGAGGACATAAAGTCATGAACAAAAATATTTTGTATCATCATCGCGCGCTCATAATTCCAAAGATAGACGAAGATTTCCGAGGCGTATAACTTTAATGGTAGTACTGTACGTCTTAGATCATTATTTCTTTGAACTGAAACCCAAATATTTACGTGTTTGTTTATAATTGCTACATAATATCCGTTTGTTACGTGTTAGAAGGGTCGTTATAGATCAAAGGTGTGTCTTCCTTGTATCCATATTATCTTAGAGTATCAGGTTCTTGGAAAACGTATTAAGTGTATTATTTATTTATTTATACTTTATGCACTAAGTACAGAGGCGGACTTAATGCCGTAGGCATTTTCTACCAGTCAACCTAAGGGTGATGCAGAGAAAAAAGTATGGTATTAGGAATATATTTTTAGATTTTACGCAAGTTTTTTTTGTTTACGGTCGCGCGTATGTGTTTGTGAGAAGATGAGGGTGTGTGTATTTACCTAAAACAAAATTGATGTGATTCTTTTTAACACGCTTTTATTAGCTTCACCTGTAACTAACTATGTAAAAAAATCTTGGAAGTTAAATTTGACCCACTTCCCGGTTTCCGATTGAGCTGAAATATTGTATACACGTTCAGTTTGGATGACTAAAGCGTGTTCTATAGTTTTTTTATAACTAAAATATTTTTTTATTCTATGTTCTAATTTGATTCACCTAGACTAGACACTAAAATAACAAATATGTTTATAAGGTTCCTACCTTTCTAGTCCCGATCCCTTTAAGGGGTTATTCTCCTCATCATTATGAACAACTTTTATTATGGAACCAATCCCGAAATCGAGGGTAAAAAATCTGCTGTTCGATACATTTAGTCGAGTAATGTTGAATTATTTGTATTGAACAGCAGATATTTTTTTCGCAATTTCAGCGTTTGTCCCATGGTAAAAGTTGTTCATAATGATGAGGAGAATAACCCCATAAAGGGATCGGGATTAAAAAGGTAGGACCTTGTATTACGTATTCAATTTGTAAAAAGAAAACCAGTCAGTTGTATTTTTCATACTGTTTCAGAGTCTTCTGAGAGCCATACAAATAATTTCAGCAACAATACTGAATAACAGATTTTATGACCAGACCTGTGTCATTTGGACGGTCCAATTTTTGTTTTCTCACCATAAACATAACGCCAAACCGAATTCCAAAAATTGACTCCACACTAAATTAATCGGAACTTTCACAGAGTATGATGCAGACCAAAAAAAAACAACAAAACGAAACAATAGAAATTTCCGCTTGACACACAAAAGCGAATTTTTTTGAAAAATTCCCCTAAAAACTGCCTGAACATGAACAAAACAATTCATTGAAACCAACCCCCTGTACAATGCGGACGCATTATACAGGGGTTTATCTGTGACGTCATAAGCCCACCTGACATCCCAACCCCTCCTACTTTTAGGCAGCCCTTAAAGGCTGAGCACATGATACGATTTTACCCCCACACGCGCACGTTTTTGACACCGCGAATTTCATATTTTAAAATTGTGGGTAAAATAATGGTCGTATATTTCGCAGTGTGATTCTGGACAGAATTAAGGGTTTTGCAGAATCGCACGACTTCGCGATCTTTGGCTGCTTTTTGCTTATAATAAGTGTAAAACGAACGTGAAAACGAGTGAGAGCCTGTGAGTGCCTTATAAAGTTATAACCTCACCGTCAAAAACCCCAGACTCCAACTAGAAAAAGAGCTTATAATTTTTGAACGGCTGAACAGAGTTAAATACAGAGTTTTATTCCATAAACCCCACACTAGGATTCCCTATATCAATGGAAGAACAGCATACCTCGTTCCTCCACATGATTATTGTCCTCGGCGAGTGTTGTTTATTACATAATGTGTAATAAAATGGCGTATTCTGTTGTATAAATCAGGACCGTGAGCTGTTACCCTTATGACGTATAAAATTGTTCAATTATTTAGCATCTCCAGTTCCAACGTTTTAATGGCCTCGTTAATTTTTATCGCTATTTTATGTGGAAAATGCTTTTTTGGTGTGGTGAACGTATTTTAATAGCTTTCAAATTAATTTCTACATCGGGTTTGATCTTAGGGCTTGCGTAATATTTTATTAGTTGATAAATATATTTATTCTTTCCAATAAATATCAAGGTACCGCATTACTGCCCCCGTTTGGAAAAGGGGCGCATGTGGTACCTATGTCAAGTTTATGTCACACGCGCCCTTTTTATTTACGGGGGCAGATTACCTCTTAAATGTATCAAAGGAAATGACCAAATCTGATCAGTTGGCATCACTCGAATTATCCTACAAATAAGTTGTAAAAAACTATGATAATTTTTTTTTTCTACTATGAATTATAAGTATAATAATATTAGTATGAATGGTTCACACTGGCTCTAGACCGAAAAGCCTGGAAATCACGGAGGGAGGCATTTGCCCAGCAGTGGGATGATGTAGGCTAAGACTAATATTATCAAGTGTAAAATAATTATGTTATTTAAGTAATAGACATAAATGAACAGATAAATCTAAAAAAACTAAAATTAACTATGTGCACTGCCTAATTAACAAAATTTTATTTAATTTTTTTTATTCAAATTTGTATGTGAGAATACAAATATAAATAGTAAAAATACATATGTAAAACTATACAAAATGAGCACTTGGGCATCAAAGTGCTCCTCCTGAGCGCTGTCAATTGGTAGCGATTGTGGAGAAGTAAGTAGTAAGATAATCTTTCTATGTGTACTTATTACATAAATCGTATAATAAATATTTTCGGTATATGCAGGTGAATTTCTAACTCGCCTTTTACGATATCCAAGGACAGGAAGTTGTCGTGGGAAGCTGATAGTTTAGCATATAATGTTCTACGCAAAAAATAGACAAAATCCCCTACGCCCGACGCGCGACGCCCGCACCGCAAGGCCGCAGTATGTCCCTAAGTTGTTTTTTACGAGACTCACAAGCAGTGGTGTGTGCTCCATAAAGACAAAAAGACACTGCCTACCCTAATAAATTAAGTATTAAGTAATACAAACGTTAATGTGTCTGTAATATTAGTTTTCTTAAGTCTTAGGGTGAGATGGCCAATCACAAACATCATTTAACTTGACCAACACTAAGTATTGTTAAATAAATAAAACATAAAATAAAAAAATACAAATATAAAACTGAGCACCTAGGCGTCAAAGTACTCCTCCTCATCACTGTCAATTAGTAGCGTGCCCAGAAGACTGGCAGCATTGCCACGTTGAATGGCAATGCTTATTCTTTGATCTTGACCAAAGAATAGGCCAGCCCTCGGGTCACACGTAGCGTCGACCAACCGTTTTGCAATGTCTTTGAATAGAAGACATGCATTCGGTCCCCATGACCCGAGCGTTTCGACACCAAATGGCTCAAATATATAACTACTGATAAGGTTATTATATTTGCGCCGTTTGAGTGTCTCTGCGGCTGCAGCTGCAGCGCCAGCACAGCCTGCCGAGTCAGGAAGATGGCAAAGTGCAAGAGTGTGTCGACGAAAATTGCGTCCCACATCATGGGCCTACCCAGCTTCCATGGCAATAACGACATACCATCGGGCCTCTTGCCATCGTCGCGCGCCATGCCATTGGGTTCTAAAACCGCGGGCATGCCGCCGCCTGCCGGCGTTGACGAGGGCACGACGGATAATGTCGTTAATATTGGCATGCCGTGCTCTGTGACCTGCACTTCTGCAGCAAGACAGGCCATGGTGACCGAGGCAGTCGACAGCTTCACCACAGTGACAGCGAAGATGATAACACTAAGTTGCTTTTGCTACCCTGTAAGAAGCTGCCCAGAAGCTGTAAGTCCGAAATCCATTTGTATCCGATACTAATAATAAAATGGTACACAAAACCATAATATTTATAACGGTATGACCTAAATAGCACCCTACCTCATTATAGATAAGATCAACATTGCCATGCATTTTGCATTTAATTACATACAATAGGAGGCATCGTACATTATTACTGGGTACCAAACAAAGTTTGCTCTCCAATTATATCTAATTGTAAATAAATTTCATCTTTATTACCGGGTACATAAGCACGAATTTTGTGTGTGAAAATGTTGAAAAGTAACCGTTTCCCTGCTACATTTATGTGTGTGTGTTTTCATTGTGTATTGTACGGTACGATAAAAAAGACAATACACAAACTATGTTAATGTTGTAACTAGGTAGTTTTTCGTATAAGTAACATGATAATGGACCGTATTTTGTTCGTAATATCTTCCTAACATAGAGTTCTTGGCTAACCGACTATTTTGTCTCGTAATTCGGTCAAGGATTTTCGGGTTGAGTTTCAGGATACGACACAAGCGTGGAATGTCGACGAATGATACGCATGCCTATGCATACAAGCATACAACTATGTAATATGTTAATATCGCACGAGAAACGCCTAGAACAGATAAAACGGAGATTCTAGGAGCATTACCATAGTTACATAGATAAACAGGATATTTTTTTATGTAGTGCGCATAATTTTGTAGAGTGATTCAGTCTCTGTTCCTAAATGCAACCGCAGTATTGGGATACACTTTAAACAGCTTTTTGACGGTTATGTTCTTTGTCGTTATGTATGTGGGTAGGTTAACGAAGTAAGGGCCCAACATGCAACGGTTAGCGTGAATGGTAAAGAGGGTGCTGTTTCATATTTAAAACTAATAATGAGGGTTTTTCCCTTAAGTTTCCTTAGACAAGAACTTTGTAACTTTAATAGAAAAGGTAGCCACCCCTATTGCCACAAAATTTGTGCCACCCTGTATACTTATTTTATTATATTTATACTTGGTAGATATAAAACGTTGTATTAGGTTGTTACTGGCCTGGCAATGTCAGGTGGTCACCTCGCACTTGAATTATACATCGTGAATATAGGGTATACAAGTATTCTTGAAATTTTCGCCATATTTTAATGTTTTGGGAACAAAACGTATTTACGTTTTAGTTCAAGGATCGTTGAGTTTAAAATATACAAGGTCCTACCTTTCTAATCCCGATCCTTTTAAAGGGTTATTGTACTCATCATTACGAACAACTTTTACTATGGGAACGATAAAGAAATCGCGAAAAAAAAAACTGCTATTACCAAATAATTCAATATTACTTACTTATTTTTTGCTCTTTATTTTCAGAGCTTTGTCAAACATGAAGAAGTCGTTTTATTGGACCATTTCTTAAAATAAAATACAACAATTAAAACAAAAAAATACAACACTATAAGCGCCGTCGTTGAATAAAATGTATGGAACAGGAGAATTTTTGAGTTTCGCGTTTTGACGACTCGCTGCGTTCGTTTGCGATATTAAAATCTCACGTTTTTGCGATCGCATTGATTGCTTACCACCGCATAAGGGCCAAAGCACACTCGACACTTTTACCATCAGCGACTAACGATATTGAAGCCGATCGATATTGAATTATTTATAATATGGGACAGCTTGTTTTTTTCCGCGATTTCAGGAGGGCTCCCTTAGTAAAAGTTGTTCATAATGATGACTACAATACCCTCCTTCAACGATACCCTCGTTCTACCAGTCACCCTGTATATGATATCGGACTCTTTCTAGTATACCTACACGGTGGATTTAACCTATGACAATAAATGATAACTACCACGTATTCTATGATGCGAAAAAATCTATGTGTGGTCATGTCCTTCAATGTTTCCCTCATTTGACCAGTCAATATCGGCGTTATAACAGGCTGTGTGGGGAAACCTTTAGCGTTTAGTCACTGTATCGAGCTTTCGAAAGTCGACTAAATCGCTAGTCCCTAACGTTAAAAGTATCGAGTATGATAAAGCCCTAACTCCCAAGGTCATCTACCATCACCTACCATAAACGACCTGTACCTCTACCATGAGTTTTCCGTGCCGTCGAACGTTCACGTTCACATGCATTATTTGTATAGTGACTTTAGTTCACTATTTATACCGCTAGAGGCACTGAAAAAATTCCCATGCAAATATTGCATGTGAACGTGATCGTTAGACGGCACGGAAAACTCATGGTAGAGGTACTGTAAACTGAAATCTAGTGTTATTTGTGTATTAAATATGCATGTGCTTGGTACATACCACTTAGAATTCTCCTTGCCGTCTTAAGCTATCGTATACGTTCATTTAGAATGAATTATTCAAGTCGGTCGCGTTTCGAAACAGTGTGCGAACATTGCTGGTAACAAGTTAATGTGATGCCTGGATTTCTATTACATGAAGCCACGGCAATTTGGTATTGAGTGAGCTGGGTATTGGATCTCGAATTAGATTTTGATCTGGGTCGTAAAAGATATACTAGCAAAACCTTTTAGCTAAAGAAAGACAATGTATATTTTTATTTATTTATACAAAGAAAAAGAAAGAAAGAAAGTGGGATTTTACTGTTTAAAAGATTATTTTATTTTTCTAATTCGACTGGCATATACAATACATAAACATGCGATAACAGGAACAGGGGGCCTAAGAAGGCCACATTGAGCAATTCATCTGCTGATCTGCATAGTAACTGTCAAACAGATGATTACTGAATATGAACCTTATGCGTATGACATTAAGAGTTGTCAATTAAGTAGATATTTTGACATTTATAATATGAATCATATAGTGATTCACCTAAAGCGGCCTTTTTAGCCGCCCAGATTTTCATCAGATCTTCACCAAATAATAATAAAAAAAACAATCTTTCTTTCTTTCTTTTGTTACATTAAAGTCTCTTCACTCAACTAGTGGTAGATATTCGGAATCCGCTAACCACGATAAGTCCTCTTTTCGCATTCATACATTTTGTTCCCTTTCAATGAATAATTCAAACCTAATGTTACATTTCAAACCGCTGATATCATTCACGTTCATTTTTAACTTAATGTAGTATATAAGTATAGTTACTAGTTAGTACATAATACGGTTTCGATGCCTTGGTATCGCACGCCTGAGTTGGATCGGTTGTCGCAGTTAGGACCATAGCACATTAGCTGTTTTTTGATGCAGATACGTGCGTTTTCGCGTTCGTTGGCCGCCTTTTGCTTTCACAAAATGAATAACCAACGCGAAAACGAGCTATTCTGCTGCAAAAAGTAGGTAGTGGGCTATATAGCTCTTAGATTTATTAATTCACAGAATCGATGTTGCATTTCTTTTTAACCCCCGATTAAAAAGAGATAGTGTTATACGCTTCTGTGGTATATTTGTGCACTGGGTTGGTGAAGAGAATAAAACTGCTTGCTACTTTTTCTATCTTGAGTCTTCCTTTATTGTTCCTCTTATCTTGAGTACTGCCGCCGAACTGTGTCGGTCGACAAAAATGTTCCTACTTTTATTTTAAAAAATGTAGGGCCTCCTATTGGCTGGCCAATCACAAACAATACTTTTTATCCAATAGGAATTAAACGAACATAAACATAAAAACCTTAAGTACTAACAATCTTTACCGTAACGAGAGCCGCGATACATTTTTATTGGTTTTAACCTATTTTGGCAATTAAAACACACACAAACTATATATTTTATTGAATAAAAACTTATTTTCTATACGGTAAAAATATAAGAACTATAAAAAATCTACAAATTAAACTATCTTAATATACTAACTATTCTACCTATGTACACAAGCTTTCCCATTGGCTAGTCAGTTTGTAGGGACCGCGGTGCTTTACTGCTATTGGTTGTCCCGCACATTTCTCCCGCCGTGCAACTACGTTGCATTTTCTTCCGGTGCGGGCTCGACGTCTGTAGACAGGGGCAGGATCACCAGCTTCTTGACCGGCCGTCGCAGCACTCCTCCCTTGGTCCGGATGTCCACCGTCCGCACGATGCCGTCTGGTCCCGGGTACGTGGCGATGACTCGTCCTCGGATCCACACGTTGCGGGGTAGATTTGCGTCGACTATCTGTACGAGGTCGTCGACTTGTACAGCTGACCCTCGTCCATGTGGCTCCCGCCGGTTTTGAAGTTCGGGGAGGTATTCTTTCACCCAGCGCGTCCAGAAGATGTCTGCTAGTCGCTGCGCTGATCGCCAGCTGGATCTGGAGACGGTGTCTTGCTCGGTGAAGGTCCCTGGCTGCGGTACTCGTCCAGGTCCTCCCAGCAGGAAATGGTTGGGAGTCAAGGCTTCCGGGTCTTCTGCGCTGACCGATACATGTGTCAGCGGACGGCTGTTGACTGTGTACTCTGCCTCGGCGAGTAGAGTGGAGAGGACTTCTTCTGTCGGGTGGCGTTCATGTAGCGTCGCTGCGAGTGCTGTTTTCACAGAGCGAACCATTCGCTCCCAGGCTCCGCCCATGAATGGTGCTCCAGGCGGAATGTAGCGCCAGGAGATTGTCCTCTTTGCTGCCTCTTCTGCTGTTGCTTCGTCGATTGCCTGTCGAAGCTCCTTGTCAGCTGCTTTCAGGTTGGTGCCGTTGTCCGACCAGATTTGGGTCGGGCAACCGCGTCGCGCAATCATTCTTCTTAGTGCCATCACTGCTGAGTCGGCGCTGAGCGAGCCGGCAATTTCTAGGTGTATGGCTCGCATGGTGAGACACGTGAAGATGGCCACGTATCTCTTCTGGCGTGTTCGCCCGACGGTCACGGAGAGAGGTCCGAAGTAGTCGACCCCTGTAAATGTGAAGGGTCGCTTATGGTGAGCTAATCGACAAGCAGGCAGGTCTCCGGTTCTTGGATGTGGCGGCTTCTGTGTCTTCATTCTGCAGAACAGGCATCTTCGTAGTATCATGCGTGTGATAGGACGCACACGCAGTACCCAGTATTGTTGTCTGCACTCGTTGACTGTTGCTTCTACGCCGGCGTGATGTAGTTGACGATGAACTGCTTGCACCCAGAGCTTGACTGTAGGATGATTGCCGTCGAGTACCATGGGGCTCTTGAAGTCTTCTGTCATGTCTTGTATCGCTTGAATACGACTTCTGAGTCTTATGGCTTCATTCACATACTCGACGCTCAGATGGTGAAGACGACTTTCTTTGTTGATTGGCTTCTTGTTCCTCAAGTCTTCTATTTCTTCTGTGAAGGAGTCTTCTTGTGAGGAGCGCATTAGGAGTTCTTCTGCTAGTCTGAGGTTCTCGGCGGAGACTGGCAGGAACTTCCTATTCTTCGGTGCAGATACCTTCTTCACTGTTGAGTTCTGTTTTGTAGCAGGTTTGGTTGTCTTCGTCCAACTCGGGTCCGCTTCTGTATTTTTCTTCGTTCTTCTGTGATTCACGCTCTGCTTAGTAGGTCTACAGAGCTGAATAAATTGTAGAACTCTTGCTGTCACATATCGGAGTCTGTCCCAATTTGAGAAGTGGGAGACTCTGGGTAGGCTCTCTGCTAGCTTTGGTCTTCCCTCGTCGCTCACGTGGTGTATCTTTTCTTCACCAGAAGGTTCTTCTTTCGCTGTCGTGGGCGTTTCGGTCGGCCAGAGGTCTTCTGTTTCGTAGAGGAAGTCAGGTCCCTTGTACCAGCGATGATCCTTGTTGAATGTTGCTGGGACGTCTCGTGTCGCGTCGTCCGCTACGTTCATCTTCGTCGGTACCCAGCGCCACTCGTTGACCTTGGAGCACTCTTCTATTGCTGCCAGACGATGAGCCACGTACGGTTTGTATGAGCGTGACCCAGTCCGTATCCAGGTGAGTGCTGTCTTGCTGTCTGTCCAGAATATCTTGCTGCCGGGTTTCCTCTCGTGTTCTTCTATCACTGTTTCTGCTAGCCTAGCTCCCATGACTGCTGCCTGTAGCTCCAACCTCGGGATGGACGTTAACTTCAACGGCGCTACCTTTGCCTTCGCCATGATGAGTGACAGGCTGACTTCACCGCTCGGCGTTACTGTTCTCCAGAATAGGACCGCAGAGTAGGCTGACTCGCTGGCATCGGTGAAGACATGCAGCTGTATCGAAACGGCGTTGCTGTAGTCGAGATACTGCCTCGGGATCGTCACGTTGCAGAGATTCTTCAGGTGACTCATCCAGTTCTCCCATTGTCCTGCTAGGTCTTCGTCGATCTTGTCATCCCATGATGTCCCTCTGCGCCACACCTCTTGCAGAAGCTGCTTCGCTTTTATGGTAACGGGCGATGCGAAGCCAAGCGGGTCGAATAACGACATTACTATTCGTAGCGCTTCTCTCTTCGTTGGTGTCTTCCCTTCTATCAGCGTTGGTGGGATGCGAGCTAGGTTGAGATTGAAGGTGAGTTCATCGGCGTTGAGTTTCCAGATTACGCCCAGCACTCGTTCGGTCTTCTCTTCTGTCTTGTAGAGTTCTATATCTTCTGTCTGTTCATTCTCGCCGAGTGCTTCTAGAAGTGACGGTGAGTTGGACTTCCACTGTTTCAACTCGAAGCTGGCCTTCGTATGCACTTCTCGCACACCTCTCGTGATGCGCACGGCGTCTTCAAGGCTTCTGAAGCTATCTAAATAATCGTCGACGTAGTGCTTCTGTATGATAGCGGCTGCTGCTTCTGGGTGAGTTTCTTCATGCTGTGTTGCGTTCAAGTTCTTGACGTATATTGCTGTTGATGGAGAACTCGACGCACCGAAGATCAACGATGTCATTCTGTATTCTTCTGGAGGCTGGTTGTCTCGACGATCTCCACGCCATAGGTATCGAAGTGAATCCCTATCTTCAGTTCGCAGCTTGACTTGCATAAACATTTCCTTGATGTCTGCGGTGACTGCGATCAGGTGCTGTCGGAAACGCATGACGACGCCTGGTAGAGACTGCAGAAGATCAGGTCCTTTGAGTAGCATGTCGTTCAGAGCTACTCCTTTCGTCTTGGCTGCGGCGTCATGGACCACTCGTAGCTTGTCGGGCTTCATCGGATTGATCACTGGAAAATGCGGTAAGTACCAAGTCTTGCTTGGAGTCTTCTGATTCGGAGCGGGTTCAGCATATCCTTTCAGGACGAGAGCTTCCATCTGTTCTGTGTACTTCTGTTTCAGCTTGGGATCACGATCAATCTTCTTCTCGATGTTGAAGAGTCGCTTCAGTGAGTTCTCGTAGTTGTCGGGGAACCTGATGTCTTCTTTGCGCCAGAGGAGTCCAGTCACATATCTTCCTTCTTCTGTTCTTGTCGTTGTCTTCTCTAGGATGCGTAGTGCTTGCTCTTCTGGGTCTGTCTTCGGCTTCTTGGGATTTATGCAGAGCGCGTCCATCTCGAAATACTGCTTCACGAGTTGTTCCAGGTTATCTTCTGCTTCTTCTGAGACGTGGGACACGAAGTCGATGTGCCTGCAGGTGCGAGTTTGACTCCCGTGAAGTACCCATCCCAATGGCGTGAGCGAGGCCACTGGTTGGTTCTTGTCTCCTCTTCTCACATCTGATGTCAACAGAAGATGCCAATTGTCCTGTCCAATCAATATTCGTGGCTTCACGTCTGCGTACGAGAGATATTCGCGAATGCCTATCAGGTGCTTGCATCCTTCAACCAATTCTCTTGAAACCCGTTGCGACGATACTTGCAGGTTCTTCACTGTGCGTGCTTGTACTTGCTCTTCATGATCGTTGAGTCCTTTCAACTTGATGGTGACTCTTCTTGAGGCTGCCTCTGAAGTCTTCATATCATTGATGGTTTCTATCTTCAATGGATCAATCGGTCCTGTTGCGCCGATGCATTCGGCTAGGCTGTCGTCGATTAATGTAACCGTTGACCCGTCGTCCATCAATGCGTAGGTGTTGACTGCTCCTGTCGGCCCTTGAACTCGTACAGGTATGATCTTCAGATACGATTGCTTCCTCTTGATTGTCCATGCTGAGTTGATAACTTCTGTTGCTCCATTATCTTCTTTCGATGTCTTTTCTTCTGTCTTCTCTGTTGCCTTAGCTGTTGTCTTGTTGTAGTGCAGCATCTTGTGGTGAGAATATTTGCAGTCGTTGACACCGCACGACGTGGGCTTGCAGCTGTGTGTTTTGCTTCTGTAGCGAAGACATCGAAAGCACAAACGCTTGGACTTGGCCATGTCCCATCTTGCGTTTTCATCTAATTTCTTGAATTTTTCACATTCTGCAGAGGTGTGTCCGGCTTCTTCACATACAGGACACTTCGGCGTATAATTATTATTCTTCTCGGTCATGTTGTGCACCTTCTGTGGCCTCTTCTGTGTGGTGCCTGGTACATGTGCTGCCACCTGTTCAGGTAGCGCATACGGTCCGCATAAGTCCGCTTCCCTCTTGAGGAACTTCTCTATTTTCAGTAGATCAGGATCTTCTTTGGGCTGCGCGGTCGCGAAGACGTAAAATCTGTAGCGCAGCGTAGGTGTAAGCTTGTCCACAACTGCCTTCGAAACTTCTGGGTTGTACATATAGTTCACGCAGCACAATGTCTTCAAAGTTGCCACGATGTTGGAGACCTTAGTTGCAAATATGCAGATGTCCCGCGGCGATTCTGTAAGGCGTGGCAGTCCGCGGAGTGCTTCCATCTCCATCATTGCGATCGATTCGGGTCTTCCAAATCTTGACTCCAATGTCTTCATAATTTCTGTAGGGTGTGCGCTGGTGATAAGTAGACCTTCAACTGCTTCCTTGGCTTTTCCTTTCAGGTTTCTTCTCAGACGGTTTGTATTTTCCACTGCAGAGAACATCTTCTCAGTTTCGAAGTACGCGGCGCGGAATGGTAACCATTCTTGATGTGACCCGTTGAAGAAGGGTAACTCGATGAACTTGGGGCGTTGCGCTGCCTTGACAGCGTTCGTGATGGCTGCAGCTAGCTCCGTGAAGTCAGGTTGTACTCCCGCCGGTGCTTGCTGCAGGTGACTTGACTGTTGGTGACGCTCTTCTGTATTTTTCGCTGGGTTCTGATCTTCGGTGGTTTTCACTGCCGGCTCTTCTGCCGGGCGGTGCAGCTCGTTGATCGTTGGTACTGGCTGCGCGGCGTGGCTCTTCACCCAGTCGTCGACACGTTCATTCACTTCTGTTTTCGTGTATACTGAGACGTCATCTTCTTCTTCCGAATCTTCTGTATCTTCTGTTTCTAGTGCAGCTAGGCGCGCTGTAGCTAGTTCAACTTGAAGGCGCAATAATTCTTCCTTAGCCTTCGCTATCTTGTACATCTTGGTTTTGCTGTGGGTGGACCCCCCCTTACCCCCCTTCTTGCTGGGCGGGCGGGAGTCCCGTGGTCTGCACGGCTCTGGCAGACCGGCGATGCCTTTCTTCATTCTTCGTACTGTAGCAGTTTCTGTATCTTGAAAGGCTTCTGTTCTGTCGGTGACAGCAGCGGCGGCAGGTACTCTGACAGGCGGTTCAGTCGGTTTCTTCAAAATTGCTTCGGAGGGCAGCGTCGGTGCGGCGGAGGGCGTAACAGAGGGTGCGGCGGCTGAGGTCGCGTCGATCGCGGAGGAGGGTGCGGCAGAGGGCGCTGTCGTCGCGGAGCTTGTAGTTGCTGTCTGTTCGGTAGTCTCCGTGGCGGTGGTTGCCGTCCCTGTTTCCCCGCTGGTGCCGGTCGCCGAGGTAGCGGCTGTACCCTCGGACGACGACGGCGTCTGTTCTGTATCTGTCTTGCGGCCTCTTCCCTCTGAACGCGTTACTGCCATTCTTGCAATTCACTGTAGCAATTTCTTCGGTTCCTCTTCACAACATCCGGCTCGAAGGACCATTAAATATACGCTTCTGTGGTATATTTGTGCACTGGGTTGGTGAAGAGAATAAAACTGCTTGCTACTTTTTCTATCTTGAGTCTTCCTTTATTGTTCCTCTTATCTTGAGTACTGCCGCCGAACTGTGTCGGTCGACAAAAATGTTCCTACTTTTATTTTAAAAAATGTAGGGCCTCCTATTGGCTGGCCAATCACAAACAATACTTTTTATCCAATAGGAATTAAACGAACATAAACATAAAAACCTTAAGTACTAACAATCTTTACCGTAACGAGAGCCGCGATACATTTTTATTGGTTTTAACCTATTTTGGCAATTAAAACACACACAAACTATATATTTTATTGAATAAAAACTTATTTTCTATACGGTAAAAATATAAGAACTATAAAAAATCTACAAATTAAACTATCTTAATATACTAACTATTCTACCTATGTACACAAGCTTTCCCATTGGCTAGTCAGTTTGTAGGGACCGCGGTGCTTTACTGCTATTGGTTGTCCCGCACAAGTGTTATAAGTTTGTAATGGGTATCGGTGTAGGTATCTGTCTGTGACATCGTAGCTCCAAGACGGATGAACCGATTTCAATGTAGTTTTTTTTTTAATTATAGGTAAGCTAGCTCAATCAGGCATCATCTTAGCTATGTTTCATGCACAGCATAAATCTGTTCAGCCGTTCAAAAGTTACAGCTCTTTTTCTAGTTGGATTTTGACAGTTAGGTTATTTTTCACTCTTATCACTTTATGGATGTCATAAAAAGCAACTAAGCGCTTCTCTACGATACGCCACTCACTTGAGATAGTTTTGTATAGACGTAAAAGGTTAGGACGTAAGGTTCAAAAGGGACACCCCCACAAGCAGTTAACACAGTTTTGTGGGCAAACTAATAGAATAACTTGCTTTGAAAAGCGTTTGAAGCACGTTTTACTAAACGAAGTTATCCCGGCTAAAGTAATTCTCACTTGATACGTAGTTAAAAGGATACTGTCCTCTACAAAACTGGTTATAAATCTTGTTAAGAGTTTAAGATACTTGCACAAATTCTTTCCACACACGTTACTGCATACTTGTGCAAGCCGAAACTTGCGCAAAGAAATTATAATGTGTATAGGGAGCTTGTGTGTGTGTCTTGGTGCTTTTATATCTAAGCGCAGCTATATATTATGTTACCAAAATATTTATAAGACTCTGTATCTATTACTGTTTTTTTTAAATAAGAGATTGAAGGTGTACCTAATTAATAAATTATATTTTTAAATTAATATGGTAGATCGAACTCTTCTTACCAATACCATAACCTCATAAATTAAAATAAATAAATAAAATTCTCTTTCTTAAATCAATTCTCTCAGCAATATGCTGAACGATGACCTGTTTTTGCACAATTGCGACACATATCGATAAAGAATCCTATTCATTTAGTCATTGTTATTTTATGTTATTTTTTCTTGTAGTTTTCTTTTTTGGAATGTGTTTTAATTTTACTTTTTTAATGTGTCGTAATTTGTGTATTTTTTTATTTTTTTAAATTATATTTTTATTTTATTTTATTCAGGGATAACAAACAACTACAACATATTTATAATACATAAGGTTAACAAATCTTTAAGTAGTAATGTTGCAGTCCACTGCATTATCCACAGATAAGACATAATTAAAGATCAGTGGTTGCCACTAGACGAGCATTACCAAAATTAACAAATATTTTGAGACAAATAAATAAGTTACTTTAAAGCTAGCCACAAAACCAAATCAAATCATAACACTTTCATTTACTTAAAATTATGCAATAAATTAACAATAATAATAATAAGAAGAACAAGAACAATTTTAGATAATAATAATATTACAAAGAAGATAAAAAAATTATAATATTAGATTTAAATTCATTTTTCGAGCATGCAAATATATCAATATCAATGAAATTAGAATTATAGGATTCCAACATTCTATGAAGAGGGCAGCTTAAGCCAGAGTTGGTACGACAAGAATTAAGTGCGAATAGAGTGCGTTCACGAACCTGACGCACATGAACTGTTCGGGGGACAGAATAACACAACCTACTCGTCAAATCAATGGCATCAAAATTATTGTGAACAATATCGCGAAGCACGTTGGCCTCCAGGTATTTGCGCCGGTTCTCCAAGCTGATGAGCTTGTACTTATCAAGAAGTTGGGAGTATGACAGATAAGTCTTAGCCCCATAACATCTGTAGCACATAGCACGGAGGTACTTGCGCTGGACCTTCTCTATTCCAACTACGTACTTTTGGTAGAAAGGGTTCCAAATAGGGACCGCATACTCCAACTGAGAGCGAATAAGCGTCTTATACAGATAGAGATAGGTTGAGGTACGCTTAAATTCTGTTGAAGATCTCATCACAAATCCATACATTTTAAAAGCTCTATTGACTATGGCTTCGATATGCTGGTTCAAGGACAGTTTGCCATCAAAGAGAACACCTAGATCCTTCACTATAGAAATATTATTTAAGGGGATACAGTTAAGGTTGTAATTGAAATTAAAGATGAAATTATTCTTAGTAAAGTGTATATAGTTACATTTGGGAATACTGAGATGCAGCTTATTTTCAATACAGTAGGCAGTTAGTCTGTCTAGGTCCTCCTGAAATGACTGGCAGTCGTCCATAGTTCGTATCGCTCGAAACGCCTTCAAGTCATCAGCGTACATCAAGAATTTGGACTCTTTAAAACATTTTTTAATATCGTTTATATAAATAATAAATAAAAGCGGTCCCAGAATCGAGCCTTGTGGAACTCCGGAAGTAATATTAACAGAGATTTTGGTTATATTGTTGTTCTTCTGGGAAATAAATAAATCTTTATACCGAATAGGTATAGATGAAACTCAACTGACCACAGAGCGGGTATTAAAACAATACCCTCTTCAACTCTGTGGATAGTGTTCGACAATCACTCACTCGGAGATCCCGTGGTCGAAAGTACCGGCACTAGACCTCGAGTGTTACTAATGAGGCCGTTCGAGAGTAAAAAGGTACTATGTTTGGTTAGTATCCCTTTTATAAGGCCTTTTCACGGGGCCTTTTATTCTTGGTACAAAGTGTGCGAATACTTATTACGATGATGATAAATACCTATATTATGTTTTATATGTTTTATTATATGTTTAATTTTTTTATATTAGAAAAAAAGTAAGTTCAAAAACCCGACTGAAAAACTATGAAACAATAATACATATTCATAGCGATGTTCAGAGGATAGCCGTGGTCGTATGCCACCTACCCTAATAAAATAATACATTCTAACAGTAACTGTAGTAATCCATCATAAGCTTTAGGGCAAAGTGTGACTTTATGTCCTTTAAAGTGTCCATTTACAATAAATTATAATAATATGTGACGTCACTTAACAAACTTTCACACATCCAATTCCAGAACCATACCTAAAAATATTAATTTTGTTCCGTAAGGGAATCGATCCTACGAATCGTGGCACTGATAGCCAATCACTTAGCTACCTACGCCAATCAAATCGTCGTTTATACAAAGGCACAGCTTCTAAAAACTCCTTTTTAAAAGCCTGACCAAATGCGAACTCTCTCAACATATCTTTATAAATACGCGCCTCCTGAAAAATGGTGAAAAAAAAAAGTGGCTTGAAAAATATCGCAACGCAGCCGTGTGAATGGGCTGTAACAGGTTACAAGCTCATCCGTTACCTAGTGACCCATATTCCATAATTGACTCTTAGAACTTAGCGGGAAAACATCTGATTCAGAACCGGAAATTTTTAGTACAAATTGGAATGATAACTACAAGGTTAGTTCTGTAAAACTAAAAGGGGGTTATTATACTCATCATTATGAACTACATTTACTATGGGATCAACCCTGAAAACGTGAAGAAATATCCACTGTTCCATACAAATACCTAATTCAATACAATAGGTATTGAATTATTTTAGAATAGAATAGAATAGATCTTTATTTCATGTAAACCAGATACAGGCACTTATGAAATGTCGAGACTCTAGGTGCGCGGTTCCTAATAGTAGACCCTATGGAGAAGAACCGGCAAAAAACTCCAAGGTAACTCTTTAAAAAAAAAAAAATTTTTTTTTGACTTGACTTAATGTATGGAATAGCGGATTTTTTTCGCGATTTCATTGTTGTTCCCATAGATGTTGTATAATTGTTTTATCGCAATAAATAAATAAATAAATTGCGCACCAGAAACAAAAAGAATACTATCTATAATCTATACTTATAATAAAATCGTTGCGTTTTGAAGGGAAACCAGAGTGACAAAACAAATTAGTTCAAACAGACCCAACTAAACTGCGGAAAATCTTAACACCGCCATTCAGAAAGACGCCACGAATGTACAGTGACATCTATTGAATAAAAGCAGTCTTCAATATAGTACCTCTAAATGTATATAAAATCGTAACGAGGCTAAATCTGTACATTGAATATAAAAAAAAGTAAGTGCTATGTATACTAGGAACGATACAGAAAAGTGCTACGTATACTAGGAACGATACAGAAACCGAAACATACATTTTTAGAATTTTTGTCTGTTTGTCGGTTGGTCGGTTTGTTTGATTGAAGATTAAAAAAAAAAAAACTGCTACGTGATCTATAATCGACATTGATGCCAAAAATATAGTTTTTAGAATTTTTGTCTGTTTGTCTGTTTGTCTGTTTGTCTGTATCTATGTCCGAGCTTCACGGCAAAACCGCTGAACAGAATTTCATGAAAATTTATAGGAATGTTCGTTATAAGGCTGGTCAACATATAGGCTACAAATTATTACGCTTTTACCAAAGGGGGGTAAGCAATAGATCATCATGTCTGTGTACAATTATAAGTCATGGTAGAACTGGCGACTCCTTTTGAAATATTATATTGTTGTAGTTCATAGGTCCGGTCAACATTATTTTATGTTATAGAAATCATTACGCTATTTCTGTTGGGAGCTGAGCAAAATAATTGTTCGTAATGTCTCCGTAAATTTAAACTCCTTAATAGAACCAGTAAAGACGGGTTCCAGTGACACGGTATACCTAGGGTAATGGTATTACATACTAACTAAAATTAACAACCTACTAGAAGTTCGCTCTTTGGCATCTTACTTTTAGATAATTACCTAGGTACGTATTTCACTCCCTGTCGTGTTCCATAAATACAAAGCTTGATGAAATTATTTACCAGTTTTCCAGGTTGTTCCTAAACCATTATAGATAACTTTTTTAAACGGATTACGAGCTTTTTCTATTCAGTTCTAGCCATTTAATTTTTAATTTCGACTTTTTGAAACAAGATGGCGTTAGTAGTAATTTTTAAGTGAGTTTGTTGTATTTAAAAATGAAAAAAAGGTGAATTTTTGTTTGATATTGCAGACACCTGAAGGCAGGGTTTTAACAATTTATTACATTTATATGTAATTCAAGTCAAAACGTTTTCTAAACCAGTCTTAATAGTAGATAGTAGTGGGTAGTCTTAATGACTACGGCTAGCTTGCTGTTTTAATTGGTCGCGGTTCAAGACTAAAATAACTTGGAAAGTGGTCAAGATTAAGCAATGGTTACCTATACCTCAGCCGTGACAGAATGTTAACATAAAAACGATTGTTTGAAAATCAACAAATAATCCACACATGCAAAAGTAGTAATCGTCGCCGTCGGTCACGGTTACACATGTCGGACTATCCCCGACTGCTTCAAACCGACCCCGCCCAATATAGTTTATCCTACGGCTAGCATAGCACCTCTACAAATTCACAGCGACGCCGACATTGCAGTCCAACAACAGAAATCCACTGTTAGGCGCTTAATTACCAATGCAGTGTTTAAAAAGACGGCACTGCACCGTTCTTTAAAAGAACAAAGGCAAGGGTTCCTCAGCCATGGCCCGTTAAACCGACTCCGGACCCAAGTCCCTCTATATCGTTGAAACAGCGACAGGATATAGATGTGGCGTTGTCCCACAAACAATGTCATCTACTTCCCTGCTCATTGTGTTTCTACTCCTCTTCTATTAACTTAAATAGCAATAAAATGCCGTATATGTATATAAAACCAAAGTGTTCATTCATTATTATCTTATAAGCGGTAAATATCCGAGGACCTACTAAAATAGCGTGAAAGCTGTGGTTTTAGCGGTGCACCGTACAAATCGGTTAATAAAGCATAATTATTAGAGTTCTCTTGCGGCGATTTCCAGCAGTAGATGTCAATGTTATGGTTACACTAGGGCCCAAAGATTATAGGTTATGCTTCATATACAGTTTGAGCTTGATGAAGTGATGCAAGCTAGAGAGAGAAACACGATCGGCCAGCGCGGCGTGGCATCCAGGCGAATCTGCCTATGTCTCTTGGCGGTAAATCATTCGCTGATGAGTTTCTCTTACTAAAATAGGTACAATACTGTAGGTAAGTATTTGGTTAAATGTATGAACAAGTAATTTTACAGCACATGATACGAACAAAGTTTCAGGCTTCCAAAGTCTCACAACCGGTTGACCGGTTGCGAGACTTTTGCTTTTTTTATCGACTAACTATTACAATTACCTATCATTTATCATGTATTCTTTTTTAACTGTCGTGAATGCGAGCTATCGTGGTCTTTGAAGTCCGGACGGATTCCTAGGAGAGTAAAGAACTCCCATCCAAGCAACGCGTGTTTTCACTTCGCATAGGAAAATTCTATGTTATTATTTTGGATAATAAGTAAAAAATACAGCATTTAATTGCATCGATCTCATATTTTTTGTAAGTTTTTGATAATAATTATGAATGATGAAGGATAACTCCACTTTTTCATGGAGGTCAAGTTAAATGTTGTTAAACTTTCGCGACTCTTACAATGTGGAGTCACTTAACTTAGAATAATCGAAATATTGTCACGTGGGCAAAGCCGCGGGTACAGCTAGTCTATATATAAATACGTGAAGAGTAAACTTTATATCCCTTTTCATGCGTATTGCGCACACGTTGGACAACATTTACAGTTTTTACATTTACAGTTTTTGTTTAGTAAATCTTGTGTGAGATTTGGCATAGTTATAGTTTATATGGAGAAGAAGTGCAGAAAGCTAAAATTTATATTTATTATTACGGTTGAGTTCCGACCACTAGGCGACCACCAGTAATTATCTAATTACTGATTTTCTTTTACAGGTAATCATTAAATCTGTACCGGTGTCGACATTGCGCACATCCACAACTGTATGTTTTGTTAAGATAATAAATGTACCGCTTAGCAATGCCTTTGTTGGCATCAACGCATTTCAATCTCCGGGCTGTTTAGCGGACTTCCGCGGGAAATTACTAGCCACGGGCTCGACTTTGAACGAAAGAACGAACTATTACGGGAATCCTATTGCTGGGAGCCATTTTTAGTTTCTTCCGCATTATTTACTATAGAAAGAAAGAAAGAAAATTCATTTATTTGCCACAAAAACAAAACACACTGGAATGACAGATACAGGTAATAAGAAGAGGACAGGTGCATAGACAGAGAAGACATTATTTTAGGATGGCAACAATGTAAAATTGAGTAGAAAAAATAATAATATAAAATAATAAAAAAATATGTGGGTATCTGCGACTGCGTATCACCTAATCAGTGTGTGTCCCGAGCTGTAGCAAATGGGTGTCCAGCTCAGCATGTGCCAGGCTATGACACCTGACGCTGATATTCTGCTGGATCCCGGTTATGACATACGGATGTCGTGCAAAGCAGTAAAGGAGTTTGCGTGTGTGCATTTTGTCGAATGTTGTGAAATCGAAGTAAGTATCATGTACATTATTTTACTTATAAACGATGCGAACTATAATAGTGCACTGTTTGTATTGGGTCCTTTACAATGCGCAGAATATCAGTGGGTCGACCACGAATATTTTTGACGTACCGTAACGTAAGAATAAAAAATATACGATTAATTCACAATATAATAATATAATGAAAATACATATAATTTTTTTATATTTTTACTAGCGACCCGTCGGTGCAATTTCTCTACTTATCAAAGTATTAGACATATAAACTTTCCGTGGATAATTATTTAACTAATGGTGAAAACTGCATCAAAATCCGTTGTGTGGTTTACGACGAGTTAGCGGAAATACAGTCAGACGCGGAAAGCGAATTTATTTTATACTATGTAGATAAGATGAAATAAGTGTATATGTTGCGTAAATTAAACAAAATGCGATAGATTCATTGTATTTTATAATCAAAATGCTTACGTTAACGTTACTGTTGAAACATTCTGTATTTTCGACAGAGCCGTAAAGCCTCGCCTTAAATAAGAATAGAAAAAAGCATTTTCTTTAGGTATGAGGTGGCTCATTCCAGCAGTCTGCGGGAAATTTCAATATCCGGAGGTTTCCCTTCGAAATTTAGTGGATGCGTAACAGCGTCTAGAGATACTTAACTGATAATATCGTGCTATAAAGGTACCTGTTAAATGATAACGGAGAACTGAAATTACCAATCTGTAGGTATATTCGTGGGCGCGGGAATATTGGCATCATATTTTTGACGGTACGACTAGCGTAGTGGCTAAGAATAGAATAGAAATAGATCTTTATTACATGTAAACCAGATATAGGATTACAGGCACTTAAGAAATGTCGAGACTCTAGGTGCGCGGTTCCAAATATTAGGTCCTATGGAAAAGAGACGGGAAGAATCTCCATGGAAACTCTTTTAAAATAATAGATTACAATCTTGATCAGTACAATGTTGTGGTAAGAGCTGCGAGAATAATGTTATTTAATGTGAATAAAAATAAGAATAGGATATTAATGATTTGCCTCTGAATAAGATTGCCATTGCAGTTAAGCTTTCTTTGACAAATGTCGTGAGTTCAATTTCCGCGCGGAGTAAATATTTGTATGATCATCCGGGTGGGTATGTGTGTATGTGAGGTTCATGTCTATAACCCACGAAACAGTAGAAATTATAATGTGGGATATCATTTTTAATAAGGTCGCAATTTATAGACAAAGGCGCAGGCACCGGAATTCTGACATTACTTATAAGTAGCAACAGATGCCAAATTTTAACAATACGAAATGTTTACAGATATTTTCATACGTACGTGCGTAAGTGGTTTTATTCTAAGCCAATACAGAATTTACTTTACTAGTAACTTTTCTTTTTTAATGATCTAAATAAGGAACGTGCAGATGTATCAGACCGTTAAAATTCTTTTAAGGCTCTACTTAATTCGATCTGTCGTTTTATGTATAGCTATTTGTGTAACTGGATAGGTTCGTGCTACTCATTTCTAATTCAGTCTCAATTACAGTGAGTGTTCTTCGTTCTACATGGACAGACTCAATAATTTGTCCAATCATGTTATTGTCTTATCCAGCATCGATGTCTATAGATACACTGTGTCCTGCAACTAAATCGACCCATATATTTGGGTTGGGTATCTATTAAAAGTATGGGACAGTTGATTATTTTTTCGCAATTACGATGTTGGTCCCATAGAGAAAGTTGTTCAGTTTGATGGTCTGATCTACACCCTTAAATATAACCATAGATTTCTGATACACGTTGTATAAGTTATTTACCGTCATTAAACCTAGCAACTTGTCACCATTAACAAAACAAACACAACAATATTTCCCTTTAACTAACAAACGGGTATAAAAAGACCATTACTTACCACTTTTAAATATTGACCATCATTTATTTTTGACCTGCCATGCTTCTGTATACTTAAGTACCCATTATTACTTACTGATTGGAAGCAACTTGCAATTAAACTGAATATTTTATAGAATGAGCTTCGTTTTATGTGACCTTCCTACTACATACTGTATGGATAACCTTGACGTTTCCTTTATCCATAATGTATTAGTAATTACCAAAGCAAGGTTTGTTTATTTCGTTCGCCTTAGGCGAATAACATACGACGCGGTGCGGCGCCGCCTGCAGCGACGATACGCGGTCGAGCGGATCGAATATATGGGGAAACACGAAGGAGTGACGTCATAAACTCGATGAGGGTGTTTGAAATAACGTTCCGTTTTACGTTATCTATACTTATAATAAAATCGTTGCGTTTTGAAGGGAAACCAGAGTGACAAAACAAATTAGTTCAAACAGACCCAACTAAACTGCGGAAAATCTTAACACCGCCATTCAGAAAGACGCCACGAATGTACAGTGACATCTATTGAATAAAAGCAGTCTTCAATATAGTACCTCTAAATGTATATAAAATCGTAACGAGGCTAAATCTGTACATTGAATATAAAAAAAAATTAGAGCTATGTATACTAGGAACGATACAGAAAAGTGCTACGTATACTAGGAACGATACAGAAACCGAAACATACATTTTTAGAATTTTTGTCTGTTTGTCGGTTGGTCGGTTTGTTTGATTGAAGATTAAAAAAAAAAAACTGCTACGTGATCTATAATCGACATTGATGCCAAAAATATAGTTTTTAGAATTTTTGTCTGTTTGTCTGTTTGTCTGTTTGTCTGTATCTATGTCCGAGCTTCACGGCAAAACCGCTGAACAGAATTTCATGAAAATTTATAGGAATGTTCGTTATAAGGCTGGTCAACATATAGGCTACAAATTATTACGCTTTTACCAAAGGGGGGTAAGCAATAGATCATCATGTCTGTGTACAATTATAAGTCATGGTAGAACTGGCGACTCCTTTTGAAATATTATATTGTTGTAGTTCATAGGTCCGGTCAACATTATTTTATGTTATAGAAATCATTACGCTATTTCTGTTGGGAGCTGAGCAAAATAATTGTTCGTAATGTCTCCGTAAATTTAAACTCCTTAATAGAACCAGTAAAGACGGGTTCCAGTGACACGGTATACCTAGGGTAATGGTATTACATACTAACTAAAATTAACAACCTACTAGAAGTTCGCTCTTTGGCATCTTACTTTTAGATAATTACCTAGGTACGTATTTCACTCCCTGTCGTGTTCCATAAATACAAAGCTTGATGAAATTATTTACCAGTTTTCCAGGTTGTTCCTAAACCATTATAGATAACTTTTTTAAACGGATTACGAGCTTTTTCTATTCAGTTCTAGCCATTTAATTTTTAATTTCGACTTTTTGAAACAAGATGGCGTTAGTAGTAATTTTTAAGTGAGTTTGTTGTATTTAAAAATGAAAAAAAGGTGAATTTTTGTTTGATATTGCAGACACCTGAAGGCAGGGTTTTAACAATTTATTACATTTATATGTAATTCAAGTCAAAACGTTTTCTAAACCAGTCTTAATAGTAGATAGTAGTGGGTAGTCTTAATGACTACGGCTAGCTTGCTGTTTTAATTGGTCGCGGTTCAAGACTAAAATAACTTGGAAAGTGGTCAAGATTAAGCAATGGTTACCTATACCTCAGCCGTGACAGAATGTTAACATAAAAACGATTGTTTGAAAATCAACAAATAATCCACGCATGCAAAAGTAGTAATCGTCGCCGTCGGTCACGGTTACACATGTCGGACTATCCCCGACTGCTTCAAACCGACCCCGCCCAATATAGTTTATCCTACGGCTAGCATAGCACCTCTACAAATTCACAGCGACGCCGACATTGCAGTCCAACAACAGAAATCCACTGTTAGGCGCTTAATTACCAATGCAGTGTTTAAAAAGACGGCACTGCACCGTTCTTTAAAAGAACAAAGGCAAGGGTTCCTCAGCCATGGCCCGTTAAACCGACTCCGGACCCAAGTCCCTCTATATCGTTGAAACAGCGACAGGATATAGATGTGGCGTTGTCCCACAAACAATGTCATCTACTTCCCTGCTCATTGTGTTTCTACTCCTCTTCTATTAACTTAAATAGCAATAAAATGCCGTATATGTATATAAAACCAAAGTGTTCATTCATTATTATCTTATAAGCGGTAAATATCCGAGGACCTACTAAAATAGCGTGAAAGCTGTGGTTTTAGCGGTGCACCGTACAAATCGGTTAATAAAGCATAATTATTAGAGTTCTCTTGCGGCGATTTCCAGCAGTAGATGTCAATGTTATGGTTACACTAGGGCCCAAAGATTATAGGTTATGCTTCATATACAGTTTGAGCTTGATGAAGTGATGCAAGCTAGAGAGAGAAACACGATCGGCCAGCGCGGCGTGGCATCCAGGCGAATCTGCCTATGTCTCTTGGCGGTAAATCATTCGCTGATGAGTTTCTCTTACTAAAATAGGTACAATACTGTAGGTAAGTATTTGGTTAAATGTATGAACAAGTAATTTTACAGCACATGATACGAACAAAGTTTCAGGCTTCCAAAGTCTCACAACCGGTTGACCGGTTGCGAGACTTTTGCTTTTTTTATCGACTAACTATTACAATTACCTATCATTTATCATGTATTCTTTTTTAACTGTCGTGAATGCGAGCTATCGTGGTCTTTGAAGTCCGGACGGATTCCTAGGAGAGTAAAGAACTCCCATCCAAGCAACGCGTGTTTTCACTTCGCATAGGAAAATTCTATGTTATTATTTTGGATAATAAGTAAAAAATACAGCATTTAATTGCATCGATCTCATATTTTTTGTAAGTTTTTGATAATAATTATGAATGATGAAGGATAACTCCACTTTTTCATGGAGGTCAAGTTAAATGTTGTTAAACTTTCGCGACTCTTACAATGTGGAGTCACTTAACTTAGAATAATCGAAATATTGTCACGTGGGCAAAGCCGCGGGTACAGCTAGTTTATAATAAAGATGATTTATTAAAAAAAAAATAGAATAGATATTTCGTTATAGCACTTTTCTCATCTTTTATTGATCATCTTTGATTGTTTAACATAATTTCTCATTATAATTTAGATTCAAGATCCCTATTTGTTAATACTAGTGGTCGCCCAGTGATCGAAATTTAACTATGCCAAATCTCGAAACTCTTCAGTGCGCGCAATATGTTTAAAAAGGGGTACTAAGTTTTCTCTTCACGTATTTAATTAATATATAGATATTATTGTATGGTATTGTATTGCTTTCAATTCCCCAAGTGCTGGGGGTTCACGGATGAGTTTCAATTGCCTGAAGCCACGCATTCGCCGCAAGCAATTCTATCATAAGATCTCTAAAGCCTTTAAGATCGACTCTCTGAAGGCACAAAAGATATGGCGGCTTATTATTTTATTGCAGTTTTAATTGATTCCGGTGTAAAAATATGAAATAGGTAACGATATACTTGCAGGACTTCTATAAAACCAAATGTAATTATTCATAATCATTATAATAATTATATAAGGTGGGCATGACCACACATAGATTTTTTCGCATCATAGAATACGTGGTACTTATCATTCATTGTCATAGGTCATATCCACCGTGTATACAGTTGACTATTGACCATAGACCACTTAATGGATGTCACAGTGACCACGCTGAGCATAAATACATATTATGATCTTGAGGAGTTAGCTTTCACAGCGCTATAGTACGTACTACTAAGTAAACCTTCATCTGTGGGCCAAGCATATATTTTTTTGGCGTATCCTAACGTTAACGTAAGTAAATTCTGAATCAATAACCTAACCGTCAAAAACCCCTGACTCCAATTAGAAAAAGAGCTGTAATTTTTGAACGGCTGAACAGATTTTCAGCTATGTTTCAATAGCTACAAGCGTTCAATTAAAAAATCTCCATTGATATCGGTCTATCCGTTTTGGAGCTACGGTGCCACAGACAGATACAATGATACACAGATACCTACAGAGATACACAGATACAAACTTATAACACCCCTCTTTTTACTCGGGGGTTAAAAATACACGTTTAATCCATGATCTTTTTAGAAAATATTTGCTGTATTTTTACAACATGGAACAAGTGTATTTTGCGTAAAATTAAACAAAAGTGGCGACGGAGAATTGTATTTTTTATTCAAAATTTGCTTACTGATGTATCGTTACATTAACTGTAACGATACATCAAAAAAATATTTCGGCCGTCTGGGCCATACAAATATTTGTTTCATGCGAGAATCGAATCTGCGATCCGTAGCGTAGCAAGGCATTCGCTTAGCTACTGCGCCAACTGTGTTCTCTCGTTAATGTACCAGCAAAAAGCCGCAACAGCACATTACGGACAGCCTGCGACATTATTACAGGTTCAATTGCTGGCAGTAGCCAACGTTACGGAGAAAATCGTTTGCTTTTATTATCACCAAACAAGCTGTGTTTAATTGGAAAATAACGACCTTTAGCTATACAGGGTGTAGGTATTATAAGGAATTATTTTAATATTGCAAAATATTTTGGGAGGTAAATCTATAGATTACAAACAATGGTTACAAAGACTCTTTTTAGCAAAAAAAATATAGTAAAAATAATATCACCATTTTTTATATGTTTTCAAAATTTTCCGTTTGCGTAAAACTTTTGTTCCTCTATGATTATGAATGCCACTAAACATGACCTGGTGGGCTCTGCTACTCTACACTACACACACACGCTTCGCGTCACTGCGTCATTTTTAGGGTTCCGTACCCAAAGGGTAAAACGGGACCCTATTACTAAGACTCCGCTGTCCGTCCATCCGTCTGTCTATCTGTCTGTCCGTCTGTCACCAGACTGTATCTCATGAACCGTGATAGTAAGACAGTTGAAATTTTCGCAGATGATGTATTTCTATTGCCGCTAAAACAACAAATACTAAAAAACAGAATAAAATAAATATTTAAGGGGGATCCCATACAACAAACGTGATTATTTTGCTCATTTTTAGGGTTCCGTACCCAAAGGGTAAAACGGGAACCCTATTACTCAGGGTGCGGTCCAGCTCCAATACCGTCCTGGCAATAATCGCTGGCAGGTTGGATTGCCATTACATTCGGTATTGGTGCGGCAGACATGTTGCCTACAACCGGCTAACATGTTTTGTAACTTTTTTTACTCGTCTTTCGTAAATGGATTGTATTGTATGGTACCTGATTTTATTTTAAACTAGCTGTACCCGCGGCTTTGCCCACGTGACAATATTTCGATTATTCTAAGTTAAGTGACTCCACATTGTAAGAGTCGCGAAAGTTTAACAACATTTAACTTGACCTCCATGAAAAAGTGGAGTTATCCTTCATCATTCATAATTATTATCAAAAACTTACAAAAAATATGAGATCGATGCAATTAAATGCTGTATTTTTTACTTATTATCCAAAATAATAACATAGAATTTTCCTATGCGAAGTGAAAACACGCGTTGCTTGGATGGGAGTTCTTTACTCTCCTAGGAATCCGTCCGGACTTCAAAGACCACGATAGCTCGCATTCACGACAGTTAAAAAAGAATACATGATAAATGATAGGTAATTGTAATAGTTAGTCGATAAAAAAAGCAAAAGTCTCGCAACCGGTCAACCGGTTGTGAGACTTTGGAAGCCTGAAACTTTGTTCGTATCATGTGCTGTAAAATTACTTGTTCATACATTTAACCAAATACTTACCTACAGTATTGTACCTATTTTAGTAAGAGAAACTCATCAGCGAATGATTTACCGCCAAGAGACATAGGCAGATTCGCCTGGATGCCACGCCGCGCTGGCCGATCGTGTTTCTCTCTCTAGCTTGCATCACTTCATCAAGCTCAAACTGTATATGAAGCATAACCTATAATCTTTGGGCCCTAGTGTAACCATAACATTGACATCTACTGCTGGAAATCGCCGCAAGAGAACTCTAATAATTATGCTTTATTAACCGATTTGTACGGTGCACCGCTAAAACCACAGCTTTCACGCTATTTTAGTAGGTCCTCGGATATTTACCGCTTATAAGATAATAATGAATGAACACTTTGGTTTTATATACATATACGGCATTTTATTGCTATTTAAGTTAATAGAAGAGGAGTAGAAACACAATGAGCAGGGAAGTAGATGACATTGTTTGTGGGACAACGCCACATCTATATCCTGTCGCTGTTTCAACGATATAGAGGGACTTGGGTCCGGAGTCGGTTTAACGGGCCATGGCTGAGGAACCCTTGCCTTTGTTCTTTTAAAGAACGGTGCAGTGCCGTCTTTTTAAACACTGCATTGGTAATTAAGCGCCTAACAGTGGATTTCTGTTGTTGGACTGCAATGTCGGCGTCGCTGTGAATTTGTAGAGGTGCTATGCTAGCCGTAGGATAAACTATATTGGGCGGGGTCGGTTTGAAGCAGTCGGGGATAGTCCGACATGTGTAACCGTGACCGACGGCGACGATTACTACTTTTGCATGCGTGGATTATTTGTTGATTTTCAAACAATCGTTTTTATGTTAACATTCTGTCACGGCTGAGGTATAGGTAACCATTGCTTAATCTTGACCACTTTCCAAGTTATTTTAGTCTTGAACCGCGACCAATTAAAACAGCAAGCTAGCCGTAGTCATTAAGACTACCCACTACTATCTACTATTAAGACTGGTTTAGAAAACGTTTTGACTTGAATTACATATAAATGTAATAAATTGTTAAAACCCTGCCTTCAGGTGTCTGCAATATCAAACAAAAATTCACCTTTTTTTCATTTTTAAATACAACAAACTCACTTAAAAATTACTACTAACGCCATCTTGTTTCAAAAAGTCGAAATTAAAAATTAAATGGCTAGAACTGAATAGAAAAAGCTCGTAATCCGTTTAAAAAAGTTATCTATAATGGTTTAGGAACAACCTGGAAAACTGGTAAATAATTTCATCAAGCTTTGTATTTATGGAACACGACAGGGAGTGAAATACGTACCTAGGTAATTATCTAAAAGTAAGATGCCAAAGAGCGAACTTCTAGTAGGTTGTTAATTTTAGTTAGTATGTAATACCATTACCCTAGGTATACCGTGTCACTGGAACCCGTCTTTACTGGTTCTATTAAGGAGTTTAAATTTACGGAGACATTACGAACAATTATTTTGCTCAGCTCCCAACAGAAATAGCGTAATGATTTCTATAACATAAAATAATGTTGACCGGACCTATGAACTACAACAATATAATATTTCAAAAGGAGTCGCCAGTTCTACCATGACTTATAATTGTACACAGACATGATGATCTATTGCTTACCCCCCTTTGGTAAAAGCGTAATAATTTGTAGCCTATATGTTGACCAGCCTTATAACGAACATTCCTATAAATTTTCATGAAATTCTGTTCAGCGGTTTTGCCGTGAAGCTCGGACATAGATACAGACAAACAGACAAACAGACAAACAGACAAAAATTCTAAAAACTATATTTTTGGCATCAATGTCGATTATAGATCACGTAGCAGTTTTTTTTTTTTAATCTTCAATCAAACAAACCGACCAACCGACAAACAGACAAAAATTCTAAAAATGTATGTTTCGGTTTCTGTATCGTTCCTAGTATACGTAGCACTTTTCTGTATCGTTCCTAGTATACATAGCTCTAATTTTTTTTTATATTCAATGTACAGATTTAGCCTCGTTACGATTTTATATACATTTAGAGGTACTATATTGAAGACTGCTTTTATTCAATAGATGTCACTGTACATTCGTGGCGTCTTTCTGAATGGCGGTGTTAAGATTTTCCGCAGTTTAGTTGGGTCTGTTTGAACTAATTTGTTTTGTCACTCTGGTTTCCCTTCAAAACGCAACGATTTTATTATAAGTATAGATAATTTTGTTATAACTGAATTGGCATAAGCCATCGGATAGTCACTTGTTTCGTATGTGAATTCCATCCATTTTGCTGGCTGGTTTTATTATATAGCGATTTTATATTGCAACTTGTGTAGGCTAATTGTGTAGGCTAATGATATAAGCGACTACCGACACCGCCCATGAACATCCGTAACCTAGGGATCACGGATGTATTACCGACATGTGTTCCGGTAATTACCGGAATTGCCGGAACTCTGGGGATTAGAAATTAAGCCTCACTCGAGCCCTTTATTTTAATTATTTCCATGCTTTACTACTTTCTGGCAATAAACATACATTACTATTCAGTTCTGTGATGTACAATCTGCAATTTTTCTGGTCAACCAACCTTTAAGGGCTCAATTATGGAGAGGCAGAAAGTCGCGCGGTGCGCAAAGCGGCGTGTCACTCTCTCGCTGGCTCTCCATGCACGGAGATACGCGCCTTTCTTCGCGTTGCGCGTCGCTTTGCGCTCCGCGCGACTTTCTGCCTCTCCGTAATTGAGCCCTAAGACTAAAATCGTTTGCGCCCGGCGTCCAAACGCAGAGTTACTAACTCTAAGCGGGCCGCAGTCGTTCAAAGTATTTTGTTAGCAAAATGTATCACCGCAACGTATCGTGATTGTCCCTATCTTTATCTTTAGAACTTCACTACCACTAAAACTGCCACACTGTGGTAATAATAAAGTAATTTATGTATTGAACAAAGAGTAACATACAAAGTAGGTATTGATAGATTCTGAACTGGTGGCTAGAACATTAACGAGAACAAAGTAACTTGTTTCAGTGAAACCATGTTTATGACACACGAAGAAGACATTAACTAGCTTTTAGATAATAAACAGAAAAAAAAAATAGATATTACCCCGGTTCTCTGCAAATGTCATGTTTCATATGCCGATTGTTGATGAGGATGCGCAAGAAGTGTATGCCTTTGATAGTGCTCTTTTAAAGTATTCTATATGCTTCCAGCTGTACTAGATCTGAGCCAACATCACGCTAGTAGTAGGGTCAGCAACGCGCTAATGATGGCATTGGTGTTGCAAGCGTCCATAGGTTACGGTAACCACTTACCATAAGGCAAAGGCAAAAGGCATAAGGTAAAGGAGGGGGGGGGGGGTTAGGCACTAGACTAAAGATTTCTTGGGAAGTTTTAAAATTGAGTGAATCTCGCAAAATCGGAACCAATTTCATTGTACCTACTAATAGAATATCGTCAAGATACCGAAAACAAGTTTGCGTGTACAAGATCTCCTAGTTAGCGTGTGTCCGTAGTATAAAATAGAACAATGGAGGTTTTAGAAGCACAATACATGAATATGCAAGATTAGGCAAACTATGTTTACCCGACAGAATAATCTAATCTGCTTTTGTACATAGAGCATGTATAATATATGGACGTCAATACTCATGTGTTTTAGAAGATGGTAACTAACGGATAATGAACAATGGTGGCTAATAGGCATTATATGAATGATTGGCTGTATCAGCGACTCGTGTGGACATCGGATGGTAAGATAATTGAAAAAAAAAAGATGCCTAATATCTGCTCTCTCTTACAAAACTTCAAAACCTACTCGACCTAAACGTATGGACAGCGGATTATTATTTCGCGATTACGATGTTGGTCCTATAGAAAAAGTTGTTCAGTTTGATGGTCTGATCCACACCCTTAAATATGACCATGCGTTTCTGATACACAGTTTATTAAATTAAAATCTACAAAAATACTACAAATTAACTTTATAAACTTGAAACTCTTTAAGATGCCAACGAGTCATACAACCGTTTCCCGCATCCAAATATTTCAGAAATGTACAGCGGAAAGTATTTTAATAACCCACCTAATTTGAGCAAATTCATCACTGGATCCAGTAATACAGCTAGATGGCTTGCCAACTATTTGCGACACATATTTGTGGTCGGCTGCAGCAGGGTAGACATTCCGCTCGTCTGTAGGTAGGACAGAAGCCTTAATGTAACTGCGGGGTTTTGGGTTAAGGAAATTGACTGCTGTATGTAGTTTTAAGTAGTGCTGTGTACAGTGTTGAAAGCACAGTTGGCGTAGTGGCTAAGCGATTAACTTTCTACCCTTCGTGCCGCGGGTTCTATCCCCGCACGGAACGAAATACTTATTTATTTGTATGATCTACAGATAGTTGTTCCGGGTCTGGGGGTGTACTGTGTGTGCATGTGACATTTATGTTTGTGTACAGAAGAAATCCAAGTGCAATGAAAAAAAAAGTGTCGGCATTTTTTATACTACTGAGGTGGCAAACAATGCCGCCTAATGCCAACGCGACGTTAATAGTAGGGTCGGCAACCTGCGACTGATGCCCCTGGTGTTGCCAGCGTCAATAGGTTACGGTAACCGCTTATCATCAGATGGGCCGTATACAGGTTTGTAACCAGAGAAGGAAAAAAAAAATTGTATTTGAAATCCTCCCAAGATGTTAGATATTACTTAGCCCATTAGCAGCATTATTAATAATGCAGTCTATTGTTCGCAACCGTGACTGCTGAGTGTGAGGTTTAGGGTTCGAATCCCAGGTCGGGCAAAATGTTATTGAGTCTCTGAAAGTTTATTTTTCCAAAGGGCCTCGCAAATAACTCTGTTCGTTACCTTTTCACGACCAAACAGCTGAAACGATCATGATGAAATTTGCCAAAAAAAATTGTGTACATCATGAGGAAAGACATAGAGGTTTCCTTTTTTTTTATTCAAAAGTTGCAGCTTCCTACTTTCTCAGTGACGGAAACGTGGGCACAGTTAGTGTACCATAATTATGTGTTATCACTGGTTTTTTTAGTGTATCTGACGCTGATTGTTCATTTTTAACCCCCGACAAAAAAGAGGGGTGTTGTAAGTTTGTAGTGTGTATCTTGTGGATTTGTGGATCTGTGTATCTGTCTATGGCATCGTAGCTCCAAAACGGATGGACTGATTTCAATGCAGTGTTTTTAATTGAAGGCCAGTTTAATCGGGTATCATCTTAGCTGTTTCATGAAATTTGTTCAGCCGTTCTATATATTATATTGATATTATAATAATTTTAAAATTCCTTTCTTGTACCAATTCGTTACGTTCCGTTTCGTTGTTTTTCATTCCGTTCTTGTATAACGTGTTTCTTGTAAAGCAACGAGATGACGAGAGTATATATACAATGTGAAGTATTTGTGCGACGCATATTTGCGGTCGCCTGCAGTCCCAGTCCCAGACATTCAGCGTACCCCGCGGTTACGGCAGCGCCCCGTAATTTAACATTTTCTGGGCTGTTTGACATAAATGCGGACTTCTGAAGGATAGAAATTGAATTGTTAACTTGAATTTTGTGATTAAAGGAAAATGTACTACAAGATAATAATATTATATAAGATTATTGGTAATTAACTAATATCTAGTGCTATAAGGGGTTATTGTACTCATCATTATAAACAACTTTTACTATGAAACCAACACTGAAATCGCGAAAAAATAATCAGCTGTCCCATACAAAACTTCAATACCTAGCCTACTCGACCGAAATGTACAGGACTGCTGATTTTTTATTCGCGATTACAAATCAAATCAAATCAAAATATTTATTTGCTTAAAAACATATTTACATATAATATACAGATCTTAGGCATGGCTCTATCATGTTTTTTACTTTTCCAGGATGCAAATAATAAAATATAAGTAGGTACCTACTATGATATGAATAAATTACAAATCAAATTAAAAATTTATAAATTACTGATGTCGATTAAAATATTAAATGTCAAACTAGATCAAATACATTTTTAGGTTACGATGCTCAGACAGATTTGTTCAATTTGATGGTCTGATCCAGATCCTTAAAATATAACCACATATTCCTGATACACGTTGTATTGAAAGTAGTAGGACCTATACTATACTGAAATAATTTCCAAAATTGTTTTTTAAATTTTTTGATTACCATTTTACAAATAACCTTATTGCTTCATAATATTTGTGTAGATATGGGCGCAAGTCTTTAAGGGCAAGTAAGCGTGATTATAGGCATTTCTAAATAAATAATAAATACCTAGGTACATATAAATTTTAAAACTAATTTCATAAATCATCAAAGCGTTTATTTTTAAAATCAATTCCACCATTTTGCTTCGAAATAAATTGAAAATCCACTTTACAAAATTCAGAACATTTATAAAATATATCAAATCGTATGATATTAAACGCGTCCTGTCACACCCTTGTTTAAAGCGTCCCCTATGGTGCCTATGGCTTACCCTAACATCCAGGGTAATGGAAACTGATGGAAAAATGAATATTTATGTAATATTTACTCGTATCCCGGATAGAAAGATATCCCATGAGTGTTAATCGAGGACATGATCTATTTGTGTGCCATATTTCATCCAAATACGTTCAGCCGTTTATGCGTGATTTACGGTCAAGTTCACAACAATATAATATAATACAACACACAATACAAACAACAACAACAACAACACAGTACACAACAACACAACATAATACAACACACAACAACACAACAATAATATAACAGAGGCTTAAAATTAAATCGGCAATTACCTATACGAAAATTCATGTTTAAACGGCTGATTTTGCTCTAATTGTCTGTTATTTTGTCTGTGAATTTGAGCCTTAGTGTTACAAAATAAAAATTAAGTTCAAATGTGCCTACAAAACAACATATATATACATCCAGCGACTCGGCAAGTTCTTACTTCGTTACAACCCCCTTGTTGCCGTGGAGTGCTCTCCGCTCGAGTGTCCGCTAGCTTTGTCAGCTGTTCGTGAGAGCAGACACGCCGATACACTGGTCTCTTGACACTAGGGAATAAATACTGTTCTGTTGAGCCAGCGGTTTGTGGTATGGTAGACGGATTTTTTACCCATCTGCCAAAAGGAGGGTTAGTTTTTACCGTTTTTAGGTTATGTTTATTCAATATAATCCATCCAGGCGTTTGGGTCAAGGGCGGATCCAGGGGGGCAGCCCTCAACCCACCCCAGTCGGTTCAGATAAAACAAGGAGCTGAGGGAATACGATACCGCTTTAATAATATTAGTTTATTTTTTCGTACATAAGTATATCAAAATATCACACAAATTAAGAATTCACATCGACAGAAAGAAAGTGAGTGATATAATTTTGTTTGAGAGCGAAAAAGGATAAAATGTAGGAACACTGCGCTTTCATTTTAATCCGAGATACTAATCTATCTAAACTATTTTCATTTTTGTTTGTAATGAATAAACTCAAAAACTACAGGACTAATCTTAAAAATTCTTTTTCCAGTAGAATGCTATATTATCACTGAGAAATATAGGCTATATTTTATTTTCTAAAAAAATTGGGATTCTTACGAAAACTCCAATAATGTAACCCAAGGATTACTTCTTGGGTTACATTATTGGAGTTGTCCACCCGTGTGAAGCCGGGACGCCTCCGCATTATAATTTATATGAAAGTTCGTAAAGATGTTTGGATGTTTGTTACTCAATCACACATAAACGGCTGAACGGATTTGAATGAAATTTGGCACACAGATAAACCATATCCTGGATTAACACAAATATAGAATACTTTTTTCCGGGTACATGAAGTAGTTCTCCTAGGATGCGAGTGAAACCGCGGGCCTTAGCTAGAAAGACATAATCATAGACATACACTTTTGGCACAGATTCAGTGTTGTGACAAAATTTTTTTGTTTTCCTACCATTCTTATCTGACATCTTTCGTGACAAGTATAGGTAGGTACTTGACCCCCAAATATAATTGGATGCTTGTCAATACAAAACAGCATCTTTTATAGAATGCCTTGTTGAGCATGTTCTTCAATGATTATCCTTAAGATACGCACTGCTATATCAAGTTATAAGATTCCAGTATAAGCTGACCTCGCATTGTATAGGCTTTCGGTACCATTATAAAATCACGCATGAATTCCCTGAAAATTGACTTGGTACCTAAGTTCTATTGGTCTCCGCGTCTATATGTATATGTCGCAGGGATATTATAATTTCACTAGTGACATTATAATTGCACGAAACTTTGTAAACCGCCTCCATTTCTCAATATCCCTGCAACATATATAATCATTTAGACACCCTATATATTTAAACAGGACACCTACTTGAACAGGTTATAGTAGGTCATCATGAACAACTTTTACTATATGACCAACCCTGAAATCGCGGACAAAAATGTGCTGTTCCATAGAGTGAATAATATTGAATTATTTGTATTATAGAACAACAGATTTTTTTTGGCAGCGATGTATATTTATATTGTACCCTTTCCGAATGATTATGGTAATAACAAAGCCTGAGAATCCTTGTTTCACTGAAAAAAGTTGTTTCCATCCAATCTCGAGTAACTCCGAAGGAAAATGCGCTATTTCAATATCCAAAATTCTTATTTCTTAGGTCTTCCTAAATTTTGCATACCGAGCACAATTTGGTGTTCAGTGTGACGTCATTTCTTTACAGCCGCAATGCCTTTGTGCACATCACAGAGTGGTTCGTGTTTTAGAACATTTTACCCCCCTTACCTCCCTTTTGTTTCAACGCCTGGAAAGTTCACAGCGATATTATCCCAGTACATTTTATAAAGGAATTTTGCTGATATTGAGCTGCAGTTGGAAATGGAAGGTAATATACAGGATATTTTTTATGTAGAGCGCATAATTTGTAGAGTGATTCAGTCTCTGTTCCTAAATGCAATTGCAGTATTGGGATACACTTTAAAACAAAACGAAAATTCGACTTAGTATGGGGGACAAGCATAATTTACTAGCGCAAGCCATACAAAATTAAATTTTTATTTTGTTTTAGAGTGAATTTAGTACTGCGGTTGCATTTGGGAACGGTCACTGAATCACTCTGCTGCGCATTACATAAAAAAACACCCTATAGATAAATCTTCGAGGAAAAGTTTTTCCCAGAAGACCATTCATTAGTAGTAGTTACACTAATGGTCTTCTTCTAGATGTGCTATATTCTCAGCGGATGTCAGCGTATCATACAGTACCTACTCATCTCTATCTTGTGCCAGTCTGCATAGACTAGCATTGTCGTTGATGCTGGTCCAGCTTCTGATGTTAGTAATTCAGACCAATTTCCTTCCTCCTGCTCGTTTTGCCCTCTATCTCACCTTCTATTATTTTCCTCAAAATATTATATTTTTCATTTCTATAAATGTGCCCAAAATTATTAAATTTTCCTCTTCATAACTGTTTTTAATAATTCAAGGTAATGGACTAATAGTATTATACTTAATCTTGGTTTTGATGTGTTTTTCGATGTGTTTTCACACATCGGGATTACTCCGTGCCTCAGAAAGCACATTAAGCAGTAGGTCTTGGTTATCACACAAATACGTATGTCAGTCGTTACGGGCAGTCAGCAGCCCGAAAAGTCTTGGGAAATTATGCTTATGCTAGGCAAATTATGACATGGATTTTCTTTCTCTCTTACACAATTAAATAACGATGATTACGTTTGGTAGGTACCTATATTTTATACTTTGACGGACTTTTTGTCCGCCGTCGTCCGCCATCGCCCGTCGCCAGCCACTAGCGGTGTATTGACGGGCGGACATTATGTCCGCCATGTGCGTTGTTGTATAAAATTCCGCTCTATCGTCCCAGCAGTCCGTCGTCTGCTCAGCACCTATGTTTTCAGTGAAAATATTATGTAAATGCTAACTTAATTTTGTAGGCTTTCGCAACTCGGTAAGTATATTCCGAAAGCCAGAGCGTATAATTGTAAAACATTCAAAAACTTTACACTCACGGAAAGTTTTACCAGGATTCCAATTAGCGTCTTGAGCTAATCAAAATGTTGAACGCATTTTTTATGAGCACACGTCTGCCATATGTTTGATGAGCTGTGCTCCAAAATTACCACTATGGGAGCCCTACCTACAACTAGAGAAAATGGAGGGATGAGGTAGACAAAACAAATAACGAACAGTCCACACTCACTCTGGATCAGAAGAAGACCTGTAAGTCATAGATCATATGTCAAATGTCAAGAGTCATATGTCAAAGAGACGATATGGGCTGGCATTCTTATTAGGCAAATCATTATTATTATCATATTCTAATTTATTTTTATTCATATTAAATTACATTATTCTCGCAGCTCTTACCACAACATAGGTTTAAAGAATCTTTATTCTCAAAAGAACATTACAGTTCACTTAAATGAGAAATTTACATTTAATTAAATTATATACATTGTCGTCTAATGATAGAGAATAATAGAATAGAGAGAGATAAACAAATAATATAGATGATAAGTGATAATATATAATTATATTATATTATATTTTCACAAGAGAAACCATTTTTAATTTTTCATATTATGAAAAATTATTCAAGCGCTCCTCCTCTCTCCTACTTATTTAAACTTTTGCTGTGCCCGACAGGGGCCATAATTGTTTCTTTATTTTATACTTACCACCTGAGTGACTGTGTACATTATGGATTGCAATAAAGAATTGAGAATTGAGACGAAGCATGCAGAATTCCAGAGCTAGGCAAACAATAGTTGAGTTAATACAAAGTAAAGCTAATAAAGTTTTGCGATTTTATAATAAACGTGCTACAACAAACATACATTGTACTAATAAATAAATAATAAGATCTAGTAATTTAAAAGAGTTTCTGTGGAGTTTCTTGCCGGTTCTTCTCCATAGGACCTACTATTTGGAACCATGCACCTAGTCTCGACATTTCTTAGGTGCCTGAATTTGGCTTACAAGAAATAAAGATCTATTCTATTCTAGTAACAATAACAGAGGATGTCAACCGTGCTTGCGAGTCACCTGATGGTAAGCGATCACCACCGCTGCTCATGCAGGGTATGCCGGTCGTCTAGGTATAGATTGAGATGATAATGATGAAGATTTGTGGAATCAGCTCCTCACCGAGGTCTTCGCAAGAGACTATAGCGTAGGGTTTTACGGGGTCGGCAACGCGCGATTGATGCCCCTGGTGTTCAAGCGTCCATAGGATATGGTAACCGCTTACCATCAGGCGAGCCATGTTTGCCACCTTAAATGGTATAATTTAAATAGATAATATTGCCGCTGGGAAGGTTCTTTTCGTGCGTTAATCCAAATATACCAGATGGCGTATATACTTCAAAGAATTACCGTTTGAAATACCATTTCGTCCTCAAAATAAACAGCATTACAAACGCAAACAGACAAGAAAATTTTGTAGCAATCCCGAAAAATATTTATCTACAATACTTGATTATTTTCCGCATTTTGTTTGTAAAAGAGATTTATTTTAATGGGTGTCATTCAACCGCGACTGCTGGAAATCTATAAAAAAATATAGCCACGTATAAAACATAGATTATAGCCAGATGTTTCGTGGTATTCTGGAAGATTAGGGTAACCATGGAAATACGAAAATGTTTGGGTTTGTTGTTAAAGTTTATATAATAAGTTTTAATTATACAAAAGTACCTAGCAGGCAGTAACTGGCGCTAATGTAGAAGAAGCAAAATATGTAGATATGATTGTAGCACATTGTGTTCTGCCTACCTCCTTGGGAAAAAGACCTTATTAAAAGTCCATAGATTAGTAGCAGAATTATCGGTTTCTTTATATCACCTTTATATATATGATCACATAATTACATTCTGGCGTTACGAAAAAACGCGGTAATGATGCAGCAGGGTACTCAGGAAACGTCACCTTGACAGGTGCGTTCCGAATCTATACGCAATCCTAAGGTACATTCGGAAACATAACTGACGTCATGCTATGTATTCCATGACAACTCTTTAATATTATTATTATTTATTTAATTTTCAGATAACAATGATCCATTTATGTTAGTAACAGCCAACTTAGAAACTAATGTTAGTGTGACATACACAATACAAAAATTTACAGAATATACAATGAGCACAACCCATCTGGTGGGAGCACTTCGTAGAAACAAATGCTTACTACACAAGTGCTCCATCAAATGCCCCTCAGTCTTGCTGGCAATAACGCTCAAGAGACCGTTGACGCTGCCACGCACGCGACGCAGCAGGGATGCAGATCTTTTGCGCATGATTGCGAAAAAGTCGTCCGTATGCGCTGTTGCAAACATACCTGATGCGCTACAAAAACGTGGCAGCGACAACAGTATCCTAAATGCGTTATTGTACTGCACGCGCAGGGCATTGTATGCTTTCTGTGTGTATCTGGTCCACAGGCTGCAGGTATAAAATGACTGGCAATATGCCTTAAATAAAGTTATCTTGACATTACTGTCGCATCTCGCAAACCTGCTTTAATGATGTACGGGTTATCGTAATCGTCCTGTTATTTGCTTTGGTGAGACTTCAAAATCATATATTTAATAGGTAGTGCTCTTTTGTTGCCACCAGATAAATATTTAAGAACATTTTCATCAAATATTCTTATCAATCGACACTACAACAGTGTAATAGTATAGCAGTAAAATGAAGCGTGAAACGGAATACGAAATGTCGAATACTATCGGCTTTACATATTTTTGTTTTTATTTTTGTTACGTGAAATCTGCGTCCACTGGTATAAAGCACGACTTGGCGGTAATTTTGTGGAAAAACCAGAATCACGTCGAAAAACAAAAACAAGACCCGAAACTTCAAACAGATGGGGATACCCATAGACGTAATATACTACGAAGTACCGGGATACTATAAATTGTGACTTGATGAACAGTTTAAATTAAATTTATTTTATTTTATTTTGTTCATATAATATTTTTTAATTAGTATTAAGTACCTATATTTATTTATTTATTTGTATCGTGGTTGCCCGTGGTGGCATCACTACAACGGTCCCATCAGAATCAGCGCTGTGACATTTTCTATTTCTAAATGCCACAGCATTATGCTGAGATGGGAGCCATTTTTGGTCTCGTTCCGGTTGCTTTGACTATTGTTTTTCTATTGTTATTTTTTATGTTTTATTTGTTGTTTTATTTTTGTACTTTTTATACTTTTATTCGTTCCTGGCGAGTCCAGAATAAAAATGTTTTCTTTCTTTCTTTCTTAAATAGACGAATGGATATATGATTGAAATATAGGATAATGATATAAGTGAAACGTTCTTGTGACATATATGTTTATAAACTGTATTCCCCTTGATACAGGAGAAATACTAGAGAGGGGCGACGTTTTAGGAAAAAAAAAACATATGAGCCATCTCCTCTCTTTTCCGCTTGAGTCGTGTGCACTGAAGATAAACAGAGAAATGTGTAAATAACGAAATGCTATTGGTTGTTTACAAAATATCTTTCCTCTCAACCGATCTCTGCTTTGATGGATACCGAGCCTTATTCTGATAAAGAAAATAGTAATAGTAATCTTTATTGGGACACCATGAAGAAAGAAAAGAAAGAAAGAAAGAAATCGATTTTATTCTGGACTCGCCAGAAACATACAAACAACAAACAAAGCAACTCAAACACAACAAAGGGCAATTGATGAAAGTACAACAAAAATGGGCCCCAGCCCCCATCTCAACATAATGCTGTGGCATTTCGAGAAGAGGCCCGTACCAAGTTGTGGGATGGTAATGGGCAGGTTTTTTTTTTTTTTTTTCTTGTTATCCAAATACAAAAGCAACCTTTCTACCAACGATTAATTCTTGCCAAGTAATTGTAATAATTAGAATTACGAACATAACGCGTTCAGTTTTGACACAGTAATTAGTTTGGCATCAAATAATCACATTTTACGACATTTCTCGCTACCGCTATTGGATGATAAATGTATGTGTGAGATTAATTCTTGTTTCCCCTCGTTTATTATGGATGTAGGATGTAATGAATAATGTAATTAGGTAAATATGTGGTTAGTTGGTAACTTACTCCCCTAGGGATGGTAAGGTACCTAGGTATTTTCGTGATTTCGTCACGAAAACAGATTAATGTCCTGTAATATGCATATGTTGTGTTGTATATGTATGTGCTGAGTTGGTAACCTTTTCGGTACGGGCATGCTCGACGGCATGTTTTCATTTTTTATTGGAAGTGTACCTATTTCGTTTTTATTGTGTTTCGTCTATTGTGAATGTGGCGCCGTCATTATCCCGTACCTACGGAATAAAATTATATTTCTTTCTTTCTTTCTTTTCTTCTAATAAACACATAGGATAGGACCTAGGACGCGAGTGAAACCAAGGGTAACAGAAAGGAAAGAAAGAAGAAAGAAAAAACGTTTATTAGACATCACAAAGTACAACAATAAAATTCATAAAAAATATTAAGAAAATCAAAAATAATTAACTTATAAGACAAAAAACAACAATTAAAATACACACAGTACCAGCACACGTAGCACGTAGCGTCGTAGTAGTTACAGCTAGTAATACTATACAGGATGTTTTTTAAGGATCTCTACCAAATCACATAATTTTGTTTGCATTATTTATAAACCGGAGATTCGATATTCGTGAAAAAAATTCTTTGTAATTTTTCCGTATTCAGACTGAAAGATGTATAATTTTCAAAAATCATGAAATGCAATGCCTTTCAAGAATTCTAACAAATCTTCATATCTCTAACGGTAAGCACAGCTGCCTGAGATATCATTAGATTAATAAGTGAAGTGAAAACTTTGTACCCCTTTTTTAGCAAATTGAGTGCATAGAGGAGTGTGAGATTTGGTATAGTTAAAGTTAACTGCTGAAGGAGTGCAGAAAGCTAAAATTACGGTCGAATTTCGACCACTGGGCGACCACTAGTCCTTAAAACAAAACTCATTCTGTATATCTTGCTAGTCTTGCCTTAATTAATCACTGCCTTCTAAAGGTTGACTATTATTAATATTATACCTGTTACTAATAACACCCAGTTTTCATACAAAACGAGCTATCGTGACGAATCCTCTATTAAACTGAATATGAATAGAAATAAAGCAAAACAATCGCCGCTCGCGTGTGGAACAGTCATTATGTACAGGCTATTTGCTGAAGCTAATAACGAGCGGACGGATTTAGGACTCCGTAGAGCACGATATAGGGTTTTAGGTCATGTAGAAGTTTACCATTTCTGAGATTTCTAGTAGGTACTGTTAGTTGGTCCCATATAGCTTATTTCTTCATTAGAAATGGGATCAAGTCATGATAATAGATCACGATTCTAGAACAAGTGCTCCGGTGGCGAGCGCGCCGTAAGGTCGATGACCCGCGCGGAGCGCTAGAATACCGTTAACGGTCAAACGATAATAACAGATGATTCGTTTTTGATTTTTTTTATTGTATTGATAAATCTTTTATCCAGGATGTGTCCCATAATAAAAGTTGTTCATAATGATGAGTACAATAATCCCATGAACGGATCGGGACCAGAAAGTTAGGGAGAAATCTAAGCCCGAAAATTCTTGGAATATCTGCTGTATATGCTTCCGATATCCGTGGGTAAAGAAGACTTGTATCGAATAATTACCACAAAAATATCAGCTATCATTCAATGAAGCAGTAAAATAATAAAATGCCATGATTTAAAATTTGGTGACGGTTTAATAATCCACCGCTTGGTAAAAATTAACCGCACCATACATCACGTGTATAAAGGCAATAAAATGACACAGTTAAAATTAATTAACTGTTAACGACACACGATAACTGCCGGGATTTATTATTTGTGAAGAAATTTACACGTATCAGCTGAACTTGTTTGTATAAAAATAATTTGCGATTTGTTTAAGGTCGTGTTTAATAATAATATTATAGAGATGATTAGAATTAAAACAGTCACTGTTTTTAATCAGTTGAACGCTGTAAAAGTATTTTTATTTTATGTTTTAAATAATTAGGAAAGAAATAAAGGAAATACTACTACTATTAGATATCAGAAAAACCAACACATTTAAAAAAACCAGCTAAGTGCGAGTCGGTCTCGCGCACGAAGGGTTCCGTATCATTATCTATAAAAACGGCAAAAAGTCACGTTTGTTGTATGAGAGCTATTAGAGAGTTTTTTATTTTATTCTGTTTTTTAGTATTTGTTGTTATAGTGGCAACAGAAATATCACATCATCTGTGAAAATTTCAACTATCTAACTATCAAGGCTCGTGAGATAACGCTTGGTGACAGACGGACGGACAGCGGAGTCTTAGTAATAAGATCCCGTTTTACCCTTTGGGTACGGAACCCTAACAACGTGCGCGCGTATTTGATGCAAGTTCACGCAAATGCGCGTGCACATAGTTTTCATAAATTTTTAGCCCGATAGTAACATTTTTTGACAGCACGCACCGTTAGCGCAGTAGCTAAGCGATTGACTTTCTGTGCTATGTGCCGCGGGTTCGATCTCCGCACGGAACAAATATTTGTATGATAAATGGAGGAGGCCTTTACCCAAAGAGGGGTCCATAATTAATCTGTAAAACTATTGTGTATTTTTTAAATGTTATGTATTTTTAAATTAAGGTATAAAGAGGCTTTATTATTATTATGATTAATAGATATTGGTACAAAGTTGTGAAAGGAACGTAAATCTATAAAAAAAATGGAATTTAATAAAACTTGTCTTCTCTAAATTTCAAATAAATTTTATCAAAATCAGTCTCGTAAGAAGACCTAACGAACAGACAAACTAACTCACTTTCCACATTCTGTAGCGAGAAGTATGAGTCGCCCAGTCATATCCTTTGTAGCACACCACACGAAAAGCGAGCACTTTGGAGGCCACGTAATCTCATCAGATGAGATTAAAGCTCTCTACGCCAGAGCTATAGACAATTTTATTATTGGTTTACGGCTAGAGAAGGTAGTGTAACAGTGTAAGAGGCGTCACAATAGATCTTCGCAGGTCGACTTTAAGGGGCTTAGTATTACCTACCTCTTTCCCAAATAAATAAAATAACATTTTCATTCCGCGCACCAAGTCTTGACATTTCATAAGTGCCTTTATTTGGTTTACATGAAATAAAGATATATTCTATTAAAGATCTATTGTATTCTATTAAAGATCTATTCTATTCTCTTAAAGATCTATTATATTCTATTAAAGATCTATTATATTCTATTTTCTATTAATTAAGCAGGCAATATAGGTTTTACCTACATCCCTAATTTAGATACATAGCTGGTCATCACTTTAGACAATTTTAACTATGGGCACATAGACGAAATCGTGAAAATAAATCAGTTGTTATTGTTATATGTATAAGTATTTAGTCGAGCAATTTTTTTTTTTTTTTGGAACTGCTTTTTTATTTTCTCTCTTTCAGAGTTTGTTCCATAGCAAAAAAATGTGTAGAATGATGAATAGAGAACGTTCTTAATTTTTTCTGGTAAAAAAAATAGTGTTGTATTATTAACATTTATTTTAAAATTTGTACTCATTTCTTTTTTCTATTTCTAGATAAACCTGCAGAATAAAACATAGTCGTTTCGATCGTAACATCCCGGTATTACTTTAATATTAGATTTGAACGTAACCACATATTATATGAATAATTCAAACATACCTAGCACCGCCATTTTCTTCGACTGGTGCGGCGGTCATTACAGATAACGCAGAAAGAACTGTTCTTTACTATAATGGACCATTCTCATAGTAATATTATTTTGTATTCAGAAAATAATAGCTTTGAAATAAATAATTCTTGTGCACACGGCTACATAGCAAGCTATATATTTCCATATACGCTGACCTCGCATTGTATAGGCTTTCCCTATAGTGAAAGGTCAGCTTATATCTAAAATGTATAGCTTGATATAAATTTCTGATGGGAAAATTATGAAGTTTCTTGAAAAGTAATTTCCTGAATATGTATCGTAATATTTATTGTTATATTAAGGCAACGTCAAATAAACTATAATAAAGGCAAAAATATGATAATAATAATATGGTTTGTTTATAGCGAGAATGGATTATGAAACTCAGGGCGCAACTCAAGGATTGTATAATAGAATCATGAGCGTCGCGAGTTTTTTTAAATTAGAATCCTGAGCAGATGACTAAAAGCTGAGAAAAGTCGCCTTTCTTTGTTTTTAACCGACTTCCAAAAAAGTATAAGGTTCTCAATTCGATAGTAGGTAGGTCGTTTTTATTTTGTATAATTTTTAGCGATATTTTTAACCGATTACATATAATATAGAATAGTGTAATTGGTATTTCAAATACTTATGGCTTCAAAATGATTTAGACATAAATACATTTAGCGATTTTATTAATGGATGCGTTCTGCAGAAAATAGAGCTCGATGGCTTTCATAAGCAAAATGGCGACTGCTAAATATGTCAATCTTTAAAGTTTACAACTTTATTTGGTTAGTTCTATTCTATTTAAATAACATAACACCTGACTGTATTTTTTATTTAATTAAAAATAGTTAAAATACTGTATTTTGTATTTTATTATATTTCTAATACACGACTTAAAAATATTTTGTATTTCGTATTTTAAATATATGCGAGATAGTATTTTGTAATTTGTATTTTCATTAACATATTGTAGTTCTGAGCAACTTTGATCACATAGGGCGTGTTGCGGACTAACCTAGTGAAATGCAAATGCCATACGAAGTCTTGGGTTAGCATTGCCTTTGCTTGGTTCACAGTTTATTTATGTAATAGCTTTTACCACAGCCGCGTCTGGGAGCGTTCTCTGTTCATAAATAATTTAGAAATAAGTCAGGGACCCACGACCTAGATCAAAGGCAGTCTAGATTTGATCAAAATTCAATGGTTTTTATGTGAGACGTGCATTGGCAAGTGAGGTGGCAGAGAGTAGGGAGAAATGTTTTTTTTACTCCACCAACATATTTATGGATTCACGTATGTGTGACACATATTATTAATTTATGAAATATGAGCGACCTCCTTTTTTGTTCATAATGTGGACTCTTGAATTCTTCTTGAATCACTGTGTATCGCTGTGGGCTTCCGGAATTATATTAGGGAAATACCGGATACTGGTATCCAAAGGTAAGATAGGTTGTCATGGATTTTATATTATAAATGATGACATCTGGCACTGACAGCTTCTGCGAAGCACGGAAATATTTATTACATTCTGAAGCTTCATTATTTATTTATTTAATGCTTTTCATACAAATATGTACAAAGGCGGTCTTAATGCCAAAGGCATTCTCTGCCAGACAACCTTAGGGTGATGCAGAGACAAGAAAAATGGTAGATGCACTAGTCATTATTATTAGGTGAGGATAATAATATACCTACTTATGTAGAACCTAAGCAATACAATACACATATACCTACTTACATTACAATATATAATTACCTACTTTATTAGATACATCACGTACCTACATACTATACAAATAATATACATACATATTAATATATATAATATCAAGATAAACCAAAGTCGAGATGAATCCGCCAAAGTCTTATTATCTAGAACAATAAATGAAATGTTATTTTTTTTCACAAATGAAAACAATTTTAATTTTTCTTGGAAATATTCAATATTTATATCAATCCTTCTATATCTTGCTAACAATTAGTGGTCGCCCAGAGGTCAAAATTCAACCGTAATTTTAGCTTTCTGCACTCCTTCTCCATATAAACTTTAATACTCCTCCATGCTCGCAATATGCTTAAAAATGGGGTACAAATTGTTCTCTTCACGTATTAATATATAGATGACATGATTGTAAACACCATTCTCTTAGCAAAAGCTAGCTAAGCTAGCGTTTCTAATTTTAAATTTTACGCGAAAACCTGCTTTAATTTCTCCATTACTTTAACGTGTACTGACGCATAATTTGCATCCTTTTGTGTGACCAAAAATGATTTAAATGTTTACATATTACCTACTAAGTTATCAAGTTACGAGGACAAACATATATCAATTTTAGTGCCCGTTTCGAGTCGAAATGCGAGAACAGTAGGTACTTGAAGTGAAACGGTTATCATTATCGGAATAAAAATCACATTTAGGTACCAAGATGGTGTTAAATGGACTTTTTATTTTGAAGTGTACCTATACTTATATTTTTTGCCTATCGTGGCATATGTTAGGCAAAAATGTATGCTATATGAAAAGATATCGTGACAAGTAACTCGTAAGCTGCATATTTTTATGTAGTTTTCTTACTGCAAGCGCGTTACTTGCGTGATATCTTTTCACATGACCTAGCGAAGTAGCGACCAAGGGTTTAGATCTCAATATAGTATTTAGAATTAGCTATATTCTAAGATTCAGGTTCCAGTCATCACCGACGCATATTGGTTAACATTAGCATCAGATAGATGTGATATGACAATTGATGTCAGACAGGCGCATCCATGTTCGAATGGTTCCACACTCTTATAGAAAGAATGAAAGAAGAAAGAAAAATAAGTTATTCCACATAGGACAACACAACAGTCACAAGAAATTAATAACACAAAAGTAAAATTTTACACTAGGTATAGCGCGATTCAGGAATTGGGTTATCGTTTCACTCTGATAGATAGCGCTGGAGTCGATTTTTCCATGTAGCTTGTGGTCGCTCAGATCCTCCTTTTTAACCCCCGACAAAAAAGAGAGTTGTTATAAGTTTGTAGTGTGTATCTGTGTACCTATGTATGTATCTGTGTATCTATCTGTGGCACCGTAGCTCCAAAACGGATGGACAGATTTCAATGCAATTTTAAAAAATTAAAATCTAGTTTAATCGGGTATCATCTTAAGTACGTTTTATGAAAATCTGTTCAGCCGTTCAAAAGTTACAGCTCTTTTTCTAGTTGGAGTCGGGGGTTTTTGACGATTAGGCTATTGTATGAATAGATACGATACTTCGTTTCTCCATCAAATCAAATCAAATCAAATCATTTATTCGCCAAAAGATATCGTACATGAAGATGTTACATTATTATTAACATAGGTCCGTCATATCTTGCCTTTTAATAGGCATGCGAAAATACAATATAATACAATTAAACACATCCAGTTTTACTTATTATTATGTCACCATTTCATTATTACACATACACATACACATTTTCATTATTTTCATATACAGTCCCAATACTTCCCGGTGACACCTTTAGCAAACAAAATGCTTTGAACGACAGTGGCCCGCTTAGAGTTAGTAACTCTGCGTTTGGACGCCGGGCGCAAACGATTTTAGCCTTAAGGATGGTCGACCGGAAATATTGCCGATTTTACTTATAAAAATGGCAGGAATAAAGATTAGTTCTACACAAAGAAGTGTCAAATCATTAGACCGTGTACTATAACTCTTTTATGTTGCTTTTTAAATGTCACAATGTCGTTAAAAGGGACCAACCTTAACATTCAACAGAATAAAGGTTAATCCGAGTTTACTACCTGTACAAATGTGGCCCAGTTTTTATCTCTGCTAAAATAAAGGCCAGCATTATAAAAATAACGAAGTAAGGGCCATAGTACACCAGCTACTTTTCGCGTTTTGTAATTAAAGGTAGCTAACGAACGCGAAAACGCGTGATTCTGCTTCAAAAACGAACCAGTGTGTAATGGCACTAAGGGCTTTTACAACTCGTCGGTTGAGCGACTTCAAACGCGACTTCTTTTAGGTATTGATTGGTATCAATGCGTGTACGGTTGCCGGTAAGCTATTTAGGGTCATGTTCATCGACAATATAACTGATTTTTAAAATGTAATCCGGCGATTAACCCATACAAAAATTCATGTTTAAACGGCTGATTAGGCCCTAATTGTCTGTTATGTTGTCGGTGAACTTGAGCCTTAGGGTCATAATTATCACCGAAAATAATATAACAGATGTTTAAAATGAAAACGGCCGTTTACACATCATGTAAAAAACCTGTCAAACGATTGATTTATGTCCTAAATGTCTGTTCTATTGTTCTTGAGCTTAGACCCTTAGCGTGGCGTTCAGTCACAATTAGTCGTGTCGTGTGAAAGTTCCGTCTGAACAAACTTGAGACTTGTCGACGAAGTGGCCGTCGAACTTCAATCTGACACCCTGCGGCAAATATGTCGCTAACTAGGTACTTAATTTTTTGTCGTATGTCGCGGCGATATACCAAATATTCTACAGGCTGTAACAACCCTAAAACAAATAACGAACCCGTTTATTTTCACTCGTAAAGTCTCTCTGTCCTCACATTTTTAAATAATTCACGATGTTACCATTCCCGGTGAAAAATCCCTTTGTCTTAGTGGAAAATTCGGGAATCCTGGACCAGTCTAGGCATTATGTGTCCAAATTTACGTCTCTTTTTATTTATAGTGGGCTTTGTTTCGAAATGTAGGACAATGTTAGCTGGTTAGATTCGTTTCAAAAGGTGATAAAATTTTCATGATTTTACTGTTTACCCCCGACAAAAAAGAGGGGTGTAATAATAAGTTTGTAGTGTGTACCTGTGTGTCTGTTTGTGGCATGGCAGCTCCAAAAGGGATGGACCGATTTTAAAGCAGTTTTATTTTAATTGAAAGCTTGTTTAATCGGGAATCATTCTTAGCTATGTTTCATGATTTGTTCAGCCGTTCAAAAGTTACAGTTCTTTTTCTAGTTGGGTTTTTAACTGTTATTACTAGCTTTTTACAAACCTCTGATGTAAAAAAAACCTTCACCATTCTTTTAGAAAAAGAGAAAATATCCTTAACTGATTTCCTTCATTAAGCAAAGTGAGTTTTAAATTGGTGGTGATTTGTACCTTTTGTAACAAGCGAAAGATAAAATCTATGGAATTCTTTCATAGCCAGTGTAATTGGAATATAAATCTAATGTAACTTACGAGTATTTTGCCCTACTTTTACTTGAAAACACCGAATACGTATATCAAAGAAGAAATGCGACTTTCATTCATGACCCACATTCGGGTTTTTGGCAAATTCACATAAAATTATACTCAATGTTTCAATAAAGTTGGGCTCGATTTAGTACAAAAGTGTTTATTTGGCATCGAATCCAGGACTTGGCAGATAAAACTACTTAAAAGTTTAGTGACAGGTGAAAGAGATATTGGCAATTTTCTTTGTGCGTTATCTTGGTTTATTTAATGTTTAAAATTGCATAGCAATTGACAGTTTTTGGAGATATTGGTTTCAGTGAAGGGCATTGAAAGCACATTGAAAGTGGCATTTAAGAAAAGAATAGGCTGGTACAGAAGTTGCTCTATTCAGTATCAGAATTTCTAAATTAATTCACTTTTATTATAGGATTGTTTATTAATTTAATATCAATGACTGCTATAATACTTACGAACTAATTGATAATTGTTTTTCCTACTTATTGATGTGATTGATTAAATTTGACTGATTTTGAAATGCAGGTATGACCTAAAAACACTATCTTGTAACGTCGCAGGCTTTGAGTATCGCAGTGCACCAAAATGTATCCGGCCGCCTGATTCATCAACATCATTGACAGCCTGTTTCTACCCACTGCTGAGTATAGGCCTCCTTCTTTTCATGCCATATTTCCCTGATCTGTGCCAATCGCATCCAGGTCTTTCCCGCGATTCTTTGCAGGTCATCTGTCCATCTGGCCGCTTGATTACGTATGATAATTTATGACAGTTGCTGTCGCAAATAAATGTCCCATTCCGTATCCTCTTATGAAAACGTCTACAATCGAGAAGGAGATGCATTGTTTGTTGATCGCTGTCAGATATGTTTTACGTAATCAAGGCGCGGATCTTTAAGTTACTGTACAATCTGTTATATTGCCTAAATTTTAAGCAAATAAATTTATTGTATTCTATTCTAAAAATGTCACACAAATCACAATGCTTAAAATATTTATTAGAGGCATGTCATGGCACGGCCAAGAATATTTCTGTAAATGCACTAAATTCTTAACGTATTTCACCATGAGAAGAGGCCCGTGCCCAGCAGTGGGACAGTAATGGGATGAATTATGTATTATTATTTATAAGCTTTAACTCCTTTTCTCTGTTCCAGAAGAAAAGGCGAAAGACTCGGAGCCCAAAACAGAAGAGCAAGCGGCGACAAAGATCCAGGCAGCCTTCCGTGGACACCAGACGAGGAAGTCGATGAGCATGAAGTCCAGTAAGCCACAGCAGCAGCACCAGCAGCAGCAGCAGCAGCAGCACCAGCAGCAACAGCCGGAGCCGCTGCCCACCAAGGCGGAGCTGGAAGCAGAGTTCAGGGCTGATGATAAAGGTCAGTCCATACAATTATGCTGTTAAATTTTGAGTAGGTGATACTAATGACGATCGTCGTAGTTGCCCAAAGGCTTATGTGCGTGACATACGTTATATTATACAATACAATACACTTTATTGTACACCAGAAAGAGAAGAAAAGATACAATAAATGGAAAAAGAGATGTACAAAGGACAGTCATATCGCACTTGGCAATTTCTGCCAGACAACCTTGGGATGATTCGCAGGTTAAAAGAGAAGGAGTTTAAAAAGCTATTTACAGTCCAAGGCCTAAAGCCGCGTCAATCGCGTTCCAATACTTATTTTTGCAAAAATGTGACGCATAATGATAAAGAATCCATTTAGTCATGGTTATTTAATAAAAAAATAATCTTGTTGTTTTCTTTTTTTGGAATGTGTTTTAATTTTATTTTTTTGTGTCGTAATTTGGGTAAAATAAATTGCTTTCCTTTTTTTCTTCTTTCTTTAAAGTTAAAGACAATTTTTAAGATCCTGATTGTGTATCTATACTAATAATTATAAAGAGATTAGATTTGATTGTTCATTTGTTTGTTTGTAATGGATAAATTCAAAAACTACGCGACCCATTTTAATAATTCTTTCACCAGCAGAATGCTATAATAACACTGAGTAACATAGGCTTAATTAATTTAATTTTGTTTAGCAGAACAACTTTCAATAAAGATACTCAAAGCCAATGACCAAAGAAGCCTTAACGTCACTGCACAAAGCCAATGACCAAAGAAGCCTCTCAGAACAATGACAATTTTTTTGTATTAAGTTTAGATATTTTTATGTTTTGTGCGTCATACTGGGCGTAGAAATAAAAACTTTTTCTTTCTTTCTTTCTTTCTTTCTATGATTTATAAAGATATCATGCAGGCGAAGCCGCTGGCGGAAGCTATTCGTGAATAAAGTCCGTTGGCTAATATTAAATAACACCGAATATTACTGCGAGCGTGCTCTTTTCTACTCTTAGAAGAAATAAGGTGACAGAAACAATTTCCCGAAATCCATTATTTTATGTCCCGTTTGTACATCGGTGTCACTCCGCTACTCAGATAACATAAATATACATGCCAGTAAAACCCGGCGACGTAAAGTACCTCTATTTTTCATCTCAAATTTATTGTACTTATCGTACATTTCGAAGACTATCAACTTTTATACAAGGTGGTCTTAACTCTAACATACTTGAATAAATTGAATTAAGACCAGCAGGGCTATTATAGCACAGCTAAAAACGGGAGAGAGAAAAATGGAGACAAAATCATATCTTTAGCGTTTTCTCTCTCGGATTTTTGTTTTGTCTTCTATCAAGGAGACAAATGGTGGAGAAAACAGGTTTATCTACCCACCGTGCTAGCTTTGCTGGAGTGTTAATATGAGTTATTTTTAACCCCCGAAAAAAAGGAGGGGTGTTTTATGATTGTAGTGTGTATCTGTGTCTCTGCATATTTATGTATCTGTGTGTCAGTCTTTGGTATCGTAGCTCCAAAACGAATGGACGGATCTCAATGCAGTTTTTTTAATTGAAAGCTAGTTTAATCGCGTATCATGTTAGCTAAGTTTCATAAAAATCTGAATTTAGCTGTTCTAGTTGCAGTCAAGGGTTTTTCACGGTTAGGTTATGATTAGTGTTATCTAGGTGCTTGACTAACTTATTGATGTAGCCGGCATGTTCGCTGATAACTTCGAGCATATTTCCAACAATGATTCCGAAATCACACCTATCTGAGCTTCATTGCAAAAGCTTTATCTTGTTCAAGCAGTGAATGCAAAAGTTTACACCCTGTATACGGAACGCACATCGGAATGATCAAAATTTTCTTTGACTCGGATCCAGAGATTTGCGTTCCGTTCCAAGGGATAATATAAAGAACTTTTTTCTTCGTAAATGTTATTGCGTAAAACTTCCGTATTATTACGACAAAATTTCGCCTCACTTCCCCCCGCCAAGTTTAATTAAAGGACTTTGTATTCAGAGAAAGGAAAAATAATAAGAATTTTTTGCTTGTATTGTACTTTTATTCAAGAATGCCATTAAAATGAAGCGAGTGCAAGGGAAGAGTCTCCCCGAGGGACGGAACATGCCATCGTCTGGCGCTTCGCGGAGGATCCGTGTGTTATATTGGAACTAATATTTTTCGTCAATTTTTTAGAGACCTAGTTACTATGAGTTACTGTTCTTGTTATTTTTTGTCTGTCAAGTTTGAAATATGTACTGAATAAAATTTCATTTTATTCTTGAAGATAATCTAATTGTTTATCTTATTACTGAATACACAGTTAATCGCATGTGGAGCGTTTACTTGCTTCACAGATATATTTTTCATGACCGGGATAAAATCGATTTAAAAGGAAAATAATCTATAAAATTGAAAAACGACTGAATTTTGTTAACATTTCTGACTAAGGTTCATAGGTTTTTATTTAATAGAAAATTCGAAAGTCAATTCAGATTTCCCGTATTTTTGGGTATTTCAAAAGCCATAAACTGAGCACACTGAATGACTTTTGATTTAGAGGTTATGGAATCAATTATTACCTATAAATTCTTATTAATTGATAATATCGACTTATTTGAATTGTATTATTATTTTTATGTGTATAACGGATATTCACCTAATCACAAACAAAGCAATTTTAGCATATAATTGCAGTAAAACGTACCTGTGAAACGTAACATTACCGGCAGTACTTTTTGTTCGGTTTTTGCATCCAAGGACACTGCAGACCACCATGTTCACATTGATAATATCAAATTATGATTACACTATCAGAAGAACACCCACAGCAAGTAATTCAGGCTGTTAAAATTAATTAATTAATAACTTTTGATAGAATAACAACAACCCGACGTCAATTTTGGTTGCAAAATGTCTAAATGACAAATGTGCTCATATCAAAAAAGTAGTTAAACGGCGTTCATTATAGTCTTTCTCGCTCTTTCTACTGACTAATGTATAAGTTCGCCATCCTCTCACACTAACGATGTGTGCGTGTCACTTGATCTTGAGGTTTACATAATCTAAGGCCACGAGTGACAAATAGAGATGGGCTGAGTGATGATTTTGTCGATATCAATGACATGAAAATATCGATGACGGGAACAATGACAAAATTATCAATGATTTTTCTCTAACTGTCACCGCATTCAAGAATTGCATGTTCTCATTTTGCATTTTTTCATTGTTATGTCACAACCGAAGCTGGAGTTCACGTTCATTCAGTCATGGTCATTATCGAGTAATGATTTTAGGCGTCGATGATTTTATTGTTTTCGCTGCATGAGTACGCTGCATTTATGCATGTGACTTGTTATCGGACTCAAATCTAGTGACGAATTCTGGGTTCGTCTGGTGCACCCTGGTCAGTCAGCCTCGATACCACCACTGCTGACTGACTAACCTTTCCACTATATACCTAATAGAATAGACTTTATTTCATGTAAACCACTTATGAAATGTCGAGACTATAGGTGTGCGGTACCAAATAGTAGGCCCTATGGAGAAATCGGCAAGACACTTCATAAACGACACCACGATACGATAGTTCATGCCGATACGACAGAAGAAGAAGGAGAAGGAGTTGAAAGTTTGTGAAGATGTTCGGGTGTTTGTTATCCAATCACGCATAAACGGCTGAACGGAATTGGATGTTTATCTACACTAATATTACGAAGAGAACAGATTTGTATTTTAGTTTGTAATGAATAGGTAAACAGATAAACTGCTGGACCGTTTTTAATTTTTTTTTCATAAGTAGTCTTTTTTTTTTTTAAACATTGCCCCTCACTAGTATTTCTCCGGTGTCGACGGTATAGTTTAAAAATATACATGTCACATGCACACACAACCAGACCCGAAACAACTATCTGTAGATCATACAAATATTTGTTCCGTGTGGGGATCGAACCCGCGGCACGTAGCGCAGAAAGCTAATCGCTTAGCCAGTACGCCAACCGTGTCATCAAACAGTAGAATGCTTTAATATCACTGAAAAAAATAGGTAATATTTTTTTTAAATTGGGTTCCCTACGGTTACTCCAATAATGTAAACCCAAGGTGTAAGAAATGACCTATAACATTCCTTAAATCGCGTGTGCTGCGAAAACTATTGATGATAGCGTTTAATATAAAGTTCGTTCGTATACCCAGTTCATGTAGTAGGTCCCCGAGGATGCGGGTGAAACCACGGGACACAGTTAGTAAGCTTATTCATGTAGCTTTACAGCAAACTTCTCCAGGACATAATCTCCATCATCCCGGCCTTAATGAATTATGAATATTATTAACACAGTTCATACATAATAAAGTGATTTAAGTATTAAGCAGTTCAGTTTGGACCCGGGGACACTTAAATATTAATATCTCCCGGAGTAAACCAGGAAACAAACTCGATGTTTATAAAACGAAAATGCCTTATTTTGCAACAAAAAAATAAAGTATGCAAATTAGTTCCAAATGTTAGGAAAAGAAGGCAATTTGGAATCTTCGAAGGTCTATTTTTTGGGGCAGAAAAATCCAATTTTTGTTTTTTAAATTGTAATAACGAAAGGTCTATGATTTTGCTTATTCGGCAAGGGAATAGAATACCAAGTCTTGTGAGTTGAGGTGTGTGTATTTGTATTCGAAGAAACAAGTAGGGTAGACACAGAAAAAAAAACCAATGTATAATAATTGCCATTAATTATTGTCAATTATTGTATAAACTTCAGTGAGTGTTGTCAATCATTTTGATGGAAAAATGATAAAATGCCCCAATTTTTTTTTCTTACTTTAAATAATAACATACTCAAAAAAAAAAAAAAACTAGCTATAGATCTTTTTTAAGTTTTTACTACTCGTGTTAGTCACCTAGCAGCCCTGAGAGAGCTTGTCCTGACACGAGAGAAGAAGTAGAAGAATAAGTACCTAATGACAATTAAGCGACATTTTATAGTAATATAGTTTATAGTATTATAATATAATTATAGTTTATAATATTATCATATAATTTTCTTTTATAGTTTACCAATTTTATAGAGACAGAGAGCCTAACATCAAAACCTACTCAAAATATATTAGACGCGTGTTTTAGCTATTAATATTTTTGCAGGCGCCTGCATTCCATCTTATTTTCTGACAGTAGGTAACGCCTGTGTGGTATATAAAATGCGGTCATTTCATCCCCGGGAAATCTTTCAAAGCAGCTATACCTATTTACTACATTATGCCGCCATTACCACGCCTGTCAGAACACCCACGGGTTGACGGATTAGTTCTATACTTAGCGGGGATCACAAGGCTGACCTTCTAAATATAACCTTTTGTATTTTCATTGCCTTTATACGTCATAGTTTAATCTCTTATAATCTTTATTTCAATATAATTTATTTCTAGTCAGCCATCTTTCTTAGGGTAGATTTTTCAATCGCCAGATAATTTTTACCAAAGGGAAAAAAATTAAAATTTATGGCTTTACAAAAATCTGTCTAGTGTCAAATAAATTCGTTTTATAAAACATTCGCCAAATGGCAATTGAAAAATCAGGCCTTAGTGTAGTAGGTAGAGGTCAATTGCGTAGGTAAGCGTAAGATTTTGGGTTCTATTTCAGACTTATTTATGTTATATGCAAAGAAATGTGTGTGCAAATAAGTCATAGATGGATAAGAAACTCCAGTGAGATAAACCACCAAGGTACATTACATTTCTATATAGTACATCTCTGCCGACCACTTAAGAGAATTTAGGCGTGGATTTATGTTATTTATTACAAAATTTCCTCGCATTTCCTTCCCTCAATATCAATTTATTTCTGCTACAAATAACTTCCAATTTCATCCGAAGCTCGCGCACAAAATTCATTTATATTATACTTAGAACATCTGCGACATAAATCTTTTACGGACACTTATTAGTAGAATGTTTACCAATTTTGGGTAAATATCGTATATTTTATTCTAATTTAGGATAACGGAAACAATTTGTGTTTATATTAAGAAATAGGACCGACACGGTTTCTATAATAATTTAATAGTCATCAGTCCGTTACTGTCCGATTGCCTTTATATATATTATATAATTAAAATTAATTTTTTGGCACAAAAAACAAGCCACAAAAACAGGAAAAACAAACAAAACAGTAATTAACATTAAATAATAATAATATATTTGTGTAAATTAAATTATGATCCACATGTGAAATTGTGAATTCGAAGAGTCTGAGAATAGAATACAATAGAAATATTCTTTATTGTACACCGCTTTTGTACGAGTCATCATAGCACATTACATTCGAGTCGTTCTTTCCTATTCGTTTCATTCGTTTCGTTCGTTTTCGTCATTCGTTTTCATTTCGTTAGTCACTCATTTTTACATTTCATTTCATTTTTCTTTTTTAAAATTAAGTTTTGTTTCTGATGGAGCGAAATTGAACTAAAACCGTCGACAACTGCGTGGAAGGCAAGCGTACAACCGCTATCACTGCTTTTTTTACTTTTGGGTTTTATAAACTTAACAACTTACTATACTGTTTAAACTTATGTCAGGAACAACGGCATTATAACGATTTTTTTTTTACTTATAATCTTGGTCGCCGTTTATTAGTATCGGGGAAAATAGACTGTACCATTTGTAAATAACAAATATTATTGTAGATACTGGCAACATTTCATGAATCCATGCTAACAAGAAAACATCATAAATACACGGTAATATTCGCAATAACTGGTGTAATGTATATTGTATGTACATACCAAGTACGTCTTAGTGGGATTATGTACAGTCGAGCTCAAATTAAGCTTGTACGAATGTTCGAGATTGGCACGGCTTAGCCTCACGACTGTACCTATTTGATGTGTGATGTTTCTCCTAACAATAATTTTGGTAATTATATTGTTTATCTTTAAGCTAAAGAGGGATTACGCTCGAAAAGCACTAAGATTATAGTACTTATAAATATCTAGAAACAATTATCTACATATTAAAACGTGAAGAGAAAACTTTCTACCACTTTTAAAGTACATTGCGCGCACGGAGGACTGTGAGATTTGGCATAGTTAAAGTTTATATGGAAAAGGAGTGTAGAAAGCTAAAATTACGGTCGAATTTCGACCTCTGGGCGACCAATAAGTAGTTATTAATACAGAGGTAACTTTGCGAAAAAAAAAAAAAACCAGCAAAATATATCCAATCGTGTATCGGACGACCGAGAAATCTGTATTTTTTTTTTATGTATCCCATTTTTTTAAATTGTACTTACTGTATCACTGTACGGTGAGTACTATTTTACTAACATCATGTCTCTCACCTATGTCTTAAGAAGAAATGATAAAGAAATCGAAAAAAAAAAAACTTTTTTTTTACACAATAAAGGCTTTATTAATATTAGTTGAGTTTCCTCACATTAATAGACCACAACATAGCACAGAGACTAGGTAGCCATGATAAGCAGTAAAAGCAAATGATGATGATTGGTTGGCTGTTGCAAAATGTTTGTAGCACCCGCAGGCAAACGTTAATTTTTCTCTTGCTAAAGAAAAGAAAACCTTTATTAATAAAAAAACATAACGACACAAAAAACAATGATACCAACATCAAAAACGATGTACCCGGTTATTATTAAACTTGCAACGAGGTCGAAATGTTCCCAAAAGTTACGAGATTAACTGCCGAGTCCGACCAGAGTATATTTTATTCAGTACCAAAAGGAAATTTTCCCGAAACGTCGCCTCCTCGTTAAAATAGTGGTTATAAGGAACCTTATGAAAGTTTGAAGAGGAAATAATGTCTTTGGAGGGTAAACTAACGGGAAACTCAGTTTATTATTAATGGACTTGTATTTTTTATTAGCTCTGATAGTTGGGCATTTGTAGAAGAAATGTTATTTTTTTGTTCTTTGTGCTTTTATTTTATTTTCACGTTTTTATTATCTCGCTGTCTGTCTGTCTGTTTGTTTGTTTGTCCTTTCTTGTCTTTCTGTTTGTTAACCCCCGACAAAAAAGAGGGGTATTATAAATTTGTAGTGCGTATTATCTGTGTATCTGAGCATCGTAGCTCTAAAACGGATGAACCGATTTCAATGCAGTTTTTTTTAATCGAAAGCTAGTTTGATCGGGTATCATCTTAGCTATGTTTCATGGAAATTTGTTCAGTCGTTCAAAAGTTATGGTTCATTTTCTAGGTAGAGTCGAGGGTTTTTGACGGTTAGGTTAGGTTACTACGTTTTTATTATCTCGCTTTTTTGTCTGTCTGCTGTTTGTTTATCCTTTTTTGTCTGTCTGTTTATCTGTTTGGTAAAAAAAAATACAATCGATTTTAAACTAACTTTCCGATGAGCTAGATACTTGAAACTTTAAACATAGCTCAGAACTGAATGACGTAATGTAAATATTATTTAAATAGCAGAAAACCATCAACCAAAAATGCGGGGCGCATGCAATTGATAGCAAGGAGTGTGTATTTTTAAAATTCGAATTGTTGTTATTATTTTTATAAAAACAAGCTTAATAATAAATATCCGGTTTCCAATATGGAATAGAAAAATAACAATGTGATATTTAATACCAAAAAAGGACATGGCAGTATTGCTGATATAAAAAAACCTATGTGGTGAAAAAGTTCAAAATTTTCTGGTTTGCTAGGTTATTTCTTTTTTTGGTTTTTTAGGATATGAGGATGTTGCTGACCATATACATAATCTCCTTTTTACGACACCTACGAGTAAAGAGGGGTCGCCTAATCCCTCTCTCTGGAGACCCACAATTTATGTACCTTTAGGTGAAAGAGACGCTATAATTTTCTTCCCACAAACATTCCGCGTTCCTTTGAGATCCATATAAAATATAAACTTTTGCGACGTGCCTCAACAAAAATTCTGAAACTTTTCAGGCGTTAAATATTCTGAAACTTAATTCTGTCTTTCACGGTCTGTTATTTTGAAGTTGTTCGATACTAGATTTGGCCTGCGGCTCCGCTTGTAAGGAGTAGGTTTTATCACTGGAGTTTTGGAACATGCACTGTATTGTATTGTGGTTCTTCGTGTGAGTAAAAGACAGGTTGAAACTATGAACGGACAGTTTATTGAAACTACTATAGCTACACTATCTTATAGTCTTATAAGGCTCAATTATGGAGATACGGAAAATCGCGCGGCCCGCAACGCGGAGAAAGATGCTTATCTCCGTTCATGTAGAGCAAGCGAGAGAGCGACGCGTCGCATTGCGCGCCGCGCGACGCTCCGCGTCTCCATATTTGAGCCCTTAGATATTTTATTTTGATAAAATTAAAATGCGCTCTTGAAATTGCTGGCAACAGCTATAATTATATTATAGTTCTCCTACTTTTAGTCCGTCCCACTGCTGGACAAAGGCCTTCCTGCTCGATTTCCATGCTGAACGTTTGTTATCTGTGCAAGTCTACTTATTCTGGACGTTATTTGTTTTTCTTTCTTACCAAAAGGTAGTCCAAAAAGACAGGATAATATCATCCAGGAAAATTTTCAATTTTCACCCGGTTCGGCCGCTAATTTATAATGATTGAAATCCAGTATATAATATCAGATATACTCGTTCGTTATTTCCCTTGGGGTGAGATCTAGGTGTTAACGTATGAGCTATCGCACTACTACTTGATACCACAATGATTTGGCGTCTGTTACTAACTAAATCGTGGAAAGGGTAGTGAAGTGAAGATAGATAATAATAATTGCTATGTAACGTCCTATTTCAGGTTCCTCCCCGACCCTCGCGCCAGCCCGCGCTGAGGCGATAGATTTAATCATCCCTAATAATAATAATACAACACAGACACAACAAGCCCTCTCTTGTTGCTCCACCAGCGTAGCCCTAAGCCGAGGCCCATATCCCACTAGGGGATACCCTTACTTGCGTCACGCTTAAATTCACTTTTAAAATAGGTCGGATGCTCTTCTGTTCTCACCGAAAGTCCGGTCATATTTAAGGGTGCAGTACCTCTACCATGAGTTTTCCGTGCCATCTAACGTTCACATGCAATATTTGTATGGGAATTGTTGTTTATTGATACGTCTCGCATGATATTCAATTAAGCAGACAAATCGGTGAATTTTTAAAGAAAATTATTTAGTCAACAATTCTTCTTGAGCCTATTATTAGTATAATAAATAAATTCAGCCCATTATTGTTCCATTGTTGGACACGGGCCTCTTCTCAGAATGAGAAGGGCACCTCCGTCTACCACGCTGGCCTAGTGCGGGTATGCGGACTACACACACCATCGAGAACTTTATGAGGTCCTCTCAGATGTGCAGGTTTGCTCACGATGTTTTCCTTCACCTTTAACGCAAGTGACAATCAAATTGATATCCACATATAAATTCGAAAAGTCAGAGGTGCGGGCCGGATTTGTACTCAGACCCTCCTGCATGGAGGGCAAGCGTTCAACCGCTAGGCTATCACTGCTTGCGAAAGAATAAGGGCACTGATTCGTCCCGAAGTCTTGGCAGCTAATAGTTGAGGTGCGTATAGTGCCACAAACTTATCTGACCCGGTGACCAAAATTGGAACTAACGTCGCTACGGAAGATGATATTGGTAAAAGGGACGGCAGCGACGCCACGACCGGGTCAGATAAGTTTGTGGCACTGTATGGGAACTCAACGGAGCCCCATTAAATAAATTGGAAAAATAAGTAAAACCGAAACATCAAATGCTATTGCTTAACCTCGAAGGGATTACTGCCAAATATCTGAAACCTCTAGAGAGATTACAGAGCGAAATATGCCGAATATTGCCCACCTTGCCTCGCAACTCGCAACTCGATCTCGCAAACAAAGGATCGCCCAACAATAAGAGTATTATGTAAGTTGATCCTTTGAAGTGAGCAAAGCGGATCCAACTTCTGAAATTACGATACTCGGTAACTCTAGAAACATCACAAAGTACATTTGGGAAAAGATCATTGAAAATAATGGACATGACAATTTTTGTGGTAGTTCTTTTGTTTTAAAGACTTTTTTTTTTGAACTTTGCTCCTCACTAGGATTTCTCCTGTATCGAGGGTACAGTTTACAAACATATATGTCACATGCACACACCAACCAGACCCGAAACAACTATATGTAGATCATATAATACAAATACTTGTTCCGTGCGGGGATCGAACCCGCGGCACGTAGCGTAAAAGGCTAATCGCTTAGCCACTGCGCCAACCGTGTCGTCAACGTTAGAGGTTAGGTTATTTTATAGTTTTTTTTATACTACTGTGGAGGAACGAGGTATGGTGTTCCTCCATTGAAAAGGGAGGATCCTCCGACCAGACAAGGTGATATTGCCCGGTGGGCTTCGGCATACGGCAGGCGTGGCAAGCCCAATCCCTCTTTAGCTTCGCGGTTTGTCCAGCTACGTCAGTGACGTTCTATTTTGCACAGTGTGGTGTTTTGAAATTTCATTAAATATGCGGTATACTTCTTCTTCGTTCATTTCATATGTAAATTTCAGTTCCTTTTCGCCGTTGCGCGTTGGCATATTTTAATTTCACCGAGCCGTTCAATCACGAGAATTGCTAATGAGAAATTTTAACTGGCAGACATATTTCAGTGGTTTTGTTCTCATATTGAATACCCGTGCTCGTTTCAGTCGGGAATTCTTCCAATATGTTCGGAGAGAGGAATCACATAGTTCTTCATCATTTATGTACCTAGTTCTTATTCAGAGTAATCAGTATCTTTTGGTCGTGTCTCTACGTTTGTGGATATGTCAAAGGTACTAAAACGCCGAAAATCAACTGTTGTATGTGGACCACCTCATAGTCTATTTATCATCAACATTTTAACCTTTTTTAAATCCAAGACACACTACATAAAGGCAAATCGTGAAATACCAAGTTCTTTGTTCAGAAACAGAACTTGTATAGTTTTTAAACATGCTTGCTTATGTCATATTTTTTGTGTCTAAAATTGAGTTTAGCTAGCCAATTTAAATTGAATGTGTCCTGATTTTGCGATTCGGCGAATCTAAGCCTTAAGCTAGCTCAGTCATTGTCTCGTGTGCAGGCGGTAATTGGATCATTGTGTTATAACGGCACTATGTATAAGCGTGAATTTCGGTATCAAGTTGTAGAGAACTGAGAAAATTCTGACAATTGGTGGTCATATATAAAGTAAGATAAAGATAAAGTATGTATACATAACCTAACCGTCAAAAACCCCGACTCCAACTAGAAAAAGAGCTGTAACTTTTGAACGGCTGAATAGATTTTCATGAAACATAGCTAAGAAGATACCCTAATAAACTAGCTTTCGATTAAAAAAACTATATTGAAATCGATTCATCCGTTTTGGAGCTACGATGCTATAGACAGACACACAGATACCTACACAATAAACTTATGACCCCCTCTTTTTTGTCGGGGGTTAAAAATAGATAGAATTGACATAAATTAAATTTAAGTTAAAACATAATCTTAATTCATATAAAATTAATATCAGTCATAGATAATAATAACATTCTGCTGATATCTTGACGATGGATATTTGAATTTATAATATAAGAACCGGACTAGCCATTTCCAAGAATTTTCTGTTAAGATTGGTACTTATGATACCTAAATAAATTACATTTTGGTCAGAAATTATTCAGATTCGATTCGATTCGAAAGCAGATTATGAAATGTCTTAAAACGAAAAGTTTATAATCAGATAAGTTCATGGAATATTATTAAGATTTTATCTGAATTCACAAATATTGGAAAAACTAAGGTAAATACCGAACGATTCTGTTGAATATAGATAACTTTTATTTATTTTCTTTGTAACATTTTCCTGTTTGTTTACTTTAGATGGATGAAAAAACTTTGTAAATACGAAGTTTTCAAGTTACGGTTGTATTTTGTTAGGCTTAATACAGACGACCGGTTTTGAATGGATCACAAAAATGTCGGAGTCTGTCTTTCCACTGAGTTGACTGATAAAACAAAGAAAGAAAGAAAGAAATAAGGTATGTTGGTCAACATTATACATGGTTAAATCACACCATATACAATACAGAAACATAAAAACCTGGAGTGACATAGCAGTACCTCTACCATGAGTTTTCCGTGCCGTCTAACCTTCACGTTCACATGAAATATTTGTATACTGACTTTAGTTCACTATTTATACTGCTAGAGGCGCTGAAAAAATTCCCATACAAATATTGCATGTGAACGTGAACGTTAGACGGCACGGAAAACTCATGGTAGAGGTACAGTTCCACATTGCAGCAGGTTTACTTCGGCACATTTTACCTATGCTATGACCCTTCATCTTTTGTCTGTGGCTATGCCATTAAATTAGGCTCGATGTGGTTTCACGTGACCAAAAGGCTTCAGCTCAGCATATGCTGTAGTAACACTACAGCGCTGGTTTTCAGCTGAAACCTAAGGTGGCTGAAAAATAATACCATGTCTTATTTGGACCGATTATTGTTGGTCATCTTCGATGGGCCGATATCGTGTCATGGCGTGAATGAATAATACCAACAATGAAAAATAAATAAGTAACAAGAATACTTAACTGAAGTTACTTTCGTCTTGATTTGGGTGTTTATTTCTAGATCGGCTATTATTTTCGTTACAACTTCGGTTCTTCTTTTGTCAGAGAATAAATAAAAGTAAAACAGTGAGAAACATTGAGCTATTATGTATTGTATACTCGAGGCTCGAAATACCAATTTTTTATGAAATTATTGACTCTGTATTTGTAAATCCCCATGTTTTGGTATGATTGAGTTACAATACAAACTTTAGTAATAATAAATTTAAGTGGGATTCACTATTGTATTCCACATTACGCCGTATCTCTACCGTAAAGGTGTGGGTAGTTTCAGGAGTTAGTTTCAAAGTTCTGTTAGGCGAGATTAGTAGTAGAATTGTCCTCACAAAGCCTTTGTGGAGTGAACCCTGGTATTTTTACTTAACAACAGTGACGTAATAAGTTTAATAAAATAACTTAGTAGGGGCTTTCGCTTTGTCAGCGTAATTTATTAGTTTAGTCCTTTAAAGTAGAAGTTTGCAAAATATATGTCAGACTTTCTCTTCTTCGCAATTTTAATGTTATAATGCAATAAAAGGTTCTTTTTACTTGTCATCATGAAATAAAACACCATTTAGGGCTCTAGTAGGCGGCCGACTGATCAACGATACAACTATATAGTTGAAAAAAAAGAGCCTCGATCAACATCTTATGAGGCTCTCATAAGGGGGTTGGATCAAGGGCTTGATACCGAAGGCGGTACTCCTCGACACGGCACGCATTGTGAGGAGGTTCCTCTCTCTGGAGCCCTAGCCACCGCTAGCTTGGACCCTGTTCTCGATGCCAGTGGTTCCTATTTTTTGTTTTTAAATGTGTATTTTATTAACACATCAAAACCACAGTTATAAATACAGCAGAAACAAAAAAGGAGAACTTAGGTTATGTTATAATTTAATTCGTTACACAATAAACTTAATTTAGATCTATCCATAACTTAATATTCTAGCACAATTATACTTATATATTAAGCAGATATATATATGACGTATAGCTATATCCTATATGATATTTCATCCCATCTAAATTTAGCTCGTAATACCTCTGCTCGAACAAATAACAATCTGAGAGAAAACGATCCCTCTGCGGCTTATTGAGTTCCCAACTATTTGATAAGAAGATTACGTTTATTTTGGTTAGAATCGGAATGCTCTTAGATGTTTGCTGCTAATAACGTAACCAGTTAATAGTTTAATAGGAATTAGTTTTGTTTGGTTTGTTAAATCACTGCTAAATTGCCCGAGTGATATGTAGACAGCCTAATTATTAATATAGTTTGTTTGTCAAACAAACCTAAATTACCCGGGCATGCGGACAGCGAGTAAAGGGCAACTCGCTGTCCGACCATGGACCATGCCCGGGTCGACGGCGCGTTGTGTTCCACGCGCGCCTCAAAGAACGTCAGCAAGATGACGGGGCCCCCCCTGTAGAGGGCCGAAGCCTGCCGGGGTCGCGGGACTTATCTCATTATCGTGACCCCGGAACGTAAAGGGCTATTGAAGGAACACCGTGGATTTTAGTCAGTACAAGTCTGACAGTCCCTCCCGCCCTGCCCGGGGTGGGAGGACTCATTTGATGACTTTACCAAGCTAAAAAAAAAAAAATTAAAAAAAAAAAAACCTAAATTACCCGAGTGATATAATATATGTAGACAGTCTTAGATTCTTAGTATTGTTTGTTTGTCAAATCACTGCTAACTTGATGTAATGTTATACAAATTCGCTCGTTCTTTGTAAAATCAAGTAATTAAATAACAAAATGTAGAGTGTGGCGCTCAATGGTTAGTTCGTGAAAGGGCTCGGAGAGAGCGGCTCGATGTTCTGTTACAAGTAAATACTCTAGTGTGTGCTCACCTTAAGAAAAACCATCTTCCATTATAGTATACGTCTTATTGTTTTGGCAACATTTGTACTCGGAGTATTATAACATATTATTACATACGCAGAATTAAAAAATTGTAGACGCTTGTTATTTTTTATCTTTTTCTGTATACTTAGGGCATAATAATAAAATATAAACATTTATGTTTATGGTCGACGTTAACGCAATAACGGTTTATTTTGTTCTTTTTTGTGGTATTAACACTAATTGGCTCGAAAACTGTAGAGGTGTTTTGAAATTTATTTATTTTTTGCTACAGTCTGACATAACGAACATTTTTGTAACCTTGGCGCCCATCCCCTAGTAGCATGATAGGCTTCGGGTTTTTTCTTCAATTTGGGGAACCTTGAAAAGACTGTTGTCTTCCACGGGGGAAAGCCGAGTTGTGTGGGATTCTTTTCCAATAAACCCCCTAGGTGTCATCTTCAGCAAATGCCAAATCATTCTTATCCTATTGTTATTTTTCATTCACATTAAATTACATTATTCTCGCAGCTCTTACCACAACATTGTACTAATCAAGCAAGTAATATATTATTTTAAAGAGTTTCCATTGAGTTTCTTGCCGGTAATTCTCCATAGGACCTACTATTTGGAACCGCGTACCTAAAGTCTCGATATTTCATAATTGCCTGTATCTTGTTTAAATAAAATAAAGACCTATTCTATTCTAAACGTTGTTCAGGGTCATAATACACAGTTAGTGCAATTTTTTCAATTACTCGGTATATTCTAGAGGTAAAACAAAAATACTGACTAAACTATTTTCTCATTACTCACCCAAGTAATTTCGGCAATTTCTACAATATTGTTGAGGCACCTAAGCTTATACTTTCCTAAGCTAAATCGCCCCAAATTTGTTGTCTTTTTGTCCGCCCTAGGGTATTATGTTAGGTCTCTTTTGTTGACTTTTACGAAGGTTCGGATGGACGTTTATTGACGTGTGATAGCTTAGACGACGTAGAAATAGGTATTGTACAGAGTACAGCTTAGAGGATGGGGTCGTCTGCCAATTTAAACCACAGTATTCGATCGATATAGAATTGATCGACGCGTAGCAAGCTGCTACGACGGCGTAGCACATAGCTACGAAATACTCATAGTAACTTGTAGTAGCTTTTTCATTATGTTTATTTTTTAATTATGAGTTATTGGAATTGTTTTATTATAAATTATTATTATTAAAATCTATGTTATGTTTTGAACGCAATATTATATTATATTATATTATGTAGCATGTGACCTGTTACGTATCTATAATCTATAATTATGAATAAAGTGTGCTTATCTATTCAATTCGGCAATATGTAAAATCCATGAGGTACGGAGGGGTATACATAAAGAACGGTGACCCATCCAAGAAGTGGCCGCGGTAAGTGTTGCTTAACCTCGCAGCTCGACCGATTTAGCTACCAGCCCCTAAACTGCTGAAATAAAGGTCTTATATATATTAACATTCATTTTGACAACGTAAATACGATCTATAGTTCAAAATGTTTGCATACAGTCTCGTGACTTCTCGTAATATGGTGAAACTGCTGCTTTGTATCTGATACATGCAATTCACAACTCTATACGTAAATGATAAGGTTACATTTTGCATAGCTTTCTTTTCTAGTTCCTTTATGGAAAATTCATGATATATCCGTAGCTGAAACAGAGTTTGTAGTATTAAATATCAGAGATTGATACTCTGTGGAACATTTAAAAGGAAATTGTAAATCCACCTAGGTATTAATGTTAAGGTTTGATTGTTTGTCTGTAGAGGGTTATCTATCTATCTATCTATATAATATATCTAGAACTACTGAACCGATTAAAATAATTCTTTCACTAATAGAAAGTTACACTATCACTGAGTGATAAAGGCTATATTTTATTGTAATAATAATAAAACGATAATTGAAAGAAGAAAGAAAGAAAAGAAAAAGAGTTTATTAGCACAATAAAAAATAAATAAGCAGTACCTTTGTACTTTGTTCTCCTATTTTTAATGTTTGCTGTGTCTTTTCTTGTGTGTACATAAATGATTAAATAAATAAAATAAATAAATAAATAAAACAAATAACAAAGAAAACATAAAATGAGTTATTGTGCCAAAAGGCCGCAACTCAGCATAATGTCAGGAGGCAGTGATACTGGCCACCTGACGCTGGTTTTCAGCTGCAACCCACGAGTGCCATACGCTCGTAATATCATTAAGAATAATTGAATTGTGTTTCTCCATAACTATGAATATTCGATGTAATGAAACTGGTTCTCAGGTAAACTGCATATTGTATCAGCTCTTATAACATCCAGTGCTGAATATGAGACCCTAAATGGACAATTACAATCTTCTATATTCATCTAAATATAAGCGCATGTGGTTATAAACACAACTTGAAAGAGTTATTTCATTTCATACGATACATACAAATACCCCAATATATGTATATAAATATTCCTCCTCAATTTTGCGTCTCTCATTTCAACCAGTCAGTTGTCAGTGTCTGTTCACGTCATTCTCCCCTCTATAATAATATATAAGGGGAGAGTGGGGAATAAATCATGGTTCAAAGTCGCAATAAGGGCCATAACACACTCGATACTTTTAGCATCAGCGACTAGCGATTTAGGCGCTTTTTGAAAGCTCGATACAACGACTAAACGTTATACTCCCCACACATTCAGCAAACATATCATCTACGCCTCCGGAGGGGGGGGGGATCAAAACGCAACCCGTAAAATATGGGCCGGTCGTGGGCTTACATCAGACATCTTTTGACCGGGCGGTAGGATAGCAAAACTTGGTATTTCTGTGGGTGATTCTGTAGGGATACCCTAAGTGTTTCACGCCACCCACGGTCTGTACCCTACCAGATGGAACCCCCAGTTCCTTGGGCAGCCCGATATATACATTCAGATGCAAGTCGCAGCGATTTATTAAGGCTTTGGCATGCTACCACCCCGCCCGCTCTTCCCCTCGCTTCACCTCTCCACCAGATGCAGCGAGCCGCCAAAACGCGATGCAGCATCGATGCAACCGCAAAATCGCTAGTCGCCGAAGCTAAAAGTATCGAGTGTGCTATGACCCTAATTAATACTGATGGACTGAGCTCAGAGCTTGTTCACATGAAGCGTTTTACGGGCGAATTAACCCGCGTTTGGAATATACGATTTTTTCTAGCTTTGAGGTGATTTGGAGGCTGCTTTTAGCTTGGGAATTGTAAAAAAACTTTCGTCGTATACGGTTGGCGCAGTAGCTAAGCGATTAGCTTTCTATGCTATGTATCGAGAGTTCAACTCGCAAATAGATAAAATATTTGTGTTTTTAAGATTTACCTCTATACAGTTATTGGCGCTGTACTCATTATGGAAAACTTATAATACGGGATCAAACTGAAAACACGAAGAAAATCTGCTGTTTCATACAAATAATTCAATATTACTCGACTAAATACTCTTTCCAACTAACCGTGTGTAAACTGAAATAGGACACGGGAAACCTTAGTGTTGAAGTTGTTTAAAAACAATAACCTAACCGTCAAAAACCCCCGGCTCCAAGTAGAAAAAGAGCTGTAACTTTTGAACGGCTGAACAGATTTTCATGACACATAGCTAAGATGAAACCCGATTATACTAGCTTTTGATTAAAAAAATCTGCATTGAAATCGGTCCATCTGTTTTGGAGCTACGGTGCCACAGACAGATGCACAGATATATACTACAAACTTAAAACACCCCTATTTTTTGTTGGGGGTAAATAAATAATAATTAATAGTCTTTTAAATTCGACCACAAAAATCATACATTTCACAACTTAGTAAATTCAAAACTTACTGACCTCAAACCACGAAGCTCCCAATACATCGAATCGCCTGAAACAATAAAAGAAAAACGGCAAACTTTCACCCAGACAGGGTGTCGCCATGACAAATAAAAGGGGAGAATATTGCCAGCGGTTCTGTTGGTTACATTTTAACTTCGGCGTCGTTGTTTTGTTTGTTTGGTTTCGCTGTGACACTGATTTTGGGAGGCGTTTGAGCGGCAATGATTCGGCCGATACCAATTTCTAGCGGGAATATTTTTTGGGCGATACCAATTTACCAGGATTTTTTTTTGGGCGTATTATTAGTAATAATTAATACGAGCGACCCGTCCTGACTTCGTACCTGTCGAACGTTACGGTTCTGTTATAATTTCCTCCCATCATTGACCTCACGGCAATAACGTGCGCATTCCCCTTCCCATGTGCGAAAATTCGCGAATTAAATCGTGTCGAAAACATCCGGGCGTCAACGATACGCGTGAAAACGGCACAATAGATCTTTGCAGGTCGCAGTGAGTCGGGAGCTTCTGCGTACCCTACACAGAGTACTTTATTAAATCCTACCTCTTTCGCCTAATACCAATATGTAGATAATAATTTTTTTTATCCCCGACAAAAAAAGGGTTGTTATAAGTTTGTAGTGTGTATCTGTGGATCTGTGTAACAGTCAGTGGCTCCAAAACGGATGGACCGATTTCAATACAGTTTTTTTTATTGAAAGCTAGTTTTATCTGGTATCATATTCTTAGCTATGTTTCATGAAAATCTGTTCAGCTGTTCAAAAGTTACAGCTCTATTTCTAGTTGGAGTCGGGGGTTTTTGACGGATAGGTTATTTACTATTAAATTGACGGCATGGTGGCGTAGTGTCTTTTCTGCGCATGTCTCGCGTGTATGACCCCGCACGGAACGAATATTTGTATAGCCTACAGCGGGTGGAGCACGAAAGTTTTGACGTATGGTAACGTAAACGTAAGCAAATTTTGATTATAAAATACGATGAATCTATCGCATTTTTATTAAATTTTTTGGAACATACACACTTTTTTTATAAAAATGATAAAAAAGTCTTGTTACCCACAACATTGTTAAATAATTGTGCATCTACTACCAACAAATTTATTTGGGTACTACATTTCTTAAGTCAACATAATATTTAGTAATAAGAATAACTTGTATTTCTCATAAAAAGTGAATTGTATTCTTTTGAGGAATAAATGTCTTAAACCCTTTTATGTATTTTCAAGAAATATCGTGGATTAAACGTGTATTTTTTATTCAAAATTTGCTTACGTTTACGGTACTATACGTTAAAACATTCGTGCTCGGCCACAGATAGTTGTTTCGGTCCTGGGTGATGTTCCAGGTCTGTATCTGTGTGTACGTAAGATGTATATTTGTAAACGTAATTATGATACAGGAGAAACCCAGTGAGGCAACGATTTAAAAAAAAGGAAAAGATATTATGTCTTTTTATATTTTCAGATTTAAAGTATAAACTATAGTATGCATGGCAATTTGACAATACTATACAATAGTACTTTCAAACTAAGTCATACTATTAGAGTTCAAAACGGGGTATTTGAACTCTAATACTAATGTTAGTGACCATGACAGTTTAAAAACTTATAAGTCATACTATCTAAGAAATAACATAGATTTTGAAACCACCATATTCTTGAATCGCGTGTTCAATTATGCAGTTCAGAATCGATTGAATGGGATCGTGCGGAAATGTAACTCGGTTATGATTCGATTATCGATTCAATTGCAATAAATTGTACAAGTTTAAATTGCCTTCGGGGTAAGCAGTGACGGGTGGGCATAGTGTCAATGAACTTTTATGAAATTACTAGCGACCCGTCCCAGGCTTCTCATGGTTGCAATTTCTCTACTATCCTTACATTAAATATGAAAGTATTATACATAAATAAACCTTCCATAAGAAATGCTCAAAATGATGGTGAAAACCGCATCAAAATCCCTGACGTGCTTTAGAAGGAGTTAGCGGATATAGAAAGAAAGAAAAACATTTATTTGCCACAAACACAAGACGCACCAGAATGATACACAGATGATTATACAGTCAGACAGACGCGGAAAGCGACTTAATTTTTAGAATATGTAGAGATAGCTTCATATTGACTTAACCTCAAAATACAAAAATGTTAATATCTTAATATGTGGCCTTCTTAATCAAATTATCTGGGTGATTATGTTTAAGTAATTTGAATTTGATTTTTTTTGTGAAGGATTTTGAGCAAAATAAAGAAGCAATTTAGCAATTAGTAGTTTTAATATTTATGAAAACGTTTTACATGCGTGAGTATAGCGAACGACATTTAAGCAGTGTTACCGTGTGTAGAAAAACAACCTACGAACCTAACCTAAAGATTGCGTTCCATTTCTAACACCCGCCCCAGAACGCAATCCCATCTCTGATGTACAATACACATGTTTGTCTACTGTAGTCCCTTTAGTTAAGATATCAGAAATATTTTCACTACCCTTTACATAGCAAAATTTTAATCTTAAACAATTAACATGTTCTCTTAAAAAATGATGTCGAATATCAATATGCTTGGATCTAGGTAAGTAACAATCATTGGCACTAAGCTTAATGGCACTTTGGTTATCACAGTAGATGACTAGAGTGTTGTCGCGCTCCGGTCCCTTAAGCTCTTCCTGCAGCTGCTGAAGCCACAGTGCCTCCTGTGCCGCTGCCGACATGGCCATATATTCGGCCTCGGCTGTAGACAGGGCCACAGTTTGCTGTTTGCGCGAGCACCACGCTACTGCGCCACCCTGCAACATAAAAATAAATCCCGTGCACGATTTTCGATCACGAATATCGCTTGCCCAATCTGCATCACAGTAGCCTGTGATTTTTCCAGGACCATTCTTGGTATAGGTCAATCTATAATGTTTAGTGCCTTGCAGGTACCTTAGCACCCTTGTCACAGCATTCCAATGTTCAGATTTTGGATCTTTGTTATATTCTACTCAAGGCATTTACAATAAATGAAATATCTGGCCTGGTCCCTTGTGCCAGATATAATAAGCATCCAATAGCCTGCTGATATGGGCAGACAAATGATTCTTCTTCAGTGTTTTCATTAAATTTAAGACCAACTTCTACAGGAGTCTTTACAGGATTGCATTCTGATAAATTAAACCTAGCCAGTATTTCTCTGATGTACTTCTCCTGATCCAGCATGACTACATTTTTACTTCTGGTTAAATTTAATCCAACACATTGGCTCGCCTCTCCGAGATCCTTTATATTCAGTCTTTGTTTTAGTTTTTCTTTCAATGCATTTTTAAACGCCGGTTGAGAACTGAATATTATGATGTCATCAACCCATACTGCAATATAGATTCCATTTTTCCTATCATAATAAATACATGGGTCTGTTTTTGATTGCTCTATGTTCATTTCCTTTAGAACATTACTCAGCTTGATGTTCCACAATCTACTAGCCTGTTTTAGACCATATATAGACTTATATAAACGACATACTTTTGCTCCTTCTGCATACATTTCAGGCTGTGTCATATATATTTCTGTGTCTATATTCCCTTGTAAAAAAGCTGATATAGCATCCATCTGGTCAATCTGAAGGTTATATTGAGCTGCTAAGGCAAACAAGTAACGAATGGATGTATACCTGACCACTGGAGAGTAGACTTCCTGGTAATCAATGCCTATCTTCTGTGCATAGCCCTTTATAACAAGTCTTGCCTTGTAACGAATAATATTTCCTTGTTGATCAGTTTTTGTTTTGAATACCCATTTATTAGGCAATGCCTTTTTATCAGATGGAAGATCAACTAGCTGCCACGTTTGATTACTCAACAAAGAATTGTATTCTTCTTCCATCGCCTTCTTCCATTCTTTAGCTTGTGGAGACAAAATGGCTTCTTCTACGGTCTGTGGGTCTGATGCATTGGTATATAAACATAATAAACCCTTTTTATCCTTGCAATCTCGATTGCGTGGCCTCAGCGTGATATTACTTCGATACTGTCCTGATACATCTTTAGGAGGATGATAAGTATCGTCACGGTCATCTGTATCACTACCTGTATCATATTCACTGGAGTTTTCATTGACAGCTCCTTCCAAGTTAGATTTGCTTACACACTTACTACTTGACTGAGGACTAATGACGGACTTCTCTGACTGAATTTCTTCAGGTTGCTCTGCACAGGTAGGACCTTCTGATTGCCTTGACTCAGCTAATGACCCCTCATTCTCGGTGGAGTTAACTGTAATAATGTTTTTATTATGCTGATCAATATTTTCAAAGAAAACAACATCCCTACTCTTTGTTACTTGATGTGTCTTCAGATCCATAATACGATATCCCTTCGTATTCTCACAGTAGCCTACAAACATCATTTTAGTAGACTTTTTGTCCCATTTCTGACGTCTCTCCTTAGGAACGTGGACCATAACCTCTGAACCAAATATCCTCATATGAGACAACTTTGGTCTCTTCCCTGTCCACATTTCATATGGTGTGGTCCCTTCTAAAGCTTTACTAGGTGCCCTATTCACTATATATGCAGCAGTGGCTATGGCCTCGGCCCATATAGGTTTCTCTAAATTAGCATAAAATATAATGCACTTTGCTTTTTCTACTAGAGTTCTGTTCATCCTCTCTGCGAGGCCATTTTGCTGAGGGGTGTAAGGGGTGGAGGTCTGATGCACAATACCACAATTAGTTAAGAACCTCTCAAAGTTGTTGTTACAATATTCTTTGCCATTGTCAGTTCGGATGACTTTAATTTTGTAATCAAGTTGATTCTCTACTTTCCTTTTAAAGTCCTTAAAAATGTCTAAGATATTGAGCTTATCCTTTATAAAATACACATGTACCATCCTTGAGTAATCGTCTATAAAAGAAATAAAATACTTCATACCTCCATATGAAATACTTTCCATCGGCCCACAGAGGTCAGAGTGTATTAGTTCTAATGGCCTTGTTGCTCTGGAGCCAACATGTTTAAAGGGCAGTCTTGCTTGTTTACCCTCCAGACAACTGGAACAATGCATCTGTTTCTGAACATTCTGGGCCAGAGTCACCCCTTCAGCACAATTGGGCAACTTGTTTAAATCTGAAAAATTCAAATGTGCCATCCGTAGATGCCACAGGTTAATATCACTAGGATCTACTTTATTAGAAGCCAAGTGGGCAGTTTCACCATCTGTGTAGGTATTCAGTACATACAGGTTGTTCACCAATGTAGCAGAGCATACAAGCTTTCCATTGGCATTGTTAATGTTACACCCTTTCTCATTAAATGTTACTTTATATCCACCTTTTGTGATGGTACTTACTGACAGTAGATTTGCTGCTAAACCAGGCACATATAGTACATTTCTTACTTGAATTTTGTTGTCCTTTGAAATATTTATACTGATATCTCCGACACCCTGTACAGACAATGGCTCTCTGTTTGCCACTGTGATTGTTTTTACTGATGGTTCACCAACATTGAGCATCCAATGCTTATTACTACACATGTGCATGGAGGCACCCGAGTCAATGAACCATTTTTCATTATTTTCTCCGAGGGTAGCTGAAAAAGCTGCAACAAAACCTGAATTTTCTTGTTTAGTACGTTCCTTGTTAGATGTTTTCTTCTGATCTGTTTTTGCCTGATTCTGACAAAACCTCGCAAAATGTCCATAACTGTTACAATTATAACATCGGGGACCTTTTGTCTTGACAGGTGGCTTTGACCGTTGTTGTTCATTCTTAGTTTTCCTTGACGTAGAATAGAATGCAGTACTGGAATCTGATGTTCTCACTTCTTGCAGTAACTTGGTCTTAATAAGGTCTGCACTTATCTTCATACCTGAATTCTCCAGTCCCATCATCATAGGTTTGTATTCGTCTGGTAAGCCGGCCAACATTAAGGTCCCTAGCCACTCATCATTTACCTCGAAGCCTATATTTCGAAGCTTATGAGCGGCATTCATGATTCTACTGACGTAGTCTTCTATACCGGTGCTTGATTCAAGCGATGTATTTATCAGTTCTTTTAGCAGACCAACTTTTCTAGTCAACCCGTTATCATCAAATGCCTTATGCAAGCTGTTCCAAACATCCTTGGCAGTTTTACAGTCTTGAACATGTACGTAGTTTTGTGTGCTAATCAACAGAATTAATTTTGATTTAGCCTTCACATCTCTAGCTGGGTCAACTGGTTTTCCGTCACGGGGTTCTACACAGTCCCACAAATCCTCGTGCTCCAGATATGTTTTTACACAGAATTTCCAAGTAGTGAAATTGTCTCGACCGCTTAATTTCTCGAGTTTGAACATATTTGAGCTCGACATGATTATTCTTTTCCTCACACGTCTGTGCTTTTCCTGTGCAACCACGTTGCAAATATAACCTCAATATATTTCTTTCGGAAATAAAACTCTGCAATCACTTTCTCGAATAACTGTTTCTTTATGTCCAGAACCACGCTCTGCTACCATGAAGGATTTTGAGCAAAATAAAGAAGCTATTTAGCAATTAGTAGTTTTAATATTTATGAAAACGTTTTACATGCGTGAGTATAGCGAACGACATTTAAGCAGTGTTACCGTGTGTAGAAAAACAACCTACGAACCTAACCTAAAGATTGCGTTCCATTTCTAACAGTAATCCCTATAGTTTAATATTTTTTTCATTATAATAGGTAGATTTTCGCTGTCACAACCTGTATATACCTACACCGCGCCGAGTTGCGGCAAATGCATGTCGTACACATTTCGTACATACAAATATATATATGTATGTATGTATACATACAATCACAGACTATAAATTAGACTACTTAATTGGGGAACGCTGCAACCCTCCAAATTAGTAATATAACGTATGTATGTATATTATATAATTATTATTTTGCTTTTCCTGTTACGTCGAGCGGGACAAGGAACAAACATATAAGCCGCAAATTCGGAACGAAGCGTTCGGTGGGCGTTCAAGCGATGTATTGAGCGAGCATTATTATAGCAGTAAACGCTCTAGTCTTTTATCGAATACTTTTACCGAATAAATAAATGTCTGTATTTATTCATGTGCTACCATGATGTATACTTAGGTATACAGGGTGGCGCAAAATTTTGGGGCATTAAGGGTGGCTATCCTTTCTGTGAGAGTTTGTGAAGATAATGATTAAATACCATTGAATTTTACGAAAGCAGAACTAATATTCAAATGCTGCTAGGAAAAAAAGCATAGCACTTAAACAAAACCCTAAAAAAGAAACACTTGACACCAGAAAAGTAGGTCTTACTTGACATTTATATAGCGAAGCCTGTTGTAGAAATAAAGCAACGAATCGCACCCAAGGCGAAAGTAGCAGTTGTAAAAACTGAGATGAAATCCGGCGCCATTTTTAGGGTACCGCTCCTCATTTTAAGGTACCTATACTAATATTATTATTGGTTTGCTCATTGCTCGAGGGATGTGAAAATCACTCATTTCAAAGCGCAAAGCCAATGCCAACAAAAATTACCAATCAAAAATTACCAGGAAAAAAATTTGCAAGTTAGCTCAAAGTTTAGTCTCTCACGTGCGTATTGAAGTTTATATCCAGAGTCGATGTTCATTACCATTTTAGATACGCGGTAGACCCGCTGTTTTACACCATGAATCGATTTGCTGATGCATGCGGCCCATAGTCATTTCAGCTTCGCCACGTGTTGCTGTACATCTGAATCTTTGTTTTCCGAAGCCATTTGTATTTGTGAAGGAGCATTATTTGCTAGTAAAGATACATACTCAAACTTGTCCTTGGTACGGAACCATTGTGCAAATTTCAACCCAATTACTCGGTTTATTTTCTTGTTGTCGAAATATAATCTTGTTTTTCACGAGATTCAGATTAAGTAACATTGAATAAGATATATATCTTATTTACGCGTTTCCATGGTAACGATCTACAGCTGTAAAGGCTTAGAATATATTTACGTATTTGTGAATGCAGCTGAATAATAGGAAGACGGAAGGAAAGAAAGAAAGAGTGCGATTAAAGGATTTGCGTGTTTCATTTCCTTGTAAAAGGTTGGGTTTGAATGTTCTGGAAATTATTTATATGTATTTTAGATTATTATGCCCCTGGTTTTCAGATAAAAAATGTTCAATGTCTAAACGTTTTGCTTTATTAAAATACAGGGTGTAAGTGACATCGTAACGAAAACTCATACCATGGGTTCAGTACATGATACTGCTTTCAGTATCATGTACTGAACCCATGGAAATTTTTGAAAAGAAAGTCAGTAAAGACTGAGCGAAAGAATTATGCGTCGGTCTTTTCAAAAATTTTACGATTTTGTTCGCAGTTTTTATACCTGCTATCGTAAAATTTTTGAAAAGACCGACGCAAAATTCTTTCGCTCAGTCTTTCAGTATCATGTACTGAACCCATGGTATGAGTATTCGTTACGATGTCACTTACACCCTGTATATTGTCAAACTTTGCATATTGAACGTTTGTTGATAGCGTTTAAACTAGGCAATTTTATGCAATTTCGGGCGGTCGCACATCAAGGAAATAACTAATCAAGAAAAACTAAACGTAGGCACATGCTAGTGGTCAATATCTATATCATATAGAAAAATCAATGCGCTGATAAAGAAATCCAGAGTGAAAATCGGGGAATACGTTTGTATGGACAAAACGCCGCCCGCGTTTTTTCATTTTTTTTTCATTAAGCAAAGTAACACTCAAGTAATTCTCGAAATGGTTATTTGAAAGTGAAAACCAGATTAAAATATACATTCTACTCTAAAAATAAAATTCAATTGCATTAACCTAACCAACATTGCACGTATAGTTTTTTCACGTAATTTATTTTTTACGGCGTTTCTTAACTATGGACGGGTAAGGTAATTCTATACGCTTCCATCAACGTAATGACTACTCAATGTAATGAAACTTGTGAAGACACTGTTGTTTCTGCGTCCCTGGTAGCATGTGAAGGGATGGAGTATTTGATGAGGATTCATTGAGTGTTATTTTAAGTTCGTAGAGATTACGAATAGAAAGAAAGAAAATCAATTTATTTTTTGCACACAGGACACCGAGCATGCACATATATTATTATTATTCCCTTTATTTAATTTTGAACATAATTTTATATATTTTTAAATAATTTTACAATTGAATAAAAAAGAAAATATAAAAACATTTAAAAATACAAAAGAGTAGTAGGCCACCGGCATCGGGAACAGGGTCCAAGCTACCAGCGGCTAGGGCTGCAGAGAAAGGAACCTCCTCATAATGCGTGCCGTGTCAAGGAGTACCGCATAATAATAATAATAATAACCGCTTATTATTATTATGAGCCCGTAATGTCCCACTGCAGGGCAAAGGCCTCCCTTCCCTCTTTCCATTTCTCACGGTCAGTTGCGATCTGGGGCCAATCCTTTATGAAAATGTCCAGCTCATCCCGCCATCTCCTTTTGGGCCTGCCGCGCTGTCGTTTCCTGCCGTTCGGGACCCACTCTGTGGTTACCTTAGCCATGCACATATAACAAACATTAAAAAAAACAGAAAATTACTTATAATAAAACAATGAAAAACAAAGCATGGAAGTGTGTGTCCCTCATGTGCAAGAAAATGGGCATCGATCAGCTTGTTGTCAATGGAATGGGAAAGTATTACCTGATAATAGCTTAGTTAAAAGTATACACAACTAAGGGCTCAATTATGGAGAGGCGAAAAGTAGCGCGGAGCGCAAAGCGGCGCGCAACGCGGAAAAAGGGGCGTGTCTCCGTTCATGAAGAGCGAGCGAGAGAGCGACTCGCCGCTTTGCGCGCCGCGCGACTTTCCGCCTCTCCATAATTGAGCCCTAAGAACTAACATCGATGTACCTTGTGTGTTGACGACACGGTTGGCGCGGTTGGCACGGTTCCGCACGGAACAAAAATATTAGTATGATCTACAGATAGTAGTTTCGGGTCTGGTTGTATGTGCATGTGATATGTATATTTGTAAACTGTACCCTCGATACAGGAGAAATACTAGTGAGGGGCAAAGTTTAAAAAAAAAAAATCTGTTAGAACAACCAATGGCAGTCGCTCGTTTAAATAATTGTACAACTTATTGCATCGGCGTAAAATGAAGAATGAGTTCCGCTTTAGACCTACTTACCTCTGCGAAGGTTAAAATAAGTGGAAAATACTGATATAGGCTACATCCGAGTGATCAAACCCTAAAATAATTGAGAAAGAACAAGTATGTAAGGATGAATTGCCAAAATGCTGCTGATTTTTGGTGACTTCACTTTATTTTTAACGCCGTAAGTGAACCCGCGACAGATCATTAGTTCAGCCCGCGGTCACGGATTGTTAGGCTGAATACCGTCAGCATAAAAGATTGTTGTTTTATCCCTGGCTGCAAAAATATGGGTATTTTTCCTTTTTTGCGGATAAAAGGGTTATGGATTTCGTATTTTATATCTACATTATCTACATCTACACTAATATAATAAAGAGAAAAGATTTGATTTTTTGTATGTTCGTTTGTTTGTTTGTAATGGATAAACACAAAAACTAAACGACCGATTTAAAAAAAATCTGTTGCCAGAAGACTGCTATAATATCATTAAGTTACATAGACTTCTAATTTATAAAGATATCACGCGGGCGAAGACCCCGGCGAAAGTTAGATAAAGTATATCTACTATGTATATAAATAGTCTATGTATATTAATTGAAAGTTAATCATCTCATGAAAATCTGTTCAGCCGTTCAAAAGTTACAGCTCTTTTTCTAGTTAAGGTCGGGGGTTTTTGACGGTTAAGTTATTATTAATACATAAATCATTTATAGACGTTTATGAATAATTATTGTTTAAGTGACCACGTTCTTATGCGTTAATGTTTTATGGAAAAGCAGGGAAAAATCCCCGTGGTCAATCTTTTAAACTCAATCAATGGCATCTTTCAAAAATGCGACGAAATCTCGTCCAACTGACAGCCGTTCCATTTTGGAGATTAGATAAAAACAGTTGAATATCATGTACGTCTCACGTCTAGTTCACTCTTGAGTCTCGATATCACTATGGCATGAGTGATTCCCATTTTGTCGACTTACAGAAGAAGGATTTTACTAACGTGTGTTTTTTTTACTTGTTTCAGGTAAGTTCGATATTAACTTTTCGGGAGCCTCTATGCGCTGCTGACCCGAGGTTAAAGCACCCAAAGTCACAAGGTACCAGAACCTCTTATGGTGGTTACGCGTAAATTTGTTGATTCTAGGTGAGTTCCAAAATGTAAGTCTTATGGAGAAAAGACCGACAAGAACCAATCAAGAAATGACCAGCTTGATTATCGTAAAAAGTAAAATATACTGCATTGTATTGTATTGTCGACAGCAGCTGATGCGCAGAGGCAGACAGAGCTGTCGTCAAACTTAAAAAATAATCTTATGAAGTATGGCACACCTTATAGTACCGCTTATAGTCCAGAGACTGATAGCAGATAAAAAAGAAAAAAAAAGTATGGCACACCTACCTCCGTAATAAGGACGTTGGTCACGTTCTTTTTCAATAGAAAAAAAAGTGACAGATGCGTTTAGTTTACTTTACTACTAACAAAATCGACACTTTTAAGCTAATTCACGTAACTAAAGAAGTACAGTTTCCGTGCAGTTGCAGTAAACTTTTCATCAAAACAACACATTTGGTATTCTCTTAGCTTCAGTTAGATACACTCGCGTCAAGTTCGAGCGTTACTGACATCATAAAATTACGTGAATTAACCCTCTTGTCTACTAAATCAAAATCTAATCTAAAGTCTAATCTATTGTGTAATAAGTCTGCGGATCCAGTGCAACGACACGGTTGGCGCAGTAGTTAAGCAATTAGCTTTCTGCGCTACGTGCCGCGGGTTCGATCCCCGCACGGAACAAATATTTGTATGATCCACAAATAGTTGTTTCGGGTCTGGTTGTGTGTGCATGTGACATGTAGGTTTGTAAACTGTACCCTCGATACAGGAGAAATCCTAGTGAGGGGCAATGTTTTTTTAAAAAAGAAAGAAAGAAGAAAGAATTTGACCTCGCTGATCGATCTCCACAGTCATTTAGCCCAAGGTTTAATCATTAATGTGACCATTATTTTCACTTTATCTTTATTCTCTGAGCCATTACTGTTAAAAGCCATTGTTAATATTCTTAAATGTGCTCGCGTTTCCAAACGGCCTCCACCGTTCTGAAACGCACGGTCACCTAATGACTCACCAATTTTGCTGACGCTACGAAATCCAGGTATTCCCGAAACGAGTTCAGTTTTAAATAATGCAGACGGTATAGTACGAAATTGAATAGAATTAATTTGAATGCTCAGGCGGAACTGGGCCGTAAGATTAGCATGCTAAAAACGTATCTTCCAGAATTAGGTAGTAGGTAGTAGGTAATTCTGGAAGATGACGAAACGTCACAAAACGCCAATCAGATAAGTTTGTGGCACTATACGTGGGTTTATTTCTAATTAGAATAATGTTGTGAATATTTTGCAATACCAGTTTTTTTTTTTTTTTTTTTTAAAACCTTGCCCCTCACTAAAATTTCTCCTATATCGAGGGTACAGTTTACAAACATATATGTCACATGCACACACAACCAGACCCGACACAACTATTTGTAGATCATACAAATATTTGTTCCGGGCGGGGATCGAACCCGCGGCACGTAGCGCAGAAAGCTAATCGCTTAGCCACTGCGCCAACCGTGTCGTCAATTATGGCAAATTTGAGTTACGGGTCAATGAATGTCAGTGCTCTAAAAGCGGAGCTAATATAAAAAAAACTCCGAACTAAACCGGACTGTGCAACACTGCAGCATGCTCGATATTTTTACGGTACGGTTTTAAGGTTTTAAATATGATTTAAATGTAAACTTTGTTTTCACGCCCGTAATAACCCTATGACAGCTGGACCTTACTCGACAGTGGCGCCAACTGGTGAGCACAAAAACGGTAGCCCTCATTGCTATTATAATCTTTTCCTAGTAAAACTAGGACAGAAAAGTCTAGAGTAAAGTTTCTTTAGAAAAATTTCAACCAGTTCGTTTTAATTTGTTTAAATTCTAAAGGAATTCTTTATCACCTGCCAGGTTCAAACAACCATGTAGATAGAACGTGTCCGTAACTTTTCACACAAAATGGCGGTAATCCTAAACTTTTACAACGCGCCGGGGATAATAATCGCTTTATCACCCTCATATTTCGGCGCTGCGAACAATTTTAACAGAATTTTTGTCATGTTACCTGCAAAGTGACAATACTTGCCAGCTCTGGGGAACCCTTAACTGAATTATTTCGTTACGAGAGAAGTTTAACAATTTTATCGCTTTACGAAGTTGGTCATTCTGCCGTGCTAATATTATAAATGGGAAAGACAGTGTGTCTATAAGCCAACCAGCTGTGTAGTGACTTCATTTCAGAAGTAATAAATAGTACCATTATTATGCCGTTCATTATAATTACCGATCGGCACCCCTACCGCGTAACTAAAATTGTATGAACATCGACATCGGTATTAAACTTCAATACGATAGTGAGAGCCTAAACTTTGAGCTAACTTGTAAAAAAATTACCTATCATATAGTTGGGACACTTATCTTCATGATCGGTAAAAAAAATACAAGTTAGCTCAAAGTTTAGGCTCTCACGATCGTATTGAAGTTTAATACCGATGTCGATGTTCATACAATTTTAGTTACGCGGTAGACCCGCAGCTTGACGAGTGTGTATCACTCGTCAAGCTGATCGGTAATTCGGCTGGTACGACGACAACACATTGTTTTTCTTTAATTGTTAATTTTTGTGCTTTTTTTCTTTTTTATGTTTGTGCATTGTGTTGTCGGATGTCTAGTCCGTATAATTGATTTTTCTGTCTCTTTTTTCAAAATTTGTATGGGTATATGATAATTTTATTATTAATTAATATTTTTACTGAAATGGAACCGCACCGTGAATCATCATTCAATAAAATTAACTCGGTGTATGTCAGAACGGCGTGCTCCAACAGCGTGTTTAATAAAATATTCCAAAAATATCCTTTTTTTTTTAATTCGTTGCCCCTTACTCGGATTTCTCCTGTATCGAGGGTACAAACATACATATCACATGTACACACGCCCAGACTTGGAACAATTATCTGTAGACCATACAAATATTTGTTCCGTGTGGGGATCGAACCCGTAGCACGTAGCGTGGAAGCCCAATCGCTTCCATACTACACCAACCGTGCTGCTAAGAATTCTAAGCGCTCAAAATATTTCTCCGTCGAGTCGGAATGGGAGATGACGTCATGCCGAACTAACTAAAGGGAAATGTTCTAATTTGTATACGTCGCTAGAAGACACCATGTGCGCTCAACTCTGGTAACATTTACGGTTTATTGCGTCAAATTTAGTCAGAATTGTGAAATGTTTTTAGAGCAAGGATAATTTAAAGGTTAGATTAGGTTAACAGAGATAAACTACGATAACATGGCGTGCCCCTCCAAATTACCGTTTCAATGTTTCTAGTCAAGCAAAACAGCAAAGTGATCATAATTATTGTAACAATTAGGAAAAATAAGTCTTATTCTTTTGACGAAAGGTTTCAATCACGGATATCTATGGTTTCAATGCTTTGCATTTCATGTGGAGAATAGCAGCAACAAACAAAATCACTGTAAAAATTTAGGACTATTCGGGTTAACTCGGCAGCTGTCGGCTGAACTCGGTGTGCAGTACATATTGACGAGTCTTCAATCTAGTGGACAACTTCTTAGTACCGAACAGCTTGTCTATTAAATACATATAGGTCATAGAAGTCAATGTGGTCTACAACAGCAGGATTATAGTCCGCGCGGAACTAGTTGGCCGCGCCTTAGGTATGTGAGCGGTCGGACGGAGGGGCGGGGAACTTTGTCATTACTCAGTTCGGCCCGCCGCCCTCACCCCCGTCCCCTTCTAATGCGCGGCCAACTAGTCCCGCGCGGACTATAGTACGGCAGGCGGACAAACCCATTTTCTCCACGATTTGTCTCTTTGACTGAAGACAAAACGTAAAATCGAGAGAGAAAATGGTAAAGAGATGGTTTTGTCTCCGATTATTCTCTCTCCTCATTTTGCCGAAGCCCTGCATAGACCATAAAAAAAATAACAGGCAATAAATCTAAAATACAAATGAAAAATTAAACTCTCAATTCTTGAAGGAACACCGTGGATTTTAGTCAGTACAAGTCTGACAGTCCCTCCCGCCCTGCCCGGGGTGGGAGGACACATTTGATGATTTTACCACGATAAAAAAAAAAAAAAAAAAAAAAAAAAGCCTTCTCTCATGTTGTCTTTTTAACGACGCTAATAAAAGCTGGTATAATTTTTAAGGCCGTATTTAATCGACGAATAGGAATAGGTATAAATAATGTCATAAAAAGTTTAAAAGTCATATAAAAATAATCTTATTTGGAGCATCAGAATTAGATGATTTTTATGTGACATCACTTTGAGGTCTCCGTCCACGCTTTGAGGCTGTATTGGCCAGGTTAGTTTGGCATTTGACATTTAGTGTGACACTACTAAATATTGTTTAGCTTTTTTTATGCTGAGTACTTAATCAAACACAAACAAAGTGTCTTCGCCTTAACAGAGACAATAAGAAAAGTGCTATTGGACACAATCTTAGTATAATTAAATTACAGAGTTTAAGTTATAATTTAGTTTAGTTACAAGGCTAGATTGTAGTTGGATTAAGGTGCATCCTAGGATGAAACTTACGACAAGGACAAAAAAAAAGAATTCTTAAACGACGACACGGTTGGCGCAGTGTCTAAGCGATTAGCTTTCTACGCTACATGACGCGGGTTCCCGTACGGAACAAATATTTGTATGATCTACAGATAGTTGTCTCCGGTCCGGGTGTGTGTGTGCATGTGAGATGTATGTTTGTAAACTGTACCCTCGATACAAGAGAAATAAAAGGGAAGCGCATAGTATTTAGAAAAAAAAACATGGAAGGAGTAAAGGGAACAAGACTTCGTCATGACCAGCTGTGCTTTGTACAGCATTATTATTATGCTGAGATATGCATGCATTTACTTCACTGGTACAGCATTTATTGTACTTATTACTGTCAGTTTGTCGTCTTTTAGAACGTTTCGTTGCATTGTAGATGAACAAAAAAAAAATCTTTTCATAATTCAGCGGGTACATTCAATCCTGCGCCAAATTGGGCAGCGTACAAATGGAGGGGCGGCCATTGTAAATTGTCTTGGTAATTGGAAGTGAATCCGTCAAGAGGGAACGTGTTTGAGGTAATAGGGATCTTTGTAGAATCGCCATGCTTTTGGGAGGAGAGGTTTATCTTCTTATTAGTTTGGATACACTCGGTTATAGACGGTTGAACGCAGACCAAGTTCGGACTTTGTGGGCCAAGGACGAATGTTTTTGCAGTAACGTAACGGTAACGTAAGCAAATTTTGAATAAAAAATTCAAGTTAAAAACATGTTTTTTTTTTAAATACATGCAATTTTCTGCCTCTTGGGATACAGGTGTTAACCTAGTTTAAGAGGCACGACTCCATAAGATGTACAAATGTTTCTGTAATAAAAAAAAAAAAAACTTTTTCATGAAATAAGTGTGTATGTTGCGTAGAAATAAACAAAAATGTGATAGATTTATTGTATTTTCAATTCAAAATTTGCTTAAGTTAACTTTAATATACGTCAAAGACATGCGTGCTTGGCCCACTGGACCTGCTTGAAGACAATTTCAAGCAAGATGATGTGAATTCGAACCCAGCCCGCAACTCTGACTTTTCTAATGATGTGCCGATCAGAATTTGATTATAACGGTGAAAGAAAGTTTCAATTCAATTAAGTTACTTGAAGTATCTAGTACACTTACAGTATTTAGGTTAAATCTATAAGAAGTGAACAACCTAGCTCGAAGGCTAGCGCACAATCTTTAATGCCAGTAAGGCACTATTACAACACTTCATAATAGCACCCTACCTTGAAGGCTAGCGCACAATCTTTAATGCCAGTAATGCGCTATTACATCACTTCATAATAGCACCTTGGCTGTGAGGAGTGACAGCTTGACAGTACAATGGTGTAGCGAAATTACTCGGCTACCGAATGGGAACTATATTATTTTCTTTTCGATAAATATTCATGAGAACAATCAACTGAAATGCTTTTTACATAGGTACTATAAGTTTTTATGGCAGAAGCCAACCTCTTTAAGGGCCCATCCACACTCAATACTATGCGTTTTCGCATTCGTTATCCACTTTTTGTAAGCAAAAGGCAGTCAACGAACGCGATAACGTGCCATTCTGCTGCTAAAACTATCGAGTGTGAATCAAAGGAATGATTCGCAATCAATCATTTGGACATCGGCATTTGAATTTTAAATATTTAATAGTAGAATATCTTAGAAAGTAACATTCGGAGATGGGATCTGAAGTGATAGGTAAGTCTGAAAATATACTGTTACTGTTAGCCTACATCGTCCCACTGCTAGGCAAAGGCCTCCCCGCATGATTTCCAGGCTTTTCGGTCTAGAGCCAGTGTGAACCATTCGTTGTTAGTTTTATCAAGTTCGTCCCGCCATCTCTTTCGTGGGCTGCCGCGTCTGAAAATATAATAATCGAAAATTAAATATTGATTCATTTTCTCGGTCCCGACAATACATACTCGTACATAACACGCTTATTTTCCCAAAGAAAAGAAGAAACTACAAAAATGTTTATTCTTTGGAAAGAATAAAGTTTTTCTTGCAAATACCAACTCCGAAATACTCCTTCAACTTGATAGCACTAGACATTTTGATGACAATGACTCACGCACTAGCTTTTCCGTTTTTCTAGGTCTAGTTAAAGATTTCAGGTCAAGGCTCTTTTTACCGACTTCATTAAACGTAAAATCAGATAGCGGGGTTTCCAGACTAGCCTAATAGGTATCGTTCGCAGCTTTCACAACATTTTTTTTATTTTTTATAACTTAGATAACTTAGTGAACGGCTAAACAGATTTTCATGAAACATAGAGACATAAGATGATACCCGATTAAACTAGCTTTCAAATAAAAATAGTCCATTGAAATCGGTCCATCCATTTTCAATCAATCAATCAATCATTTATTTGCTGAACACAAGTTTACAATGGTGTTAATGATTAATATAAGTAGTGTCCTATGATGTTCTACCTCAGAGGCATACAAATTAAAATTAATACAATAATCATTCATTTTCATTTTCATTTTGGAGCTATGATGCCACAGACAGATACACAGATACACACTACAATCTTATAACACCCCTGTTTTTTGTCGGGACTTAAAAATAAGGGGAAGTTGCATGGTTGAATGGACTATTAAAAAAATTATAAGCTTGACCCTACAATTAGTAACCCGAAGCTTTAAGTTTAAATGTACAAAACGCTTGGAAATTTACTCAACATTTAACAGTAGGCAACCGCGAAGATAAATAGCGCATTCAAATAAGCAAATAGTACCATTTTTCAGGAATTGACGGGTCGAGTAGTAATGTTTAAAAATAGGACCGACCCGGTCGGTCAGTGATTGATGGTGACCCCGGCTCTTAAAATCTATGAGTCGATCGATCTGCCGAATAAAGGAACCTTTTTATAAAGCTTGGCTTTTTGTATGGTCGTTTCATGAGATACAGTGAATTTGTATGAAATTGTTTGTTTGTTGTGTTTGTTTGTATTGTTGTTGTGAATTGTGTATTGTTGTTGTAATTTTGTAGTATTACCGAGCTTACTGATAAAAAGTTTAAAACTCGTGTTAAGCTTATCCTCATAAGGAAGGCCTATTACAGGATCAAAGACTATGTTGACGATAGAGATGTATGGAAGTGATTATCTTCTGCACATGCGGCTTCCCTGGTGACCCACTGCTTCCTGTCTTCACACACTAATTTTAACGCTTCCCTTGTACCTTTTTGGTAGGTACCTATTCTTAATTGGGTGACTGACTTGAATGTTAAGTACGCACCTACTAGTATTGTATAATTATAATATTGTAGTGGTACTTATGATCTTTGCTGTTCTTTTTTTATTTTTTTTATTGTAATATTGTGTAAATTGAGGTCGAATTTTAGCCGGGGCCGCTCCTGCGGCCCCACATTTGTTGTGTAGTACCTAAGCTTGATTTATGAAAAGAGTATCCATGGAGTTTCTTGCCGGTATCTTCTCCAGGACCAACCCACTTGGAACCGTGCGCCTAGAATCACGACGTTTTGAAAGTGCCTGCAAAGGCCCAGTTGAAATAAAAATCTTTGACTTTGACTTTGACTTTGATTGAGGTAACAATTCTACTTCGATATCACAAATAACGATGTACAAAACAGGAATTAATAACACAATTTTAACTTTAGGTTGGTAATGCATCCGTAATCTCTGTTGCGGATGTTTATGGGTGATTGCTTACCCAGGTGACCCGCCGTGATCGCTTACCCAAGTGACCCACAGTGTTCGCTTACCCAGGTGACCCGCCGTGATCGCTTACCCAAGTGACCCCCCGTGTTCGCTTAGTGAGGTAACCCGCCTTGATCTTGCCTTAGTGTCCCGTCGTGATCGCTTACCCAAGTGACCCTCCGTGATCGCTTACCCAGGTGACCGCCGTGATCGCTTACCCAAGTGACCCGCCGTGATCGCTTACCGAAGTGACCCACTGTGATCACTTACCCAGGTGACCCACCGTGATCACTTACCCAGTTGACCCACAAGCTCGTTTGTCATCCTCTAACATGAAAAAAAGGGTTTTGTCCACTTTTAAATAGGGGCAACAACTATACACGAAATACTATTTGCTACTATGTTAGTTACCCGCATCAACTTTGTGTGGGAAAAAGCGCGGACACGACCGATGTTTGTTATATATCGCTTTTTCAACTACGAGTGATAACGAATAAAAACTTTTCGCTTTTCATGTACAAGTATAATGTTGAGTGGCAAAAACATTTTAAAAGGACCAAACCGGCGTTAATTACCGACGTAGCAGACAGTTTGCGACAGGCATAAATTGCGCGGTAGCTGCTGTCAAACATCACTTTGGCTATAGGGCCGCGACAGCCACCACTTACGGGTTCGCCCTCTGGCGGGCAATAAACGAACTAAAAAGTGCATACTTGGCGCTGCAAACGCGACAAGTAGCCACAGGCGGACGAATGCCGTACTTAATACGAATTTGTTTGACAGTTAGCGACCGATCGCGCTCCGTCTGCTGTCGCGTAGCTGTCGGGTCGCTTTCAGGTGATTTTTACGTAATAAGGGTGCCGTTCATTACGTACAGTCACGATACGTTGTGGTGATACATTTCGTAAACAAAATGCTTTGAACGACTGCGGCCCGCTTAGAGTTAGTAACTCTGCGTTTGGACGCCGGGCGCAAACGATTTTAGCCATAAGGATGAACGACAGGAAATATTTCTGATTGTACTTACTCCGCGACCTGAAGTGACTCTTGGCTCTTTGCTCACGTAGAAGTCGATATCATGGGTTTCATTAAATCATTACAGAATTTTAAACAAAATTTCATCCTCTATTTTAACCCCATAGGGGTAGAATTTTCGTAAATCCTAAACAATTGCTTCTTTATTTCTAACTGAAACTGCAAATACCAATTTAATTTATATAGTAATTTATGTATACCTACACATGAAAGGATAGAAAACATTAAATAGGAACACAAAGTACAAAGGCACTGCTTATTTCACAAAAGAAATCTCTCCCAGCAGACCTGCGAGAAGAGAATTGAAAATACGAAATGTACTACATGTTATAAGGATTTAACTTTAAAAATTACATATTTTTATACAAACTTTCATCTTCTATTTCATCCTTAGGGGAGGAATCTCCAAAAAAAAAATGTTTCTAGATCCACTGGTTTAGGTTGTGCGTTGATAAATCAGTCAGTCAGTCAGAAAAAGTCTTTTTATATAATATACTATACCTATAGTAATTCAGCCCATTACCGCCCGTTCGTTGGAGCTGTCTTTTTAGGATATATTTTAATAATTCAGTATATTACTATCCCATTACTGGGAACATATTTCCCGAAGGACGTATCCTGTTGGACACCCATATGTCACCGATGCTATTATTAATAGTCCCATGTAATAGGGGCAACAGGGGGATAATAGGAGGCGAACATTTATTGCTATTTATCGGACACGATTCCAAAATCCGGGCTGCTACTGAAAATTTCCTGACAGAAAACCCTGGTAATCGAACTCTGGACCTCACGCTCATCAGGTTAAGCTCCCCACTAGGGTTTTCCCAAGAGAATACGGGTGGACATGGGGTTTTTAAAAAAAGAGAGTGAATATATTTTTACGGTATCGGCAACGCACAAGTGATGGTGTTGCAAGCGTCCATATGTTACGGTAACCGCTTACCATCAGGCGGGCCGTATGATAGTTCGCCACCTTAGAGGTATAAAAAAAAAGCAGCTGCGCTTGCGTCTTTTAGACTAATAATAAAGGTGTGTATCAAATATGTGAGATCAATCTGTCAACAGGAAAGGGGTAAAATTTCAATTACTAACTAACAGGGCAAGCTAAAAAAACCCCTTTAGAAGGTCAAATATTAGTCAAATGTAGGTAATTAAACTAAGAGAAAATCCGAAATAACGGAATCGATATTTGTTCAGTTTTGAGAAAAAAGCCTGAAAAAGTTTGCTCTTGATCTAAACTAATGAGAACGTTTTTAATCATAACTTTAGTTATAACTTCCATAAAGCGAAAACCAACAAAGATTTTGTCGTGAGAGAAAAATCTTCACAAATATGAAACTTTTTTCAAGGGATCAATAGATTGATAGATGAGGCAGGTGTCAAACGATCAGTCATTGTCCTTAACGACATAAGGAAACCTTCTGTCCCTGAAGCTTTATTTTTGCAATGTGATCGTTATTTTAGATGACTCCAAAAATATACCAAGCAATTGGTCATGACGTAATGACTGATTGCAGGATCCTCAAAAGCTAATTGATACTTCGCATTTTTAGACATTATTATACTTTATTACTAGGTTCCAACCAGGGCTTCACCCGCGTGGATTCCTGGAAAACTGAATTCCTTGAATTCAGTTTTCCAGGAATCCACGCGGGATAAATTTATATATCATATAGGTATATATTATTATATTTCCCGGGATAAATTCTATATCCTTGGTCAGGTTGTATTTCAGTTGTATGTGAAATTTCTGTTTAATCGGTTCAATCGTTGAGGCGTCAAGAAGTAATAAATAAACAGACACACACATACATTTTGTGTTGTTTCCGTATGATACCAAATACAATTTATTTTTCTTTCTTTCTTTCCAAAGACAGTCATCTCTATTAGAGAAAGAATAAAAAAATAGATTAATTTTGGAATAGCACAGAAAAAAATATATAAAAAAATAAGCAACCAGTACGTGACCAAAAATGGCCCTCATCTCGGCATAATTCTGCAACATTCGGAAAACGATATACGAATTACGAGCTTTGCTGATTGGATCTTGAACCACTGTATGAGCTATTTCAATTCGTCCCATGGTTTCTGAATGTTGGCAATACCAAAGGACAAGTATACTAATCCTTTGTTTTTATATGAGTATTAATTTGTTTGTAAAAAGTTTAATGGATTTAGGATTAAAAAGCGTGGTTTTGATCGGTGGAAATCACAGAATAATTAATTAAAAGGGAAAAGTTTCAAAGTTTAACTTTTCAATCCTTTTAGGGTACGAGCCAACGATTTTCGGTTGTTTGTGTTGAGTGAACTGAAATCCGGGGTTTGTGGGGCAGCTTGGGAGAAGCGGGTGGATATGCTGACGCTGAGTGATTTAATAGTCTTGTTGGGCTAAGTAAATACAACGATGGCTCAAAGAGGATTTGGGACCTGAGAAAACTTTATCAATATTTGGCGACTGTGTATACCTATCCTTATTCTACTACATGACGATCTTGAAACCAGAAAGTCAACATTAAAGTCAAAGTCCCACCTCCTCCTTTGAGCCTCTCAGAACGATGATTTTTTTTTAGTATTAATTAAGCTTAGATATTTTTATGTTTTGTGCGTCATACTGGGCGTAGAAATAAAAACTTTTTCTTTCTTTCTTTTCTTTCTTTCTTTCTTTAAAGTTAAAATCAAAGTTTTTATTTCAACTGGGCCTTTACAGGCACTTTCAAAACGTCGTAATTCTAGGTGCACGGTGCGGCGTTCTAGGTTTTCCATTCGATTGTCCCAGGTAAGCTCTTACGCTTAATCAAGGCCGTAGGGACGTTGGACTCTAAACAAGAAAAAAGAAAATGAATGACAATTTGTTATTAAAAAAAAACTGTTATACATTTTATTGAATGCTACTTGACGGTTCTTGTTTTAGGAAATAAAGCGCTGGATATCCATGGTCATGTCTGGATAGAACTCAACATCACGATGGAATTTCCATGTCTGAGGTTTGAGGGGGGGGGGGGTGTATGACCCCCTAGCTATGACCTTGGACTTTGACTATCCATTTGCCAATATACTGGTAATAACTTAAGTTTTTCTCTACCCGTAACCGAAAACAAGACGCAAAAATGTCACTATGATCATTCATCTTACGTTACTACCTCCCTTTCTATTTCCAAAGAGTGAAAGAGACAAACGCGGCGTGAATTCACCAAATGGATTAACGTAAGAAGAAGGCAAGGAATTATACATGATGCTCTCATCCGTCAAGTTTACAGGCGGCCATTTACAGAATTTATACACGCTGTACCGTGTCGCGAAAGTGTATTCACTTTGATGGCTTATTTTGTTCGTGACGTAACAAAGTGCGACGCGGGTGAAATGCGTGTAAGATTGCTCAATGCTCAGGTGAAGAAACAATTTGTACTTTCTGAGTGTTATTTTTAATAGTATTTTTAGGCCCCCAGATAATGATATTTTTTAAATAGGGTTTCACAAAATTTTATATAATTCAACTACGAGTATCTCCTTCAATGAAATAATAATTAGGTAGTCCTCGATTGCATCCATAATTTCCTGAGAAAACTTTATCAATATTTGGCGACTATGTATAGATACCCTTTATTCGACTACACTACGACTACATGACGATCGTAAAACCCAGAAGTCAAAGTCAAAGTCAGGGTTCCCAACTTAGGGATTTTCTCCCCAAATTTAGGGGGTAAATAAGTGACATGGGCTTTGTTTAGGGGTGTTTTTAGGGATTTTTTTACTCTTGACTTTTACTGTGAATTTTATAATTATGTAAAAGTAAAAGTTTTGAAAATGTTTTAATTATTTTTTATTATTATCTACAATTTATTCATTAGTTTAGGTACAGTGTATTTTTTTTTACCGGATTTTAGGCGTTTTTAACTTTAGCTTTGGGGTTAAATATTTTTGAGAGTTGGTAACACTGGTCAAAGTTAAAATCAAAGTATTTTATTTGAACTGGGCCTTTACAGGCACTTTTAAAACGTCGCGATTCTAGAGGAACAGTGCACAAACGTGTTGACTATTCGATTTGTAACTTCCAAGTAGTTTTACTTGAACATGTTGAAATAAGCATTATGCATCATGAGAAAGGACATAGATTTTTTTTCGTACTCGCTGACTCCGAAGTCCACGCGAACAGATTCGCGGGCAAAGCTAGTCACACTTTTAAATATTATAAATACGAAAGCAACTCTTTCTGTTTGTTACCTTTCACGACTAAATGGCTGAATCGATCTTGATGAAATTTGACAAAGAAATAATGTGCATCTTATGGAAGGAAATAGGCTTTTCTTTTATTATTGTAGCTTCTAATTTTCACCCTGGCGGAGTCGCGGGCATGGCTTGTTTTCTATTAATACAATAAAATTCTCATTATGTCTTCGTCATGATCACAAAGAAAACATAATAATATGCCTCTGCCTTATTTCGACCCGAATAACAATACAAGATGTGCCGATCTTTCATATGAATAAACTCGCTTATTAATTAACTGAGTAAGTTAATTAACATTCTATAAATAGAGAGGCTGACATAATACTACATGTTTATAATAATAATAATAACGTGGTTTTCTTATTCATCTCAAAGAATCTAGTTATTCCGTGCACAGCTGGGCTTTTGTTTTTCTTTAACCTCATTTTTGTAAGATAGCTGTGCCCGCGGCTTTGTTCGCGCGGAATCCGGTTTTTTTTTCAAACAAACTGCAATATTCCATTGTACTAGGGTTGGATTTTGAGACAAATGTAGCCTTTATTAGAGCGGGAACTATGATAAAGACACAAGGTTAGTTTGATAAGGCTGACCGTACTGAATAAATTGTGTCATCATGTACTGACAGTGTTGAATAAATTTTCTTTTCTTTTTTCTCCTTTCTAAATAATTCATACAGTGCCACAAACTTATCTGACCCGGTCTTAGATTATTTAAGACCCGGTGACCAAAATTGTAACTAACGTCGCTACGGAACAAAAATGACTTCAAAATTTATTTTTTGTACAGAGATGCCATTGGTAAAAAAGATGGCAGTGAGATATATATACTATCTCCATGCAGTGACGTCATTACGTAAAATCACCTGACAGCGACCCGACAGCCCCGTGACAGCAGACGGAACGCGAGCGGTCGCGAACTGTCAAACAAATTCGTATTATGTACAGCATTCTTCCACCTGTCTTGTCGCGTTTGCAGCGCCAAATATGCACTTTTTAGTTCGTTTATTGTCCGGCAGAGGGTGAACCCGTAAGCGATGGCTGTCGCGTCGCTATCGTCAAATACAATATAGCAAAGTAGCCACAGCAGCTACCGCGCGATTTACGTCTGTCGCAAACTGTCTGCTACATCCGTAATTAGGGCCGGGTCAGATAAGTTTGTGGCACATGTCATAACACAAAATTTTGTACTTAGTAACCAGTCCTTACATTTATACCAGCCGTTATCAATTCTAAGGTTTTATTATCTTCCATACAGACACTATACCCCAAAAACCGGGTGACATGCCTAGTATTACAATAAAACTCCAAGACAAGGCCCATAAACAATGAAGGCAGCCCAATTCAATAAGAAACTTTATTTGAATAAGTTTAGGAGAAAAGAATACGAGATATGTCTCGTCAAATATATGCGGTTTTACGATTCGAACTGAATGTTATGAGCATTTGTGTTTTAGTGTTGTATGAAGACGGTAGAGGAAACTTATAAGCAAGAGAAATAGGGATGACTCGTATGGGAAGCGGAAAACGATAACCCGTCTAGATTTTGCGCTTTTTCTTCTGTAAAGGAGACAAAAGGTGAACTAACCTAACCATCAAAACAGTGTCTCATCAGCGGCTAGCACGGCGGGAGGAACATTCCGTTTTCTCCACCCTTTCGTCTCCTTGACAGAAGTCATAAACATAAATTTCATAATACAGGGTGGTAACGACTTTAAGACATCAAAGAAACCACGTATTTGGTATCACGTTCTGTGACCGTACAGAAAAAATCTATCAAATCACTGATTGGATATGATATATTTTTTGTGTAGTGTTCAGCCACAAGAATTAATTAAAATTTTGTTAATTTTATACATTATTTTATAGATCTCTAGACAAAATTTGAAAAATCTCTAGCCTGTTCTAAGTTCTAACCAAAATAATGTTTATATACTCGTATACAATAGATAAAGATGACATTAGTTTATATTTTGATGTCCCTTCACTTAGACGAATGAGAGTAGAGTGAAATATTATACAATGATAACATGTGAGATAATCGTTGAATCGAGAAAATATTTTTTGTGTACGGCTTCAAAACGTGATACCGAATATGTGGTTTGGTAACGTCATAAATCAATATACAGGATATTGTCAACATACTGACAGTATTTCGACGTTCTTTTTTTGAAGTGAAACTTCTATATGACGGGGTGTATTAGGATTTTTCCGTCAAGAAAAAGAACGTTACGGCCGCGTGGAGGTAGACGATAATGTTGAAGTTTCACTTCTACTATGTGTTCCAGCACACATTTCGTTTCTTTTTGACAGTACCACCCTGTTTCCGTATGTACAGTTTACAGACAAATCTCACAATATGTACACACCTAGACCTACAACATCTGTAGGCTATAAAAATATTATTCCTTGCGGGAACCGTACCCGCGACCCGTAGCAGAGAAAGCCAATCGATTAGCCAATTCGCCAACCGTACCCAGTTGCCTAGTTTATATTTATTTTTATTAACTCCCGACAAAAAAGAGGGTGTTATAAGTTTGTAGTGCGTGTCTATGTATCTGTGTATCTGTCTGTGGCATTGTACCTCCAAAACGTATGGGCCGATTTCAATGCAGTTTTTTTTTGTTCGAAAGCTAGTTTATTCGGGTATCATCTTAGCTATGTTTCATGAAAATCTGTTGAGCCGTTCAAAAATTACAGCTATTTTTCTAGTTGGAATCGGGGGTTTTTGACGGTGAGGTTAGAAACTCTGTAATAAAAGTATTTAGGAAGTCCCTAGCAATAGACGTAATAAATAATGCTTAGAAGAAAAAAAAAGGCTAACGGAAAAAGGGCCTTCCTCAGCAAACCTAAATTAAATACATTGATTCGCTTGATCGCCTAGAGGCGTTCCGATTGACCCCAATATCAGCAGGGCGATTAGGTAACGGATCGGACACAAACTTCCGATCGCTATATTAAATCGCCGTTCCACCTTGTATATTGGGTGACTGGTTCAACGAGGGAAATATTGCAGGAGGGTATTGTACTCATCATTATAAACAACTTTTACAATGGGACCAATTTTGAAATCGCGAAAAACATCTGCTGTGCCATTTAAATAATTCAATATTACTCGACAAAAAATGTACGGAACAGCAGATTGTTTTTTCGCAATTTTAGGTTTGATCCCATAGTAAAAGTTGTTCATAATGATGGGTACAATACCATCCTTCAATGTTTCCCTCATTCAACCAGTCCCCGTGTATACCTGTTTCATGATACAAATAAATAGGCTTACTTTAAGCGTGCTTGCACATCTGGCAAAGATCGCTTTGTTCTACTTGATATTGATTTTCGACCGAAACAAAACTCGTTTGTTCTTGTTTGGGCCCATTTGTATCACTGAGTCTTTTATCACGCCGGAATTGGACCAGTGAAGAATGAAATACAATATGCAATGACGATCGGTGTGGTCCAAAAATAAAAAATGTTTTAAAAACAATTAGAGGCAGAAATCATAAAGAGCACTACCATTAGAAAACAAGAGAAGATAGTAATCGATCGATCGCCAAGAAAAGATCGAAAAGAAAAAAGAATAATATTTATGACTTTTAATTTGAACTAGTGGTCGCCCTATGGTCGAAATTCGACTGTAATTTTAACTGTCTGCACTCCTTCTCCATTTAAACTTTAACTATACCAAATCTCGCACCTCCGTGCGGGCAATACCTATGCTTAAAAAGGGGTACAAAGTTTTCTCTTCAAGTATTATTATACAGAGTAATGGAAGTGGAGCAGATCATTTAGTAGCTGAAATGACTTAATCATGTTCACATTCCAGACATATTATTTGGCCAAGAGGCCATCAGGGATTTTTAGACTACATTCATAAGAAAATGTTGCATTTACAACGTTCAATGTTCCTACATTTACTAATCAAAGTCTAAACAAGCTTTTAACCAAGGCATGTTCTTGTCACTCACTAATTCTAATTAACAACAGTAATCACAGAGTAATGAACATGTCGACAAGGCTAAAACACTTTGACGTGGACCTGTCTATTCGCTCGCTACTCTATTCAGTGCAAATAGTGCACTTATAAGCTTCAATCAATTTGGTTGAACGGTTATTATCCGTTAATATCTAGTGATACGTAGACAGTACACAGAAACTGTAAAATTACATTCAGCAATTTTCTTTAAAAAAAACAATCAACTAGGTACTTACCGTAAAACGGGGTTATTTGGGAAACATGGGACTATTTGGGACTAACAATTTGGTCCTATGTTCTAATGTAAATCGTAAATATCTTTAGAATTAAAAACATTCAATAGATACTACCACCGGTTAAAATCCCTTAATCATGAGAAGCATAAATAATGATTCCTTTACTAAATCCCAATTAACCCCGCAGTTCCCAAATACCCCCATTTTACCAGTACCACATTTTTTCTTTAAAAAATATAAAATCTTAGCTACAATATTTAATAAAATAATCTGCAAAAGACACAGTATGGTTTTATCCACCATGACACAGTAAAATGAACTGACCATTTTTCGTTTCGCCCTGTACCCCTATTTCTTCTAGACATTACGATACAAAGCTCCATTTTGTAATACCAAGAAACCTATTCAACTGATACAAGGTGGTTTGAACCAGCCTATTTGGCTACAATAGCGCAAAATGTCCATTTACAAAAGCCTCCGTGAAGGCTGCAAAGAGGGCCATTCGTCTTACGGGTTTCGCACGCTATCCGCGAATTGTTGCTTGCTTATATTGGGTTCAGGTGAGCGGTAAATTTTTTAACAGCGTTCTGATTAAAGGAGAAAGAAATGTACAAATTGGACGCTGCGTGCATTTGGCATGAGATTTTTTGCTCGGGATTGCGTATTAAATTTAAATGTACTTCAAGCCTTTTTTAAAACGCTTTTATTAGCTTCACCTGTAACCAACTAACTATGTAAAAAAATCTTGGATGTTAAATTTGACCCACTTCCCGGTTTCCGATTGAGCTGAAATTTTGCATACACGTTTAGTTTGGATGACAAAAGCGTTTTCTTTAGTTTTTTTTAAACTATAATATTTATTTCATCTTCATCTGTAGTGACGATATTAGCTATCATTAGATTTTTTTTTAAACTTTGTTTTCCCTAATTGTAAACGTGCAACGGACATGGGGCAGTTTGCAGGTTAGAAATTATTTCTGTGTCATGGGAGCCTTTATAAAGACAAATTTTTAGACCCACAAATATTCAGGGACGACATTCTCGTTCCCTGCGAGACTATCTCGGAATCGAGTTCGCATTTCGAGTGCTTTTCGACGTTTACGATTTTTTGATTTCGAAATGTACAGTCACGAACAATATCGACCAGTCGAAGCAATTCGAGCGGCCATCCTTCGAGAAACCGCGGGCTCGAATTTTCGTTTTCTCTTCTGTTAAGGAGATAAAGGGTGGAGAAAACGGGTTTGTCCACCCACCGTACTATCCCTGCAGATAATCTTTTCTTTTGTCCCCAGAAAAATTAAAAACTACTCGACTACTCGGGTTACTCGAGTAACCCGGTACAGCTAGAATTTTATAAAGGAAATTTCTATGAACTAGTTGTTGAAGGCATGACCTAATTAGTTCTTTTATCCAAAGCGAATACTAATAGGAACCTGGAAAATGGAATTACTCCAGTATTTAATGCCTAATACCAACCATTATTAGAAACAAATTGCTCTGTTCGAATTCCAAACGGAACAAAATATTCGTAGATATTGCCTATAGATAGTTTTTACGGGCCTGCGTCTATGCGTGCATATTGTAAGATGTATGTATTGTATGTTTGTTAGTAACTGGGGAAATCTTAGAGTGGGGCAATCTTCTAGATCTGCATGATTGCATGAAATATAGAAGTTACTACAAACCCTTGGCGAGATAGCTATCCATTTATTTATTTATTTCAGATATACATAGTATAACCTACGCATATGCAAGAGAACATACGCATAGGTATATAAATACAACATGTAAATGTTTTATTACAAAAAAAAAAAAAAAAAGGAACGGAAATGCGTGGTCATATTAAATTTAATGGATTAAAATTAATGGATCAACTTTCTCTACGGGACCAACATAGTAATAACCAAAAAAATAATGGCACTACTAGCGTGTGACGTCAATTATAAATTGTGACAGTTTCATACATATTCCAATTTGTAGGAAAAAGATGGATAATTCATATAGAAATTTCAAAAGCTTATTGCAAGCACCATTTAAAATTATTTTTTCAACTATGGTTTTATCTGCTTTATTTGTTTTTTAATAAAAGTCCACTACCCTATTAGCAGAAAAGCTGAGCTCACATAACGTATGAATTGTTACATCGGGACACATCAGCAGATAAGAATTATCTGGTTATAGGAAGGCTCATCTCGACCCCACATCAACCTAATTACTTTGGCTCCACTTCGCTGCCTGCTAGATACGTATTTTTATCCTGTGTGTTACATAATATTTTTAAGAATTATTAGAGTAGGCTTAATTAGTTTCTATTCAGAATACTTATTGGCTCAGTTTTATCTATATTGTCGTCATTATCAGACTTTTACAAACCACTTCTAGCTATAGACAGACCCTTCCCAAGGGGCAAGTAAGCAAGATAAGTAGCAACTGCTAAATATTTTGCTTGATCCGTGTCCACAAGTAATATTTTGTGACTACGTATGCTGCCGTACAGCAAAGCGCTATAAAGTTCAACTTAGTGCCGCAAGGTACTGCTACGCATAGCCGCGCGCCTACGCGCGTCTTTACGCGGGTGTGTGACATCTGCAATCGGTAGGGACTGGACAGCGCGTCTACGCGTGAGTGCGCTCATCAACGCGCGTAGACCCAAATCGCTACGGGTAACTCACGCGGCAGGACACGTCATGTATGAAAGCACATAAACACCTGTCTAATCAACTGTAGGTATATTTAATATTATAAAATTCTCCACGTAACGAAAAACTAAAGACAAGATCTACCAAAGTCACTATAACAAGACGTATGGCGGGCTTAGCCACAATCACTGATCTTAACTGTACCTGCAATCGCTGAACATTTATCACGTGGCCAAAATACGGGATTTTCGGCTTTGTTGGCGTTGGAAACGAAGTAACGTAGAAAAAATATAGGCGCTGCTTCTGCTTGGTTAAGGCTTTTCAGGTCCTTTGGATGTGGGAAAACAATTCACAGCGTTATTATTCTGTAAGAATATCTCGATCACGATTCGAATATCACTGATAATGTTGGTTGATATTTGACAAATTGAAATACGATAACATAATAATGGAACTGTGAACATGGCTATTATCATGTTCATAACTATTGTATATATTATTATATTAAGTATGCCTTTAATTAATAAATAATCATTATATTTTTGAAATCCTGATTATGTCTATAGAATAATTGCTCAATTCAAATTAACAACAAAAAAAAAAAATCTTTGAGAAATATACATAGTTGATATAACAGTAAACTATAAAGTACATTTTACAATTAAGTTTTATTCAAATTAGTAATAATTTAAGTATAATTTGTATAAGAGTGCAATGAAGCGTCGACAAAAAATAATAATTTAAAAGAATCCCTAAAAAGAAAAACTTAATAATCCTCTGCATCTAAAACTATCGCCTATCTTGATATAATTATCTTAAGTTGGCATAAAAAAATCTTCCCTTACTCTCAGCCTACTAAACTCTAAAAACAACAACGAAAATAACTCTTGAATAAGTTCTGAACACTTCGTATGGATGATTAATTAGGATAGATATGACATTCACTTTACATCCTTTGTTGGAAAACCTTTTGATGTTTAACAAATTAAAAACCTTCGTACCACGCTCTTTTAGAACCTTTATATAGCTAAAAGCATTTTTAATGTATGCTTTTATGTGTACCCACATTCTTTCTATTCATACATACATGCACGGTTGTATGAAACGATCCATGAATGTAGATGAAGGTTAAGGGTATGTAAGAAGTATGCACGCATAATGCCAGCACAATTTCGAATTTCAAAGTGAAACAGAATGATGCACGAAGTACGCGCGACATGCGATGGAAGACGATATCACGATACAGGAAAAATCCTATAGACGGGCAAGGTTTATTAAAATAAAATAAAAATCCCCAAGTCAGATACCATCGCTTATAAAATTATTATTATTTAATTCCTAGCCAATCCACTGTATATTTTGCAATTCCGACCGGCCGCCTGATTACGTATGGTAAATATGGCAGTTGTTGTCGCAAGTAAACGTCCTATTCCGTATCCTCTTATGAAAATGTCTATAAGCGAGAAAGGGATGCATTGTTTGTTGGTCGCTGTGGCTGTCAGATTTTTCTTACGTAATAAAGCCGCGGATCGAACATTATTTGCAAGATAAGTACAGACAAAAGAAAAAAGTTTTTAACTTAAAAATAATCTTTTATTAATTGTAATAATTACAGTCGATGACAGTTTTGTGTTAAAAGTCATCGAGGTAATGAGGCAATCTGCTAATTAAATATCCAAAAAACGATTGAAATCCAAAAAGAAAGAAACAATTTATTTCTGTAAAAACATGTCCAACTATGTAGTATATTATCATGACCTAAAAACGCCTATAATTTGTGATTAAACGAACTTACCTGTAAGTGAAGTTCTATCATAATTATACGAAGGGCCTCGTCCGAAGAGATTAGCAATTTACACTTGTAGTACCACATATAATGTCGCCACTCATGCACTTAGTTTATAGAATAACTCTTTTTTTTTTTTTTTTTTTTTGCGGGTAGATAATTATCCTCTATTCTGTTCACCGGCAATACTTCATTAAGTTTAGAGCTATAATGCAATTCAACTGATATTTTACGTATAGGGGACGTACTGAAAAGTAATGGGTAGGGTGGGTTGCTAATCTCTTCGGACGAGGCCCTTCGTATAATTATGATAGAACTTCACTTACAGGTAAGTTCGTTTAATCACAAATTATACTTCGTGCCTCGTCCTCAAGATTAGCAATTTACACTTGTAGATCTTGAGAAATTATCGTAAAATATCAGATGAAAGAACAGTTGTACTTGAACTTATTCTTTAATCATCTCTGTAATTACAAGAAAAAATAATTCTTATTTATTTAAGAGTGAATTATGCTAGAAGCATATACATGTCTACTATTATAAAATCTTGCAAAAGATTTTGAATTATCTGACCATCCGGCAGTTTTTCTAATAATATCTAAATTTACACCTAAACTGTGGGCTTTTGATGTACTAGCATGTCTGGTACTATGCGCAGAAAATATTGAAACATCAATCCCACTTGATGCTAATGTATTTTTTGATCCACCTGCTTAAAGTTTGCGAAGATACCGCATTATGAGGTTTTTTCTGGCTAATAAGCAGTAACTCATGTTTTACGCAAACATGATGAGGTCTTTGTTAAATTAAGGTACAAACAAAGTACTTCCACGGGGAAAATTTCTGGTTTGTTTTCAAAATATGGGAGAACAAGCCTAGGTTGTAGGGAACCACGCCGAGATGTTTTAATAAGATCAGGGATTTTTATTGAAATTTCGTTAGGAAGAATATCAATATTTTAATTAAGATTTTTGAATATGTTTGTACCCTGTGCGCCGTTACTAAGGCGAGTAGTGTGATTAACATTTTGCGAATTTTTTCTAATGATAGGTTCTCATTTGGAACCCAATTGGCTAGAGTATCTAACACTATTAAAGTATCCCATGTAGAATCGTACTTGGGTAACGAGGGCCATAAATGAAATACTTCTATAAGAAAACGTTTAACGATATCATCTTCGCTAATCTGACGTCTGAGAATAAGAGCCAGAGAAGAACGGTAAGTATTTACAGTACCGTACTGCGCAGTAGACTAAATATTTTATTTAAAAGATCTACGATGTTTGATACCGATATATTATATATATCAAAACTTCTTCTTTGGCAGAAATAAATACCATTTCTTCAAACATGAATCATATTGCTTGAAGGAATTTTCAGAGAGCGATGCCAGCATGACGTCTATGGCATAGGGTGACATGCCCTTTGCTTCTTCAATAGAAATGCCCGGATAATATACCAGCCACCAGGGTAGTCCGCCGATGTATTTGGCGGCTGCCTGGTTGGGTCGGCCATAAAGGTACTATAAGTATACCTCTAGCTTTATCTGACATGATTTTTCTTAAGGTTTTAAGAATAATTGAAGAAGGTGGAAAACCATAGCAAAAATAACCACACCAATTTACAGAAAAGGCATTTATGGCATAGGCATCTGGACCTTTATGCCATGATATATATCTTTGGCATTTGTTATTGACCCTATTTGCAAAAAGGTCTATATTAGGGGTGCCTAAAGTGTTTATTACTTTTTGAAAGGCGTAAACAGAAAGTTCCCACTCGTATGTCAGGATGGTTTTTCCCTGACTCAGTATCTGCAACATGATTGTCAGCTGAACGAATATATCATGTAAATACAAATAAATTACGTTCCTCACACCATTGCTATAACTTCTTAGTAATATTTGTGAGGTAAGGGGATTGTACCCATGCGGTTTATGTATGATATTGCTGTGGTATTATCAATACGCAACAAATTAGTCCAATGAAAGCTGCAAGGAGTTCTAGATAATTTATATGCTTGAGTTTTTCATTTTTACTCCAAATACCCCTCGCTGTCTCGTCTGCACAGGCAACACCCCCCCCCAGTAGTTGAGGCATCCGAAAATATCTCAACACAATATTCGTCGAATTTAATTTTGTTGACAGAATGGTCAATGGCTTTTATCCACCATTCGAAATCTGAATGTAATGAACTTGATATGGACATATATTTTTGATAATCATCATCAGATTTAAGATTTGGGAATTTGCATCGTTAAAATTGTTTGGTGTATAATATAACCAACCGTATTCTACAGCGGGACAGGCAGACGACAGTTGTCTTACTAGGCGTGCAAATTCGTGGATTTTACATCGGGTAAGTAAGTTAAATTTTATTAATTCGTTTTTAATTATTATTCCTTTTTCAGGTGGTAAGCTGATCTGCAGATTTATAGAATCTATATATCGAAGATACTTGCAGGTATTACTAGGTATTATTTTACTTTCTGTATTAATAATAAAACCTAAAGTTGTTATAAGTTTGACTGTGGTGTCAATATTACGATTACATTCGTAATATTTATGGCTATTAAAAAATAATAATATTAAACAAAGGTCATCCAATAAATGGTAGACATGAAACCACATGAGCGTAGTAATCTAACTACTGGTTTCATAATTTTTGTATAGATATACGGCGCTGTATTAACTCCAAATGGTAAGACGTTAAATTCATGTAGATCAGGAATGGCCATCTGGTCGATCGTGATCCACCGGTCGATCGCGGCTATTAGTCCAGTCGACCGTGACAAGGCAAAAACCATTTAATATTCATTTTCATTTAAAATTTCAAGAAGTATGTAATTGGTAGATCGCACAGGATTTCGTCAGTAAACAGTAGATCTTGGGTCTAATCAGGTTGACCACCCCTGCTATATAGGTATGTTACGGTTACCCTGATATAGATTATAATTAATCTTCCATATGAACCGCAGAAACTTTCTTGAATTTAATTAGAAAGTATGCATCCTTTAGATCAATAGAGCTCATAAAACCTACTCTAGAAATTAACTTTATAGTGGTACGTAAGTCCTCTAGTTTAAAATGTTTTGATTCAATGAATTTTTTAAGATTTTTCAAATTCAAATAAACCTAGTTTTACCATTGCTAGTTATGAATTGCCCTTCACAGGGCTTTCATTGTGAAATAGCATCTATTGTTAACAATTTGTTAATAGCTTGATCGAATTGAACTATTTCTACCTCAGTATACTTTTTACAAGTAGGTATAGTATAATTTTGGATAGGTGGACATGAGAATGGAATCTCATATCCGGTTATCCAGTAAAGTATGGTTCTATCGGATGTAATCCGTAACCATTGCTTGTAAAAATATAATAGTTTACCAGCGTAGCGTACCGGATCTAGCGGCGGCTGCTGAAGTGCGTCTGCTGCGACGCTCTCGACGAGTGCGAGCGCTGAAGCTTTGTCGGCGCAGGCTCTCTGTCGGAGGCTCTGGTCCTCGATGTCCCCGATGACGACGCTTGCGGCGGCCCGCGACTCGGGGGCGGACCTTTCCAGTTTTTTGCAGGGGCAGGTTTTGTTTGTTCGGCACAGGTTTTGATTGAGGTGTCGATTTTAATTCTGCTCCTGACTTATAAATTAAACTAATTTAAATTCATTTCTTTCAGGTAAAACCCATATTACATATAGGTAAAATTATGAATTGCTTTTAATGTTTCTGGTAATTCTTCTAAACAAAATTTTTTCAATTTTTGTTCGCTGTCATTGATTTTTTAGTTCCTTCTTTAGAACTGTTAGAAAAAAATTACGCCTAGTTATCGAATCGTTATATTGTGTATCACACAATAATTAATTTATTTAATTAATGTTTTTCATACAAATATGTACAAAGACGGTCTTACTGCCTAAGGCAATAGTCTACCTGTATCCATTAAGATCTTTAACATTGAGGGATCTTTATCATCTTTCGATAACATCACGGCTGCATGGTGATTGCCTCACTGACTGAGGATATTGCAGACGCAGTCTGTTTTTGTTTATCAAAAATCGCTTTATCCCTCTTGATCACAATCTCGGTTACAGCGGCTTTAATCTTGGGATTCAAAACAGGCGCGTCAATCAGACAACAGTTGCCAGGAGGTAAGTACTTGTCAACAAGTTCTTTACGTAACTCCTTATTCAAACCAGAAGTAACTATGTAAATGTGCATAACGGATTGCTAAATCCTTTTGTATATTTTTTCCATAGGAATTATATACTGAGGGATCCACTCCCAAAATCTACAATGTTACCTCGTCTAACTCGGCGACTGATGTTTCAGCCGTGGACGGCGATGGCAATGCCAACGGTATAGCGGGCGGCAGCAGCGACTGCATCACTGCCGGAAGTGTTACCGGCTCGCAATCAGTTTCCGACACTTGGCCGCCAGGTGGCGCAGCCGTGTCTGGTTCGCTTGTAAAATCTTCGACAATGTCGGATTCTATTGGCTCACTTGGAATTCAGTATACCAATATTTACATACCTACTAGTACCTATGATATGTATTGCGTAATAGATATCGAAGGTAGGTATAGATTCATATTCGTGATATGAATTAAGTGATTACTTTAACCAGTGTACTTATAATCAATGTATTTGTGCATAAAAATGCATACGATTATTAAAACAACTACCCACTCTGCAAGCAATAGCGGGAGCAGCACTAAAGTAGGTCAAGTAATCATGCATTAAGATAATTTTATTGTAATGCGTTAACAACGGGTAAGGTACACCTCGAAGCGTTGTACCGTGAACCCGAGTTTATTTCCAAGACAAGTCACACCTCAAATCGTTGTGACGTTAGTCTCAATTGTTTACAGGTAAGTAACAACTCGATTCGTTGAAACGTGAACCTTTATAAAAATAACAATACCTTGTGGGTCCTGTGACCTTGTAGAAACATCCGAACTTGACGATGACTTGCGTCGTTCCCGCGCCAATTTCTTCTAACTTCTTCAGTTTCTTCTTTAGGCGGTCGATGGAGTCACTATCAGAACGCTTCCTTTTCAGCATGATAATAACTAACGCTTTTTAACGAAAAATCTAAAATAACGTTAAAATGCGTGCTGACTGGCGGAGCACTAAAATGTGAATGAAGTATTGCCGGTGAACAGAATAGAGGATAATTATCTACCCGCAAAAAAAAAAAAAAAAAAAAAGAGTTATTCTATAAACTAAGTGCATGAGTGGCGACATTATATGTGGTACTACAAGTGTAAATTGCTAATCTTGAGGACGAGGCACGAAGTATAATTTTGGTCGTAACAGGACAAAAAACTTCCGTTTCCAAAAATACATCACATTTAAAACGTAAAAGGAAACGGTATCGATTTTGCCCCAGAAGGTTCCGTTTTCGACCCCTCGCCCCAAGGTCATAGGTGGCAAGGTCACTGCTTACAATTCAGCCACACCCCTTAGAAGATCGCCTTGAATATCAGATAACGAATACCTACTAACCTTGAAGCAGTTCCACTTGTTATTTATTGTTTTGTGTTAGTTTTATTAATTCAAAAAGAAGGACAATTCGTACTAATAGATACTTATTGCAGGAGTTAAAAGAAGAAGAATTTTATACCCCATGGCATTGACCTACTACTACAAATGGACGACGGTTCTAGAACAAAATTCACGAAAAATGAGGCCCAAACTCCCAAGTCCACCTATATAAGCGTAGGTGTAGGTACATTTAAAGAAATATAAAAAACTGTAACTACCTAATTCAATCCGTATCGTCGTAAACAGTTGCGACAATTTATCAGCCTATTCAACTTTTTCACGTACGGAATTTTTTACGTGTATTCTGTCGGTTGACAAAACAAAGGTGCCGCAATCGTTTTAGTGTCATTGGTGTTTTAAAAAAAGTCATTGAATATATAAAATAATTAATAAAAAATTGGTAATTACCTCCTGGAACAGAATCAATCGCAAAAACACAAACTTACACTAAAACTTCCGAGCAAAAAATTAATAAACGCAAGACTTAATTAAATTCAAATCAAATCAAATCAAATCTTTATTGCATTCCATAATGTAAAGTTAAAACAGATGATAGGCTTAATCTAAGGATCAATTATGGACCCTGTCGGGCACAGCATGGTTTGGTAGGAGAGAGGAAAAGCTGCTTTATAGATACTTTATTTATTATAATGTAGTTATTTAATTAAATTGTCGTAAACACATAGGATTTTGAACAAGTTTACCCTTGGACTGAGATAAGAATGACAACCCGTTTCTCAGGTGCCACTAATTGCTGTGAACCTTTTCATTGTTTAATCAGGTATTCAATAAAATTAGTTTTGTCATGTTTCCAGAATTTTTACCATTTTAGGTTTTAGCCAGCTTCAATTTTCACCTTCATGCATCGCGCGATTGGAATTCTTTTTTCGTTTTGGAACTCTTTTGGCTCGGACACTTTTGGCTCGGACACTTTTGAGCTCGGATCCAATGTCCATTGTTATAGTAGGTCAATGCCCTATGGTGTGTAAAATAACACAAGTCTTCTGTCGAGTCGGCACTCATGGTGATCGCTGATACCTAAGTATTTTTTTTTTCCTTGTCCTAAGGTTTATCCTAGGATGCACCCTAATCTTACTACAATCTAGCCTTGTAATTAGGCTAATAAGTAATTTAATTATAACTTAAACTATGTAATTAAATTAAACTAAGATTGTGTCCAATAGCACTTTTCTTATTGTCTCTGTTGTTACCTTAGTGGATAGATTAGCCAGTCAGCAATGTTGGTATCGAGACTGACTGCCCAGGATGCGCCAGACAACCCCAGGTTTCGTCACTCGTGGATGGTCTTTCCTTGCACCCATTCTTAAATTCTGTATCCCTATACCGAGTTTTCTTGACCTTGACCGTAGTTACTGTCAATCCAAAAATGTATGAAAACACACGCGCGCACACTGTAACAAATCTCAATATTATAGGGGTATCCGCACATGAATTCGATAAGTCAATGGGTTGGATTTATATTTCGATTTGTATTTGTAGGCCTGCGGATCAAATGTATGGATCTGGGACCTATTTGTGACCTCTAGACCAATTAAAGTTATATAAGGGAATATCTGGGACTCTTGATCAGCTTGTAACTGCCATGATAATCTTATTCAGAGGTAAATCATTATGATCCTATTATTATTTTTATTCACATTAAATTACATTATTCTCGCTACTCTTACCACAGCATTGTATTAATCAAGATTCTAATAACTATTATTTTAAAAGAGATTCCGTGGAGTTTCTTGCCGGTTCTTCTCCATAGGACCTACTATGTGGAACCGCGACATTTCGTAAGTCCCTGAATCTAGTTTACATGAAATAAAGATTATATTCTATTCTTCTGAAACCAATTCGCCATAGCTATTTAGATTGCCAATATCACTTGAATCCCTGTTCATCCCATAAAGGGCAATTGCCGTAAAGATAACTAACCCCGAAATGTTGTATACAACCTCCTCTGAAAGGCTTTTAACGTAACAGAGTTACGGTTACGGTGTAGTTACGGTAATTGGGTTGATGCATCTACGATCCATACCGTAGACTATAGAGTGCTATGGAGATATCGGAATAATGCATTGTTCGGGTAGCTAATTACGTTAGTTAGAAGTAGTTAGACAGGGAATCATGTTTTTGATAGTTTATTATGATATTATGATGAGTAGCGGTTGCCGTGCCTACTATGCAGGAGGGTCTGAGTTCTGACTCCCCCCACCTCTGACTTTTCAAGTTCAGAGGATGAGAATTAGATTATCACTTCCGTTAACGGTGAAGGAAAACATCGGGACGAAACTAGCACATCTGAGAGTGTGTATATAAAGTTGTATAAACTATAAAGTTCTCGATGCTGTGTGTAGTCTACCAAACCGAACCACACAAAGATTTTTTTTTTTTAAACTTTGCCCCACTTTATTATTTCTCCTGTATCGTGGGTACAGTTTACAAACATATACGTTACATGCACACACACACAGATTCGCAACATTTACTATCTGTAGGCCATACAAATATTTGCCACTGCGCCAACCATGGCGTCAATCAATTCAATCGGTTAGCTACACAAAGAAGTAGAGAAAGAACAGATAGTTTCGTATACATTGCTATGGCAAGGTCAATTCTATTTTGCTAACAATCTAGCGTCTAGCCCACCTCGACTCGTTTGTACAACAACGAGGAATTTACTAAAAGCGACCGTCAACAAACCGCAAGGCCACGAGCTTCCGGATTGACGTCGTGCAAAGACAGCGGCTTACAGAGGCTTATGCCGTCGGCAATGTATGTATATGCCGTAAAGGCAACATGTTATGCCTTTAATATTGTCGGTAGATACAAAAAAGGATTGTTCTTCATCGATCCCGAGCGGCACGAACGAGAATGAGTGGCTTGAGTCAAATTGACGGATACAAAAGGATATTATTTAAAGTTTCATCGATTCGTCTCGCAAAGCGAAGTTCATACGAGATAAATCGACGAATAATTTAAGCTTTCAGAGTGACATTCTGCAAATATGGCGGCTAATGCCGTCGGCACTTTTGATAAAATTGTTTTCTCTCATCTATATTATATTAATACGTGTGGAGAAAACTTTATATCCCTTTTTAAGCATACTGCGTGCAATGTGACATTTGGTATAGTTAAGTTTATGTGAAGAAGGAGTGAGAAAGCTAAAATTACGGTCGAATTTCGTCCACTGGGCGACCACTAGTATTGAATAATTACGGCCGAAATTGCATAACACAGTGCATATTCTATGAGAGAAAGCCAATGATCAATTTCCGCCCACTAACAGCCATTAGTGATCTTCGTCCATTACGGGTAACAGTCATAAATTCATTATTAACCAATAAGTTGTCCATGCACTATATAACAGAGCTGTCAACCACTGTAGTGTGACTATGAGTTCGTTAAATGTAAGATAATTTAAAATTGTTAATGTCAACAGCCTGGCATCGTGGTACACAATGATAATGATATCTATCAATGATAAACAATGATAATTTTTAGTATTAAGCGATCTTGGTGTAAGTTTATTTAAGTTTTGTGCGTCATACTGGGCGTAAAAATAAAAACTTTTTCTTTCTTTCTTTCTTTCTTTTACACCTTGCAGGGCAGACATAAATAAATTATTAACCAATAAGCTACAACACAATGACAGAGTTATCTTACCACGATATTGTGACCATAGATTTAATTATAGGAGGACAAAAAGAAATAAAAAACTGCTCAACAGACCACTGAGAGTATGTACTTATGTAGTCTGAGGAAAATGGATGAATTAATGGATGAGATATCCTCCGTAGGAAATGGACAGGCGTAGATTAAATACGCTATTTAAAAAGAAGAGAAGGAATTGAGAACCAGACATACTTTCAAATTGAACATAGTTTTCTTATTAATCCAACTAAAAAGTCTATCAATAATCCCGCAACCCTAAAACCCATGGTAACCCTACAATTCCCGCAGTAGGCAGGACACACATTGACATCCCATAACTCACAGATAGGCTCTGATTAAACAACAATGATTTATGTGCACCCTGTAGTCCCCGGGCACAAAATAAATATACCAGGGGCACAGTATAGCTCCCGAGGTGTAGGTACGCGTGAAGGAAGTCATTTTTCATTCTTTTCACTCAATTAGGTATAATGTTATTTCTGATTTATAGCTGGGTGAATTTGGATTTGACTTTATTTTGTTATGCTGTTTGTTTATTCAGAGACTAGCTTCCGCCAGCGGCTCCGCTCGCGTGATATCTTTATAAATTATAGCCTATATTACTCACTGATAATGTAGCATTCTGCTGGTGAAAGAATTTTTAAAATCGGTCTAGTAGTTTTTGAGTTTATCCATTACAAACAAACAACCAAAAATACAAAAAATCACATCTTTTCTCTATATAATATTAGTTTAGACAGATTATTTAAGTATATTTTTTCAAAAATATGTGTTATTTATTTGTTGTGGTAATTACCTTTTTTTCTTTTAAATCTGTTTAAATTGACATCCGTGAGTCACAAGCGGGTTCAGCTGAAAATCAGCGCCGGACATTGATGTCTGGCATACGCTGAACTGAATCTCTTATGGTGCAGCCGTGAGGCTCACACGTAGTATAATGACATATCTACATCCTTTATCTATGTGTAAGAGGATTTATAATATTCTGTTATAACTTTTATTTTCTTGACGGATCTGTTTTTTTAAATTATTATTATTGCATAAGGTGCCTCGAATTTGAACCACCCATTGCATTTTGTTTTAGCGAGCCGTGGCTATAATAGGAGTTCCATAATTGATTGACTTATGACCAATACATTTTTTTAAGCTTCCAGATGTTAAAAGGGTTCATATAACTAACTTTCGCTCCCAACTTTATCCGCGTAGTAAGTGGGTCTGTTACCCTTTCAGTCCCTTTAAGGGTCGAATTTTCAAGAATTCTTCCTATGTAGATACCCTAGAACGGAAAAAACGTAGACTAGAAGAAATTTAATTCACTGCCTGGCATAAACATTGTACTTACCTAAAGGCCACACGTGAGCGCACCTAGAGTCTCGACATTTCATAAGTACCTGTCTGGTTGACATGAAATAAAGATTTATTCTATTCTCTTTTGAAATCGTGAAAAACAATCTACTCCTCTATACATTTTGACCCACTTAGGTATCCACTTTTGCATGGAACAGCAATTTTTTTTTCTCGATGTTAGCTTTGTTGGACCAGAACAAGTACTTAATTTTCTTCTAGTAATAAAAAAACTAGGGATGTATTTAAAGACATACATAACAAGGAATTTTTGTAATTTCAACCCTTGATGAAAAGTTCAACGCGAACGAAGTCATGGGCAACAACTAGTTATTGTTATGCATATTAATAATATCCATAAATATGAAACTGTCGTAAACTCCAAACTGCTTAATACTTGGAAGGAAGCCACCATTGTTAGAAAGCTTAGAATGGTAACGCACTAGGCGGATAAACTGCGGCAGTTAATCCAATGGTTCCGTACCAAACACACGTGAAATTGGCTCTAGCTGTAAAGTTGTACCCATCGAGCCATCTCACAGTCCATAATGTCCATATTACAGAGTCCATATTACATGTCCATATTACTGATACTTATTTCGCAAACAAAATGCTTTGAACGACTGCGGCAGACTGCGGCCCGCTTAGAGTTAGTAACTCTGTATTTTAAAAGAAAGAAAGAAAAATCATTTATTTGCCACAAAAACAAGACACACTAGAATGATAGACGTTCCTACCCTTCACAGCACACTACTACGCTTACATATAGTTTTTGTGACGGTTGAAATAGGTAGGACTGAGATACTGCCTCAATCTAGCTCATAACATGGAATTCTGCTCCCACTAACCTAATTTTGCGGTCAATGGGCTTTTTACACAGCCGTCTGCGGGTCTACCGCGTAACAAAATGGTAATGAACATCAGACTGGTAATAAACTTCAATACAATCGTGAGAGCTTTAACTTCGAGCTACCTTGTAAAAAATTACTGATCATAAAATTGGGACTCCCATCTTCATGGTCGTTATTTTTTTACTAGGTAGCTCAAAGTTTATTCTCTCACGATCGTATTGAAGTTTATGACCAGAATCTGATGTTCATTATAATTTTGTTACGTGGCATAGACCCGCAGATCTGCTACAGCTGTGCGGCTTTTCGGTCTAGTGCGTTATTTGCCTACGTATTGCAGGCGACAGTAATAATAGTTTCAGGAATTTATTGCAGTTTCTCTCCCATTTGGTTTGCGACGATTTTTCATAGAAAAGGAAATGAAATACTGCATTTATTTCCCAAGAGGAAAGATTAAAGTTTCAGTCATAGGATTTTTTTGTGTTTGAAAAAATACGAAACGTATCACTTTTAGGTGTCGTAGCGAAAGTAAAATAGAACACTTATGAAATTAGGTCAGCGCTCGGCGTCTTTCTGTCTATTCGTTTTATCACAGTGTCACCCCTTTTATTAAGGGGATTACCTGGCCCAGCGGCCTTGGAATGCCAGAGAGGATAACAGCGTACATTTCCTCACATGAACAAAATATGAAAAAACAATTGAGGGCCGCGAGCGAAAAATTGCCAGAACGTTTGGATTTTGTTAGTTATTTTCAAATATATTCTAAAAAATCTGTAATGTCTTCTTTAGTAATGATCCGTTAATGAGATAATTTTCAATTTAGATTAAAAATGGCCTGATTTTAAGATTTACAAAGAATATGCAATTAATCTATAGCCTTGATGATTATTGAATTATAATTCGGACAGAATCTTCTTCCATAGAATATTTTAAATCTATACCTAAATTACCTAACCTTACATTAGCATATAAATCAAAATTATTATTCATAATTACAACAAACCTATTTCAAACTTTATACAAACATTATTAATCAAATACTAAGTCGTGCAATCAAATATTTGAGCCATTAAAATTGACTATCAAGCCCCAAGTTAACGTCAAAATTTGCTTTAAACTATTGGTAAAATTAAACTTTGACTAATAAAAGCCTTATAGACCAGATGTTTGGGCTTTTGAATATTACAAAAGTGCCAAAGCTTCAAACTTTTTAATTATAAAAATTAAAGCAATTAAGGTGCGACAATGTTCAAAGCTATAATTTATAAGGTGAACACCTTTGTGAACAATTTTAGTACCATCTAGATGACTGTTTTATATGAATTAGTAGATATATTTTTTCCTCTTTTATTTAATTTTATGTATTTTATTTAATATGTATTTACAGCGAGGAGGAGGAGTACTTTGACGCCTAGGTACTCAGTTTTATATTTATTTTATTTTATGATTTATTTATTTAACAATAATTATTAGTGTACATATTTAAGTTTAATTTTATGATTGTATATAATTATTAGTTAGTTTTATTATTATTATTAAAATTTATTATTCTGTGTATTTTATGTATTTGTGTGTTGTGTGTCGAATAGAATATTAGAATATATCTTTATTTTACAGATATAATTATTAATACACCACTTATAGAACGCCAGTCTTGTAACATCAAAAATTTAATGTTATTTTTTTTTCAGGTTAAAAAAAATCTAATTCTTTTATACAATAAACTACATAGCTACTTAGCGGTGGGCAATTTTAGCATTAGTTTTTTTTTAAAGAATGATCGGTCTACTACATATCAAAATGGTAATTCTATCGACTTTTTTTTACAAGGTAGCTCGAAGTTTAGGCTCTCACGATGGTATTGAAGTTTATTACCGGAGTCGATGTTCATTACCATTTTAGTTACGCGGTAGACCCACGTGTGGTGTTTGCCATCTTCATTAAAAATAATACTCTCTTTTTTAAAACATCTATAAAATAACTTAATCTTACTCAACGAGACACGGCTCAAACCGCTCACTTACAAAAACCCCGACTCCAACCAGAAAAAGAGCTGTAACTTTTGAATGGCTGAACAGATTTTCTTGAAACATAGCTAAGATGATATCCGATTAAACTAGCTGTCGGTAAAAACACTGCATTGAAATCGGACTATCCGTTTGTGAGCTATGATGCCACAGACAGATACATAGATACACACAAATACAAAGTTATAACACCCCTCTTTTTTGTCGGGGGTTAAATAAACTGTCTAATGAAAAATAAAAGCTCAAAACTAAACCAATAACTACGTCTTTGGTGTAGTGGTTGCAAGCATAGCTGCTGATAGTGACGTGCTGGGTTCAATTCCCGAGTCAGCAAAGTTTCATTGTATTTTTCTGTTAGAAAACTCTCTATATCCGCCCGCAGCTTGAAATTTATACGGTAGATGGCAATAGGCTCGCCTCCTATTGTCCATGGGTCCTAATAACCGCATTGGAGATATTTTATACAATAGTAAAACTGTGCCTATCCGGTCTGGGAATACAGGCTTGATAATATTTCCGAAATTTCCATTTCTTCATAAAAAATAAATCTCTAATAAAATGAATAAAGTTTATTTCCAAAGACTGTCATTTCGTTTATCCAAGAGATTAAGTCGTTACCACGAACCAGTGAAGACTCGGAACATTGGAGAAATAAAACTCAAATGTTAAGCGAAAAACAATCAAATATATCGGAGCAATTCGGTTTCATTTCAATGAAGAAGTCGAATCTAATATAACAAGTACCTTAATAAATAAATATTCACACGGGTAAACTTTCTCTACTATCCTTATATTAAATATGAAGGTATTACACATATAAACCTTCCGTGAAAAATTTGCTAAGTGATGATGAAAACCGCATCAAAATCCGTTGCGTGGTTTAGGAATTAACGTATTTATAGACAGACGGTCGCGGGACTTATCTCATTACCGTGACCCCGGAACGTAAAGGGCTATTGAAGGAACACCGTGGATTTTAGTCAGTACAAGTCTGACAGTCCCTCCCGCCCTGCCCGGGGTGGGAGGAATTATTTGATGATTTTACAACGCAAAAAAAAAAAAAAAAATTATAGACAGACAGACGCGGAAAGCGACTTTATTTTATACTACATATGTAGAGATAGTAGACCCAACGACCCGCCCACCCATCTAACCCACGGTACAGGATAAAAACAAGTGAAGAACATCGTTGATACGAAACAGATGAGAGTACTTCACACAATTCATCCGTCTGAATTACTTACAAATGACATTCTGACACAATCAAGTAAGACCGATCGTCGGTTCAGTCGCTATTGACTCCGGCACGAACATCGAATAATAAGTGGGTCCTTTTTCATTCCAGATCGCAAGAAAAAACAGGCCTATACGTGCGATATGCTAAGGGTTCCGTTGTTATGACAACTGGTATAAGTTGATCCCTCACTCTATGTATATAGTGTATATTAAACTATATATAGGGGCCGTCCATTAATCACGTGAGGCTTGAAAGGGGGGGAGGGGGTTTAGCAAAAATCACGAAATATCACAAGGGGGAGGGGGGTGTAGTAAGATATCACGTGTATTTATTTTTTCGACAAACGTGGCTTGTTGAAACCTGTATTTAAAGACAATATTCTAAAAAAAAACAAAAATCTTTGTAGGTATTAAAATACACGTGATTTGGGGGGGGCGGGGGTTAGTCTTAAACCTCACCACGTATCACCAGGGGGGGGGGGGGGGGGGGGTTAAAAATGCTAAAAATAACATCACGTGATTAATGGACGGCCCCATAGAGTGACTGATCACTCTGTGTATAGTTTAAGGTACTACCTTTCTAATACCGATCCCTTTAAGAGGTTATTATACCTACTCATCATATTTTTAAACAACTTTTACTATACAAACAACACTGAAATCGCGAAAAAAAAAAAGCTTTTGCATAAATTTGTCGAATAGTATTGTATCGTATCCGATATTTTAATTTCAACTCTTGCAACATTTGTTACTATGGCAACACTCGATTGGTGATACGCTAACAGCTTCAGAGCGATGACGGTGCGGACTTCAGCCAATAGCGAAGCGAGATGCCTCGCATGCGAATCTTATTGGCTACAACCGGTGCCGTAGCACGTATCTAACGTCAGATCAACAACCGACGGTGTGTAAGCGCAACGCATCTAAAAACTCTCTTGCGCGCCCAAAACCTTCTACTTTGTTCTTGTTTACTCAAATTGTGTGTGAACTAAGTGAATTGTGTATATTCCCTACCTTCTTTTAACAAATAACAGCCCGGACTTATCAAACCTCTCACGAGTGTGTATACCTATCTCGCCGGCCGGCGATTAAGAAGAACGCTGAAGGAAACGTACCGTGTGAAGACGGCAAACCAGGTAAGATTCGCACTCTATTCGCTGTTGGACCGATTCCGAACCGTACATCGCTGTACATCGTCCTTTAGATATCCGCTATCTAGAATTCTCTAGACCCCAGACGCGGCAAGCCATAACCACCATTCGATTCTTTCTTTAATTTCGCTGGTTCTGCCACATCTTTTTGGTGCCGAAACCCGGGAACCTAGTGGTTCCTATCAATTTCAAGTAATAGTAGATTCCAATTAGTAAAATTTCGCTGTTAAAATCATAATTTGCAACAATAAAACTCAATTGTTTAATCCGCCATATTTAATATTTCACATAATTTACTCGTTATTACGTTCAAAATAACTTTTGCGAATTATAGTCCGTATATGAGCAATTTACTAGTTGGCAGGCATTTTATTACTAAAGTTAATGTGTTAGTAATGATATAAACTAATTTCCTAAAGTTTTAGCGATATTTTGAATAAATTCTCGTTGCATAATCCGACTCGTTTAAGAAGGGTACCTCTGCGCACAAACTCACTCGTTCAACGACTTCGTTATTTTGTCGCGTTATAGTTCGTTCATACACATTCAAATACTTAGTTCAATTCGCCGCGTATTTCGTGTTTTGATGTAAACAAAACAAAGGATTGCGATCTCAAATCAATACGGATCCAGTTTATTAGTGTTTATGTAATAAAATGTCATTCGTAGTGGTGAAATAAACATTTGCGTAGTGAAATAGTTGTAGTGGGTGATAACAGAAAATTGTTGTTCCGACAGGTTAGTTTCATGTGTAAATTCTATTCAAATTCGGTGCACCTGTATCCTTACTTGTCATAATCCGTCACAACAAATAATTCTTAACCTACTACGTAATTGTTACCTACCTATTCGTTTCTCCGACTGCTTTATACCTACCCCAATTCGTTCACCTATCACCGAACTTCGTGTAGGTTGCTCTCGTAGGTATAATTCCGAGTTTATTATCTTGTTTATTTCATTGCGATATTTGTAAACAAAAAAACTGTTATTACGTTATCAGTCTTGATCTCATATTCACGTTACGTCACAGATTCACTAACCCTTTTTACGTCCGCGTTCGTTAATTCTTAATCGATTGTTAGTGTTTACGTTCCACATTTTAATAAAATGGCATCGTATCGTACTAAACGAAGCAGTGTCTCTAAATCGAAAGTTTCTGCAAAATCGGTCGAAATGGAGTATCCTAGTGTACACGACTTACCTTTACTGCGACGAAAGCGTACTTTAGCGATTAACCGCATGAAGAAATTGTTAGACGTGGCCTTGGAAGCGAAGTCAACTCTTCATTCAGATGCGATAGATCTATTCTTCGCGCATTATTCATCCATTAGTAAGCACGTTGATAGCTTTGAGGAAGCTCACGCGTACATTCTTGCCGTCGTCGAAGTTGAGTCCAGTGACAAGGAAGACAGCTGTCGGGAAGAGTTCGATGACCTTTACTATGAAGTCGTGGCTATCCATCGCCAATTCACTCGTGACACTGAGTGTAAACCTAAGCCCGTCTCCAAACGTTCTATGACTTCGCCATCTGTGAAATTACCTAAAATCGAAATACCGAAGTTTTCGGGATCTATTAAGTCCTGGCCTGAGTATTATGATGTTTTTAACGAACTCATTCATAAAAACGAGTCACTCTCCGATACTGAGAAGATGCATTATCTGGTGTCCACGTTATCCGGCGATGCCTTGGGACTTATCCGTACATTTCCCGCTCAAGGCATATACTACGAGGACGCCTACCGAACGCTCGTCGCACGCTACCGCGATAAGCGCGAACTCGCGTATACGTGCTGGCAAGAAATGCAGAACATTAATATACGTATAAACACACCACTCGACTTTCGCCGCGTGCTTGATACTTTTAACGAAAATTTGACTATTTTAAAGGGTCTCGACTTACCAGTTGACAAATGGGATTTTATTCTGTGTTACTTACTACTGTCGAAACTCGACTCGAAAACGCGATGTGAGTTCGAACAAGCTCATCCTTCAAGCGAGTTGCCATGCTACAAATCGTTAAAGGATTTTCTCTATTCTAAGTCCGAAGCTCTTGTTCGTGATGCACATTTCTCTTTTTCGCAACCGCGTAATAGTAGTGATAAGTCCCGTAACGTCGAATCAAGCAAGTCGAGCCAAGGTAAAAAGCATTCGCCGTCAGTATTTCTGTCCAAGACCGATAAGGATTCTGGAAAACAAGACGTTACGCACTCCAAGCAGGAAAAGCAAAACATAAAGCCCGCTGCTTCAGCTTCACAACCCGCCGCTGCTGCGTCAGCTTCTCAACCCGTTGCTGCTGCTTCATCTTCTCAACCTGTGGCTGCTGCTGCGAAGTGTGCGTATTGTGGTGCGGAACATTCTATTGCCCACTGTGCTGCCTTTGTTTCTTTTACCGTACAAAAGCGTGCCGACCACGCCAAGACGAACCACTGGTGTTTTAACTGTTTGAGGGCATCTCATGGAGTTAAAGATTGCAAATCAATTTTTAGGTGTCAGAAATGTCGTCAAAAACACCACACGCTTCTACATAATGATGAAGAGCGACCCAGTGAAGAAGTAAAAACTTCATCAGCCGTCGATACTCATCCTCCTGTTCGTGTACTCACCAGCATAGGCGACAATTCTGTGGTACTCCTGTCCACTGCTATCATACATGTCAGGGATTCCTCTGGCCAATTCCGTACTCTACGAGCTTTAATCGACTGTGGCAGCCAAGCTCACTTCATCACCGAGCGCGCCGCGTCTCGCTTAGGACTTAGCTGCACTCCATCAGTTCGTACTGTCAGTGGACTGGGTAAATCATCGGCATCTGCGTCCGGAGTTCTCCAGTTAGAGATTGGCGTGAATAACAAAATTATCTTCAGTGTCAAAGCGTTAACTATACCCAACATCTGCGGTAACGTTCCTAGCGTTCGTTTAAATAAATCTTCTTGGCACCATTTGCGTGATCGACCACTAGCCGATCCTAGTTGCCACCAACCTGGACCCATCGATGTTCTTCTCGGTGCTGAAATCTTTTCGTCACTTCTAGTTCCTGGAAAGGTGAACGGAGGCCCTCAACAGCCTTCAGCACTTAACACGGTCTTTGGCTGGATCCTTCTTGGTAGCGTAGGTTGCAATGAAGATAATGAAGTGAATTCGTTTATCGTAACAAATGAACAACTCTACAATGAAGTAAAGAAGCTATGGGAGCTAGAAACCATTCTGCGGTCCCCTCAGTTGACACCTGAAGAAAAAGAATGTGAGGACATTTTCGTAAGCCAGCACTATCGTGACGAATCTGGAAGGTACACCGTCGTCTTACCTTTCAAAGAAGGGAATAGAAATCCTACCTTTCCAGGATCACGTGAGATAGCGTTGCGTCGCTATCATTCCCTCGAACGAAGACTCAATAGTGATCAGATTCTTAAAGAACAGTACTCGGAGTTTATGACTGACTATCTCCGGAGTGATCATATGAGCCTCGTACCTGCTCGCGAGTTATCAAACGGAAGGTATTACATACCTCATCACTGTATTCTTCGCCCCGATAGCGCCACAACGAAACTACGCGTCGTATTTGATGCATCGGCAAAAGACATCACAGGAAAATCGTTAAACGAAACGTTGCTAATCGGTCCAAGATTGCAGATCAATATCTTGGAAATACTCCTTCGGTTTCGTATTCACCCTATTGTCTTCACAGCGGACATTCGTCAAATGTACCGTCAGATCTACATTAAGGAAGAAGATCGAGAATATCAACGAATTTTCTGGCGTTCCGGTTTCGATCCTGCGCAACCAATTCAAGAATATCGTTTAAATACCGTAACTTACGGCGTGTCATCAGCACCATACCTCGCATGTCGCGCTATGCGACAGCTTGCTGAGGATGAAAAGGATCTTCCTCTTGCACGTTCAATCGTCACATCGGATATGTACATAGATGACGTCGTCACGGGTTTTATCGATATCCAGCAAGCCCTTCAAGCTAAATCCGAGATCATTGAACTTTTGAGCAGAGGTCAAATGGAACTACGCAAGTGGGCGAGTAATAGGCCTGAGCTTCTCGCAGATTTACCTTCAGACCATTGCCTCACCAGTACTCAAGTTTCAATGGATGTGGAGAAGTCTGACACGTTAAAGGTTCTAGGGTTAATCTGGGACCCTCAAAGCGATGCCTTTTCATTCGAAGTGAAGCCTCAAGTACGCAAGTGTACTCGTCGCACAATTCTCAGCGAACTAGCTCGAATTTTTGACCCACTCGGTTTTCTATCTCCAATAACGTTATCGTCTAAAATCTTAGTTCAGAAGCTTTGGTTGTTAAATATATCATGGGATGATGATCCTCCCGACGAAATCGTCCAGCAGTGGGAACGAATTCTCAGTCAGCTACCTACCCTCAAGAACTTAAAAATCCCTCGCTGCCTCACCGCTCCTCCACCTCAATCGTGTCAACTTCATGGATTCGCGGATAGTTCTGAAGCAGGATATGGAGTGGTTGTTTACTTACGTTGGATGAACGCCGATGGCAGTGTGCATGTGTTTATCGTAGCTGCGAAGTCCCGTGTCGCTCCCACCAAGAAGGTTTCTCTCCCTCGCCTCGAACTCTGCGCCGCTGTTCTTCTCGCTGATTTTCTAAAACTAATCAAGGATGTATACTTACCGTTTCTTCCTATCACTGAAACTTTTGCGTGGTCAGATTCTACCGTTGCCTTGGCCTGGATCCGTTCGCCATCTAGCAGATGGAAGACGTTCGTTGCCAATAGGGTGAGCCACATTCAAGATTCTGTGCCTGAAGCTAGCTGGAACCACGTACCCTCTGACGACAATCCTGCGGATGTTGCCTCTCGCGGCCAATCTCCCTCTGACCTTGTCAATAATTCCTTATGGTGGGCGGGACCTCCCTGGCTCGCTGAAAGTGCCGATCAGTGGCCGAATAGTGTCAGCGACGTTCGTGATGACGTCGTTCGAGAAGAGGAAAAAACTCAGATGCTACTTGTAAGCGAAGAACCCCACTTTATCGATCTTTTGTTGGAAAGATATTCTTCAATTCGAAAGGTTCAACGTATCTTATGCTATTGGATTCGCTTCACACATTACCTTAAATTCAAGAAACAAGTTTTCTCTAAACTTCCTTTGAGTCAAGCTGAACTTCATCATTCTTTGTTAAATATCGTTACTCGTGTTCAAGCTTTACACTTTGACAAGGAAATAAATCAACTAAAGGAAGGAAAACTCACCTCAAAACAAGTTCGAAAACTAAGTCCCTTTCTAGATGATCGTGGAGTCCTCAGGGTGGGCGGTAGGCTTTCACGTTCCGGTCTCGAGTTTGAGCACAAACATCCAGCCTTATTGCCTAGGAAATCTCGACTTACATATATGATCATTGAAGAATTACACTCGGAGAATAGTCACCCAGGTGTTAACACCTTGTGGTATCTGTTGACACAGCAGTTTTGGCTTCTCTCACCCAAACGTGCCATACGGCATTGTTTATCCAAGTGCTTGAAATGCTATCGTACAAAGCCTATTCCACTCGAACCTTACATGAGTGACTTACCTGCTGTTCGTGTCAACCAGGTGAAACCCTTCTCCATTGTTGGTGTCGACTATGGCGGTCCATTCCGCATCAAATTCGGATCTCACCGCGGTGCAAAGATAGGTAAAGCGTATCTCTGTTTATTCGTCTGCTTTACTACAAAGGCGGTTCATCTCGAAGCAGTTTCCGACCTCAGCACCGACGCGTTCATCGCCGCTCTCCGTCGCTTCGTTGGAAGACGCGGTCGCGTTGCTACTATATATTCTGATTGTGGGACCAACTTTGTAGGGGCCAGCAACCAATTTTCTTCCTACATGCAAAACGCCGCGATTGAGCACAAAATCGATTTTAAATTCAACCCACCTTCCTCCCCACACTTTGGTGGAGTATGGGAGATACAAATAAAGGCGGTCAAAACGCAATTATACCGTATCGTTGGAACGCAAGCATTAACTTTCGAGGAGTTAACCACTCTATTTGTCCAAATAGAATCAATGTTAAACTCACGACCTTTATACCCGATTAGTAGCGATCCAAACGATTTCAATGTCTTAACTCCCGGTCATTTCTTAACGTTAGAGCCACTCACGTCCGTTCCTGATGAGGATCTCTCTACTCTAAACATAAATCGATTAGGACGTTGGCAGCTCATACAGCGCTTCCAATGTAGTTTCTGGACTCGTTGGAAGAACGAATATCTCCAATCATTAATGCAACGTGCAAAATGGACATCTAAGGAGAAACCATTAGACGTAGGCTCTGTGGTAATTATCAAAACGGACTCTACTGTGCCCTTGCATTGGCCGTTAGCTCGCGTGCAAAAATTGCATACTAGTCCTGACGGGGTTGTGCGCATAGCTACCGTTCGATTAGCAAATGGGAATTGCCTGACGAGACCGTTAGCTAAACTCTGTCCATTACCTAACAAGTTGAACTAGCTAGCATACGTTTTCAAATTAGTTTTTAAGTTTTTCAATTCAACCTTTCATTAGTTTACCTTTAGATTGCTCATATACGTTATCGTACTTAATAATTTAATTTGAAAATACTGGGTTGTATTTTGGTGGGCGGTATGTATCGTATCCGATATTTTAATTTCAACTCTTGCAACATTTGTTACTATGGCAACACTCGATTGGTGATACGCTAACAGCTTCAGAGCGATGACGGTGCGGACTTCAGCCAATAGCGAAGCGAGATGCCTCGCATGCGAATCTTATTGGCTACAACCGGTGCCGTAGCACGTATCTAACGTCAGATCAACAACCGACGGTGTGTAAGCGCAACGCATCTAAAAACTCTCTTGCGCGCCCAAAACCTTCTACTTTGTTCTTGTTTACTCAAATTGTGTGTGAACTAAGTGAATTGTGTATATTCCCTACCTTCTTTTAACAAATAACAGCCCGGACTTATCAAACCTCTCACGAGTGTGTATACCTATCTCGCCGGCCGGCGATTAAGAAGAACGCTGAAGGAAACGTACCGTGTGAAGACGGCAAACCAGGTAAGATTCGCACTCTATTCGCTGTTGGACCGATTCCGAACCGTACATCGCTGTACATCGTCCTTTAGATATCCGCTATCTAGAATTCTCTAGACCCCAGACGCGGCAAGCCATAACCACCATTCGATTCTTTCTTTAATTTCGTTGGTTCTGCCACAAGTATTGAATTATTTGTAGATTTTTCTTTTCCTATAGTAAATGTTTTTCATAATGATTCTTATTTATTTATTTATTTATATATTCTTTATTGTACAACAGTAAAAAAAAAATTATACACATATAACTTGCACAACCACCAACCAACCACAATTACAACAATTACAACCATAATTATATATAAACTTAAATAATATGTACAATTATTATTGTTAAATACCTAAATAAAATAAAAAATACAAATATAAAACTGAGCACCTAGGCGTCAAAGTACTCCTCCTCATCGCTGTCAATTGGTAGCGTGCCCAGAAGACTGACAGCATTGCCACGTTGAATGGCAATGCTTATTCTTTGACCAATGTTCACAATGATGAGTACAATAACCCCTTAAAGGGATCGGGGCTAGAAAGGTTGGACCTTGTATAAATAATGAATAAAATATGGGTTTGTTAGACTTGGTCACTTAGGACTTTAAAACTTGTCGTGACCCCATAAAGGCACTAAAATTAAGAACCAATGAAGTTGTGCTTTCCCTGTCTATGCCATAGAGATAGGCGGATGAAATCAGAATAAATCTATGGTTCTAAAAAGGCCTCTTTGGATTAATCATAAATATGTTCGGATTAGTGCACTTTGTCCCCCGGCAAATAACAAAATGGTGACTTATTTAATTGATTACTCTTAATATGATTCGCGTAACCTTGCATATGCAGCAATCACATATTTAACCGTTACTATTGAGATTCGTAGATGTATTATGATTAGGTATAATTATGATGAATTGCTCAATGTGGCCTATTTAGGCCCGCTGTTCTATCCATTCGGTTACAGAACCCTAAAAGGCCCTATTATTGATGAGATGAAATAAAATTTGCATACCTTCTCGTTCCTTATTTATTTGATCTTTTGTCCCTTTTTTCCACACCAAAAAGGACAAAAGCTTGTCACAGATGAAATATGGACACCCGAGTCGAGTCTACATATTTTCTGTTCCAATTATGTCATGAAATATTTGCCAGTGAACAGAATTCCCGGGAATACTTACGTTCGCTAGAAATTCTCGAAAATAATCGTAAAATATTTTAGAGTTCGTAATATTACGTAAAATGTGCTGGTATTGGAAGCGAAAAATGTGTAGTACACTTTGTTATAAAGACTCTACAGTAAAGTTGAATTTGATTCCTAAGTCGAGCAGTGTTTTTGGTCTGAAATTTAGAATTAATGCCTGGTAGATCGGCAAGGCGGGTTTCAGTCCTCACACAGAACAAACTGTTGTATGATAGCTACAGATAGTTGTTTCGGGTCTGGGAGGCAATTATCATGCCATCGAAGTAGTCTCGAATTCGAGAAATCGGATTCGAACTTTTCTCGAGTGATAATTATGTTGAGTAGGAAATGTCAAGCCCGATATTTCCTGAAGTAAAGCCGCCCAAATTGCTTTGACTGGTCGGCGGGTCTACCGCGTAACTAAAATTGTAATGAACGTCGACACTGGTATTAAACTTCAATACGATCGTGAGAGCCTAAACTTGGAGCTAACTTGTAAAAAAATTACCTATCATATAGTTGGGACTCCTATCTTCATGATCGGTAAAAAAAATACAAGTCAGCTCAAAGTTTAGGCTCTCACGATCGTATTGAAGTTTAATACCAGTGTCGATGTTCATTACAATTTTAGTTACGCGGTAGACCCGCGGTACCGTTCGAGACACGGTACATTTCAAAGTTGAACCATCATAATTACGTCAATAACCTAACCGTCACAACCCCCGACTCCAACTAGAAAAAGAGCTGTAACTTTTGGACGGCTCAACATATTTTCTTGAAACTAGCTAAGATGATACCCGATTAAACTAGCTTTCAAATAAAAAAATCTGCATTGAAATCGGTCCATCCGTTTTGGAGCTACGATGCCACAGACAGATATGCCGATCCGAAACTTATAACACCCCTCTTTTTTTAGGGGGGTTAAAAAAGCTCGAAGTGCAAACAGATGATCTCGCTGGAAACAAGAACTGTCGTCCTGAGCGTGTGTGCATGTGAGCTGTATGGTTGTAAACAGTACCAGAAGAGAAAAGATTAGAAAAAAATAAAAAGTCTCTCTCAAATTTCGTAGATCTTACTGTTAGCCTGCATCATCCCACTGCTGGGCAAAGGCCTCCCCCCATGATTTCCAGGCTTTTCGGTCTAGAGGCAGTGTGTTACCAAGTCCGCCATCTCTTTCGTGGTCTGCCACGACGCCTCCTCACCATATCAGGGGTCCACTTAGTAACCACTTCGTCCAGCCAGGCCAATCCCATAGAACTTAAAACACATAATAACAGGCCTGAACAGGCCACATGAAAATTAGCAAGCAAAACCTTAACAGGCTCATAATTCATATAAAGTGCTGGTTGCGTGATTTAAACCATTACATAGCTTCCCCAACCTCGAACTTAAATGGGAACGTAATTGAAAAACTTGGACAAAATCACGGAAAGTTGCGATTGAATATCAACTTCATGGTGACGTAGTTTATTTTCGTTTGATTCGGAACACGAGTCGGTACCTATATAATTATGTTGGTGGTAGTCTCGCTGGCATGGCACCATGAATGCGTCAGCACGACCGGGGAACTAATACCCTCCCACAGAATATCGACGTTAAGTAGCAGTATGCATACTGTTGCGTTTCGTTCAGTGAGTGTGGAGCACCGGACGCCCAATTCCTCTCTTTGTCTCCTTCCTTCTCCTTTCCCTCCCTTTTTCCTAACACCATCCTAAAAGGTCGGCAACTCATCGGTGACTCCTCTGGTGTTGCGAATGTTCATGGGCGGCGGTGATCACTTACCATGATCGGATCGATTAGATGATCGGCAAGCTCGTTTGCCTCGTATGATATAAATATATATATATGTATATGTTATTAAGTCATGTTGATATTCGCTGTATAAACATGAATTTCACATACATACATACTCAGGCCAGGAAAGTCTATCTGTAGACTCTACAAAAAAAAATCGTATTGGTTCGAACTTCCGGCTCGTAGCGCAGGAACCTAATCGCTTATCCACTATGCCAATCATGTCATCAAAGGTATTAAGAGAATTACCATTCCAATAACCATCCAATAACCGTCTGAAGTTGAGGTAGTTGCGCGATGCGGGGGGAGGTGTGACACACGCCTGCTATTGGCTAAGCTAAGCTTTATGGTGCGTATCATGGACTCAGAACAATGACTAAGTCATTATTCTGAGATCATGGACTTGTGACTGCCATCTCGCGTCACGCCCCTCCCGCACATGAGCTCAGGTACTGACTGTAGGCCTGTAGCTGACGGCGACGCTGTCAAATGCCACCATTGCTGTCTTGCTAACCTTTCCACTGTGATATTGTGTTATTCTAATATCAGCCACGCCGAATCGACATAAGATTTGACGACACGGTTGGCGCAGTGGTTAAGCGATTGGTTTTCTACGCTACGTGCCGCGGGTTCGATCCCCACACGGAGCAATTATTTGTATGATGATAGTTGTTCCGGATCTGGGTGTGTGTGCATGTGATATATATATTTGAAAACTGTACCCTTGATATAGGAGAAATCCTAGAGAGGGGCAAAGTTAAAGAAATAAAAAAAGAAAAGAAAGGTACAAATATTTGTTCCGTGCGGGTATCGAACCCGCGACACATAGCTCAGAAAGCCAATAGCTTAGCCACTGTGCCAACCGAACCATCAATATTGAGCACAGACAGTTTCCCATTTATCACATAGATAGCAGCCCGGCTACCACAAAAAGTGTTCGGCCCGTGTCTAGTCTATTACAGCTTTTTGCGACAGTCTGTGGTGTAAGATGGGGTGAGTTATGGCTTCGGCAAGGTGGTTGGGTATCGTTAAATCTAGCTTTCTGTAACATTTGGGATGGTTTATGTAAGATTATTATTATTCTAGTTATGCTCTCAATAGATGCAGTGGATAAGCGATTGACTTTCTGTTTTACGTGTTGATGCTTCGATTCCCGTATGAAACAAATATTTGTATGGCCTACAGATAGGTGTTTCGAGTCTGTGTTTGCATGTGATGTATGTTTGTAAACTCTACCCAAGATACAGGAGAAACTCGAGTGTGTGGTAACATAAATGTATTAAAAATACATAATATAAAACTTCAGCTTCCCTATGTTTTTATCCGCAAAGCTCGAAAAATAGTCGATGGATTGACTTGAAATTTTTACGCAACTTTGCATTTTAATAGAAGAGTGAATTTATACACTTTTTATTCCGAAGTTCCCACGGAATCGGGAAATTCCAAGCATTTTGTGAGGATTAGATAAAAACAATTTGAAAAAACAAAAGGATTATAAACTATTATTAGAGATTTTAGTAGGATTATTAATATCAGACTGAGCAAAGCGTGGCCGGGTTTAGCTAGTATATGATAGAATAGAAGGTCAACTCCATACACATATAAAAACATACATTAAAATCAGTTCAGGAACGTTCACTGCGGAACGTGGGTCCAACATTCATAATGAAATTTTCATTTCGCCCTGTTTTTTTATTAACAGAAAGACTGATAGCGTAGCGGTGGAATCCTTGTCATCATTACAATACAGGGGGGCTAAAAAGGCCACTTTAGATGAATCATAATATGATTCATATTACGAATGTCGAAATATCTACTTAATTGAGGACTCTTAATGTCATCCGCATAAAGTTCATATTCAGTAATCATCTGTTTGACAGTTACTAAGCAGATCATTAGATGAATTGCTCAATGTGGCCTTTTTAGGCCCCCAGTACTCATTACAATATAATTTCACGGTTGACGTTGTTTGTTAGTGTAGGAGAATACTATTTGTGACATTTATGACACTGATCGGAACGAGATTGGAACTAGATTTTAAACATTTTTAATTACGAGAATTAGGCTACAATACTCATCTGCCTAACCTTTTGGAGAAAATAGGCGTAATGCTATATTTAAAATGACGTAAACACATCAAAGCTTCACACGAAAATTCATCATTTACCATCAACTTTGATCTCTCCTTACCCCAAGAGAGTACAAACACATACAAGTTTATACAGCCGTTAACGAGGTCGTAACTTAAATACGGTAACCGAGAAACGAGGACACCCTGTATACGGATGAAAGTTCCCAACTTGCGTGAATAATGGAGGCGAGGAGAAATCTTGTAGACTGTAAAATTTTATAATTGTAGATGTACCTAATTATTTATTTTCAGGATAAAACCATTATATCGTTTATTCGATTTTATAACATACTTTGAAATCTAAATTTTTAAAAGATTTTTTTTTAAATAATTATACCTACAAAGATATTTTTCTTAAATAAAATAATTTAAAGATATAAAAGTGTAGTAGCCTATACACAGCTATTTTAGTTAGGTACATAATGCATAATCATCGTTTATTTTGTAAAGTTTTAGATTTTAGGGTTCCGTACCCCAAGGGTAAAACGGGACCCTATTACTAAGACTCCTCTACCCGTCCGTCCGTCTGGCTGTCTGTTTGTCACCAGGCTGTATCTCATGAACCGTGATAGTTAGACAATTGAAATTTTCACAGATGATGTATTTCAGTTGCCGCTATAACAACAAATACTAAAAAACAGAATAAAATAAATGTTTAAGGGGCTCCCATACAACAAAAGTGATTTTTTTGCCGTTTTTATAGATAATGGTACGGAACCCTTCGTGCGCGAGTCCAACTCGCACTTGACCGGTTTTTTGTTTAGATGTGACTAAGTGATTAATTAGGTTAGCACAATCAGCATCCTCACAAAATATCATGATGTATGTTAAACGTATAATAATTAAACGTAATTAAAATTAAAAACAACAAAGTTGATTCTTCTCATCCTTCTTAGCTTGATATTGATCGATCGCTTTCGCCTCATAGGATCGTTCGTATTAACGTTCAAAAAGTTAACCTTCCTCTATCAATCTTAGTTCTTGCTACTTTGTGAAATCTTTGAGCCTTTGTCAAAGACGTTAGGACTTTTAGATGAAGTTTACTTGGCTACCAAGCTGAAGAGGTAATTTATGTAATTATTATTATGATATTTTTATTTATTACTAGTTATTATTAGTATTTCATGTACTCGAACATAATAACATAACCGTCTAAAACCCCCGACTTCAACTTGAAAAAGAGCTGTAACTTTTGAACAGCTGAACAGATTTTCATGAAACACAGTTAAGATGATACTCGATTAAACTAGCTTTTATTTAATAAAACTGCATTGAAGTCAGTATATCCGTTTTAGAGCTACGATGCTACAGACACACACAGAGATACACATGTCCACAGATACACACTACAAACATATAAGTAACCCTAAAGTATATGAACAAGCAATTGCTCTGATACAATTAACCGAATAGAATAGAATAGATCTTTATTTCATGTTAACCAAATACAGGCACTTATGAAATGTTGAGACTCTAGGATCCAAAAAGTAGGTCCTATAGAGAAGATCCGGCAAGAAACTACATGGAAACTCTTTTAAAATGTTGTGGTAAGAGCTGCGAGAATAATGTGAATAAAAATTAATTAGAATAGGATAATAATAATGATTTGCCTATAAATAAGAATGGCATGGCAGTTACAAGTCGACCTGTACCTCTACCATGAGTTTTCCGTGCCATAACTTTTACGCCGACATTTTGTGACGACCTTATAACGAATAGTATATTGAAAGTGAAGTTTAAAGCAGATCGGAGCCAGTGCGCCCCGTATGCAATCTGTCATTCGCGCAGTCTTCATACCGGTCATCTTGTGAGCCATTTAGCCGATAGATGTCGTGACTTGTAGCTGTAGTATTGAACATACAATAATGGCCAAAATTCGACCTGAATTTATACAATATGATATAAATAAAAAGAACAGCAAAGATCATAATAAGGACCACTATAAGTAAAACAATACAAGTACATACTTATCACTCAAGCCACCAAGTGATTCGTCACAAAAGAGTTTAAAGAGAAAATCCTTTGTACGGAATAAAAATACCTAAAATATTCTACGATCGTGGCCCTAGTCCAAAGAATACCTAAAACGAATTAGGAAGGGCCTTAAAAAGGTCATACATTTCTTTGTAGACGATAAAAATCGGAATTCTGAATAGGTCTTATGATTTATTTGCGTGACATTCGCAAACGACTATGGATCGCCAAAATATTGGTTGCTCGTAAATCTAAAGTAAAACTGTTGAATATATACTCGTCAAAACAAAATAAGGGCCACTTGCAAATTTCGACATTATGGGTGATTTAATGATCATTAACTATATCCATGTGGTAAATTGTACAGCGTTGTGTTATCTTAAGTGTATGCGAACACTTTAACAGCATTCCGCTTGAAAAACCGTTAAAATGGGTAGATTTTATCCATTTTTTTGAAACCATTTAATTTTACCCTGTTTTTAACGTGAACTTTAAGCTCATTTAACATTTGTATTGTACTGAGAACAGTTTAGTGTGTCGAGTCAGTGCGTACATCGGCATTTTAAGAACGTAATTCCACAGGTTTGACTTCAAATGGACTTGACTACAACGACCAGGACCACACCAGGACCATAACACTCATCCAAGAAGGCTATTCGTAGCGATCTGTAGTTTTACAGCCGAGATTTTCGCAGCGAGCGATTCAGAATGCCTGGAATTGCTTTTATGAGATCCAAAAATTTGTCAGAAGTCAGGAATTAGGCAGAGCCAGAGGAATCACCGCTCAGGAAGACCGCTACATAGACTTACATGCACGCAGAGAGAGCACCGTCACTTCCCGCTCTTTGTAAACCCGCTTGTGCCTGGTCACAGGCATGAGACTTAGTGACCAAACAATTAGAAACCAGTTTTATGAAGACCAGCAATTGTCCAGGAGTCAAGTAGTGCGAATTCCATAGACCAGTATTCATCATCCAAATCAATAAACATCCGCATGCAACAATTGGACTGTAGCGTAAGTGACTGAAGTACAGGGTCATTCCATAGTGACGGGTGGGACATTTTGACCCATTTTTTGATACACTTTTATATTTCTAGGCGTTACCAAAGTATATATTACATTATGTACTATCAGATAGTATTCCCAGATAACTGTTTTATATGATAGTACAGTTAAAAATCTAAGTTTTTGCCTTTAAGATAGTTAAAATCACTGATTTCTAACTGTGACGGGTGGTACACGAAAATCCCTACCATCATTAGATACATGTGGTTGTCAATGAAATTCAGATCAACTAGGCCAATTTCAGCCTTTATTTTGGATTAGTATGATAGTTGAATAATGTTGCTATTAATATTTCGAAAGAAATATGTAAAAATTCAAGTCTATATTTTTTTATGAGCCTTTAAAATTGTGACGGGTGGGACATGGATTTGTGACCGGTGGGACGAGTAAGCAATTCAATGAATAAACTGCCAAATGTGTGTCGGAAAAAGCAAATGCTCGTCTTGTGCAGTCATTATAATATTGTTTGAATATAATAGTTATCAAAGAAATGGAAAAGTCATAATTTATTTTAGTACAAAGATTTATTTGTGCGGTTTTCTAGGAACATATGGTATGCAGCCAACTTATTGATAATTTGGTACACCATATCTCTAAAACTAATGAGTAGAAGTTTTTCTAAGCTATTTTAACTGTAAATGCTATTCTTTTCAAATCAAGACCTTCATTTTAGCCCATTTCTGTTTGTCCACAGATCTCTAGTTAAATATCTTTTGTAATTCATCCTTTTTCACTTTAATTTCTCTTTCGACCTTGGTTTTTCGTATTAGTTGTCCTCTTTTATGGGGCTATAAATCATTTTTTAACAAGACTTACGTCTCTCATCCATAACATGCAACTTAAAACAGAAATTAAAATAATGACACTGCACAGTTAAAAAAATTACGTAAATAATAGGATAATCTGACTTAAACATATTTTTTTGTTATTATTAAAGCATTTACACATTGTCGTTTCAATTTATTAAAAGCTATTTATATTGCAAACTGGTTAAAATCCAGATTCTAGTATATTATATACTAAAAAAGGTTTTATTTAACTTTTAAGAATTTTAACACCCTTCCAGTGACGGGTGGGACAGCAATTCAAAGCTTAATAACACGGTTAAATGATTGAATTAGGTGTCAAAAGTAATTTTAATGGTTAGGTTTAAGGTTAATTGTTACTTCTGGAAAGTAATTAATTGATAGCTTTTATAGTTTTTGGTTTAATTAAACTAATGCATGTTTTCATGGGACGGGTGGGACAGAAGACATTGATCAATTCAAGTAGCATTAATTTAAAAAATATTATACTTATATTGATTTTTTCTGCTTCAAACACAAGATGAATAATGTATCTATACTAATATTATACATTAGAATGATTGCTTTAAGCCAAATAGCCAAAAAAGAGTTGCCAATTTCGTTTAAATAAACATCACATAATTGTGGATTCAGAGTCAATGTTCAGTTAAGAAAAAAATATATATTGAGAGTTTTATTAATGATAATTCATATTGTTCCATCAGCTATGATCCTTATACTATACTTTGAGCCTAAAAAGTAATTGAATATAGCAAGTTTACTTTTTACTGGTCAGGTGTCATCTTCCATGGAATGACCCTACAGTGCTTTTTACAGATGAGAGCAAAGTAAATGATTTTAGTGTTGACCGTTCCATAAGGGTGTGGAGATGAAAAGGTAAGCAATTTGTAGATGCCTGCATTCACAACAGTGATAGATTTGGGGGGCCCAATGTTATGGTGTGGGGAGGCATAAGCCAAACTGGAAGAACTGAGCTTATAATCCAGAACCAGGGTACAGTAACAACTTAACGATACATCCAGGAGGTTATAAGAGTCTATGTGGTGCCATTTGCATAGCAAGTTGGTGCAGGTTTCAAACTGTTGCACGGCAATGCACGCGCTTATACTGTTAGAGCCACCAGAGAGACACTAGAAGAGGCTTGTATACTAGTGTTGCCGAGGCCAGCGAACAGTTCGGACTTGAACAGAATTGAACACATGTGGGATCTATTGAAAAGAAGAGTATGAGACACAAATTGATCAGTGGACAATGAAAGACAGCCCATAAACATCCTAAAATCGAGCTAGGAACAAATCTCTCTAGAAACAATGCGGCATCTGATAGAAAATGTATTCTAGGCTTTAAGAATATGTTCAGAAAAGAGGAAGTTACACCAGATATCGATTCAAAAAGGAAGAAGAATAAACGCCGTGTAATTTTATTTTTAATTTCATTTTTAGTCCAAGTGTACTTTTTGCTGAAATTGCACTTTTTCTCGAAAATGTTGTAAAATTGTTTTTCTTTTCTGTGGATGGTGTAAAATTTAAGCCTATTTCATTAAAAACAAATCATTGCAATGAATTTTACAACTTAGAAACCTAGGAACCTCATAATTTGCCCAGAAGATCAAAAATATAAGGTGGCCCTTATTTTGTTTTGACGAGTATATGTAATTTAGTAATGACATTGGACAACCTTGTATGATTGTTGTTCTTTTTATAAGATTTGTATGTATTATGAGTTAAATATGACCCTCATTTATTTTTTATGGGAGCCAAAGTCAAAGTCAAAATCTTTATTTGTAGAACTGATTAGTCGATCAGTTAAGTTAAGCAGCTCTTCCCGCGATAAGTCCTTAGATGGGTGACCGTTTCTTAGAACATCGGAATCCCTTCGTGCCTCTGAAAGCACGTTAAGCAGTTGGTACCGGTTGTCATACGGACACCTATGGCAATCGTTACGGGAGTCAGCAGCCCAAAAAAGTTTGACAACCAGTCTAACCTTAGGGTATCCGTGTCTCCCAGTAATTGGGTGGCGGAGTTGCGGAGGTCAGATGGTAGTCGCTCTGTCTAAAATACTGATATTCAGCCGCATCTGGTTATACTGGACGCCGACTGCAACCTCCTGTGCGATCATAGGATGATGATTTTCTTTCTTTCTTTCTTCTTTCATGATGATGATTCAAATCGTTTTTGAACTCTCACCCTTTTGGGTCCAGGATCGAAACCTGACTTTACCTCTGACTTTTTTAAAACAGATACGGATCAGAATTTGATTATCACTTACGTTAACGATGAAGGCAAACATAACACCCACACTTCCCACAGAATATACTGTTGCGTTTCGTTCGGTGAGTGTGGATCGCCGGAGGCCCAATTCCTCCCTTAGTCCCCTTCCTTCTCCTTTCCCTCCCTTTTGCCTAACACCATCCCAAAAGTTCGACAACGCTTCGGTGACTCCTCTGGTAGTGCGGATGTTCATGGGCGGCGGTGATCACTTACCATCAGATGAACCGCTAGCTCGTTTGCCCCACATAATATAAAAAAAATATCGTGAGGAAACCTGTACTTTACCTATACGAGTAGGTAAACCTGGGAGGCGTCCATAAAGATAAGTCCGCCAACCCGTCTTAGTCAAGCGTGGTGGACAAAGACCTAACCCTTCTCATTCTGAGAGGACGCCTGTGCCCAGTCGTGCGACAATAATGGGCTGAATTATTATAGATACAGTTATTTCCATTTGTAACTTTCAAGAGATTCAAAATGATTTTATACATGATATTATTTTATGTATTGCGCAAAATTTGCAGAGTGATTTAATGTCCGTTACCAAATGCAACCGTAGTACTAAAATTCACTCCAGAACGAAATAAAAAAATATTTTGTATGGCTTGCGCTAGTAAATTATGTCCCCCCCCCCATACTAAGTCGAATTTTCGTTTTGTTTCAAAGTGTATCCCAATACTGCGGTTGCATTTAGGAACAGAGACTGAATCACTCTACAAATTATGCGCTCTACATAAAAAATTATCCTGTATATTATTATTCTCATGTACATTTTTCGGGTCTATTGAAATTGTTTCGGACTGAGCCTATTACAATAAACCTGAAAGAAATAATTGCTGAAAGATCGCTGTAAACAATACCTAAGACCGCCTCTAGTATAGTACGCGCAAATCTTTATGACCCCTTCGAACTCTCTCCCTCTCTCCCTCTAGCACCCTATAATAGTACGCTTATTATAGGTGCTAGAGGGAGAGAAAAAGGGATTTCAGAGCTCAGTTCAGGGCTCATAAAGATTTACGAGTACTATACTTTGATCAATACACTTTGTTTTCTTATGTTTTTTCTCACGGTGTGCAATAAAGCATATTTGTATTCTATTCTATTCTAAATTCAAGTGGTTCTTGTTAAGGAAATTCTAGCCTAACTTGCACAAACGTTGTTTAGATTTCCGCTAGTTCGGCAAGATAAAAACATGAAAGAGATTGAGAGATTTGGCACTAAGCCAGAGTGTGGTGCATATAATAACAGTCACTATAAATTGATTTACCACTGTATAGAGAACATTGTATGCTAGGATCATGGATATAAAATCTGAGATGCACAGTTCTTTATACAAGTGTCGTCAAATTGTTCATAAGGGGTCATCCATAAAGTACGTCACACTAATTTCGAGATTTTTTGACCCCTCCCCCGACCTTGTCACAGTTGATCACATTTGTGAGACCCCCTAGTGTGACGTCACATATTTTGCTATTTTACATCTAGAAATCATTAAATTAAAACAGCAGTTCCAAAATTTGTTTTATTTCCATTTAAATTATTTTTTAATATGATTTTGAAATGTGACGTCACGAAACTTAAGACCCCTCCCACCCCTTGTCACATAATGTAACACTTTGTCGACCCCCTCCCTCCCCCTTAACGTGTGACGTACTTTATGGATGGTCCCTAGAGATATGATACAATGGTTACTTTGATTTCCCAAAAGTAGAACTTTCCGTAATTTTTAACGTATTACTTAAGGGATCGGCAGCCTGATTACGGACGCAGTTGACAGTTTGCGACAGGCGTAAATTGTACAATTGTGGATGTCAAACATCATTTTGGTATTACGTAATTGCCGATAGCAACGCGACAGCCACATCTTCCGGGTTCGCCCTCTGGCGGCCAACAATCGAACTAAAAAATGCATATTTTGCTCTGATAATTACCATTTTGGTATTACGGAAAAAAATTGACAGCCACACAACAGCAATTTGATCTGTCAAATAGCAACAACTCATTTAGCCGTCGTATGCCACAAGCAGAAGCTTAGAAGATTAAAAAACGTGATAAATAAATAAACATGAGGTAAGTTTTGTTAGTTTTATACAAATCTTATGGTTGGCATGTTGTTAAAATAAAATCTGTGTAAAAATATTGCCTCAACCTCAACAGGTACCTATCTACCTATATTTTCTGATTGTTGTTCACACAGTTGTTCATTGTTACTTTTTATGGTTCCAAGACAAGGCACGCGTTCTTATTTATTGGACTTACTCAACGCTCAAGAAAGACGAGACCGTGGGTTGACCACAGGTCGTCTACATCATAGCCTTCGCCAACAAGCAGGTGCTAGGTATGGAACTGACTGACGACGTGCAATTCAAAGCCCATTACAGATTGACAAAGCCTTTGCTCGAAGAGTTGTGCTCTGCCCTCAGGCCACTTATGTCCATAGCAAAAAGGCACACAAAAGTAAGCTTAGAATGTAAGGGGGCAATAAATAGGTACTCAAATATTTTCATGATTGTAAAACTGGAGTTATTTGTTTCCGTTAGCCATGCTTGCGGCCACTATGCCAACGATGCAATTTATGATACTTACAACATTTCCTTTTTTTTTTCAGATGAATCAGGGTACCCTTTGATGCCAAGGTTTTGACGCCTATTTTCAACGCTGACCCTGGCACTCGAGGGGAATTTATACTGATGTCCATGATGGTGCAAGGAAAACGATCGCACGGTGAATAGGGGTACTCAAGGTGCATTGGCGATGAATTACTCTCTCACCGAGTACTTTACTACGACCACCATGTGGTAGCTGTATGGGCAAGCCGTATATTTTGTACCATAGTCAATATTTGTAACTGGTGTAACCTATATTGTTATTCTATAATTTAGATGACTGTGCGCTATGTACGAGCAGCTTTTACATCTTTTAACATTTATAACATTTTAGTCTAATAAACTCACTCAACCAGCACGGTGTTTTTATTATTAGCGACAACAGCTGCATCAACATTCAACAGTCATGATGGTCGGATAGCAGCAGCCGAACCTATCAAACATAACAATAACCCTTCACTGTTGGGGAACCTATCCCCAACAGTAGCGCAGACAGTGAACGTTTGTTGTGTGTTGCATACATGGCCAACAGAAGCAGGTTGCCCATACCAGAACTATCACCTCATGACACACAAGCCGACAGAGACCAACTAACAAGAACCAGGTGGGAATCTCGATGGGAATCCAGCAAATGATTATTATAAAATGCTGGAGTGTGATCTCCGACAACAGTCAATTTTCGCCCAAAGCTTGTGGTCGATGAGTCATTAAATACCTGCCAAATCTCAACTTAATTGTTTGCCATCTGTCGGGGCAAGTGAGCTCAAACTGCTATGGTACTAGACGTTACCTTACATTGTACTCACACAGAGCCTTACGAGAATTTCTTTGAACTTTAATAATAAGAGAGGATTCTTTGGTCATTGTTAATAATTGACTGTGACTCCTGAGTTTGTTTCTTATCTTTTTAGTTTTTTATCTTTTTAGTACGGAACCCTAAAAAAGCCTGTAAGGGCCGGCGCTCATTAAAGGGACGGCACGGCAAAGTATCTATTTCTAATAAGTCAAAATGAACCTTATGGAATGGACTTAGAACTTAAACGACACAGCAGCTTAAGCATGCCACGGCGTGCCGCGGCATCCCGTGGCATGCATGAGCGTCTGTGGCATGTAAGTTTTAAGTCCATTCCATATGGTTTATTTTGACTTATTAGAAATAAATCCCTTGCCGTGCCGTGCCGCCAGTGGGCGCAGGCCCTTAAAGTGAGTGAAAAATCCTAATCTATACAAATAAATAAAATTGAAGTGTCTGTTTGTAATGTCAAAATAACAGCTTTTTACTAAATGTGCCTCTAGATGTGCCTATATGTAATATGAAAGTATGTATCTCAATAAGAAAAAAACAATTTTTAAATTTTTGTCTATCTATCTGTCTGTCTGTTTGCTTCGGCTTATCTCCGAAATGGTTGGACCGATTTTGATGGGCCTTTCATTGGCAGATAGCTGATGTTAGAAGGAGTAACTTGGGCTACTCTTATTTTTGGATAGAATTAGAGAAATGCGCAAAAAAAGTTAAATACCACGCTGACGAAGTCGCGGGCACAGCTAGTTTCAAAATAAGCAATTATATTTCATTTCACCTACCTAAGTCTATGTACTTACTTAACAATTTCAGTAATCTCTTTTCAACCAATAATTTAAAACTACAAATTACATAATAAATACAAATTAAATGAATTTTATTCCTGGCATAGTACCTATGTAATAAAATATCAGACTTTCATAGTAAGTAATTAGAGAGAACCTTTAGAACAAAATAATAATTTTGCAAATTATAGGAGTTATGCCCAAACATACATAAAAAAAATTATTTACTTCCGAATTAAGAACCTCCCCTTTTTTGAAGTCGGTTAAAAATATTATTTACTGACAAAGAAAATAAAACACATACAAAGTCCGTAAATCGATATAATATTAAAATTATAATCGGTGATACCGAGCGCGACCATTTGGTCATGGGACGCTTCCGCCTGTATGCTCACTGCGTCTGCTTGCGTGGGCGAAATCCGAGTAGCCTCCGCTGACACCATGGCCGCATCGGCTTATTTCACTTCTGCGTCCACCCGACATCTCTCCATCTCGACGACCCAGTGCTACTCCATCCTCTGGCATGGTGGAACTGTCACATTTATGAGATGCTTAAGTCAGTGTAAATAAAACATAAATTATCTTGATTATTCTTATGAATGTCTGTCGTTTTTATTTTAAAGAGCGTAATTTCTCCCCACTTCTGTATACATCGCATGTCCCTTCTTGTACTGGGCTGACAAAGATAATTTTACAATTAAGTACATACTTAATATACCTATGCCATTTATTCGCTGACATCGTCATATTATGCTGGGTAAGAAAAGAGCATGATGATAAAAATGACAATTTTTAATAGTGGATACAATAAGACTAACTGCATCAAGCTTCACGCGTAACAGAGCTCAACGTGGGCCGTCGCTGCGCTATGGGGCTCAGGGCAGTCATATTAAAACTTACTTTAATCTTTCTTATGTAAAAGCTTACTGACTGACAATATGTAAAATTAACTTACATAGGTACTCTTCAAGTCTGTCCTCTGCTTAACTGAGAATTTATAACTTGAGTCGCTGGTGGAGGTGTGATGCGGCGATCTACGGTCTATTTCAATCTCTCATCCAAACTAACGCCTTTGGCAAGAGCTTGGTGCATGTTCAAATGATTGAGGAGCTCCTCAATCTGCACGTTGGATACGCGATGTTCCACTAGAATAATAATGACCAAATCGTATTAACGAAGTACGAAATAATAGCATTAATAATTGTATCTTGTATAATTTAGAAATAATTACCAACTTACTTTTTTTCAATTTATTTAATCATCACTACCGCTTGACACTTGACACATGGTTGACACTCATAAAAAATAAACAAATAATCTAACCATATACAGTCCAGTAAAATAAATGAGTTTTTAGTGAAGTAGACTAAAAACTCATTTAATTTAGTTCCACCTGTTGCTGTTTTATCGCTAGTGGCGCTGCAAACGCGACAATTTTGCCACAGCGGACGATCGCCGTCCGTAATACGAATTTTTTTGACAGTTCGCGACCGATCGCGAACCGTCTGCTGTCGTGTGGCTGTCGGGTGGCTGTCAGTTAATTCTACCGTAATCAGGCTGCGGGACGGGAAAGATAGGATCTTGTATAAAACACTTTCCAATAATACCTAAGCATCAATACATCAAATCTCAAAGGCACTGCAAAAATACCTTTGGGAATAACATCGAGAATAATTTAATCGTCTCGATTAATTTCCCGTCATCGATTCTGCAAAGGCACCAATTCCTATCAATTCAATAACGGTTCTATTCGGTCGCGCTATTCAATTTTGTATTATCGAATAGACTATAGGGTTTAGGAAATGCTTTGAGAACTGTAAATTCCCGCTAGAATATTCAAACCACAATATTTTCAAAAAGGTTCGAATTATGAAATGTCGTAAAACAAACGTTATTCAAGATCATAATAGAAAGTTAGTGGTGAGAGGATTTGGTTATTTTCGATAAAAATAAATAAAATAAGCCATTATTGCAGCTTATACAATATTTTAAAAAACATGGATATAATTTTTTACGTTAACTTTATTTTTTAAAACGCTTTTATTAGCTTCATCTGTAACTATGTAAAAAAATCTTGGAAGTTAAATTTGACCCACTTCCCGGTTTCCGATTGAGCTGAAATTTTGCATACACGTTTAGTTTGGATGACAAAAGCGTTTAATATTTATTTAATATAGATTTAAGTGCGTTTCGTAGCACCTCATTACTTAATATTAATTTCTTTAATTAATTAATTAGCGGCAATCAGTGCACCCTTTTTTGAAACAGCTTATCCTTCGGCAAAGGCCTCTTCTTAAGATTTCTCTCTGTCTCTCGCCATCCGGATCCACTCTGGACCAACTCTGACGTCATCTTCCCAACTCTTAGTTTGTCGTCCTTTGCTCCTTTTGGCACCTCTTGCGTACCACTTTGTTATTAGTTTGGTCCATTTCTCTTTTTCAACAATATTTTTTCCATTATCCGGTATAAATAAAATTCTAATTAAAGTCATGATAAAAAAAATCTTTCACAACTAGTATTATAGGTACCTAAATTCAGTAATATCCACACAATTGAAAGTGTAAAATAACGATTGGCCATTAACCATACAAGAACCTTTCTATTCCACATCCCTTCAGTATTGTTCTCCCTTCCCTTCCTTTCTTTCCTTCCTACATCATTAATAATGGAAAGGAAAACAAAGTGTGGCAATCCGCACGCTATTTGTCATGACTCAGCATTTATTCATTTAATCAGAGCTTATCTTGCAGAGTGGATAAACCTTGGATAAACGAACGAAATAATTTGATTTATGGTCATCATACTTATAATAAATTAATAGTAAAAAATTACTTTTAAAAACAAGATTTACACGAATCATTTCGTTTTGACAGTGCCTGCAAATGCCTAGTTGTTGACAAAATATACATCATATGCCAACTTGTGGCGGTGGCCATTTTGAAAATATTATAGTAATAGTATTAAGTAGGTATTGCATATTGCATTGTCACCAAAACTAAAGGTGTAAGAAACATATCAGCAAAATCTGTTGGGTGGCAATGGTTAAAAATTCAGTTTCAAGATTTGACCTAAACAAACAAACATACATACTCGTACATACATACAAAAATTGCAAGTTAAATAAAAGCTTGAAAAAGTTATACACGAAACATAATACTAATCAATCAAAGTAGCCTATCGCCGTCCACTGCCGGACGTAGGCTTCTAAAAAACAATCGTTCTTCAACAAATAATATAATATAATTTTATTATGTTTCCTTTCTACTATTTGGATCTACTATTTGGAACCGTGCACCTAGAGTCTCGACATTTCATAGGTGCCTGTATCTGGTTTACATGAAATAAAGATCTATTCTATTCTTATTCACTTATAGTCGATTTTATTCGTTTTTAAAACAGATAAAAAAAAAACAAGTCCAGTAGAATACTAATGTGGAACATAGCGACTTTAACAGTCGGGACTCAATAATGGGAACATTTGAGCCGGTCTTGATTTCTAATGGGTCCCTACTGTTAAAGTCATAATTATGTAGTAGATATTTGTAAACCTAGTAGTTTTTCTTTTACTATTTTATACGAAAAATTAAATATTCATTGAAATAGCCAGGTTTATCTCATGTCATTACGATCAGTGGCATAGAGGGCCCGTATAAGCGAGACTCACTTTCACAATAACCCATGGCTCAGCTTCAAACAAAGGACAAACTTTAGAACAATTAACGAATGAACAGATTCTGGGAGATAGATTGGATTCTTGTTGAACCCGTTTCCGAACGATAATGGAGTTTCGATTGATCCCGTTAATAACTTTTTACTGATAAAGGTACTGCTAAGTTGTGCATACAGCTCCGCCGCCGTGAAAACCTGCGAGTTTCAGAATGAAATACAAACAATAGAATAGAATAGAATAGAAATGCTCTTTATTGTACACCAGATAAACAGGAGCAATGAATACAGTAATACTATCCGAAAACCAGCGCTATGACATTTATTTTATCTGTCGCAGCAGATGCTGAGATAGGGGCCATTTTTGGCCTCGTGCAGGAATTTTTAATTAGTTTTTTGTTATTATATTAATGTTTTCTTTTTGTATGTAATTTTCTGTGCGAGTCCGAAATAAATAATTTTTCTTTCTTTTCTTTCTTTCTTTCTTTCTTTACTAATTACAATTTTAAGATTGTACAATGAGCGGTCTTATCGCAATCGGCGATTGGCCACAGATAATCTTTGGATGGACAGTACAGCATGTAAAAAACGAGGATAGCTCACAGTATAGCTTAGACTAATAACTTCAAAATTATAATAAATCAGAAGTATCTACAGTAATTATTTATTTTATTTTATTTATTTATTTAAAAATACACAATTTGTACATTGAATTGGCATAGACCCACAAATGTAAGGTTTGTTTATTTAATAAATATTCCATGATAAACATACTTAAATAAGGTTCTAAACCCGATCATTTTAAACCGACTTCAAAAAAAAGGAGGAGGTTCTCAATTCGACGCGTATGTTTTTTTTTTTTTTTTTATGTTTGTTACCTCATAACTTTCGACTGCGTGAACCGATTTTGATTATTCTTTTTTTATTTGAAAGCTGGTGCTTCCCGATTGGTCCCATTTTAATTTGGTCCAGTTCTGACAATGGGATCCATGAGAAAACCATATAAGTCTTAAATTTACATTAAGTATGTGCGCGACTTTTTATGTTTGTTACCTCATAACTTTCGACTGCGTGAACCAATTTCGATGATTCTTTTTTTGTTTGAAAGGGTATACTTCCGCAGTCTTCCCGTTTAAATTTGGTGAGGATCTGATGAAGATCTTCGGAGATAGACAATGGAACTCTTGAATGAATAACAGCACATCAATCGCGATTGCTGTAATCTCATGTTTATGTATTGTTTATGCCACTCAAAATTGAAAAATAAAATAAACTTTAAAAAAAAAGTAAAAACCGACTTCAAAAAATTTTAACTAAAAAGTATAAAATAATTTTCTTAAAAAATTTAACAGCTTCCGAAGTCGGGGCCTATAATTCTTCAATGCACCTAGCTTGGCAGTGGCCCCGACTTCAGAAGCTGTTAAATTTTTTAAGAAAATTATTTTATACTTTTTAGTTATAAGCGGTTATTATTGTACTCATAATAATTATGAACGACTTTTACTATGGAAACAATAATGAAATCGCGAAAATAAAATCTAATGTTCCACAGGTACATTTAGTCGAGAAATATTGTTTTTTTGTTTTTTTTTTTGTTTATGTAATGATAAGTACAATAACCCCTTAAAGGGATCGAGATTGTAAAATTAGGACCTTATATATTATAATACGATCGATGTTGTTTTGTTTTTCGTCACCGTTTAATATTTACTGCGTTTAAAAGAGTATAGGAACATTAAATCTAGCTCCATGTTAATTTACTTTTGTTGCTGATCGTACTTCACATTCAACTTCTCAAAGATGACAAAAGATCTCAACTTATTCATCTTTAGAACTTGAAACCCATCCTAGTGTAAATACATACTGGCCGTTGTACAAAAAATTATAAACTAAACTAATAAACCATCAAAGGTTGCCCGGGCACCACTCTTGCCAAAATCGAGGGCCAGAATCGTGTTCCTTATAAGATTTTCATTTAATCTCAGACAATTCGATGTAGGTTCGGCTCTCGGATAGAATATCATAACGGTTTTAGAAAATACTTCGTGAAAACATCCTTTTTTCACGAAGTGTTTTCTGTTGTTTAGGGTTTCCATGGAGTTTCTTGCCGGTCTCTTCTTCATAGGACCAACCTAATTGGAACCATGCACCTAGAATCACAAGTTGAAAAAAAATATATATTTACATAAATGTAAAAAAAAAAAAAAACTTTTTTTCTTTTTATTGGGTCTATGACTATGCTTTAAAAACCTCGTCCTCTTTGTTGTTGATAATTATGAGTACAATTACTCCTAAAGCAGGTGTCCTATTTAAATATAGTTACACCCTGTATATTCAATTCAATCAACAAGCTCTAATTAAATAAAACCCTTTATCTCAAAAAACGAACCTATCAGCCGTAAAAACAGAATTCTATTAAAATAATGCTGCTTTTGATATTATAAATTTCAGCGAAAATTTAATTGATTGACGGTACACATCGAGAAATTTCGAAGAGCTATTTCGTCTCTCGTACCGTGGGAACAAAGGGCTGTTGCTAAAACTGTGTACTTACCTACCTATATCGGTAGAATGTCGATCGATAGAATTCTTAACGGCCATTTTGTAAAGCGTTTGTTGTTTTGTTTTTATTTTGTTTCTTTAGCTTTATTTTTTGTTTTGAATTTAGAATGCTTCGATTTATTGGGTTCTGCATTTGAATTACGAATGATAGCAAACTTCACTTTTCACATTTTTTAAAAATAATGTCTCGTTACTTATATTCCTGGTGAGCCGACCAACTAAGCTAAAATACTTGTGGTATTTCAAATCTTTCATCTATGGTTATTCGTTCATACATTTATCATAATTTTAACCCATTTATCACATGTCTGCTCACGTATAATTGAGGTACCTTTAGGTACTTACGGATAATGTATGTAGAATGTTTGATCGATGAGTATTGAAGGTAGAGGACAGGTAAGTACTACTTGGTACCCATGCATAAATCAAATAAATCGTTAGTGCTATTTCTATGTTTTCATGGAGAATATTATTTTTATCTATGTTCAAGTTGTTCGAAACCAGTCTGCACCTCTGACTGTTGGAATTTATGTGCGGATCGCAATTAATTATCACTTGCGTTGACGGTGAAGGAAAACATCGTGAGGAAACCTGCACACCTGAGAGGACCTCATAAAGTCTTCGATGGTGTGTGTAGTCAGGGCCGCGCCGCCCCTATGTGCGAAGTGTGCGGCGCACACAGGCGCCAAGACAATAGGGGCGCCCCGCCGCCATCGAAATTATTCTTAAATTTGACCGAAATAAATGTACAGTTTGAACATTTTAAACATTTAATTCGGTCAAAATTAACAAATGATAAAAAAAAATAAGTTGAAACATAAATATTCGTAAAAAAAAGCCCCTTCATAGGTTTCGCACACAGGCGCTGTGGGTGTCGGCGCGGCCCTGTGTGTAGTCCGTCAACCCGCACCATGCCAGTGTGGTGGACTAAGGCCTTCTCATTCTGAGAAGAGGCCCGTGCCCAGCAGTGGAACAGTAATGGGCTGGATTTATTTATATGTTCAAGACTCTGCTTTTGCACGTCTAAATATTTTGAAGAATTATTTTTAACCCCCGACAAAAAAGATGGTGTTATAAGTATGTAAGTATCTGTGTATCTGTCTGTGGCACCGTAGCCCCAAAACGGATGAACCGATTTCAATGTTGTTTGTTTTAAATTGATAGCTAGTTTAATCGTGTATCATCTTAGCTATGTTTCATGGAAATCTGGAGCCGTTTAAAAGTTACAGTTTTTTTCAAGTAGAACTCGGGGGTTTTTGACAGTACACGGATACAAATATCTACAGATCCCTCTTTTTTGTCGGGGGTTAAAAATTACGTGAATACGATACGATGAAGAAGATTTTTTTATTGCTGCACAGTTTGCTGAATGTTCCAAGTTTACCAACACTTAAATATTTAAAATTCCACTTCCTAAACTGCAAATATTTGCTTACAAACCGGCTGCGGTGCTGCAGTAGAGTACACAAACCACTAGGTTTGTTTAAATGTGTACCAACCGCTGTACAAACCTCGGTAGCGATGGGCGAGTCGAGTTATTTAACTCCAGTAACTCGTTGACCCGAGTTGCTTTTCTCAAAACTCGGACACGAAATATTCGTGTATCCGAATCCATGACCGTACGTACTATTTAGACACCGAGTCGAGTCAACTCGAGTCAATGAACGTTTTAGCTCGAGTAACTCGAGTTGAAAAAAGTTCGACTCGTCCCATCGCTAAACCACGGTAACACGAAGCATGGAAAGCTAAATAAATATAAGCACTGGAAATTGCAGATTTTTGTAAAATGGACGTTTACACGAAAACAAAACCCCCACTAAGCTGAGATATTTAATTAAAAGTGAACATTGTAATTCTCAATTGATGCAGTGCTGTTTTGTTGGTTTTATTGGAATTGGAGGGCAAACTTTTCATATTGTTAACATTAAATGTGTAGTTAGGTTTGGTTTCATATTTTATAGGTAGGTACCTATTATGATATTGTTATCTATACATGATATTTTTAGTAGTGCGTAAAATTTGCAGCGTTTCAGTGTCCGTGCCCAAATGCAACCGCAGGACTAAAATTCACTCCAAAACAAAATAAAAATTTGAATTTGTATGGCTTGCGCCAGTAAATTATGCGTGTCCCCCATACAAAGTCGAAATTTCGTTTTGTTTTAAAGTGTATCTTAATAATGCGGTTGCTTATAGGAATAGAGACTGAATCACTATAAATTATGCGCGCTACATAAAAAAATATTCTGTAAATAATACATGAAGTGGAAACTTTGTACTCCTTTATAAGCATATTGCGCGCACAAAGGACTGTGAGATTTGGCATAGTTAAAGTTTGGCATAGTTGCAGAAAGTTATTTATATGTAATATGTGGTCTAATTTCGACCACTGAGCGACCACTAATAAAATTAAATATCTCATAACTAGCTTTACTAGAAGACGGGTTGGAACCTTTTCGTCCAAATAACAGAGACAAAGTCAAAGTCAAAGTTTTTTATTTCAACTGGGCCTTTGCAGGCACTTTCAAACCGTCGTGATTCTCGGTGGGACGACTGAATCAATTTCCAATGGATTTGTATTTCACTTGAGGGCCTTATCTATGTGCATCGGTACCCATACCGAGCTTTCCTGAGCCTTGACCGTAGTTACCGTAAAGCCAAAAATATATGAAAATAGTGTGCGCGGTTTTCCGATAGAAGTTCACTCAAAAGCGCGCGCACGTTGTGTTCCTAGATTTTGAGGGTTGAGAAAAACTCAGTAAGTATAAAGGTACTCGTAAAAGTATTTTTTGTGTATCGACGAATTTTTTTATCCCGAATAGTTATGCTTAAGTAAAGAATGCTTTAAAAAACGAATTGATGTACCTACACCCACAATTCAGTTCAGGCAGATGGAATAAAAAGCCCAGCACTGCCGATTTTCGTACTTCTAAAAATACTATGATGTTGTTTCTTTTTTGATTAAATTCTAAAATTTCACGGTGTTCCTTTAATTTAAGATACTATGTTACTTAAAAGGAATTAATCCTTACGATTGACCCTTTGATCGGCATCATAAAAATACAGGTTGTTATTTTTTTTGTCATTTGGTTTCGACTTCCAGAGGAGGCAAGCAACTTTTTAAGAATCCTTGACTGCAGTAATTACTTACTTTTAAAAATAAAATAATGTCTCGATGAAACAAAGTATCTTATCCAGAATATTTAAAGCACTTTCCCTCCGTATCCCATAGCCTGTATAAAGGCCCGTGGAACTGTATAAAGGCTTGATTATCTCGTTTTGAAGATTATTGGTAAAAGAAAGAAAGAAAGCAACAAGAACTACCTATTTACTTGAAAGTGTCATCTTAATCAGGCTTATCCTCGAAGCTAATTTAAATCTCTATTTATAACGCCAACAGTACTCGTAATCTGTTAAGAGCGGCAATTACGCAAATACAGTCAACAAATGAGAAGATAATTCTTGTCAGCCAGTATCCGAGTGAATAAAATAACAGGGTCAGGTACAGCCCTACGCTATCGGACTGGCCGAGGTATTTGCGGATTAGGGTTGATACTCGACAATGGTGCCAACGTAAAGCAAAAGATAAAGGACGAACTCTTTGACAATGAGTTCGTCCAACTTATATAAGGTGACCGGTTGAACGAGGGACATATTGAAGGAACGTTTTCAATATTCGATTCTCGTTCCAAATCATCATCTGCCTGGCCTTTATCCCAACTACGTTGGGGTCAGCTCCCGGTTTAACCAGATGCGGCTGAATATCTGTATTTTATACGTAGCGACTGCCACCTGACCTCCGCCACCCAATTACTGAAAGACACTGATACCCGTAGGTTTGACCGCTACTCAGACTTTTTGGGTTGCTGACTCGCGTGACGACTGTCAAAGGTATGACAACCGGGACCAACTGCTTAACATGCTATCCGAGGCACGGAGGAGTCTCGATGTTCGCAGAAACGGTCACCCATCCAGGGATTGACCGCGGTAAGACTGATCTGCGCGGTAGCTATGTAGCTACGAGCCCCTCATTCTCTACACTTATTTTTCCATATTCTTGTTCCAAATATTTTATGTAAGAAATATAATTATGAATTTTTGCTTGTCCTAAGCCAGGTTTGACGTATGAAGGGAAAAGGGATCATACTTCCCCGTCTTATCAAAGTTAAACAGAGGTGTTATGTGTTAGTAGTGTGTATTTGTCTGTCTGTGTAATCGTAGATAATAACCTAACCGTCAAAAACCCCGACTCCAACTAGAAAAAGAGGTGTAACTTTTGAACGGCAGAACAGATTTTATGAAAATCTGTTCACACGGCTACATAACAGGCTATACATTTCCAGTATAAGCTGACCTCGCATTTTATAGGCTTTCTGTAAAATGAAAGGTCAGCTTATACCGAAAATGTATTCTTTAATATGAAACCATGTGTACGCATGGTACACTAATTCCAAAGTCCGGACACTAGCTCTGCCTAATTATTCGTGGAATACAAACGTAATTCTATATATGAAAAAACTATTATAAATATTTATTTATAATTTATTATTCCTCATGCCAACCCTATTATCCGCAATCGATCCGCTGTCAGCACAGATTAGGCAGGTCCACGGATAATGGGCAGGTCTGATGAAATTCCTCGTAGTTGTCCGAAATGTTTGATATTGCCCCGGTCTGAGACAAACAGTTAAAATTGAAACTGTTGCGGTGTTATTAAAACAAGGTTTTAACCAAGTCTAAGGTAAAACCCAGGTTTAGACTGTTTGAGTAAAACAAAGTAAAGATTTTTCGTTAAACCTTGTTTTGTAATAACAATATTACAAAACAAGGTTTAACGAAAAATCTTCGTTTTATCCGTGGTCTAAGCTGGCCACCCCCCGTTTTGGCGTAGTTCAAGTGACATTATCAGGCCTATTCTTTTGTTTTTCCTTTTTATGTAAAAGGATAATAATTATTTAAAATTCTCGCGACTGAAGCATTAAGTTGGATTTAAACCAAGGTTTTAGTTTGACACCTAGTCTTGTTAGATTTGGTCTAAACTCAGGTTTAACACATATTTTGTATTAAGACCGTTTGGGTATTGTGTGTATTGGATAAAACTCCTTCGAACTTAAGACCTTCTTGCATAAAAGACAAATTCATCGCTATATGCCAACCGCATAACTGAGACGGTCGGTGCCTGAGCTTATGAAGAAGTTGCGCGGTGCGGGAGGGGTGTGACGCGAGATGTCAGTCACAACCTCATGATACGCACCATAAAGCTTAGCTTAGCCAATAGTAGGCGTGTGTCACACCTCCCCCCGCATCGCGCAATTACCTCAACTTCGGACATCAACCGTCTGAGTTACGCAGTTGGCCATGATATCCATAGTATTTAACGTTTATTTTTCTTTGTTCACAGAGCTATGCAGCGCCGCGACCAAGATCCAGGCGTCGTTCAGAGGCCACCAGGCACGCAAGGAGAAGGAACAAGCCGTGAAGGATCAGGAACAGCAGGATAAGGTAAGAACTGAGATTATAATCAGTACAGAAGGCAGTATTAAACGCTTGCTTTCCGTGCAAGAGAGTCTTTTTTCTATTCATGATGTGCGGATCATATTTTATTTTGTTACTTATAACCTAACCGTCAAAAATCCCCGACTCCAACTAGAAAAATAGCTGTAACTTTTGAACCGTTGAACAGATTTTCATGAAACATAGCTAAGATGATACCCGATTACACTAGCTTTCAATTAAAAAAACTGCATTTAAATCGGTCCATCGCTTTTGGAGATACCATGCCACAGACAGATACATAGATCCACAGATATACAGATACACACTACAAACTTATAACACCCCTTTTTTTGTCTGGGGTTAAAAATACGTTGCCCCACACTAGGATTTCTCCTGGGTACAAGTTACAAACATACATGTCATATGCACACACACCCAGACCCGGAACAACTATCTGTAGGCCATACAAATATTTGTTCCGTGCGGGGATCGAACCCGCAGCACGTAGCACAGAATACGCTTAGCCACTGCGCCAACCGTGTTGTCGGAGAATTTGATTATCACTTCCAATAACGGTAAAGGAAAAACATCGTGAGGAAACCTGCATACTTGAGAGAGAGCTCCTTAAACTTTGCCCTACCTGGGAATCGAACACAGAACCTGACACTTAGGCTGACATTCAGAGACGACAGAAACGAGTCTAAGCGTGAACTTACGCTTCCATCTGTCAAAATTTGTTCGTAAGTTTGACAGATGGAAGCGTAAGTTCACGCTTAGACTCGTTTCTGTCGTCTCTGAATGTCAGCCTTAGTAGCCGCGTTTACGACTAGACCAATGATGCAGTCAATAAAATCCAATATTTTAAGTACAGCATTTTTTTTTGTTTACAGGAGGACATTGAAAAGATCGACCTGGCTGATCCGAACCTCAACAAGGCCGCAACTAAGATTCAGGCCTCTTTCCGCGGCCACAAAGTGCGCAAGGATGTGAAATAAGGTGACCTCTATGTCTCCAAACGGCAGGATAGTCTCTGACTTCGTAAACTTGATTAAATATATTTTTTAAAGTAGATATAATATTGTGATTTGTGCAGCTTAATAGAAAATTACCGCCGATTCCTCTTTAACTAAAATTATAGATTAATGAACGAATCGAATCGGGTTAATGTTGATTAAAAATTGTTAATGAATCGAGTTGTTTAAAAGATGGTCCGTTTTAAACGTACGATAGTTGTTGTTTCATCGAGTTTGTATTGCAATCATCGATTAATTCGTATACCTAATGAGTGTATATTTATTCAGTGACCAACATCTCTAGTCCAATAGTGATGTTAAATGTTCTTCGTTGATTATTAATTATTAGTCAACTAAAATATTTCAAGGTTGTAAATCTGTCTTTTGTTTTTCAAAGAATTTAGTTTTTATTCAGAATCGTGTTTGCGAAGTCAGTAATAATTGACATATTTACTAGTAAAGTAAAGTGAGTAATTGTGTAGGATATGTCAATTCTCTACTGTATAATTGTCAATTTTTGTCATGTACTTATTGTTGTTAATATCCAACTGGAAAATGTGTTGTTTTTGCAAAAAAGAAAGCCTTTTCTTATCTTTAAATACTGTTTTAGATTTTTTATGTTTTCACTGAAAATATATTGAAAATTATGATTTTTGTAAAATGTTTAAAGTACCAGATTAACTTTTTTTTTATTTGATCTTTTTTGCAAAAAAAATATGCATCTTTTCAAAATATGTATTTGGCATTGGATTGACGTGTCTCATGAATACCAAAGAGTAGAAAATACTGGAAGGAGTGAATTGAACTATTTATAAAATAATAGGTATCTATCCCGTTTTTCTATTATAAATTTTGATCACACTACTTCGTGTAAGTCAATATGGGCATTTTTATTTAAATTAATCAAATTAACATTCCATCTTCTTTCAATGTTTGTTGAAAAAAATAATACTTTATTTTAGATTAACGTAGTTTTAAGATTTCATAGATTTAGTAGCAACCAAAATGCTTCGTTTTAAATGTATGATTTTAATAACTTATTGTGTGAAAAACGCAATAATTTTTCATGTTATTTATTCGTTTACAACAAGATATCATGTGTTGGTTAAATATTACACAGTCTCGCTGGATTTTCCTGTAAATTGCTGGTATATTTAGGGTTTATATTAAATTAAATATTTAATATTCGCCTATATTACATGTTTGTTTTATTTATCTTCATTACGTAACCCAATTAAAGTAACACAAATCATACTTATTTAAATTGACAAATATTTGTGTTAGTTGCGCCAGAATATCTATATTTTAAGCGGATCGTCTGCTACCTGGCGTCTGTAACCCAATTTTATTACTGGGAGACATCATACCCTGACCCTAGAGATACCCTAAGGTTAGACTGGTTGTCAGATTTCTCGGGCTGCTAAACTGCCCGTAACGACTGTCATACGTATTGGTATGACAGCTGGGACCGCTTAACGTGCTGTCCGAGCCGCCTCCGGGCCTCGACGGGTGAAAAACGGTCATCAATTCAGAAAATGATCGTGACAAGCGTATCTATGTACCAGCGAGTAAAGAGCAGGTAAGTAATAATTATGATACATAATATTATTTGAATTCACGAATTATTTACCCGCTCAAAAAATTATTGAACATTCAATATTCTGAGCCATTGTGATTTTCAGTCGCATATCGTTTGTCAAAGGGTTCACCCTTGTCAATGTCAAAACTTAAACATTGAATGTTCTATTCAGCCTGTGTTCGACATATTGAATCGAATTGTACACACAATTTTCGTTCTAATTTCTATATTATAAAGGCTGAAAACGGTGTGAATAGTTTCGATTCGATATTTGAAATCTGCGGGAGAATTTTTAAATTTAGAATTCGGTTAGTAGTGTAGTTATTTGAATATAGAGTGGCATTGTTTTATGAGGACTTTAAGAATGTGGGTTTATACCAGCTGTGCCTGTACCATATTATTTAATAATCTGTGGTTCATAATGTCGATTACCTACATATTAACACGCCATTCTAATATTATAACACGTAAAATCAACACACCACATGCTACATTTCCTAAAGTAATCGAAAATGTTAATAAGAGACTCTGAAATAACTCTCTCTTAACTCTGTCTTAACATAACTAAATACCTACCTTATCTTATACCTATAGGTAACAATTTTCTTAACATTATAATCTATATTATATATTCATTTCTAAATTACTATCGATGACTGAAACTACCAGTTCATAGCACTTTTAGATTGCACTAAGGCATTTGATAGCGTTCCACAGCTAACTTTATAATGGAACAACAAGCATTCGAAATTGCTTACATTATTCAAAACATCGGCGCTTCTAGCAACGTAACATAATTCTCCGGGACTGAAAGGTCGATAAAGGGGTATAAGGCGACCGGCTGTCTCCCAAATTATTCAACAATGTCCTTGATATCTCGTAAGATCTTTGTCAGACACAGAGGTGGGAATAGGCATTGATATCGGTGAATCGTAAGTAACGATTCATTAATTCACAGATGATATTGTCCTACTTTCCCTATCGGCTATAAGTAGACCATTGCGATGTAGATTCATATTGCAAGATTAGAGCTCCTTATGAATATGTCGAAAACAAACTTAGGGTAAATAGAGTGCAGAAATTAGTAAAGAAGAAAATACAAGAGGAACACCGTACATTTTTTTTATTTGATATCTTTCCTACATCGATATCCTAGAAAATAACTAGAAAATGATATACAGGGTTATTTATAAAACACCGGCAATGCTTTAAGGAGTGAAACCATAGATTTAGGGAAGCGAAAATATTCTATGTTTATGGGTGAAACTACTCATCAATCTGAACAACTTTTACTATGGGAGAAACCATGAAATCGCAAAAAAAAAATCAAACTTTTCATACAAAAGATTAACCTTGCTCCATCAAAATGTATGAAAAGTTTGAATTTTTTTTCGCGATTTCATGGTTGGTCCCGTAGTAAAAGTTGTTCATATTGATGAGTAGTTTCACCCCTTAAAGCACTGCCGGTGTTATACAAATAACCCTGTATATCGTACAAAAAATTGATAATCCAATGTGGAATGCCTGAAAAAAGAAATCAAATAAAAATCTTAGAAAGTAGAAACATTAAATATAATTCAAGCTAATTTAATTAAACTACTTTTATTTATAAAACTATTCACTATCAGCGCGTATATCGATAAGTTGGATTCATATACGGGTAGATTAATGCACTGTTTTGATTATTATAATATCCGTTAAGGCCGATAGGTTGAGTTGCATAAGGGTTCGGCACTTTACCAATCACCTCAGCATTATTGCCGCTACTATCAGACATGCTTCTTCTTATATCAATATCTATAGGTTCATTACGAAGTTGAGATTTCCTTATCTTAATTTCAACATCTTTCCAAGCTCTCCAAATTCTTTCTAAAGTATTTTCAGGATGAAGCATTTCTGGACAATTAGTGGAGACATCGATTTCCGGTTTATCACCATTAGAATAATCAACATTAAAATTTGGTTGATTTTCATTTAAATATGGTTGGGTATATTCTGGAGTATATACATATGGTTCATTACTTTCTTGGCTTTGTATATTTGGGTCGTATTGGGGTACATTGTAATATCTTCTATACTGATCGTAGATGTTTTGATTATAGGGATTGTAATACAAATTTTGAAGGTTTTGAAGGTAGTTCCAAGATCTTTGACTTCCATCGTCATATGTGTTGATTGGTACTGGAGGCGGAATTGTAGTTCTTTCTTCAAATTCTTCATATTTATGGTTGGTTACTGTAATGCAGTCGTCCGAGTCTGTAACGTCAAAAAAGATATCATATTTAGGTATATCTGGTTCAAAGAGGTAATAAAACCGAATAGGAAGTTCTATATTAGAACTTCCATATGGTCGGGTCGATCAGATAATAATAAAACATTAATTTAAATCTTGGGACGATTATATTTTAAAATTTTATACCACCATTACCTATCTTCGAATTATGAAATGTCACGTTCTAAACATTCTACTTTCTTAAATATTTAAATTCAAATCAAATGCAGACTTTGAGTAATGCAGGTGCCAAATTATCAACTTCCAAGCTTTCATAGAAGAAGGTTGGCTTATTCCATACAAAGGATTTGCTATTTTGATTACGCATCAATATTCAAGTACCTATTTGACTTGAGATTACCATCATGGACATACGATCTATGAATTATTTACTGAAAATCGCTATACTATAATAGTGAATCGCCTTCTATAACTATGTATATCAAAAGAAATTATTTAGTAGCAATAAGTTTGTGGAAAGTCTCTAATTACGCTTATTATTGGAAAATCGTTAGAAAACGTCGTTTTGCTATTAAAACTCTAAAATCAAACATCAATAGAGGTGATTAATCGTCTGCGAATTATAAATAGGGAAAGTCGATAACCTCAGTATTTATACGACGTAATTTGAAATTACTTACTTGTAGAATCTTTTTTTCCATATTTTTCGATAGAAAATAATTAGTAATGGATAGTAAAAACTAAAATGTGTTCCTACAGTTAAATACCTACAAATGCGATGATGAAAATCTTACCACAAGTTAAATCAAAATACTTACCGAAATGAAACTAGTCTTATGGATTATTTCGCAACATATAATCATCATGACAGGTAGGCTGATCATAGGCACGAACATCGACAAGGGCCTGAAACGTTGGGACATGTATAAGTCATATAAATCGCGATATAATCGAAGACTAGTTTCATTGTGTTGCGAGAATATCATACAACAAACCTTTGTCCTTATTATCTTTAGCATTAGGACGTTTCACTTCAGTATTATGTTTGTCCTCTTTCTTTTTGCTATCACCAAATATAGCCAATAATACATTTTCTTCTGATTCAGCAACACCAGAAGGAAATTTTTGAGGTTCATCTGCAGGAGGCGATGGTTTGGGTGGTCTTTGATTTATTATTCTCTCCTCATTATGTAATCGAGATTCTGCAACTTGGCCACCTGTCTGTGAATGTTCCATTTTTTGTTTATCATGATTACGAATTTTTTTGATAGTTATAATATGTGTACCGTTTGAAATACGCACAATTTCTGGTTCATGGTCGGTCTGATCAACATTCTCTTGATGTTTAGCTTCGTCTAATCTTGGTTTGTTTTTCATGTTCTTCGTTATAGGAATTTCTTTTATTTTAGATAAGACTTCCTTATTTTTAGCGGTTTGGTTTTCAGGTTTAGGTTGCTTTTTAATCCCTGGTGGCAAAGGATCAGCTTCGTCTATAAAGAAATGAACAGGTTTTTTTGGCACATTCTCTGAAGCCAACTTTAGATTTTCTTTTCTAAAATTGACTTCGACGTTCACGTCTGGCTTTGGAACGAATTTATCTTCTTCATTTGAAGTATCCTTTCCATCTCTGTCTAAAATAATATTTTTATTTAAAGTAACTTTTACATCTTTGTTTGAAATTACTTGGCCTTCTTTATTTGTAGTAACATTCCCATCTTTATTTAAAATTACTTTTCCATCCCTATTTAAAATAGTTTGGCTTTCTTGATTTAGTATTACATCATCTTCCTTGTTTGGACTCATTCGGCCTTCTACAGTTGGAGTTAATTTGTGTTCTATAGTAAATGGTATGTTATCTTCTTTACATGGAATTAACTGGTCTTCCTTATTTGTAGATAATTTATTTTCTTTATTCATACAATCGACGTCTTTATTTAGTATCAAGTTATTTTTTCTATTTTCTATCATCTTTAAGCGTAAAGCATGTGCTGGAGCAGGTATAACTTTAGCGGTTTTAAGGACTACCGGAATTTTTGTTGGTATTCTTTGTGGTGTGGTATCAATGCGTATATTTAGTGGCTTTGGCAGTACTGCGGGATTCAGGACTGGTTTAAGAGGCGTCGTCAGTATCTTAGGCTGGATGCGTATGTTTAGTGGTTTTGGCTTAAGCTTGGGGTCAATTAGGTTTGTTCTGCTAGGAGAACTTTGTCGTTCCTCCCTTTTTTGTTCAGGTCCATCGCAAGGATCATCTTCAATGAGATACTGCTTCTCTCGTTTCTGAATTTTTATTGATTTTTCTAAATCCAACTGGAAATTAGTTTGATTTTTATTTTTCACAATATTAATAGTATTTAGATAGGTAAAGTTGGCTGTGTTTGTGTAACTACATTTTTATAATTTACAAAGAGTAGTACGATTTTATAATTATCTTCAGCTATTAGTATGTAACAGCAAACAATTTGGGTTAGGGACTTAAGTTAAATGGAGAAAGGTAAAGGAATTGTTGTAAAATTTAAAGTAAATATAAAGGAATTGTTGTAAAATTTAAAATTAATATATATAATCAAAAGATAACTACTAGTATTAAGTGCACTATTCATAAAATAAATTGAATTTGTCTTTGTTTAATTTATACAATCAGATATTTTAATCTAATATTTATACTACATTACATGAAGTGTATCAAAATTATGTGTCATTTTGATGTAGGTATATGGCTTTGAATTTTTTGAAACCATTATAATTTGAATATAAAAAAGTTTAAAGAGTATTCAAAATTTTTATTTTCACACTTCCTTTTGGTACATTAAAATGTGCTTCTGATGATATTCTAGTATTATGAGAGAAAAATAAAATTGTTCCAGCGATAATGATTTTGCAGATACTTACGGTTTGATTCTCCACCGCAAAACATGTTGACATGAAAATAAAACACACCACCACAAATTTCATGACCTCCATGATATTAAAACAGTAATTTAACGCACATGAGATCGTGCCATCACTAACGGAAGAACAATGACGAACAACTGTAATCTAATGTTTGTAAAATATTCAAAAAACATAATTAATCGATTCTTCATAGTAGCTTGAATTATAATATACATGACATTCTACTATGACTTGGGCTATATTTATATTAGAAATATTTTATATTATACTGGGTGTACAAAGACCCGTATAGAAGTCTATAGCCACGTATTCTTCCCATTATTACGATTTTTTTTTGTATTGTGCCATACCTGGAAACCGATTAGCTATCGAGATATTCAAGATCAAAGACACAATTTTTTTTACGTGTTTTACGATTACAGTTTTGAAATGTTAATTATTAAAATATTTTAAGTGTATCTCCCACATATCCCCATAAACACACATTACACAGTTACACACTCCACCGTCTGTTGCACGGCATATAACAGCAGTTTTTAATACCTAAAAATTAAATTTGTTCCCCAGCAACTATTTTTACACGCTGTATATTTTATTATAAGTATATTTACACGGCACACGGGTCAGTAGTTATAACAGAATGTCTTTACAATTTCGGCACGATGTTCTCATCTGAATAATCCACTCATTGACTTTTCGAAGTATCTTAAAAAGCCATCAAGCGATTTTATCGTACAGATAGGTAAGTAGAAAAGTTTCTGTAGAAGAGTAGCATTGGATACAATAGACAGACTTTATTGGAATGAGCTTAAAGGCCTTTGCCGATAGGCACTCTGAGATACGTGATCTAATTAGGTGCTTGACTATCGGAATGGAACAGCAGATTTTTTGTTCCGATTTCAGTGTTGGTTCCATAGTAAAAGATGTTCATAATAATGAGTACAATAACCCCTATTCGGTTTTATTATAGCCTTTCCGACTATCCTGTATAATATTATAATTAAGATACCTATCTACTTAATGGTATGACAATTTTATCTTTTTTGGATTTAAATATTAATTGTAATTTATAATTATATATAATTATATTCTTTAATGGATGCTGTTTATTTTCCTGTATTATTATTTTGTTATATTTATATTTTAAACTCATGTAACATTAATATTGTCGTATGTCTACTCTAAATATATATTTATTTATATTTTGCATGCCAAATTATGCAGGCGAAATTATTATGTGAAACTAATTATGCACGAAGATCTATATATTTTTATATTATTGTTGAATAATATCCTAAGCCCACTTTATTTGAGCGCGATATTTCATTTTCTTCCAATGTTCTTTGACTTTACCAGAACAAGATCAAAAATAAAAAATCGAAGAAATACGTCTAATGAAGTCTTTATTTGGGATAAATAAAACTAAAAATGGTACATATCAAATGATAGAATGTTGGATAAAACTCCAAAACGCCCGATACGAACAAAACTATGAGAGTGATAATCCTACTGATGCTTCGTATTAATTCTATGTTTGTGGGGGGCGCGAATGGTAAAGATTTTCTTAATGATTTTATTTCGTATGTCGTTACTCCATCTTCTGGCGGTGTGACCTGAAATTACATTAAAATTATTTTTGATAACCAAGATTTTTTTTCTCCTCAGTCAAGCCGGGCTTCTACTGCGAAAGGGTAATGAGCAAGTAATAGCCGAGCGGAACGGAGTCCAACTAGCTAAAATAAGTTTTATCTTCCACTAAGAAAGAGATTCGACCACTTTTATGATTTGCCTTCCATTGCAAAAGAGAAATGAAAGCGAGGAATTAGCGTATTAGCATCAATATGTAATATTTGATTGCTAGTCGAACGGAGTCCGTACGGACACTACTCCGTTTGCTTAAGAACGAGTTCGTTATTAACTATTTCTACTCATTCAGTCTTCTCCGCTAGACTCTTTGTTGGTGGAAGCACTTATATGAAGTTTACCGTTGCGAGTTAAACGGAGTCCGTACGGAGCCCGCTCTGCTGCCAGTGGAAGCCTGGCTTCTAGTTTTACAACTATGAATGGAGGTGTTGAATGTCTGTCGTTGTGATGAGTGTACTCTCCATCGAGGGCATTACGTTTGTTGCAAAGCAGCCACACCCTCTCATGCGGCTTCAAGATGTCACCTTTTCAGGCGATTGGGGTATTGTTAGAATCTTAGTAGGTCTGCCAATTCTTTAGGATGTGTGGCTAGCTGCTTTCGGTAGTTTTTTAAGATACATCGTATTTCTTCTATTACAGTTTGTAACAAACCATGAGACGTTTGATACTGCGTAGGATAATATTCTGCAGTCTCTATTTGATAGTAATATTTGAGCTAGCACTTCCCCAAAGCTATATGCCGTCATCAGTGGTGTACACAAACTTTTCTTACAGGGTAGGCAAAAACAGCTTAGTGTTATATTGTAAAGTTAAATGATGTTTGTAATTGGCCATCGCACCCTAAAACTTAAATTAATTGATATTACAGACATATTAACGTTTGTATTACCTTAATGCTTAATTTATTAGTGTAGGCAGTGTCTTTTTGTCTTTATTGGGAGCACACCACTACCTTACATCCATACTGGCTTTAGTACTGCTTTATAGATGGTTGTTATGTGAGAATTATCAAGATGAATCAAATAAATAAAAGATAAATTGACAAAGAGATTGGCAAAACACGATGCTAAGTTTCATAGCTTATATGCTGAAGACCAATTCACTGCTGAATTCCCGAGTAGGATTTTCTAAGACCCCGTTCAAACAGGTATTGGTAATAACGTTAGGGCTGACGCAGATACTTTATTTAATAAGAAATCATTCAAACACGATAGCAGGGTGTTGAACTGTCATACAAAATGTGTCAAATCACCACGTTAGCATCGTGTGAACAGACACTTACAGCGATAAACTTGCAATAATTAAGCTTCGAGAGATATTTAGGCATTCAATAGCTAGATCATAAGATTTCATTGATCCATCTTAGCTTTATGATTTGTCTTACTATTGAACTGGAATTGCTAGATAATTTGGAACAGTTGGTAACCAATAAATTATAAGTAGCTATAGCTATTATACTTATTACCTTAAATCCTACGCCAGGCTCAATGTGTGAGGGCACACTGCCTTTGGGGCAAGGCTGGAAATTACCAAACGATGTACAGTTGACCAAAGAATTCGTCTTTCATTCTACGCTTGCAATTTGTTTGTACGCCATAAAACAAAAAGTCTATTTCTCTTGTCAAAATAATGAAGTTTCAATTTTGATGTCATTTTCATTTGATAGGAAGTTCTGTTAAAATTAATCAACTTTTTTGGCCGATCGTACTTCCCTTTTAAGGTAGAAATACTTTATGAAAATAGTTATAATTTAGATACCAATTATTGATACCGAAATCAGGGCTCGTCAGATCTTCATCAAGCTTTGGGCACAGAATAGAAAATAATTCTTTGAGTTAGTTCATCTGAGTCAACTCTTATACCTATGTAGTCGTATGTTACGTCTATGTACCTGTATGACAAAACTTCATCATCAATCACATCAATAATAATTATAATTATGAAGCATCAATATTGATCAATAATATTTGATTGATCTCGTTGATGATGAAGTATATGGTGATGGTTGACAGTTGGGTGGTAGGTTGTGTAGATGGCTGTCTGGCAGAAATCGTCAAGTGCGATAAGAGCGCCCTTTGTACATATCTTTTTCTATTTACTGCATCTTTCTTCTCTTTCTGGTATGCAATAAAGAGTATTATAGTGTATCAGACTTCATCATCAATCAAAATCAACATCTATATTGATGATGATGTTTCTTCCACGTTACTTATAAAGGCTATTTGTGTAATTACCTTTTCAGAAAGAATCTTCTCTATATTATCACCGGTGTTTTCAGGCTTGACGTCAGCATGTATCGGCTGCGCATGATTCGTGACTATGTGTAATGCGCCCACCGCGCCTCGCTTCACTCGGGGCTGGAATGTCGATGGTGATAGCTGGAATTGATGAGATATTATTTTAAGGAAGTCGAAGAAAGAAGAAGTTTGGTTTTGCCTGACATTTTTTGTATGATAAAGGAAGGTGAAACATATTCCAAAAAAACAGCTGTTCCATACAAATTAGTCGAGTAATGTTGAATTATTTGTACGGAACAGCTAATATTTACTTTTGTTGGATCATAATAAAAGTTATTCATACTGATAAGTACAATAATTCCTTAAACCGATTAGGACTAGAAAGGTTGGATCTCTTAATTGGATCTAATGTTACTACTAGAAGTTTGTCAGTAAAATGATCATGAGATCTTTAGCTAGCAGGAGCAGTTTTTGCATCATTCACGATATAGCTACTTTCAAGGGGAAGCTACTAACAAATTATAAACAAATCCCGCCTATTACTGTACCACTGCTATGCCTTAGTCCACTATGCTGGCCTGGTGCGGATTGGCGGACTAGACACACCATCAAGAATTTTATGAGGCTCTCTCAGGTGTGCGGGTTTCCTCACGATGTTTTCCTTCACCGTGATAAACAAATTGCGATCCGCACATAAATTGGTAAAGTAGGAGGTGTGGACCGGGTTCGTACTCCCATCCTCCTGGATGGAAGACAAGCGTTCAACCGCTAGGCTGTCACTGCTGGGGGGGGAAGCAACTAACCTAACTTAACAATAAGTCCAACATCTGCAGCTTCTAGGAGAAACATCATAAATCGAGAATCCTACCCTGTATACCATAATGGACTCCAGATAAAGATGCTTCATAGAATAGAATAGAATAGAAATTCCCTTCTTTTTTATTGAGGCTTCAGTTCACCGTGGTGACTATGCCAGCCTCGTAAGGTCACTCTTATACAATAAATGACAAAACTTAATATTATACTTAAATTAATCATGACTACAACAAACTACTCGTACTATATTTAATTAAATAAAAAGACAAAGAAGATCTAATTAGAATCAATCTATATTTAACAAATTAATTCGTACAACAGTTTTACAGGAGTAATGAACATAATAATTACAATTAAAATTTAAGTTTGTACAATGGGCGGTCTTATCGCAGCAATTTCTTAACAACCTTTGGATGGATAGTATTACGTTTAAAAATTCATCTTTATCAATCTCCCTGTGACAGATAAAACAACTAACCAATAGTATTAGCGGGATTATAACAATTATTACTATGATAATTGTAATGGCTTTTAATAACATTTGCAGGTGGCATGTATGATGATAATAATTGTAGACTAGATTGTAGTTGGAAATAAGGAACACCATATTAAGAAGCTTATTGATGCAATGACGGTTATAAGTTCACATCTCACCCTTTCATTATTCTGTGCAAAAACAGAACAAAATGTCAATAATAAAACACCCGACTTCATGATTTCCGCATTGTTCGAACTTTGTTTAACATAAAAATAGTTTTATTTTAACTTGAACATAAAAAAAAACAAATTACCGCTTGATAACGACACGTTTTATTATATAAAAATTAATGCGTTTCATGTTATACACAAATTCTTCGAAATAACTCAATTGGTTTTAGAATATATAACATTACTTGACAAATAATAAAATGACAAAGAATTCATCTGTGTTGTCTTTATTTTTGATTTTTGTAATTGTTCTTGTTCGAGGACACAGTTCGAATGTGAGTACATTATTTTAACAATAAATATTAATTAGGGAGTTGGCTAAGAAAATAGAACATCCAGAAAAAGAGTTGGAGTAACCAACATAGCCTGCAGGGTCAGTAAGCTGAAGTGGCAGTGGGCTGGCTATTGGAACAGACGAGTCCTTATATGGACACCGTGAATCGGCAATCGTTGCGTGGGACGACCAGAAGAAAGCGATAGGCTTAATATAGAAGACTGGATGCTGTGGCCTAATTAAGGAGAGGCCTATCTAGTCTTAGACTGTGATGGGCAGAATTGATTAAAGCCTAAATAAGACCAGTAATGAGCAAACAATGTGATGGGTACGAGACGGTCTCAAATTCTAAAAATAGTTCTCACATACACACGACGAAACAGGCTATATCTTTTTAGGAGCGGCAGAGAGAGAGAGAGAAACCAGGAGAGGGAAGGAGGGAGGGAAAGGCTCCAGCAGTAAACTGCTTTAGTACATTTATTGTACTGTGTAAGTAACACGGATAGAGTGTAGGCTTTATCAAAGAAATAACAGATGGTGATTACGATTGACCATAAGATGCGTGACACGTGAAACTGAACAATTTTCTCTATAGGACCAACAGCGTAATCGCGAAAAAATAATCAGCTGTCCCATACTTTTGGGTCGAGTAGGTATTGAAGTTTTGTATGGGACAGCTGATAATTTTTTAGCGATTACGATGTTGGTCCTATAGAGAAAGTTGTTCAGTTTGATGGTCTAATCCACACTCTTAAATATGAACTCGCATTTCTGATACACGTTGTATAAGATGGAAAAACATAGTCTATGATGATTAATGTATACCATTGTACCAGAGATAAAGAGGTGTCAGGTACATGTGCGTCCCGGTAAATTTAGGGAGCCCTCGGGAAATCAGGATCGCCGCTAAGGCTTATTATTGTAAGGCCATGGTTTTAGAGCGCCAGAAAGAGCGGCTATTTACGATATATGGACTAATTTAATAGGACTGAATATCTTCCATCTTTTTCTCGTATTTTTTGTTAGAAAGTGTGAATAAATTAGTTTATTTTGTAAACAACAGAATCAGATGTAAAATAATTCTAAAATCAATCATAAATCTTGAAATCTTCATAAAATTCTAATCAATTCGTAGTCCAAACATCACTTTACAGGACTTTGACAGGACTAAATATCTTCTAGTCTATCCTTTTCTCATATTTTTGTTAGAAAGAGACAAAATGAAACTAAATTCCTCTAGTTTGTAAACAACAGAATCAGCACCAATGTAAAATTATTCTAAAAACCTGCATAAATCCTGAAACCTTCATAAAATTGAAGTCAATTCGCAGTCAAAACATCACTGCTTAGCTATATTTTAGTAATACTCTACCTCTCGACCGTTTGTCTATGGCCTCAGGCAGTAAGTGTAATATCGATCAGGTACAAACAGTACCCCATGTACGCTGACACGGCAGCTATCGACCGCTGAATATATTAGTGAATTAGAACAATAGAACATGTCATGGCATGAGAAGGTTTATGGAGTTGCTGTATGAAGTGACTTGGTCAGGCACTTATTTTAATGATACTTATTGAGAATATATGAGAATGGTAGAAAGGACGTGATTGTTTAGAACATTTCTTTTGTAATTAATAAATAAAAAATATATTTTTTTAAAACGATTTCTTGCTATAGTTAGTTTTGCTTCATCTACAATCAACTTATTCGCGCATCCAGTTTTTGATACATCACGCCGTTTTTCCAGAGGGGTAGACAGAAAATATAGTAATACATCTTTAAAGTTATATTTTATAATCGCCACGCACACAGGAATAGTTAGAATAAGGTGGTAAGTGGTATGTTTTTTTTCTTTATTTTAAAACTTGACATTATATTAATAATAATACTATAACATGGGTGTATAAACAACCTGTATATTAATACAGGACATCTGCTTTAGTTATTAAAATATACAGCTGTTCTGTAAATTTAGTCGAGTAGGTAATATTGAAATAATTGATCCAATGGAACAGCTGATTTTTTTGTGATTTCAAATTTGTTTCCTTAGTAAAATTTGTTCATAATTATGAATTGTTCATAAATATAGGTACACCCTGTATAGTAAAATTATTAAGTATAAAAAATTATCATCACAGTAATTTCCCATGTAAACTAAGTTGACTTAATACCATCGATTTTCATCTCTATTTCACTTAAATATTAAGGAACATACACTTCAAATTTCTCCCTAAAGGGAAATCGCCGTCCCAGTAGGTACTAGGTATATACGAGGAAACACTTGTGAAGTCTCAAGTTCCCAGCCAATGTTTTATAAAAGAGTTCTCGAGTGACCGTGTGCACATGTCAAGCGATCATTTATTCACTCATACTTTCCTTGTCTACCTTTGTTGCTATTTTCACATGAAACTACTCTTTGTATGCAGTATTTAAGTCTGTTTACGGTTTTATGGCTATTCTTGAAGAGTTTCTTCACAGATTTTTTCATGATGTTAGATTTCCAGATATTTCTATCTGGACCTAGTGTGTGTATATTTTTTTAAACAATCTAATCTCCGCCATCATACTGTTCAAACACTATTCTTAGATTTATTTTATTTATTTATTCTTTGGAAACCTTACAGACTAATAAAATTTATTAAATACAGTACAATATGTACAATACGAGTAAGTTGCTAATGAAAAGCTTCCACATAATTATATACAACGTGTATCAGAAATGCATGGTCATATTTAAGGGTGTGGATCAGACCATCAAACTGAACAACTTTCTCTGTGGGACCATCATCATAATCCTGAAAAAGTTATCAACTGTCTGATATACGTTTTGGGCGATTAAGTATTGAAGTTTTGTATGAAACGGCTGATTATATATTACGGACATCTGCAAAATTTTCGCACTATAACCTATACTTACTGCTAATAATTATTTATAAATATGATTGTAGAGTCTTGTAAATGATGCGGATCTCCAGTCGGCGCTGATGCCGCAAGAGTTGAACCCTACCTTCGTCTCCGAAAAGGTATTGTTCTTCAACCTATCGCTGCGACTCTTACCGGCTAAGGACTTGTACACAATACTGCGATGCGATATGCTAACCGATAGGTAAAGAAAGAAAGATAGAAAAAAGAGAAAGAAAATACCTTTATAATACATTACTATGATAATATATAGGTATATTATAATAATAATCATAATACATCACTAAAACCAGCTTTCAGCTGAAGGTAAATACATCCAGTGAGCTCGCAGATTTGTGTACAAGCCTTATAACAGCACCGTGTTCCCCAGACGAGCTATAGCTTGAGGCGCAGCATTCACTCGCATATGCGCAGAGTTCTCAGCAGGCCTTGGTTCTAAAAATGAAAATCAATCACGCACATGATCGGTTTTCACTTCCGCCTTCCTGTTATTCACTTAGAATCTATAAGTATCAACACCAATATAATATCGTAAAGCTACCTGCTACTGCACACTTTTTAATTTAATTTAATTTTAGTATTCTACTGTTGAGGAAGAGACGTCGCAGCAGACCACGAAAAAGGTGGCGGGACGAACTTGATAAAACAAATAATGAATGGTTCACACTAGCACTAGACCGAAAAGTCTGGAAATCTTGGGGGGAGACCTTTGCCCAGCAGTGGGATGATGCAAGCTAGCAGTAACAGTAACCGTATTCCTCTCACACGAGCCTTTTCTGAGTAAAGGGTGTGGATGATGTGGATTGGTAGACTACACAATTACACATACCATAGAGAACTTTTTGGTTATGCACTGCAGGTTTTCTCACGATGTTTTCCTTCACCGTAAACTCAAGTGATAATTAAATTCTAATTCTTATCTCGTGATTTCGAAGACCGCAGTCCGGCATCGTGATTTCCGAGACATGAAGAGGTTTCGATGTGTGAAAAACAGTCACCCATCAAAGGACTGGACCTGCCAAACGCTGCTTATAGCTATCGCTATCTCACCCATCCAAGACATGACCAAAGCAATAAACAGTTGTTCCAGGATGCCCCATGGCGCGCCGTATTCCCGTTGATGGGACGACAGCGGCGCGACTTGGACGTGGTCACTGACCCCGTGCCTGCGCCTCGGGTCACCGTGTCTCAGAACCTGAAGCTGTACAGCCGCATGGCAACTTGCGTGGCGCTGGCTGTGGCGGCCGTAGTGGAGATTGTATTGTATGTGTATGAGTTTTATACCGTGACCTGAATACATTGATAACAATTTAAATAACGCGTTTGATTTACATTTATACTCAAATTTAACTTGTCAAGCTGCATAAACTCAATACAAAATACTATTTCATTTTTTTTTGTTCAGGACGATGAAAGATCTATTCTATTTTTCATTTTCATAAATAAAGTTATGAGAATTCATCATCGCACATGCATGGATTAGGTTAGTTTACACGCTGGCAGTGCATAGTGACTAGGATTTTCGGCCCCAGACAATGGGTTTAAACGTGATCCATCAGTAAGTCAGTTTGCTGTCGATTTTTAACACTGGCGCAACAAACAAACGGGCAGCAACTGCCGGAATGCGTCCAGGTCCAGACAATGCCAGTCGCGCTGAACAGACTTGAGTGGCGTGATGGGAGAAGTTACCGCCCAATAAACAGGACGCCGGGGTAGTCAGCTGAACTGACCTGCGAGCGCTAAGTCAGCTCTGAACTAGGTCGAAATTTGTGTCCACACGAGTCCAGTAGAAAGTCAGCGCTGTACTGCCATGTTATTGCCATCGTATAAACCATGCATAACACGTAATAGATATGCTTGAGGGGTGTTCATTCGCAAGACAGCCCGCATTTATAATGCAGGATCCCACTATACATAAAGAACGTTAACTACTTTGCAATCGATCGTGAAGGAATAATAATGAAAAATACAGAACGTACTGGGCTGAACCTCTACAAGTAATTAGGTACAGTCAGCAACAGAACTAGCTGGTCATTGTACATGATTTTATAAAAATTAATGAATGAAAACTTTCAAATTTTCTTTATTATTTGTAATTAATTATTATAGAAAACGTAACTTTATTGGATCCTGTAGGTAAGAACAATCATTATCTGGTTTGATAAATTAATTTTAAAATTACGAATAGATCATCTAAGTAGATTTACAGATTAAACATGGAAATTATCAACATTTTTCTCTAAGGGAAATACTATTTCTACTACTACTTCATCTACTACTACTATTTCGTGAAATAGTCTTATTTCCCACAATAATAATTATAAATTAGAGAAATACCACAAGCGACGCAAAGTAACCCTAAATTTTAGTCAAAATTGAATCTAAAAGCAAAAGTGAATCTAAAAGCAAAACTGAACGCAAAAAGCATTTAGTAAATCTAAAAATCTATAGGTACCTAATCTAAATTTAGCATAATATGACGAGATTGTGATCGAACGTAGGTAAGTTTATAACAGTATAAAGCATAGACTTATTATACTGGAGTACCTACTTATTATTTCTATTGTATAAAGTTTATTCGTTTTATCCAATTTCAATACGAAACTAGAATGATAGACATTACATTTACATTTACTGTTCATTGAATATGATATTGGAATAATATACAACGTGTACCTATTAGAAATGCGTAGTCTAACTTAAGGGTATGACTACGCATCCGTACTATCAGGCCATCAAACTGAACAACTTTCTCTATGGAACCAACATCGTAATCGCGAAAAAATTATCAGCTATAGGGGTCGAGTAGGTAGGTAGGGGGTAAGTTTAGTTTGGGACAGCTGATTATTTTTACGATGTTGGTCCTATAGTTATAAAAAGTTGTTCAGTTTGATGGTCTGATCCACACCCTAAAAAATGACCACGCATTTTTATACACGCTGTAGAGGCATTTTCAGGCTGTATTATACATTTTTAATAATAAATCGACCGCCATTAATGGGAAATAATGGGTCAGTTATATCCGGAGTCCATGTTCAACAGCAGACGACGTTTGACTGGTATGAAACTTAAGAAATACACTGTTATCAAAGATGAAGAGCTATTTATACCTACACCAAACATTAATATGAATTACGCATTTAAAATAATACGTAATATCCGACTCAGTTTTCATTATAACCGTAGTAAATCTGTGGTAATCTGAATATTTCATTATAGAATACATCAGGATATTTATGATTATACAGGGTGTTTCACGAAGCATCGATCAAACGAAGCAGAGTTACCTACCTATGGCGACTATGGCACCAGTGGCGAAGAGTCCATACAACCCGATTCCCATCGGCTTCCCTTTAGGAATTGGTTAGTGCATAGACCATCAGATAGTGGGGTAGAGGAGCGGTTTTTGGGTTTTTTCGCTGTTAGTGGTAGCCGAAATCTTGATGCTTTGTCGGCAGTGATAAGCATTTATTGGTGAGAGTATTTTTTTTTGGTGGGGTATTTTTGTGACGGCTTACCCTTCGTCACTGATGGGCACCCATTATGATAATCGATTTTGGCAAATTTAGAAAGTAAGAACGGTGAAGAAAAATGTCGTGAGGAAACCTGCACATCTGAGAGGGCCTCATAAAGTTCTAGATGGCATGTGTTTGTGTAGTCTACCAACCCGCACTAGGCCAGCGTGGTGGACTAAGGCCTAACCCTTCTCATTCTAAGAAGAGGCCCGTGCCCAGCAGTGGGACAATAATGGGCTGGATTTATTTATTTAGGAAATAAGAATATGAATAGGTAATTGGCATCTAAATTATAATGAGAAAATAAGTTAAAAAATCAATAATAAAAAGATTTATTAAAAAATATAACCTTTTTTTCAAATTACATAAGGTGGTGGTGTTGGTAGCCTAAAAACTCACGACGTACCACCAGGGGGGAGGAAGGGTAAAAAAGTGGTTTAAAAATCATAACGTGGTTATAACTCTATCTGCACGAGATAGAATTTTCTTTTTACAAAAGAAAGAAAATTGTCAGGTGACAATTTAATAGACCCGTTTACGCCCACATGGGGGACTTTTCTAATACCGAAGAAACCGAAGAAGATTTTTTTTTTCTTTTTTTTTTACATTGCCGTTCACTAGGATTTTTCCTGTATCGAGGGTACGGTTTACAAACATACATGTAAAATGTCACATGCACACACAACCAATTTAATTCAATTTATTTATATAAATATTTACAATATAATATACCTTCCATTGGTCCCAAACTAGGCTAGGCCTGTATCTTGGGCACCTTTGGAGATAGTTGACAAACATAATTATTATACATATAAGTTAAATACAAAAATTGTGTTAGAAAATAAGGCTTAGGACTATGTTAGTAGCACTTTACTTTGCATTATACCTATGTCTTTGTGTTTATGTTTGTAATAGTGCCCTATGTGGACATCTACGGGCCGATGATGAATAGTGTAAGTACCTACACTTGTACAATGTACATTTTAAGTAGGTACTCACAAACCAAATATCCGTAAAAAACAATCAATATACGGTACATTGTGTTAGTGTATCAAATCAAATCGATCCGTTTCTCTTGGATATTATGTGATAATTAAATGATGTGGTCATGGTTTTCAACTTTGGTATATAAATGTGGTGGTGGTGTGACTGTGGTTGAACGTAGTGGTTCGGCTGAACGATGAAGTGGCTCACGTTGCTGTGTCTGATCTTCGGTCTGCTGTCAGCATTGGTAAGATGACAAACAAACCTTATAACCCACGGCCACACTGAAAAAACGCAACGGCTATTAATAAACAAGTTATTGTTATTAGCGATGGGTTATTATAACCATAGTTATAACAGTCAATTGTGCTACCTGTTATCTCTGTTACTGTTACACAAAAATATCTGTTACTAAATAACAGCCTGTTATTTTCATACTAGGTACCAGATTAAAACCCACGAACTAAGTAGGTATATTTGTTTATGTATTAAATACTAGGTGTCTGTCTTTTTAGCAAGCATTAATCCAGTTAGTAAGAATGAGAGCAAAACTGTTATTCAACTTAATAACAAGCCAGGGACAGTAATGGGCTGGATTTATTTATTTTTAATTCAACGTAGGTTTGGCCCGCTAGGAACCGTGCACCTAGAATCATGACGTTTTGAAAGTGCCTGCACTTTTAGCAGCAGAATCGTGCGTATTCGCGTTCGTTATTAACTTTTTGTAAGAAAAAGGCAGCAAACGAACGCGAAAACGCGTGATTCTGCTGCAAAAATTATGGAATGTCGAACGCTTAGATTTGTTAAATAACAATTTAATACGAACAAGTAACAGTTACTGCGAACCTTCGATATGTCGCATGTTTTCATCCTATATTTTTTCATATTTTTTAATAAATATTCATCCATTCGTTATCAACATTCCTAGTCATGGTATACAGTAATGTCGCTACGTCATAATATGAGTTTGTATTGATATTAATACTTTTTTGTAGGCTGACGACCAATCACAGGAGTCGGGCCGAGGCGGTGGGCCAGACTACACCAGTAGGTATGCTGAGCTGGCATCACCAGTACCCTCTCATGTCAACGTACCAGACCTAATCGCATCTCTAGCCGCTGCTAGTCATCACTGATAGACCTTATAGACCACTACATCTGGTCTGGTCTGGTCACACTAGACCCAAACCCGCAAATATTACATCAAGATTTGCACCCACAACCAACAATAAACAATTAGCAACATGTTCTTCAAAACTCGAAATTATTGAAACATTAATTTTAATGATCACAAAAATATTTTTATTTAAATTCCAAGTTCCTTAATATGTTCAAGATTTTGAATTGATTTAATATTTATTTTAATAATGATTTTATCTTTATTGGTAGTAACATTATGCATTTGACAGAGGCAATGATAAAAGCTTCACCGTGATCATTTTGTGTGTACCCCACTAATGCTAGGACATTAAAATTATTTTGTATAGTATAATAATGATTAGTATATTTATTTATAATTGCGTATTATTGATCAAAAGTGTGGACCGCTTCTGAATCTGTATGTATTAAAGTATGATTTTGCTCGCCATGTTGTGTTTTCCTTTCATTAATATGCCTGCATGACTGTAAGTTATTTTTGATCTAGGGAGTTATTCTTTAAGAACATCCAGGTGCGGATCCAGAAGGGGGCAATGGGTGCACTTCCCGGCCCCGACACCGAGCATAGGTACACAATATTATAACCATTTTCGTCCAGTGGCGCTTGTTATTTTCCATACAAAAAAAAAATCAAAATCGTTTATTCCCATGAAAACAAGTCAAGGAACGTTATCCGGCTTCCGTAATAAATCAAATACAAGTACCTATTACGTGAATAACAAATAAAAGTTTATCAATTTTTTTGTTTGCAACGAAGTTTCTGGAATAGGTATCTATATAGGTAAAATTACACAAAAATACACATTTTCAAAGTAAATATAGGTAAGTACTAGCTTTTTTACTGTAGCGACACCTAGCGCTACGATAAGAAACGACGTAGCAATTTAGCAAGCTAACTACCTACATTGGGCGTATATTTACTAATAAGAATTCGACCAATCAGATTACGAAGCCTGAATCTTGCAAGTAAAATTATAATCATATCTAACATAAAGTTATACGACTGTCCGACATCAACCGTCGGGCTTCGGCCCGCCAGGCCCCTTGATTAGGTATGATAAATATGACAGTTGCTGTCGCAAATAAACGTCCTGTTCCGTATCCTCTTATGAAAGCATCTATAAGAGAGAAAAGAATGCATTGTTTGTTGGTTGTCAGATTTTTCTTACCGTGGCTCATATGCCTCACGATCAATACGTAGCAAAACGTCCAAATAATCAAAATGTCTATTCAGCAATACGTCTAATTACCTAATTGTCTCACCTCACTTGGTGCGAGGATCGTCCCTTTTCATGGAGGCACATCAACCCTCGCTAGAAGGCTCATCAATATCCATCTGGCATGATGATATGGTGGTACGTAGAGAAAAAAGCTTCGAAGAACCAACTCTTGAGAAGGTAACGGATACGTGGAAGTTATGACGTAAGCATTTTGCATCATAACCGCCACAGCATGAGCATTCTCTTCTTCATGCCTGATGGTATTCAAAACTGCCTAACGCCTGCGCAGGCCCTTGGTGACGACGAAATTACGTCTTTTTTTTGCGTTTATCTTCAACAATCTTCAGCAGAGGACGTGTACCTACGGGCTATCGACATGATGAACTCTTTAATCCACTCATGAATACAACGGATAGCGAAGTCAGTGCCAGGTAGTCGGTGGTGACTACCGGTAGTCCTTTCTAAGAGACGTGTCATAAATAAGAACAAATAACCACATAAAACTTTATTAATACCTACTAAATGTAACAACACACTATGCGGGCTTTCCGCGTAACGTTAGGTAAGAGACTGATCGCACAGCGTATCTTTGGTTTTCGTCTCGCGTGAAATTCGCATTGAGAGACGAATTGAAGAATTTTCTGGATCAATTAATTGTACTAATCAAATTTAATATGAGCATTTTTTAAATTATGGACCAATTGGCGCTTCACGAAGATCACATAAAGGACACATAATTTTATAGTTTTTAAATTTACATAAATCTTGAAAACGACATTCTTGAGAGCGTATTCCGCCATGGTGTGTCGCTGCACTAATCCCTGTCTTAATTTACAATATTATAATTATTAAATCATTTCTTAAAGAAATCTAAGTCCGGGTCCACATGGATGGCTGGAGAGTCGATGTACTTGCGCCGGGCCGGGAACAAACGTTCATAGTTTAGGTTCACGTCGTGGGGATGGCCAGCGTTCCCTTTGTCATTGCGGCGATTCTCACGACCTATTGGGACATAGTCGTATGGTACCTGAGGAAGGCAAAGTTGTAAGTAAGCCCAAGAGGCCAATTCTCGCTTTATTTGCAATTTTATCGCGACGAGACACTCTAAATGTCAGGCAAAAATTAATTCAAAATACGAAACTTTATGCTCCCTCCCTATATAGGTACACATTCAATCTACATTCATCCATTTATCAAATTGCATTACGTTACCGTTTGCCCAGTCGACAACAGCAATAATGCGCTTAATAAAAAAACTAGCTTCTTCATAATTGTTATCTAGTTTTGATTCAGGACGACTTCTGACTGACCTCTTGTCAACACATTAATAAATACTAAGGTTCAGAACACCATACTCCATGCTAACCAAAATTCACCATTTCAATCCACCAAACTCCATTAGTAAAACAAAACGCCAATCAACCTAACAAAGGTAAAGGCAATCAAATAAATTGGTTCGTTAAAAGTGCAAAAAAGGGCTGCAAAAAATAATTCAAAATAAATGTTACCTGCGGTGCAGCGTCCACGGAAGCCAGTAATAAAACACAGGATAAAAATAAATAATATAGTTCCATATTCGTTCGGTCGGGCAGCGCAGTATCCTTCACGGCTCTTGACTTTTGTGTAATTAAACTGGACGCACACGGATTTATGTCGTTAGGTATTCGGTATTTTATTGCTTTTAGCCACTTAAGCAATCTTTATTTCCGGCTTTTTGTTGCGTTTCTCTGTTTCATTGGAGTTAAAACTGATTGATATTATGAAGATATTTTATTATGAACGACCAAAATACATCCATGTATTTTTTTGCATTATGTTTTTCTAAATGTATTAGTATTAGTTACGACTAATTCTTTATTAGAAATATAGTTCAGAATTCTAAACCCTATCAAATCTAAATATTTGAAACGCAGTCTGAATACATGATCGACATTCCTGATATCAGCGAAAATAACTTTACAATTTACTTTTATAGCCCCTTGTTTATAGTTATTTGTTTCTATAATTCACTATAGGTATACTTACGTAATATTTTATGTAGAAATATAATGTTTGTGTCAAGATATCGCATAAGTAGTTTAAAATGGGAGTATTATATACGACCATTCTCGTCTCATTGTTTTGTACATCGTTTTCAGCAGTGAGTTTATAAAAATAGATAACTACCTTTTCATACACAATGATAACGACTAGGTTTTTATTTAATCATATTTATCGATCAATCAAAATAACAGAACTAGAATTTTTCTTCAACTGAGAATTTTTGAGCCTGCCAATAATATAAAAATCGTAGCAAGTAGCCTATCGGTTCTCAATACATTTCAATTCATACCAAGGCTCTTTCCATACGAGTCATAGATGTGATTGGATTATCTAAAAGTTCCGGAGGACAAAAGATCCCCCGATTGCCTTACCGCTACAGATAATGATTTCAATGATTTGGTCATTTTGCCTAAAGATCCAGATCCATCAAATAAATCTGTCTCTGTAAGCTGGGTGAAGATATAGCTAAAGAGAAATTCACCATTGTACATAATATTAATATTGTCATCGCTATTGCCAATATCTAGTAGATTCATGCGATTAACATAATATTGCCTACATATTGTAATAGGATTACACAATGCATATCCAATTCAACTGTAATCTTACCAGTAAGGTATTCTGAATAGTATCAATCAGTCAGACATAACTCGATATTAGAAATAGATAGCTATGTAAATAAGTTTCCATAATATTGTCAGATTATTTAAATTACAGCTACTAGGCAAAAAAAGAACTACAAAAGGGCTACCTTTAACTTCGCTTCTCTTAATTTTCCGTCTTATAACACAAATAACATTTATGTTGGTTAGTTAGCTTTAAAAATAATTAAATGATTCTATAAAATAATAACTTAATTTTAAAAGCATTATTACCATTATAGCCACAACAACTTGAAGTTAAAGACCAATTCCAAATAAGTGATCCCGTAACTGCATCACCTGTACAACCAGAGAAACCAGTGCAACCAGTAGAACCAGTGCAAGCAGTACAAACAGTAAAGCAAGAAGTAGATACAATTACACCTGTGGAAGACACGATACCTGTTGCAAAAGAATACAAAACAAATAATTCTCAAAGACAAGTAGCATTATCACAATCCAGTTTATCTGTCAAAATCTATAAGTTCATCTCTGAGCCTTTCATAAAAGTTGTTAGGACACCCAAAGTAAACGCAGTATTGAGAAATATTGGAACATGCGTAGTAAACGGAGCAATGGAATTATTCACTTACTATTTACCTGCCCCTTTTATGCCACTAATTGCCACTGCGGCTGGACTGATAATACCATTTGAACCAGTAGTTATGTTAAAAGAAAGAATGCCTGTGACCAGTTACAGAAGAGCTTTCCAAACAGCGATGAGTAGTTTTCTCAGAACTTTCGATAAGTATAAAGTTGAAGAAGAATTTGATCCATATATGACAAGACGGTTTAATAGGAGATTCATGAATGATCAAGGGAAAACGGAAGCGAAGGTTGAAAATGAAGGTGCATAATAAAATTGTTATTTTTTTATCAATATACGTTTGTTTTCTGACCCTGAGGATAAAAGTTTTTTTTTTTAAATCGCTTTTGGAACTTGCTAAGACTGAATTGCTAGGTACCTTCCTAAAGACATTAGATAATAAAGACAAATCTAAAATTTACTAATAAATGAAATAATAATGGGCCTTTCATAATAAAATGTTTATTTACTGAGCAATAAATTAGAATTCTTGAACATTCACATCAATCTATAAAAGCTGACATAGTTATAACACCAAAGAAAGGACAAAAGAATGTTGTTTTAGCAACAACTTTACCCGAGTCAGAATCTTTTTTAGAATCGTCTTTTTTTGTCTTTTCTTTTTTCCCAGTATCTGATGATGCCTTTTTCTCTGATTCGGCTTTTTTAGTCGAATCCTTTTTAGCGGGATCAGCTTTTGACTTATCATCTTTTTTATCATTTCGTAAAATTTCCATAACATTTCCACTTCTGAACATTCTTTTCTTTTTGGATAGTAATGATTTCATTGTTGTACTTCCAGTGTCTTCTTCTTCAGAGTATTTTTCAACGGAGTCTTTATTCTCAGTATGATCCTCTTGGTTTTCACTAACTTCATTGCTGTGTTTATCATTTGGATTAGAATCGTTATCGTTTTTATTTGTAGTAGTGGTTCTAGCAGCTGTAGTCACATTCTTATTACCAACAGTAGCTTTTTCTTTAGATTCAGCTTTATTTTCATAAGCATTTTCAGTATTAACAATGAGACTTGTATCAATTTCATCAGTCTTTCGTAAACTCTGACTCTTTTTACCAAACCCAGTCCAAAAGTGCCTAAGTCCATTATCATCTATAAAAAGCCTTTTGGTAGGAAAGCTAGAATCACTTGTCCTTAACATAAATTGTTTGAAATAATCTGATATAATGTGAGTTGTAGGCTTGAGAATATTGAATTTTTCATTATTGAATATAACTTCACCGACTTTCTGGAAGTCCATATGCTCTGGATATTGTGAAACCGATGATTGTAACTGAAAACACGAAAAATACACTGAATGATGTTTTCATTGGTCGCAATTGAGTAATAAATTAATATACCTATTCAAAATTATCTGATCAGTATTTTTTCTATCCTATGATAGTTTAATATTTATATGGTACCATAGTAAATAGTAACAGGCAAATCTGTTCTCATTTTAATATTAATAACTTTTTAGGTAGGTACCTATTACATTATGTAATATTTTGTACCTATAATTATTTACTTTCCTTTATCGTTGTACCCACAGAATAATGAGAGTAAATTATTAGTAGATTACTGATAATAATTATATTTAAATTCAAAATCTCACACGAAATGGAACTAAATTCTCACCTTTAAAATAAAAATACATAGTACGATAACATACATTTTTAGCGCGTTTTATAAATTCATGTTAAGTTTAACTACTGATTGTCAAAACGTAATTACTGGAAAGGCATTTAATAATGGAATATGACGCAGAAAGTAGTAAAAATGAATTCAATCAAGGAATGATTTTCATGGAAGGCAAGCCTTCAATTGCTATGCTAACTTCGATAACATATTTGTGTGGGTCGTACAATTTCTAGGGTTTCGACTACAATTGTTCTACAAGCCCTTCTATAGGGCCCTCTGCACGTTCGATGAATAGACGCACACATGAATGTTCGGAGGGCGCATTTGCATGCATTCAGGACGAATAACGGACGAATGACGCTGAACATTGGCGAATGTCAACGAATGCAGGCAAATGCGCCCTCCACACGTTCGTGTTCGCCTTCTTATATAATATGGCCACCATTCGCCAATGTTAGTTCTACTATTTGGAACCGCGCACCTAGACTCGAAAATTCATAAGTGCCTGCACACTGCATCGCACTGTTGCTGCTGTGGTTCTGGTTTATATGGAATAAATATATATTCTATTTAATCTCTTCGGTAATCAAATTGATGTCTCAATAAAAACAACATGAATAATTTTACTTAAATATATTTGCAACGCATTTTTACTAAAGCGTAAAACAAGACGCAGCCTCTCCCCAAAACATTCCGTTGACAATTCATCCGATAGATGGCGTTAAAAACAATTACCACTTTCAATGCATTACTGAAACCAATTAATAATTTTTACATTTCATTTTTATACAATTCGTCAAAAAAACTAATATAATACATAACGCAATTATTTGTATAATAAAATGTGGTTACAATCATTCTTGTCTAAAATAAGAGCAGAAAATGATTCCAGATGTGTCAGTTAAGATGGTGAAAAAGGAAAAATTGAGTTTTTTTTTTTTACCGATATTATAACATTGCACACGACTACATATCAAATTACAGCTTTCCAGTATAAGTTGCTCTCTTATTGTACGGAAACCGTGTACAATGCGAGGTCAGTTCATAATGGAAATTTGTAGCTTGATATGTCATCATGGCTGTGTATAAACAAATTTTAATACATTTTAAAATTACACATATAAAATCATTTAGAAGATGCCAAATGCCTTCCAATATGCCAAATGCCACTATACCCAGTTCTTCCAGTAACTACCCATATTATTAACATTAGCCAGTAACAACTAACACTGGTAAAAGTGCATTGTACATCGAGGTTCACGGCAACCACAATATATTGTCCCATGATATGAAATTCTACTAGTTTTCTGTATCTCTCTCTTGTCAAACAGAATTTAAATATAATTAGTATTATTATACTCTTCTATACAAATGGCAATCAAAATAACAACATTCACTATAATCGCATTATTTAATCATTGCAAAAAATGGCAGTTTTTTATAGTATGTTTATATAGGCTTAATTTCTCACTTTGTCCAACACTGCATTTCGGATATTACCCGGTCATTGTTAACCCAGCAATTATACGAACGTTTAGTACCTATTTTAATTGCATTTATACGAAGAGATATGAAAACGTCGATTTTAAATATATCTATTAATTAAATCTACCCGGAACATATGTTTTGTGAGATTATTAAACAATTATTTTACTAAATATAAATAATAACTAATATTTTTTATAACTAATAATTTAATAAGCAATACGCATATTGAAAGAAAATTACAATTATTACAGCTTGCGTATTCGATACTTTAAGGTTATAGGGAATTATAATAAGGGTTGGTGTACACTTAATTATTTAAAGGTTTTGATGAACTGCGTCCTAGTTGTGTAACACTGTCGTAAACAGTATCACTTTTATAAATGACAATCCATCAAAGTGTGAACTTTCAACATAATAGTGATTCAGATTATGAATGTGTTACCCTCCGACTAAAAGAATTTCTTGGAGTCTGAGGCGCTACCTAATCGTAGCTGAACGATTTATTCGAAAGGGTTAGATTCCTTATTGATGCAAATATTTGCTTCGAGAAATTATTGCAAGTGAGAAATGTATTTTATAAAAAAAAATGTTTGCAATTTTTATTTTTTTTTAACTTTTATTTAAGAAAATTAAAGCTGATTATTATTTATTTACATGTCTTACACATGTTCGTACAAAGAGGTTAGTAAAAAATAAGTCGAATTAATTTGTTAGTTACCTACAAAGTTTTGATACTTTAAATCATTAAAATGTACACTCAACCATACATAGATCACAAAATACTAACATTACATCTTTTTACATAAAAATGCTAACGCAGAAAATGCAATCATTTTTATAAAAAAAGTGAAATTTGACTAGTAGTGTGGTGGATATGTATTCACTCATAATAATTATTACGTACCTAACACTTCATTGGGTACTACAAACTATTCATTACGGTTGTAATATTAAAAATTACTGGCAATAATTACAAATAGCGTCGTCATTTAATTACCTAATATAAACGAACAGATGAAATTAGCAAAAAAGTGAAATATTAAGACTAGATAGATTATAACCTAAAAATTCAGTCAATTCATTCAATAAGCACATTAATTGTCTTGCAAAAACTGCATCAAAATTCAATTGAAAATCAACTAAGAAAGGCCAAACAAAACATTAATAACATTTGAATAAAAACGCATAATTATTAATTAAGATTTAAAGCAGATTTCTTACGTGATTATAAGCAATATAAAAAGAAAGGACGAACAATTAGAAAAATTGCACTTTTACAAAATATTTTTTTATAGAAAAATACGAAGAGAACAATATCAGAAAACCTTGGTGCCGTAGTAAGCTCTTCGAATTCAAAAAGAATTTGTTTTAGTAAAAACTTATCAAACTAGCTACATCTTTTTTTTCTAATTTTATATCAAAAGGAAGATCAATGCAACAAGTACGAGTTTTATTCCAAAAAAAATAATATTAATATTAATTATTATTTACATCAACAATTTTAAATGTTATCCTAGATATTAAATATTGCAAGTGTCGTAAGTCCAAAGTGTCAAAATTGTTTTATACCACCATACATAAAGACGACATATATATGAAAAAATATATTCTATGAATCACTATTAAGACTTTGAGACAGCGATTTTATATGAAAATATACGCGATATTTATTCGTACAAGTAACTATTTACAAAGCATTTTATTCATATTTAATGAAAAATATATTGAGTTAAAATGAATACTGATAAAAAAACCATTGGAATAAAGTTTTACTGTTGCTTAAATGATTCGAAATAAATACATTAAATGTGACTTAAACCTAAGTATTATTTATTTATCTATAATACTATCACACGATTTAGGGTTTAAATGACAGGCAGCTCAATTACAGGCCAATATGACAATCATTTGAACACTCTTCGTATAGACAGATGAATAAACTGTCATTTAGAATAAGTCCTATAAACGCAATGATGCACGCATATTACAAGTTATTTATGAATGCAATAACTTCGGATATACATTGATGAATTTGTGTTAAGAGCTATATCATGTTGTTTATTATGTTACAGCCAAGACCCGCAAAGAGTGTAGAGCTAAGCAGGAAGAAATTTTACTCTGCTAGACAAACTCCGAAAAGCCCGCGAGCTTTAGAGATGAAACTTCTTAGCCCTTTCAATCTTAGTTTCCAAGATGCACAACGCGATGCATCTTCGGAACGATTTCAGACAGGACAGTTTCAGAACGACCTCGAAGTTTGGCGCGGAGTTTATCCAATTTGATTAGGGCAATACTGACATTGATGGTCAATGTTGATCATCCTAAACCAAGAAAATCCATTTTCATCCATTTCAATTACAAATTGGAAAAAAAATAGATAACCTTCTCTGTAGCCAATTGTAACATAGCAATGTTAAAACCCTGCACTTTCTGCGTGCTTTGTTACTCTGATATTTTACTCTCGCCGAAGAGACTAATTTAATGCATCGAGTAATTAATTAACTATTAAAATTACTTTTTACCATTTATGAGCTTCATTTTTACTTAAGAATTAATAGTATGACTGCCTTGTTTTCAACAAATTCAACGTTAGTGATATATTTTACCTATTCTAATGTGTACAAACGCTTTCTAAAAGGTGGCGTATATTTTAGGCAGCTCGAGTGACATTGGACTGGCCAATTTTTTTTGCAACTTAGTACTTACAAGCTAGAAGGGAAATTAATGAAAACAAGATTAGATAAACGATACAGATGTACTGATGGTTAAATTAATGTGCTGTTAAAATTATGCATCCATTTATAATTATACAAGGTTAGTCGGAAGTATTAACACCGGATAAAAACAGTTTAATATTAAAATAAATAAATCCAGCCCATTTCTGTCCCACTGCTGGGCACGGGCCTCTTCTCAGACTGGGACGAATAATTACTGATAATTTAATACTAATCGATGAAATGTATGAAACAGCTTCTTCGCGATTTCAAGGTTTTCATAAACCCCTTTCCGACTAACCATTTGTATAATTATAAGGTCCTATATTTCTAGTCCCGATCTCTTTATGGGGTTACTGTACTCATCATTATGAACAACTTTTACTAGTGGAACTAAATTAAAATCGTGAAAAAAAAGCAGCTGTTAGATACAAATAATTAAATATTATTCGACTGTCTATAGGAAAGCAGATTCTTTTCGCGTTTTATGTTTGGTCGGTTGAAAAGTTGTTCAAAATGATGAGTACAATAACGCCTTAAAGGGACCGGTACTAGAAAGGTACCTTATTTATATTTTTTTTGTGAGAGTTCGACATAGTGTTATAATTTATAAATCTGTTAAATACTGCTTAAAAATAAGCTCAAATGTGATAGACCGATATTTATACCGATTATAGGAATATCGGTCCCCACTGGTATGGTTCAAAGTAAAATAGTTTTTATTTCTTGTTCGATTGAGGTCAGTTTATTATGTATTATTATTTTTAATTAACGCAGAGGTTACCATTGAAATATGTACAAGTTAAAATCAGACTTATATTTAGTTCATAAGGTACGAATTCTAAAAAACCTGTCATTTAATGTCGATTTGGTTAAGTAAGTGGTCATTTTCACCCTTATTACAATAGATGGTTTAAATCTAGTCTAGTAAAACCCAGGTTTAAAATACAAGGTCTTAGTTTAATATTGCAAAACATTTTAAATTATATATCCGTCACTCTCGAACGTTATATAACAAAAAGAGACGCGGGTATCTTAAAACCTGGGTTTTACAAGACTTGATTTTAACCATCTTTTTTAATAAGATCGTTTATGTTTGATGAATTAAATTAAACATTGATTATAATCTAATTTTTCGTGAACCGTACACCTACGTATTTATTTTTAAACATGTTTTCTCGGGAATATTATTATGATAATAATTTTGGCTCAAAAATTACAAATTATTTATGAAAAAAAAAATCTGCTGTTCCAGACATTTAGTCGAGTAAAATTGAAATTATTTCTATGGAACAGCAGATTTTATTTCGAGATTAGTGTTGGTCTCATACTACAAGTTGTTCCTAATGATGAACACAATAACTTAAAGGGGCTCGAAAGGTTGGACCTTATAATTATTTTAGAAATCAAAGCCGCGAGCAAGCAGCAAAGTGCCCAGATACAGCGCTAATAGTCCGTCAAAAAAACATGTCTCTAAAATCACCACTTACATAACCAAATTAATTATTTATAGATCAAACTAACTACAATTAACACTTATTAGGTACTTTAGATCCGAATTCATGTAGGATATCGCATGCCATCTCCAGATCGTTTCGCGTGATGCCCAATGCGCGCACAACTATGTCTTTAGGATATCCTTCACCTACTAAACGCGCAATGTAGTCTAAATTAATGTTTTCGTACGAGACGTTATCGCCGTACTTCCTGCCGTGTTTGTCGTGTGTTAGGGGGTTGATCTTTTTAGCTGAAAAAGAAAGGGATGATCAAATATAACCAAAAATATAAGCTTTATTTGTCAACTAAGCTTAACTATGTATACAGCACAATTATTTAAAACATAAAGATATATAAAACTGAGCTCTTAGGCAAGTACTTTTCCTCATCGGTGTCAATTGGTAGCGTGCCCAGAAGACTACAAATAATCATTTAGGGGCCGTCTATTAATCACGTGAGGCTTGAAAGAGGGGAGGGGGGGGAGGGTGTTTAGCAAAAATCACACGTCACGCTAGCGCGTTACAGTTGAAATGTATGTCAAAAAATTGTTACTCTTCTAGGCTTGTAATATTTCTATGGTCTTAAACCTCACCATGTATCACCAAGGACCCCCTTGAAATTTGAGGCCTGAGAATTGCCTAACAGAAAAACCCAAACACTTCACCGAACTAGGAATCGAACCCAGGACTTCAAGCTAAGCAGCTGCGCTTGCGACTAAGCAATGAATCAGTATGAAAATATTTGAACTCACGTGCAACAGCTAACTCATTCTTCTCCACAGCCACATTTTCATACGGTGGGTCTTTCATGTCTTTAGAAGGAAACTTGGGCATGGTCGTAGACTTTGTGGGCTGGTCGACACTGCCACTGGTACTCGCTGGCAAAGACCTCTGCCTCGGAGGCGCCCTGGATTCCCTCGTCTCTCTAGTTTCCTTATCAAAACTACATCTAGTTTCTATTATCCTATCCGGCTTTTCTGGAGGTCTTTCGGGAGGGAGTCGAAAGTCTGTATGCCTGCTGTCTGATAGAGGGAGATGTCTTTCAGATTTCTCTCGGCTTTCAATAGAGATGTGTCTATCTTGTCGATTATCCATGACTCTAGTCTCGTGTCTTTCTCTGTTCTCTGCTGGTCTTTCTTGCCGATCTGGTGTAGGGATATGCCGTTCTTGCGGTCGATTTTCTACGCGATCGGGTCTTTCTTGGATGTTTCTATCCTGTCGATCTTGCGTGATTCTTTCTTGCCTATTCTCTTGTCTTTCCGTTTGTCTGTCTGTGTGATGTCTGCTTTCTGGTGGATTGGGGGCGTGTCTGTCTGTTCGGTTGTCTTGTATCGGTGTTCTATCCTGTCTACTTGGTACTGGATCTGGTCTTTCTTGCCTATCAGGGTATCTGTTGTCGGGTATGTGTCGGATCTCGGGTTTTGGTTCGGTAGGTGTCGGTGTGTCCGCGGGACGTTCGGGAGGGGGTGCGGGGAGGGGGCGGCTGTTAGATTGGGGGGTGCACGCGCGACGAGGCTTTTCAAATGCTCTGGGGTCTGGTGGTACCTGAAAGTGGTAATATAAATTATATTTTTGTTTCGGTAGGTACAAGAATTCTGGATGCAAGAAATAATACACAAAATACATAATATGTAACCCTGAAATAATTTAGAATACTATCATATCCCATCTTTATATTCAAACTATAGTAACGAAAGGAGAACAAATTGGATTTCATAGATTGGAGAACAAAATAATACTTCTTTACTCAATTAGATGTTCTACATCTAAGTATTTGTCTAGAATTATCTGTACTTAACCTCGAACATAAAAGGGCACATATTTATGTTTAGTTTGTCTGGTATATCTTTCTGTCGCATTGACGTAAAAACAAGACAAAGGGTCTAGTACAAAATTCACGAAAAAAGTGTTCCGAGTTAACATAATCTTAGAAATACCAACAAACGAATTTAAATCCTGTCATCATCACAATGCCTAATTTAGCTTGCTACAATTTTTTACTATACAAAGATTTGACTGCGCCGCACTAACACATTGACGTGTAGTTGCTCGTTCATCCAAATGAAAACGCACGATTAGTCTACTTTTTCAGATTTTAGTCTACATTCAGTTCGGACATTTCTGAGTGTTGAACCGAGGTCCATGTGTTTCTACGTCAATGTTCTGTCGTCAAGCTAATCACTTTGTATCGACATACATTAATATCTCGGGAACTTACAAGATATCTTCATAAAAAATTCAGAGAGATAAAAAAATAAATAGAAATAAGCAGTACCCTTGTACTTGATATCTTTATTTATTTTCTTTGTCGTGTGTATGTGTGTACATAAATAATAAATAAATAAATAGAGATTAAATTATTTATCGTAGAATAGATAATACTTTATTGAATACCGATAAATACGTACCTCATGTCTGGTATCGATAACCCCGGTTATGGTCTCTGTGGAGCCAGTGATGATGGAGGTGAGTCGATGCCGCGAATCCGGTTCTGGTTCTAATGAGGAACGTCTTCTGGGTTCCGCTGGTAAGAGTAGTTCTTATGAGTGCTAATAGGTCGTGGTGAAAATATTCACTGATAGCATGCGAACTTTTCATAGAGGTTGCAGATTGGCTTCCAGGAAAAAACTGGCCCAACTGGCCCAACTGATCTTGTTCGAGGGCGTATTTAAAGTCAAGGAGTTTAATTTAAACTGGACCTTTACAAGCTCTTTTAAAACATTGAAGGCTATTTATTATATGAAGACAATATAAGCGGGATTTCAATTTTATCAGGCTATATATAATAATATAAATCCAGCCGATTACTGTCCCACTGATGGGCATGAGCCTCTTCTCAGAATGAGAAGGGTAAGGCCTTAGTCCACCACGCTGGCCTAGTGCGGGTTGGTGGACTACTCACACACCATCGAAAACTTAAAGGAAGGTTCTCAAGTGTGCGGATTTCCTCTCGATGTTTTTCTTCACCGTTATCGCAAGTGATAATGAAATTCTGATCCGCACATGATTTCGAATCATCAAAGGCGTGTTCGAACTTACACCCTCCTGCATTGAAGGTAAGCATTCAACTGCTAGGTTATCTGGTTATATCATACTTTCATTCAGTAGTTTGTTATCTTCATTTATACAGGATAATTTTTATTTAGTGCGCATAATTTGTAGTAATCCAGTCTCTATTGCTAAATGAAACCGCAGTATTGGGATACGCTTTAAAACAAAACGAAAATTCGACTTAGTATGAAACACACTAACTAACTAACTAACTATGCGACACTAATTTACTAGCGCAAGCCATACAAAATCATTTTATTTTATTGAGTGAATTTTAGTTCTGCGGTTGCCTTTGGGAATGGACACTAAATCACTCTGCAAATTTTGCGCACTACATAAAAAAATATCCTGTATGAAAAAGATATACTTCATACCTTGAACACTGCTGGCAGCAGCAATATCTTGAACACTAGACGCAGCCACTATCACAGGCTCAGCTGGGGACAAACTCTTTCGAGGCGGTAGCGGCGGAGCTCTTAGTTCTCCGTACGCGTTCTCGTTCGGCTGCGGAGCTCTTCGCGGAGCTCTAGGGCTGTGGCGAGGCGACGCACCCGGGGAGCGCACGGACGGCCGGAGAGCGTCGATTGTGGACGTCGCTGCGTTGAATTCGGCCCAGTCCTGTTGGTGTAAGGTTACTTTAATGGGCAGTCGATTGCCTTTAGTCTTTCTTTGGTGTTGATGTAGTGTAAATATGATTAAGGCCCATGTTCACCGATAATTTATCGGATAGCTTCCGCCAGCGGTTTCGCCAGCGTGATATCTTTATAAATTATAACGTATGTTACTCAGCGATAATGTAACAATCTGCTGGTGAAAGAATTTTTAAAATCGGTCCAGTAGTTTTTCAGTTTATCCATTACAAACAAACATACAAAACATCAAATTTTCCTGTACCTATAGAAATCGGCCGTTTTTATTTTAAAAATTTGTCATCTTGTCGGGAACATGGCCCTTATGCCATTGGCACATTACTGTCATTACGCAAGATTGATGTTCATCAAATCTGATCAAGAGTGCTCTCGCAGGTCTGCTGGAAGAGATTTCTTTACAAATAAGCAGTACCTTTATACTTTATGCGCCTACTTCATATTTGTATTTGTTTTTAATATTTGTATTTGTTTTATAAGGTGATGCTCAGTGGGTGCAGTATACCCACATAATTTTTATTTTTTCAACTTAGTTTTACACTGTTGCCATCGTAGGAAAAATGTATTCTCTGTCTATGCACCTGTCCTCTTCTTATTACCTATGTCTATCATTCTAGTGTGTCGTATATTTGTGGCAAATAAATGATTTTTCTTTCTTTATATTTCTCATGTATTTTATGTGTTCATTAATTGTTAAATAAATAAATAAAAGTGCGTCATACCACGAGTTTTGATTGGCTGACACTACGTCAGTAGGCGCATCAACTGGAAGTCGACTCAAAGTTGGGAAAAGGCTAGGCATGTAGGCTGCTGTCTGGACTTGGCAAGCCAATAACTAGGGGGTAAAGATTTCGTAGGATGACCGGATGAGAGTTCTTGGTTTCTTACTTGAACTGCAAGGTTTTGACTTTCAATGTGTACAAAGCCTACCGAATCGATTGTTGCAATAGTATCTTCGAAAGAGCTATACCACAATTTAGTTTAGCTAAAAAATAATTTGCATTGCAATCAAATAAATATGCATTATAAAAAACATTTTGTGGTATTTTTAACCCCCGACAAAAAAGAAGGGTGTTATAAGTTTGTAGTGTGTATCTCTCTGTGGCATCGTAGCTCCAAAACGGATGGCCCGATTTTAATGCAATTTTTTCATCGAAAGCTAGGTTAATCGGGTATCATCTTAGATATGTTTCATGAAAATCTGTTCAGCCGTTCAAAAGTTACATTTCTTTTTCTAGTTGGAGTCGAGGGTTTTTGACAGTTAGGTTAGTTTAAAACCATCTTAAATAAATTGTCATCGTTTTTTTTAGTCTAGCGGTTTAGTTAAATAGTTGTATGTAAATAGCAATCACCCATCCACGTTCCATCCAGTCATGCAATTGCGGCTAGCGTATCATAAGATACCTGCCCAATGATAATCTCGAAATTTGGCTCAGATACCTTTTATTAGATCGCCGGGCAATATTATCAATATCTACTTTTGGCGTCGTAAGAACGGCTAGGTAATTATATCGTTTACTGTATTATAATTATACAATATTCTGAAAGGTTTCGTATTCCGCCTTCAATTTAACAACATTCGTTTTGGATTTTAGTTGGAAAAATCTAGCCATATGTATACCTAGATGCATAGGTTTTCATTCTCAATTATAGCTGTCTGTAAGTTTAATTACGCAGGTACAGCCAGCAATTTTTCTGTTGGACCATCTTTGAGGCTAAAATCGTTTGCGCCCGGCGTCCAAACGCAGAGTCACTTACTCTAAGCGGGCCGCAGTCGTTCAAAGCATTTTGTTTGCGAAATGTATCACCGAGAAGTATCGTGACTGTACCTATGTATTTTTCTTGTTCTCTCATACAATAAACATTTACTCTTTATCGTTTGTGAGCGGTTAACGTTTAGCAGATGGTTTATAGCTGATGCGTGTGTATCATCTTCAAAAACCAGAGTAGGTACCTATATGTTATGATCACCAGGGACGGATACCGATATTTTAGAAATATCGATATTCGGCTGTAAAATACCGATATTTTACAAGTATATCGGTATATTCAAGTATCGGTAAAATATCGATACAAAATATCGCTTTTTTAAGTACCGGTATTAAGGTATCGATATTTATATCGATACTCAATACCGATTTTAATATCGGTATTGATACAAATATAGACAAATTAAAGTATCGATATTTATGTACTGAAATTAAATATCGGTACCGATATTGATAAAAAAATACCAGTATATCGGTATTATATCGATATTTTTATATCGGTATAAATAAATATCGGTAATCCGGTCCCTGATGATCACTCAATAATCATGCTTGACAGGCAGGTAAGACATCATCATTGGACACACAGAATTCTGTCACTGCATTTCACTTTCAAAGTTTCGAAGCAACCATTATGTTCGATCTTCAATATTTTAAAATCATGCAAATCAAACTACTTACACATTGAAAAAAAAAAGCAAGATAATTATGTATTTTTGAAAATGTGTAACGTGCGATCAATTCAAAATGAACGTGGAGCAATACTCACGAAATAAAACAAAAAGAAAAAACCAAGGCGAAGGAAACAAAAACACACAAGCACATATCACCAAGCGTATATTTTCAACATAAAAAAATACACTTAAAAATAAATAAATCATTAAATCGTCATAATAATAATACGCAAAATATAATAATTAATTTATTACTAAATTCAAATAATACGAACTAAGCGTAAACATAACGAAATGTCCGGGGTTTCGGGTACCATTTTTTTTATAAACTTTTATTCTATGTCTATGTTTAGACAGGGAAACCTGTCTACGTTAAGTCGCAACAAAGCGACGCGGCACGTAACTACAGGTTAAAATACTGGGATGCAAAGACATTCCCACTTCATTCTTTAGCATAATGTATACAGTATTTTTTTAGACCTAAATCATTTCGGAAAATATTTCCGCTAAATAAACAATCGAAAAAGAATTACAGGAAAAATCATTGTCAAAAGACACATAACAATAATTTCATATACCTACAAATTATTCTTTAATTTCATATAACCAAAACAACGGACAAAGTCACGGGAATAATTAAACATAAATTATTATATTAATACTATTGCATTACGTGCACTATTTTGACCAAAAAACAATAAATCAAACAAATTGTGAGTTTGTTTAAAATATTTCCGTTTTCACATAAAAAAGTTGTCTTAAATGTTAAAAAATAAATATTTGTATAAATTGGCTGCAAAAGTGATATAACTAACAGAAAATTAAAAAGAAATATTAATTAAAAATGGGGAATATACTAGGTTACGTATCTAGAACTGGCTGTCAATGATTATGATTTTCAACGATTAATTAATTGGTTTTTCTTAAATATTCGAGTTCTATAATTAACTCGGTTAATTCTTATCGATTTGTCAATCTTAGATTTACTAATCTAGATAAATAATAAATTTCTTATAATATATTTGATACTCAAACTAATCAAACAAAACTAAAAGCACGTATACCACTTTTGCAACAAGCGCTTAAAATGCCAATAAATTATTCAGTACAATTGCACTAAATTATAAGTGACTTTTATACGTTTTGACATGCATTTATCTATATACGTATACGTGAAGAGAAAACTTTGTACCCCTTTTTATGGATATTGCGCACACGGAGGAGTGTGAGATTCGGCATAGTTCAAATTTATATGGAGGAGTGCAGAAAGGTAAAGTTACGGTTGAGTTTCGACCACTGGGCGACCACCAGTATTGTATTAAATCATTTGTTTTGTCAATAATTGTTTCAATAATAGTGAAAAAGTCTATAAACATGGTATTCATGAAAAGATAAAATGCCTTTGAAACCTTATAATAGATAAAATGTGTTTCTTTTCTTCTCACTGATTTGAAATGTCACACGCCAAAACCAGACAATAGTTATTTGTGCAACAAGAGAGCAAAGTCGTTTTTTGCTGCGAGTGCTGATTTTGAATCTTGAGCAAGCGAAGGATTCAAAGATTGAATCACGAGCGTAGCGAGTGATTCTAAAGTTGAATCCTGAGTGTGGCGAGGGATTCAAAGGCACGAGATGCAAAAAACTTTGCTCTCGTGTAACACACATAACTTTTCACTTCAGCAGCGAGAACACTTTAGGAGATAACGCGTAACATTATTGAAACTAGAAATAAATATTTACAGGTTAAATATCAGTTTTATTTGCAGTAAATACTTATTTTCGTTTAAATACAACAATAAATTAAAAATTCAATAAATTACACTATAAGACATAATTAAGAGAGGATTCTTTGGTCATTGGACATAATTAATTGTCTTTTTGCAAAATTTCTTTAGTCAGTACGAAATTCCGAACGTGTTTGTCTTTGAGGTCGAATTCAAAATCGGAACTTCGAAAGGGCTGGTCTTTGTCTCTCTCTCTTTCTAATGGCGGGAAAGAGATAGAGTGTGAATGTTTCATTTCGAATTGTATGATTAACCCAAGGCTGAATAAGATATTCGCGGCTTTCTGAAAACAAAAATTAAAAAGTTACTTTGTCTCACTCAGTGAGCAAAATCGCATTTTGCTCACTGATTTCAGGCAGCAAAACCTACATGTTTGAGCTACTGAAGTGAAAAACACATTTTAATTAATGGAGGTTTGATTACGATTTATCTTTTTATGAATAAGGTGGTCAGTATTTACCAAAATGGATAATTCTGCAAAAAGCTTACAAATGTTTATGATTTTTGCTAAAGGCCTCTCAGATTCCCACTATCGATGATGCTCCTGATCCTTACGATCGTTAACATCCGACGAATCTCTAGGCACCTTATCCCAAATATTACGTTATCAAAATAACATTAGTAATGTCGACTATTCTACTATAAATAATTAAGAAAAATTGCCATTACGTATTTTGTATGACATTTTACATTTTTCAAATTCATTGTTTTATTAATTAGCACCATCATTTTATATAAAATTTTGTGCATTCCAAGGAATAATATAATGTAACAATAAGTTTTTCCTAACGTACTTAATATCTAATTTCTCTTATTGGGACTCAAATCATAAACCACCGAACTTGATTTTTTAATAAAATGTCCTTATTGTATAACGCAAAAAGTCACTTAATTGTATGAAAAAGACAATCATGACTAAGCTGTAACATAATTTCCACAAAATTAACTTAAAAATATACAAACAAAGAAACTTTGTTACAACCATAAAATGTCAACAAGCTTGATATTATTGTGATGGCGGAAACACTGTATAGTGCCACAAACTTATCTGACCCGGTCGTGGCGTCGCTGCCATCGCTTTTACCAATGTCATCTCCGTACAAAAATGACATTTCGATGACATTTTTGTTCCGTAGCGACGTTAGTTCCAATTTTGGTCACCGGGTCAGATAAGTTTGTGGCACTATACGTGACATATGCGTCATCCTTATTTCTCTACTACGATCATAAATGCGAATGTTAGTTTGTCCATGTAACAGTCAGTCTGTTTCGACTTCATGGTTGAACTGCTGAAGAGATTTTATTTACATTTAGCAGGATCTCTGGAACCCGGAAATATTCAATTTTTTTATCTCGGCAATCGGCAATAATGTTACTTCGATATGCGTAGAAAATTTGTATTTTATTATTTAATGTTTATCGCATTCGCTCTGGTTATCAATACGGTTTACTCGCTAAGAATAGACTTATTGAGCCTATCATTCAGCTTTGCTCTTCATTTCATAATATATAATGTAAAATTCAAGACTTAATTTTCAGACCATAGTCGGAATAGTTTGTGGTAAATATTGATCAGCTGTCTGCTTTTCCGCCATCGCAATGCTATCCTACAATCTCAGGCGACAAACATTTAATAATCCAGAGACAAAATAGACAAAAAAAGTTGAAAATCGATACAGACCTTAAATATTTTAATAATAGGTCAAAAATCCCCATCGATTCTACTTCGGCAAATCTTTTTTATTCAAAGTCAAATGTCAAATAATCTATTATTTGCTTAAAATATATATCAACGGTAAGTGTCATGGAAAATAGTTTAAGCAAAGTTTGTAGATTATACGAGTATCTACAAAAAGATTTCTATACTTTTTCCTATTCGTAATTCCTTTTATAATGATGTATTTAAGGTACCAATTTTATTTTCAGCTCTATGCGAATTGTTTCAAAGTTGAATGTCTATTTTGACTGGACTAAAGTGTCGTTTTTCACCCATCTCATAATATGCACACAAAATTCATGCTTTACAAACTAAAGCGCGCGTTGGAAGGTAGGCGGGGCTTACACAGTTTTTCTGTGATTGACTTTTTTAAAGATACCTACTGGGTAGGAACACGTCTTCGGAATCGTTCGTGTATTTAGTTTAGATCGATGATGTAAATATATAAAATGGTATGTGAAACCGAGGTTTTACCACGTAGAAACCATTATTTAACGACGACGCGACACGCACCACACGCTATACAACTTGTAATTTAAATAACGTAAAATCTCATACACTCCAATTAGGATATCTAGTTAAGAGTTTAATTAAATAACCAAAACTTTAGTTTTTTAGAGTTTACTAATATTATCAAGAAAATAGTATTTTTTCATTACTCACTGCATTTAAAATTGAGTTTTACTGTCTTGAAATAATTTTTTTTGGCGCAATCGATTCTGTCTTTCGAATTTAATATTTTTTTTAAAACATACCTTTAATAAACTTACTTAATTATAAACAAACCATATTATAGTTTTGCGTTTATTCAATTACACAGTGTATAGACTGAATACTTCTGGTAGAATTTCTTGACAAATTGTTATAATATATAAAATTGCATGTGTATTAAAGAATATTTCTATTTTAAGACAAAACCACACAAGCAATCCAAAAACGTATCTACAAAAGTTTCACCCGTGGGAAAAAATCGCTCCGATTAAAAATCTGTTGGCCCGCCCACTTTCCACGCCCAAATGAACAATACAAATGAACGGGGGAATGTCCGTCGAAGTCGGCGACGTCAAGCTACAAACTACCCGTGCAATCTAAGCATGCGGTGATTTCCGACGTTGTCTCTGCAAAACAAACAATGATTATGTTTTTATGTGGACGGCATGCATGGTTGGTGGTTATCTGTGACTCCGGTCGCCTGGAATAATGAAATTTGACACCTCTTTTCATCACCATAAGGTCGATTTTCAAAAAATCCCTTCACAGTTCTTATCTACTTTATTTGTGGAAACAATGAAAAAGTTTAAGTTTCTTGACCCAGCACTTTGATATCTGATTTTTTTTAATGTACATGAATTTGCATTTGCTTTGACTGAAATTAATTAGATTTTGGCTTTAAAAATTCAATTCTGGATTGCTCAATTGCTGCAGCGACTGTATTCGCGAACCTCAACAAAGAATCACAAGCATTTGAAGGTCTTACATTCCGCGAGGTTTTCTCGAATGATTGTACCCATACATATCACAGGATTGTGTGAAATTTGACATGGTTTATAAGAAGGTGTATGGAACAAGACATATTGCGCCGACCCCAAATAAAACGGGACAAGGGCAGGAGAATGAAGATCACAGATAACTACCAACCCTTAAAATAAATGAAATAAATAACAAAGAATGACACAACGCACAGAAATAAGCTCAAACATGACGACACACATGCCACACGGCCAAACAAAATGCACACCATGCTCTATATTAGCATTTATAAAATCATAATGAACTTAGGACCTACATACTTAACTCCAATTTCTAAGACTATTTAAATCCGAGCAGCTGATAGACAAACTGATAATATCCAATCTCGAACTAAATGTATGTATGTATTTATTCGGTATGGCATGTGAATTTAGAATTCTTTATTGCTTTTTTTTTCGGTACCATGTCTCTTCACTTTATTCTTAGAGTTAATTTTTTAACACATTTATAAACAAACTACCTAACTTTTTTTTTTTTTAATTTTTCTAACTATAAAGAGAAAAGATTTGTATTTTTGTTTGTAATGAATAAAGTCAAAAACTACTGAAACGATTTTAAATTCTTTCACCAGTAAAATGCTACATTATCACTGAGTAACATAGGCAATATTTTATTTTCAAAAAATTCGGGATCCCTACCATATTTCCAATAATGTACCTAACCCAAGATGTAGAAAAATTACCTTTAAAATGATAAATAGATGTACATCCGTGCCGGGATGCGTAATAAACAGAATATTTTTTTATGCACGGCGCAAAATTTGCATTGATTGGTGATTCAGTGTCCGTTCCCAAATGCAACCGCAGTACTAAAATTCACTCCAAAACAAAATAAATATTTGATTTTGTATGGCTTGCGCTAGTAAATTATGCGAGTCCTCCATACTAAGTCGAATTTTCGTTTTGTTTTAAAGTGTATCCCAATACTGCGGTTGCATTTAGAAACAGAAACTTAATCACTCTACAAATTATGTGCAATACATAAAAAATATCCTGTGATTTGGTAGCAGCCCAGAGTTACATAGAACTAAATAACGGCATCAGCAAAATGTGGGTGTACAACGGTACACATCTGCCTAACTCTTCGGTAACACAAGCGTGATGGTATATTATGTTATTTCAATCAAGACAAATTTGCTTAATTCTTTTTGAAAACTGTTACTATTCGAAAATGTTATTTTCTTGTACTTATGCCATATTATTTTTAATAAAAGTTTATTTACCTCTGCGTCATCAATGTCGTCTGTAAGTCCGTTGAACGTTGTATTTCTGCACGCCCAGCCGTTCGCGTTGCCTGTTATCGTTACGTCCAAACCTGCAATCAAACAATATGTAGATAAATAAAATGAAAGAAAGAAAGAAAAGCAATTTATTTTTACACAAATTACGACACAAATAAAAAAGTAAAAAATTAAAACAAAAAAAAGTAAAAAATGAAGACAAAAAAAAAGTAAAAAATTAAAAACACGTTCCAAAAAATTTTTAAATTACAATTAGTACTAATATCAAATGTCTGTGGATTCAATGAGTAGGATTCTTGGATTCTTTGAACTCATTATGCGTCGCATTTGTGCAAAAAATGCTTGTGAGGGCTTTTCCTTTTGTTTTTATAGGTACTTATCAAGCTATACATTTCCAGTATAAGCTGCCCTCACATTGTATAGGCTTTCCGTACAATGAGAGGTCAGTTTATACTGAAAATGTATAGCTTGATATATCTGTATATATTGTCCTACACTAGAATTTTTCCTGTATCGTGGGTGCGTTTATAAACATAAATCTCACATGCAGTCATACATCCAGACTCGAATCTGTAGGCCAAACAAATATTTGCCTAGTCCCGACCCCTAGACCCTTTAAAGGGATCGGATATCTGTTTGCCGACTCAAATAGTCAAAATATTTCTAACTGCATACTACTTTGCTTTATACTTCTCATTGTCAGTGACTTCAAACCGATATAAAAAATATAAATATAATAAAATAGGAGATGATAAGAACTCACTGGATCCGTTGCAACCTGACGATCCAGAGGAACCGGATGAGTTTGACGACACCGGTTTTACTGCAGTCTTTGTATTCCTGTAATATACAAACAAGAAATTAATTTTCGTTGTAGCTTCAAACGTTCGCCATTTACTCACTAATTTTAAAATTAATTATTAAATGTTTTATTTATAATTAGGTGTCATGAAAATGATTAACGTTTAAATCTCTACATAATATTAAATAAAGTCGCTTTCCGCGTCTGTCTATCTGTATATCCGCTAACTCCTAAACCACGCAACGGATTTTGATGCGGTTTTCACCAACAATTAGATAATTTTACACGGAAGGTTTATATGTATAATACTTTCATATTTAATGTTAGCATAGTAGAAAAATTGCACTCGTGCGAAGCAGGGAGCAGGTCGTTAGTTTAATTTATAAACTACTCCAATATTTTTTTATTACTATTATGTGTTATTGATATGGACTGTGTAAATGTATGAAATAAATAATTATTGTTTTCATTTATTTCGACTTTGATAAAGACAAAGACATTTATTGCAGAAACTGTGTACAAAGGTGTTTTTATAAATATAGGTATCAACAGCCTATCCAGTCGGGTGTAGCAATAGTATTTAGAGATACTAAAGGAATATAATATATTTTGTCTATTTTAACGAAGTCAACTACCCTACTCCTTTTAATAGAAAACGACTTACTTCTCTGACGTAGTGTTGGGCGGGCGAGGAGGTACGAACGCATCCACCACCACCTGCTCTGTGCCCTTGATCTCTGCCCGACAGAACGGACAACCTTGACCTTCCGAGTCCTGGAATGAAGAAGAACAATCATATTATAGAAGATGAAGGTACCGTGTGGTCCTCGGCTAAGAATACGTTTTCAAGTGACTGGAGTTATATCTAGCTATAGACCGATTTTTACTAGATCCATGGGTTAAAATATTGTGGTTCTAATTAAATGTTGAATTGAATGTAACGGATAAAAAAATATTTTTAACAATTAGTGTATTTTCTATCGCATTCTATAATAACAGCCAATATTAGGATGATAAAAATTAACTCTAAGGCCTAAATTCCTCATATGCCTATTTCGGTCGCGTAGGACATCCTGTGTCGCAACGACAATTTATGCGCCGCTGACATCAGCGTTGTAATGTGATGCGGTATTGAACACAATGTGTATTCGTACGCGCGACCGACGCGACCGATATCAGCGTAGGAGGGATTCAGGCTTAACCCATTATAAATAAATAAAGGCCCTGTGACTAGCAGAAGGCTAATTAGATAAATAGCAGATACTAGCTGTTGCCCGCGGTTACAGCCGCGCGTTTTATTTTTATCGAAATAAAATATAGCCTATATTAGTCAGGGATATTGTAGCCTTCTGTTAGTGATAGAATTTATAGAATCGGGTCAGTAGTTCCGGCGATTACCCCTACATACAAACAAACGAACAAATTTTAACTCTATAATATTATTATTAACTCACAATTTGCCACGCAGTTAGACATGGTGTGCATAGCAGATGTCCACAAGGTTCTATCCTGATGTCCTTGTCATTTTCCGCACAAATCTTACATAATTGGAACGTGCTACCTGAAACATTAGAAAATTTTAATGAGAAAAACGTATTTCTTTTTATAAAATTACCAGCTGTACCAAGGAATAGCAACCCTTTTTTAAAACGCTTTTATTAGCTTCACTTGTAACTAACTAACTGGCTAACTAACTATGTAAAAAAATCTTGGAAGTTAAATTTGACACACTTTCCGGATTCCGATTGAGCTGAAATTTGGCATACACGTTTAGTTTGGATGACAAAAGCGTTTTCTTTAGTTTTTTTTTTAAACTATAATATTTTTTTAATTAGATTCCACCACGAGCGTGCTTTCTGCAAAGTTTCATCACAATCCGATGAATGGTATAGGAACGCAGAAAAGACGAACAAACATAGTACATTAATTTTTACATATTCGATTCTGGACGATAATAGAACCGGTGTAAGACTTAGTGAAAAAACCTTTACTCAGTATTGAATGCATCAGGGCAAGCTATTTTTTTTTAAATCTTTTCTTAAATGTGTTGTTTCTCTTCATATTCTGAGACGCCTGTAGGTTAATTCACGTAACTAAAGAAGTGCAGTGCCGCGCAGTTGCAGTAACATTTTGATCAAACAACACATTTTGTATTCTCTTAGCTTCAGTGAGATACGCTCGCGTCAAGTTCGAGCGTCACTGCAATATGATTGGCGCGTCATGAAATTAAGTGAATTAGCCCTCTGAGGGCCGAGCACGAATGTCTTGACGTATGGTAACGTAAACGTAAGCAAATTTTGATTATAAAATACGATCGATGACGATGACGTTGAATCTATCGCATTTTTGTTCAATTTTATGCAACAAACTCACTTGTTTCATGAAAATGAAAAAATGTGTATTTTTGGTTCAAAAATTGGTTACGTTTACGTTACCATACGTCAAAACATTCGTGCTCGGCCCACTGATCCCAACAGTGAGCTGAATGACAAGAGGCCATACTGAGTCAGTATGGCCTCTTGTCATTAATACTTGTCAGTATTACTGACCCATTTCACAGTACAACTCGTACTGTTCTTGCGTGACGGTGATATGGTCTTCTGCTGGTGATATGATGGCGCTGCTAAGGTCTGGGTTGACCTCTCGTCCGTCGGGGTAGAGGTAGCTGAAACAGTAATAAATTTACGTTAGTTCAAGAGCAAAATGGGCTGTGCTGAGGTATCCTATTAGAAGGAGTACGTGTCAAGTGGTGCAAAGGAGACACAGTAGAAAATCTATCGTTATTTAGCGCCGGTGACCTATTGTAGTTTAATAAATTAATTGATACCTTATGTCCTTTATGATTTTTTAATTTGTTTTTTAAACCATGTCTGGTTTTACGATTGCTCCTGTATCGTGGATACAGTTCAAAGACATAAATCTCACATGCATACACACCAAAGCCTTACCAGATTTGTGTATGTACTATGTATGGAGCCAAGTTTTAAGACTACACTATGAATTTGGCAAATTTTGATTTCACTTCATTTTAGGTCAACTTGGCTTAACAGAATGTTGTTGGTGGGATTTTAATGACTTAATATTTTTTTTTAAACACCATGCAATTAAATGTTTTCCTTTGACATTTTAAATTTGTTTTGGTTTCTATTGGACCTCCCGCCATTTGGTCCAATATTTTTGGGGAGACTGGATTGCACTTTCCCTCATTATCTCACAAATACTAATAGACTTACAATCCCTCTCTATATCCGTCTAGCAACGCTTGCACGAGGCTCTTGTTCTGCGGTATTGTCTGGAGAATCTCGCCGTCCACTGTGACGTAGCCTATCGCCCATTGGCCTAGCCGCGTACATGATAACCTGGGAACAGAAATAGGAATATTGTTATAAAATCCGCCATAGAAAGAAAGAAAGAAAAATCATTTATTTGCCACAAAAACAAGACACACTAGAATGATAGACATAGGTAATAAGAAGAGGACAGGTGCATAAACAGAGAAGACATTTTTCATTTTTCCAGCCCCGGATTATTAGCTCCAGTTTTTTAACCCCCGACAAAAAAAGAGGGGTGATATAAGTTTATAGTGTGTATCTGTCTGTGGAATCGTAGCTCCAAAACGAATGGACCAATGCCAATGCAGTTTTTTTAATTGAAAGCTAGTTTAATCGGGTAACATCTTAGCTATGTTTCATGAAAATCTGTTGAGCCATGAAAACTGCATTGAAATCGGTCCATCCGTTTTGGAGCTGCGATGCTACAGACAGATACACAGCTACACAACTTATAACACCCCTATTTTTTGTCGGGGATTAAAAAGAGGTGATAACAGATTATAGAACCATTTTAATTATTAGACGTTTAAAACACACATATTGTGAATAAGGGGGTAAATATCTACACAGTTCAAGTTCAGGCTGATAAGGTGTGGGTTAAAGCTATTAACTGACTGAAATGATTGCCACATGACTTTATCCATTGACAAAGGTCAAACCACGTGCATTTCAGGCACGTTTGTTTTAATTTGAACCTTATGATAGAGAAAATAGCGACTGTAATATACGAAGCAATATATTGGACAAAACGCGAGTGTTAATAGATAGGTGTCGGTTAATGGTTTCCAGAGAAATAATGAACTAGGTGTATTTAAAAAATTATACTGATTCATGGCATGTTACTGTGAATTTGAGAGGATGATTAAGTTATTGGGCGAAAAACGTGTCCAAATATTTTTTCAATTACTTTTAAACTAACTTTTTTTCTCATTTGAAGAGTTGGTCTTAGTTTCCTAATTCTGAAAATCATTTTAATGCCAATCCAATAATAAAATATTCAAGTTCAGTCATTAGCCGCTAATACACGCTATATTAATCAAATATGGCGCTTATCAAGTAGAAATAAGTATCTTGAAAATTGGATTCAGGAATTCGTTTAAGTTCAGAAAGCCAGGCCAGCCGGGACTTACTAATTCCCGTTATGTCTAATTCCATTAATGCTTAATTCCCAAATTGTCCAACTGTCAAAAAATTTGCTTAAGTTTCACATTTCAGTCAGTGCCTTATTGTGAGCATTTCCTAAGAATATACGAGCTATCCCACACGTCATACTGCGCGTAAAAATAAAAACTTTTTATTTCTTTCTATCTTACCTAAAAACATAACTGCCGGCTTTGTGGATATATTTCTGGAGTCTCGCCTTGACCTCGTCGTACGTTAGAAACGCGACATATCCAGGATGCGTGACCGCTAGCAGTTGCCAGTTGCGGAGTAACGTGCTCCAGGGCTGGAATAATCTGGAAATGCGACAAATATGAGGTTATTACATTAAATATGATGCTAATAAGCCACTAGTAACATCAACAATGTTACTAGTGGCTTATTATCATCATATTTAATGTTCACTGCTGAAAATCGGCCTTATATTGGACCCAACTAGGTCAACTAGGAGATAAAATGGCAGTCCAGCGTAGTCAGCAGACGGTCGTGTTGTATTATAATTGATAATATAAAATTACGCATATTTTTCAGTGTTCAGTTCTGACTGGCTGTTATAAGATATCTGAAGTTTTGCGAAACCAGAGTACCTATTCATAACCATATTTTTATTACCAAACAAAATAATTTATGAACAAACATTGTTAAGAAACTCATGGCCCCACGTTGGGCGCCATTCATTCCGGGCAACCATAGAAATTCAAGCCACGTTGTGCAATCAAATGAAACACGTGACCCAAAAAAAGAAGTTACAACGAGCCATAAGATTAATAGCTTACCCCCAGTTTATGAAAACGTGTTTATTTCTCTGATAAGTTAATTTCCTGTTAATCTCACGTTAGCTGTTGCTCCAAATGGACATGGAATTTCACAGCAGATTTGCTAAACAGAACTAATTAAGAGACTTGATTAGGCTTTTAGAAACCGGGGGTTAGTCGGTCTAATTTAAAAGTAACTAAATCTGGTTAGACTATTAGCAGACCCCAACATAATGTAGGTACAGCTATAGAGAAGGTAAGTCCAATTTTTTTGTAAAATCAGAATTATTTTCTTACTCACCTAGTAAACACATCAAACTCAAAGTTAGATATGAAGTCGTTACACGTGAGGTCTATGGTGGTCTTCAACGCCATCGTCTCCAGCCCTGACGATATTGGGTGCACGTTGTTCAATTCCTCGCGAAACAGTTTCCACGGTACCAGGGTGCTAGGGACAAAAAGAAAGGATTCTTTGAAAACACATATCATGATAATTTATGTTTAACTATCTTCAAGTAGTATTCATAATACCTCCCAAAACTATTAACAATTTTTTTAAGTAGAACGTTGACATTGCTTTGTTTCTTGCTTTGTCCTTTCCCTTTACGACAATTATTTTAAGCGTGATGGTATGTACTTAGATATAAAGACTACAAAAGGCCGCGACAATTACGAAGTCAAACATCACGCTAGGTCTGAATGAGTACCAATCGATAAGTTGAAACGTGACCGCATCGAGCTGGTAAATATTCCAAATGAAAAGTATCTAGAGAAGGCTCACTTTATCGCCTTTTAACAACTCTATCAGAAAAGCAAATGAAAACATATATTATGTTCGCTATAATAGTTTAGATTGAGTTTTAGTACTGCGGTTGCATTTGGGAACGGATACTGAATCACTGCAAATTTTGCGCACTACATAAAAAATTATCCTGTATAGGTAAGTCACCGGAATAATCTCACCTACAATTTTTTTTCTTCTCTTTATTGCCAATCTTTTAATCTTTTTTTCTTGTCATTGTGTTGTCTAGTGTTTAGTCAGAATAAATGTATTTTCTTTGTTCATTCTTTCAAAAGCAGAGTAGGAGCGTCTATACTCTATGGTGACCAATCCAGGGCTGTTGTGATAGGACTTTTTTTTATATCAAGCACAAAAGCATTCTTCAAAAGGAAGAATAGTAGTACAAAAAAAAACTTTAAAAGCTGAATCTGAACAGTTTAAAACAATCCGCAGTTACAGAATACGCTTTCACCAAATTTTATTGCTATAGTGCAATTAGGCCTTCTGCTTTCATCTACGTAATGGTTTACATACAAAATGTTAATGGGAGTGGGACGGCGCATGTTTTCCAATTAGCTGAATTAATTTCCTATATTCGATGAAGGGGAACGGTTGGCAGTGACAGTGGGCAGACGTAACGATTATTTCGTCCTCCCCACGTACCGTATGTATGAAGAGAGATTGCTTGGTAAGCAGGTCTATTGGCGTGTGGTCCAGACAATAGTTTAATCGTAGTTCATCTTATTATACTTCTTTCGGGTGCGGGAAAATATTTCCCTATTTAGGTTATTATTTCCCACACACGCCCTGATAACTAATAAGATATCAGGGTCTGTCTCGAAATTGAAGCAGATTCTAACTAAATTATCACATTGACTGTCACGCAGCAGACACTGTAGAAAATGCATTGTTTGTCCATAAGGGTAACTGACCTGGCGTTCAAAGGATAATAAAGCCCGTAAACCTGGAAATGGGAATTTAAATAAAGATTTTTGCGGAAAACCGTTGGACCAATTTCGATGAAATTCGGAAACCTGGATAACAGTGGCGTGCACTCCATAAAGACAAAAATACACTGCCTAATAAATTAAACATTAAGTAATACAGATAGGTCCTAATTAAAAGGTCCTAATTTAATTTTTAATTGATTTTAATTTTTTAATTGATTTTAATTATTAATTTATTTAAATTTTTAATTGATTTTAATTTTAATTTTTGATATTTTGATTTTAATTTTTTGATTTTGATTTTAATTTTGATTTCAATTTTGAGCATGGAATTATGTAAATTGAATTAAATTAATTAGTATTTATTTAAACAACATTTTACTATCATAGCATAAGTATAGGTACTAATAATTTATGGAATTGATTCTGAAATAAATTATTTATTATTATTATTAATAGTCTGTAATAGTCTTAGGGTGAGGTGGTCAATCACCAATCATTTAACTTGACAATACAACACAACGTTATTTTTGCCTACCCTGTAAGAAATGTCTGTGCACGCCACTGATTGACAAGCTAAACAATAAAGCGTAGTGCTTTGATATTATTAACCACAAAGAGAAAACAGATACCAGTGTGAATATTGATATTGTGATATTCCCTTTTATCCTCTTACCGGGCGACACGTAAAAAGTTAGCATTTCCTTTTACAACATCAATTTGTCAACACTTTGAATCTTCTATTCAGTAGAAGCACACTAAATAAAATACCCAGTAAACCCTTTGAAATTCATGTTCACGATGCAAAATTGTACTGCAATTTTGCGTGAAAATTGTTATACAGCGTCAACTTTGTTTAGCTTGCATATTCAAAAGGACTGTACTAGTTTTCACTGAATATGCATCGAATTGTATGGATTGTGGTCTATGTATGCTGGTGCTGACGATTCAGGCTACGCGGATGACAGACTGTTCGGTGGAAATAGAAGATAATCATCATACGGGCTAACTAATGAGTCGCCGATCATAGCTACGACTCCAGCTTTTGGCATTTATTAATTATCATGTAGCCGAAAAATTTAAGATTTTCATTGCTTCATTTAGTATAGTATTCGCAAGAGCAGCTGAGTGAAGACTTCGTGTCCACCTCCCAGCACGCCCCTTTCCTGCACTTTTTTAAATTAGTACTTATGGTTTTTTCTTTGAGATTTTTTCATTCTGGTAAACCAGATTATTTTCGACGACGAAAACGAATATATGCCACTCAATTTCCTACTATCAGCTCATCACTGTCAATATGTATCTACCTAAATAATGTTTTATGTTATTCTTTGAAAGGTATTGATTGGATCGGAAGAGCCTTTCATGCGCACCGGTAGCTGTGATTGACAGACATGCGATTGACGGGTTTACTATGACGGGGGTAGGGTAACCATGTCTGATTCGTTCGTGTGTATTTCTTACAAATTGGAGTGTATGATATTTTTTACTACTGTGGCAAACAAGCATATGGCCCGCCTGATAGGTTACTGTAACCTATGGACACTTGCAACACCAGGGGCATCACTGGTTCGTTGCCGACCATACTACTTACTACCGTCGTGTTGGTAGTTGCAGCGAGATCCCTAATGCCAACACGACGTTTTCCCAAGGAGCACTGGTGACCGTGCTCACTGTTCGGAACACGAAATTGCAAAAGAGCAGTGTTGCTCCAATTTTGAGCTGAAAGTCCCGCTATGTCTCAGATAGAGAGTTATTATAGGATCTCGGTTAGGGATCTTAGACGTTGTGGTAGTTCGTTTTGTCTCTTTGGTCTAGTGGCCGCAATCGCGACTGCTGAGCGTGAGTTCCTGCGTTTGATTACCAGGTCAGGCAGTGTTATTGGATTTTCAATAAGGATATTCTCAGTAAAGAAAATACATTTTTTTGCACAAAGAACGATAGAAAGAAAAATAATTTATTCCTGCAAAAACACGACACACATATAATAAAAAAAATAGCAGTATCTATATCTATACCTAACACTGACCCTGACCGAACAAAGGAACCATTAAAAAAAAAAAGTAAATAATAAGATTAAATACAACTGGATAAAAAGCCAGGTCAACAAAAATAGAGAGAAAACAGCATTTTTCCAAGCTGGCAATTATTTGGCAACAGCAGCCTGGAGTTTTCAATTATGCCAGGCAGATGGCAATAAGCCTCCTGAATCCATGGGACTTATCGGCATCGATGAAATGTGGGTATAACGGTACAATCACAGAACACAGAAAGAGGTTTCTTTTCTGTATTCTGTGGGTACAATAGTAGCCTACAACTCTGCTTAAAACCTTCGAGAAATACAGTTGTGATGCTATGTGTCAAGATTTTAATTTCACTTTGCCCGACCTACGGGATTGGATCAATGGCTTTAAAATGTATTATTAAACTACCAACCTGCAAATCAATGAGACCGGAAGATAATTATTAACCTCATCATTGATTTAAATGCGCATGATTACCATGTGCCGACTAATGCAACATACAGAATGTAATAAATAAATAACATTATCCTTGTGCTCATATAATTACAATGTGTAATTTTCCTTTATTGAGTGCAGGTATAGTGCAGGTAATAATGGATTCAGTGTACTGTGTTTAAGACTAAGCTATTTATGGTTTAAAGAAACAAGGATATTTTGAGGAAAATATTTTCATAATGACTTAACTTTGGAATGTATTTTGATTGTTTTATATTCGTTGTTTATGTTAACCCATTATTAATAAACGCTGTGTAAAGTTATGGGTCAACCTGGGTAAATGTAAACAGGGATGATTGGAAACTTCTCTCGTTATCGTTTTATTTAAGGGCCCATCCACACACGATACTTTTAGAAGCAGAATCGCGGGTTTTCTCGTTCGTTATTCACTTCTTGTAGGAAAAGGCAGAACGTGAAGACGCGGGATTCTGCTTCTAAAAGTATAAAAGAAAAAGAAAGAAAGAAAACATGTTTATTCTGGAACGAATAAAAGTATAAAAGGTACAAAAATAAAACAACAAATAAAACATAAAAAATAACAATAGAAAAACAATAATCAAAGCAACCTGAACGAGACCAAAAATGGCTCCCATCTCAGCATAATGCTGAGTATCAAGTGTGAACGAACTATTCTCATTCTGAGAAGAGGCCCGTGCCCAGCAGTGGGATTGTAATGAGCTGCATTATTGTTATATTGAATATTGTTTTGGTTTTTCACCTTTGGTCAGGTACCTTCCCAGGTCATCCATTATTCTTAACCCGAAAAATTAATAAATAAAATTTATTTTCTGTATTGTTTATAGCTTGATGCCTTTGCGCTTTGGTGATGAGTTTTCATTGTTTTATTCAATAAGTTTTGGTAGTGGTGTCACCATTAAAATTTATTTTAATTTGCATACAAAGATTTTGGCCCACGATATTTTCAATTGAAACAATGGTGGTAAGGTAACACAAAGGCCTGGCAAAAGCCATTAATCCAATGACTTTGGCGAATGAAGTGGACACAACTTTAATATATTTGTTAATACAGGATATTTTTTATGTAGTGCGCAAAATTTGCATAGTGATTCAGTGTCCTTTCCCAAAAGCGACCGCAGTAATAAAATTGACTCCAAAACAAAATAAAAATTTGATTTTGTATGGCTTGCGCTAGTAAATTATGCGTGTCCCCCATACTAAGCCGAATTTTCGTTTTGTTTTCAAGTGTATTCCAATACTGCGGTTAAATTTAGGAACAGAGACTGAATAACTACAAATTATGCGCACTACATAAAAAAAATATCCGGTATACAAATAAAATATAATTGTAATACCTTCTGGCTATGCCCGTGGGTCCGTCCACGTAGAAGGATGCACCCCCATTTTATCCCCATGGGGGATGAATTTTGAAAAATCCTTTCTTAAGGCGTGCCTACATTGTATAAAGAACCTACCTGCCAAACTTCTAGTTTATAATTCCATACACAGAATATAAAAAACACAAGAGAAAAAAGCAAGTAGGCGGAGCGAGTGTCATAATTATGCGGAGTTACGCAAACTTCGTAATAATCTGTTTTTTAGTTTCGCGTTTTATCTAAATGTGACAGCTTAACTTTTTAAGGTAAGTATTTAGTAAGTTTTTATTTTTTGTTTTTACTTATTATGTCTACTTGTTTGGTTTTCTTTGTTTTGTGTTGTCTACAAAACGTTTTCGTTCTTTAATTTTTTTAAAGATATCAATTCTCGTAGAAAAAAATATCAATGCCCCTTCCTCTTGGTTTTTACATTTCGTGGATCCCGAGATATCACGATGACTTGATAAGTGAGCTACTATAATATTTAGATTATTCGCTAACAATTTCGCACAAAGTGAAACGTGCCTTTGCGCCAACGTTTCACTCACACAATTTGAGGTTAATCTAACAAAATATTCAAGTCACATATTACAATCTCACACAGATTTGGGACTACCTCAATATTTTCCAGTTTAAGGGTCATACTACATACCTATTCCCTTATAAAACTTGGTGATCTTAATAAATAGGTATTTCTTAAAGGCGTGGGTCAGAGATGGGCTGAAAGATGATTTTTCGATATCAATGACTACTTGACAATGTAAAAATAATATCGATGACGGGAACAATGACAAAATCATCAATGATTTTTCTCTAACTGTCACCGCATTTTGTCATTTTCATGTCACAGCCGAAGCCAAAGTTCAAGTTCATTCAGTCACAGTCATTATCGAGTGATGATTTTAGGCATTGATGATTTTATCATTGTCAATGCATGACGAAATGATTTTAAAATATCGATGGTGAAATACATGTGACATGATATCGGACTCATCTCTAGCAGGCGTGCACCATACCACTTACCACTGTGAGATCATGGGGTGTGTTCAGTTATTACGGCGGACGACGCTCGACGACGCATTATCGTCCGGGCGATCGCACTAAACCGTTCAGTTATTTGAGCGAGCGTCGTCGGACGATTCGTCCGGTCACTCCGTGAAATAGTAGGGTGAAAGTCGCACTCAGTCGAACTGCTATCAACCGACCAATGACTGTAGTCATAGGATACAGCAGATAATTTGAGGTCGTTCGATTGGTGACTCGCGTAACGCAGTTGTGGATTGCTCGAAGCCTTTCAATTATTCCCGATGAGCGAGCGACATTCGCACGAGTGACTTTCAACCGAAAAATGAATTACTGAACGTAGCCATGGTCAAACATATGGCTTTTATCAATAAAAAAGTAAACAAAACAAATACTAACCGTACCTCCAGGTTATTTTCACAATCAAACCGCAGAGCCAGGTTTGACGCTACCAAGTTGTACAACAACAAACTGCAAAACATTTGCGAACTTTATTTGCGGTTACCAACGTTCCCAACAAACGATCGTTCTGTATTTATTTATATTTCTATCGTATACGTTTTTATAGTTGAGGTTAAAATATTGTTTCATTGACTGGGTACCGAAAGTTAAGACAGAATTTAGTCCGCAAAATTCAACAAACTAGAAGATTTCTCAACTTCCTACACTTTCGCCGAATAGAGGCGAATGGAGGCATTATGGAGGCGAACCCGAACATGTGGAGGGCGCATTTGTCTGTATTCATTGATATTCACCAATGTTCGGCATCGTTCATCCGCTATCCATCGTAAATGCAAGCAAATGCGCCTGCCACTCGTTCGTGATCGCCTCTTTTCTCTGATCGTTTATTTAGAGGGCCCTTTATACATTCATTTGTAAAACAAAGAGGATTGGATACTAAATAAACTATAAAATTATTCAGTACTAGCTTCCGCCAGCGGCTTCGCCCGCGTGATATCATTATAAATGATCGCCTATGTTACTTACTGATAATGTAGCATACTGCTGGTGAAAGAATTTTTAAAATCGGTCCTGTAGTTTTTGAGTTTATCCATTACAAACTAACAAACATACAAAACATCTATTTATAATAGATTGAGTACTAGGAGTGTTTTCCAGCCGAGTTTTTTTTAAATTTCGCGGTTCAATTCTGTCTCAAGTAGAATAGAATAGAATAGAAGATTTTTATTTGTCTTTCAAATTACATAGGTAGCAAAGAGATACATCATACAAGAAGGTAAAAGACAAAAAAGTCTTGGACTCAGCATAATAGCTGGCAGCGCGAGGCATGCACAACTGCTGATATTCTGTCCAAGCCAGTCATGCATTGAATAGAACACAATTTTTATAGTAAGTATCGTTACACAAACTTTATCAAAAAAATTAGGATCCATTTGACCTTCGCCTTGATCCTTAACCGTTGAATATTTCAAACGCATTTTAAATAAGTAGCAGGGGAACTATTCTTAATTCTGTTAAAACATTTCCCATTTCAATTCGAATCTCATTCTTCGTAACTCAAATTCAGGACTTCAATGCGGATTAAAGTCCTCCCAAAACCTTGCTTTTGGATTAGTAAGTTAACATGTTGTTCACGTCATTTACATGAGGTATACCAACATCCCGTCAATCGTAACCACATCATCTAATACACGAAACGAATAGAAATACTGCATTACATTCAAGCTTATCATTTTGCATGTATAATATCGCATTGTGCTCTGCGTTATATTAACCCGACGCCTATTGTTGCACAAGCGACCCACTCTAACCGTATACGGTGGCAGTCACAGCAGAGGAAGCGAATGAAGTACTCATGTCAATCACAGTGCTCCGAGTGCACGCTTGACGTCTGCAAACACACTGCTACTATTCGAAAGTCTATCGTAGTTTGCTGCAAAAAAAACTATCTATCCAAAAATAATATAATTAGTACGTATTCACCTCGCCGGTCAAGGGCACCTGGAATATTCTAGCTGTCATAATGCAATTTTGTCCCGCCTATGGAGTGATGCAAACATCACGGGTAAATATGCAACTTAAGGATGCGACTGTGTCGTTCGATCATGCATCTCACGAGAAAATCGTTTTCTCTTTTTCGACTTACGCACTGCTGTGTCAGAGAGGTCTTGCTTTCTCATCATTAAAGACGCGAATAGAATATATCTATAGTTGACTTTAAAACTCCATCTGTTTATAGCTCGGTGACAAGTCAAGAGTATTGTATGAATTCCTAATGCAGAGCACCTTATAGAGAAACAACGTGACATAGATTCGTATTGCAAAGCCGTGAGTCATGTAGTGTGAAATGTTCGAAGCCAATTAATATTTGATATTTAATAGTTTTGTTCACTTTTGAATTGTACATGGAAAATTCTTGCTGAAATAACGAGCGAATTTGGCGTTTATACCACTGAGCAATTAAAATATGAGCTAAAGAAAACTTAGACGGTACTTGCTTATCTAGCAACGGTTTTTTTGTTAGAGCTAGTTATTAGGTGTTTGACGTCACTTGTGTTTTTATGTGCGTCACTGCAGGGGTGCCAACTGAAAATCAGCGTTGGGCTCTCCGTGCCCAGCAAATGCTGAGCTTGACAGCATAACAATATATTTAAAAAAATGTCAACTTTTGTTCCGTGTTATTTTTTATCTTTAATCTTCTCTCTCTTGTGTTGTCAATAATATGTCTGTACTGAATAAATTATTTTTCTTTCTTTATTCTTTCATTAAACGCTTCGCTCGCTCCGTCGCTTCTGTCTGTTTGTTCGCTAACTACTTTTTAACTATACAACGGATTTTGATGCGGTTTTCACCATCATTTTGAGCATTTCTTCCGGAAGGTTTATTATGTATAATTCTTTCATATTAATGTAGAATAAGGACAAGAATGATTTATGTCAGAAGTTTTCGTTTTCCAACACGCCGGTTTAGTCAGGATGTTTTTCTTCAGGGTTAGAGCAGTGGCAATGAATAAAGCACACATAAATCATGCATAAATTTAACCCTATCGTCCGCACCCGCTTGGATTTGAATTTTGGTAGTAAAGGTCATAACATAGTTTCAAGTAAGCAGGCAGTGGCCTATTCTTTACCGGAGACTACACGGCGATCGCCAATTATTGTGCTAATTTCCAAATCAACGGGCAACCTTGTAAAAAAATTACCAATCATAAAGTTGGGACTCCTATCTTCATGATCGGTATTTTTTTTACAAGTTAGCTCAAATATTAGTCTCTCACGATCGTATTGAAGTTTAAAAGAAAGAAAGAAAGAAAAATACTTTATTAGCACAACAAAAAATAAATAAAACCAATAAAAAAGAAAACATATAAAATATAAAAGTTATTGTGCCAAAAGGCCACAGCTCAGCATAATGTCAGGAGGCAGTTATACTGGCCACCTGACGCTGGTTTTACCAGAGAGTTTTTTAGTTTATTACCAGAGTCGGTGTTCATTACCATTTTAGTTACGCGGTAGACCCCCTGAATCCTAATTTCACAGTTCAACCCCAATCAAATACCATTATCTTTAGAAAGGTGCAGCTTCATATCGGTCACACAAACAAAGGGAAGTGCATATCGTTATCTCTATCGATATCTATCGGTAATCACAATCGATTCTGTACCAGCCGAGATAAAACAGTATCGTGAGGGTCGTAACAGAGATTAAAGCGATACGTTATCACTATTGATAGTTGAAGATGAATGGCGGTATTAACACTACCACAGAACAGAGAAGCGATAGAAAAGCAACTCAAACATGCGATATCAAAAATATAGTTAAAGCGCGAATGGGCAGGTATGCTTCATCGCCAACCACATCGATGCTTCGAATACACACACAATACAACTTAAGGTGCCTTCTCGAACATAATGTCAGTTTGCACTCTTACTAGCACCAAGATTTGTTTAATTTTGTAGGGGTTAGCATATTTTGACAGAAATATAACCTAACCATCAAAAATCCCCGACTCCAACTAGAAAAAGAGCTGTAACTTTTGAATGGCTAAAAAGATATTCATATTATTCATGAAACATAGCTAAGATGATACATGATTAAACTAGCTTTCAATTTTTAAAAACTGCATTGAAATCGGTCCACCCGTTTTGGAGTTATGATGCCACAAACAGATACAGACTACAAACTTATAACACCCCTCTTTTTTGTCAGGGGTTAAAAAGGAGCCAAAGGAGCAATGGCGGGCCTTTGATCTTCCGGTGTAAGAAAGCAATTGACGTGAACTCCTGCTTTAGACCTCTTGTTTTTAGGCGTAGCACTTCTGTAGGTTCTTTTTTAAGACGCAATGAACGAGATTGGTCTTATCCATTCAGTTTACGTGGCGATAAAGCGTGAAGGTGAATGAACGTTAGGCCTAGTGCTTAATGGCGGGCCGCAGCGAATCGTACCGTGTCGCAGAAATGCGTAACGGTCGCTAATCGTCTTCGGTACTTTAGAAAAAACTGTAGATAAAGTGTTTTTAAGTGACAAAAATTATATGTTACTGTTTTCAGAGCTTTTGTTATTCTTACGCATATTGTACTTAATTCTTAAATATGGCTCGGCTCAATGTGGTTTATTTTATAAAGGGGAGCCATTTTTCATATAGTCTTGAATTTTTACTGCTGCTATTAGAGAAGCCTACAAATTATATACTAATATAGGTACCTACAACTTATACCTACATAAGGGAATAGCAGATGCATACCTAATTTTGTATTATAATAATTTTTGCGAATCGCTGCTGACGCCTGCAGGTGAAGCTTTTAATCAGGTGTAAGCTGAAGAAAGGGCAACATCCTTAACCCAACCATCAATTATTCTACCTTATTCTTTTTTGTGTCACTTAGTTACGCACGAATTCAGCAACCAACGTGTCATAGCGTGTTAAATCCCGCAGATAATCCGATCAGTTCCGGTGTTTCGTGTGAATATCCCAATCAAATCGTCTAAACGTGATTTTAGTGAACGATTATCCAAATTAAAGGTACGAACGTGTTTCGCACGACAGATTCGTTCGTTCCATTCGTTGCGCTGCGTTTGTAGTCGTGTGTTCTAGGCTTAGGAACAAGTTTACTGTTCGATTCAGTGAGACGTTGCATAACGTTCAATAGGATGTTCGATACATTTGTTATCGCGTTGATTTCGTGTTTATGTTTGATTGAGTGAATATAATTACTTGTAAATTAATGATTTATCAGGACATGACATATTTGACATTTAATTTTTTATAGCTTTTTATCGATATTCGCTAATCATACGGATTTTATGCAAGCCAATTTTGGGGAATACCTATAGGTACGGGTTTTTCAAATTGATAATTATAATTCAAGAAATGATTGATGATTGATTGCAATGGAAATTAAGAGATAATCTCGGAGATCTTTAAAGAACCATAATTTTTTAAATTCAGGTCCTACTCTATACAGTAAACTAGCGACTCGTCCTCGGCTTCGCACCGGTGCAATTTCTCTATTTCTCTACATCCTTACATTAAATATCAAAGTATTATACAAAATAAGCCTTTCGTGAAAAATTATCTAACTGTTGGTGAAAACCGCACCAAAATCCGTTGCGTTGTTTAAGAGGAGTTAGCGGATATACAGACAGACGCCGAAAGCGAAGAAGAATAATAATATATTTGTTACTCTTTGGTACGACTTTCACTACCATTGAAGAAACCACGCTCAACGATTTGGTATCTTATTTAATTCTTACTCATCCTCAAAAAAATCCTATGACGAGCCACAACAAACATACAAAAAGAAAACATAAAACCCTCATGTTTTTCGAAAACCACTGACAAGACAGCTGTCGAACACACTTGACATCGACAAACGCCGACACAAATGTCGATAACACTAACGCTGGGATACCGCTGAGTGTTGCCCAAACAATGTCCTCCTTCTCTGTACATACAAATGTAAATGCAAAATGTTTTGCTCGTTTTTGGATATTTTCCTGTGATATTGGAAAGGGTTATTCGGGTTTTTCTGTTAGGATATACTTGGTAGCAGTTCTCGAGTCTAACAATTTCTACCTTATTCCATGGGACTCATAACGGCCCCGGCGTAATACGGGTGTATAACCAGTATACCTCTGACCAACAAATAAGTATACAGAATGCTTGAAAAAATAACCGAAACCTCTTAGAACTATCATGATCCATCTGGGCTAATATAAGCGCCGCGACATAGTTTTGTCGTCGTATTATCTCGTGTGGAAACAGGTTTTTATACGCATTATCTCGTCTTACTATGGCGACAAAATTTTGTCACGGCGCGCATGTTAACTCAGCTGAACAATGTTTGTTCTACGACTTTGACAAAGTTAAATAGAAAAAATGTATGTTTTTCGTGTGTACAATTTACGTAAAAAACCACAGTTTAGTAAGTAGTAGGTACTCAGACTAATATACAAATGACCAAAGGATTAATCGGCAGATTCATCTCGACTCTTTGAATTGTATATATTTATTATTTATATATGTTTATGTTTATTTAGCATATAATAATACATATTTATTTATATATGTTAATGTTTATGTAAGTTTATAATTATAGTTGTTTTTAAGTATAATAGAATATACCTACCCTCTCATTTAAGTTTTTTTTTGGTGCATCTACCTTCATTGTCTCTGCATCACCCTAAGGTTGTCTGGTAGAGAATGCCTACGGCATTAAGACCGCCTTTGTACATTGTACATGAAGCATTTTAAATAAATAAATAAATAAATAAATTAACTCTTCCATTTCATTCCATTATTCGGTCGTCTCAGTTAAAATATGCAAACTACAGAGCTTTTTAATGCTTTTATATGTTCCCTTGTATACAAGGTCCAACCTTTATAGTCCCAAACTCTTTAAGGGGTTATACATGTCATTATGAACAAATTTTACAAAGGGACCAGCTCTGAAATTGCAAAAAAAAAGTCCGAATAATATTGAATTATTTGTGAGTTACCCTTAGTAGTCTTTTACGACAGCAAGAAGATAGTATTCTTTTCTTTGCTGCATACCACACAAGATTACCACCTACCGACAGTACGTAACAGTCAGACATTCGTTAAAAAAACTAGTTAAATAACCTAATCGCCAAAAGCTCCAACTAGAAAAAGAGCTGTAACTTTTGAACGGCTGAACAGATTTCATGAAACATAGCTACGATAATTCCCGATTATACCAGCTTTCAATTTAATAAAAACTGCATTGACATTGGTCCATCCTTTTTGGAGCTACGATGCCAAACCACAGACAAATACACAAATACACACTACAAACTTATAACACCCCTTTTTTGTCGAGGGTTAAAAACTAGTTAGAAAATAACTCACATTATCAACCTACAGAAGTTTCAACCTGAAGCCTTCAAAATAGAAAACTACCCGAAAATATTTTGTGACGGCAACTATGTTTTGAAGCTGTAGGAAGGGGATGTTATGGCGATAAGTGTGACCCCTTAAAGTTTCCGTCCCGTCCTTGGCGTGATGCCAGCTATCGCCAACCCGTGCTGTAAATATGATCGTTATGTAAAAGTAGAAGTTTTACTTAGAACTAGGGCATGGGTAGACTCAAGGGTTAATGTTTTATGTTCTAGTTTAAAATGTTAGTTCAATTTTTGATTGTTTATAGAAAAAAATACAAACTGCTTTTTATTAGCTTGAACAACAAGGTCAACAAGTTACAAGGACGTACATTTCTTGTCCCTATCCCTTTAAGGGGTTATCGTACTCATCAATATGAACAACTTTTATTACGGGACCAAACTTAAAATCGTGAAAGATAAAATCTGCTCTTCCAAACATTTAGGTCGAGTAGTTATCTACTTAATATTGAATTATTTGTAAGTATGGAACACTTAGATTTTTTTTCGCGATTTCTTTTATTGGTCCCATAGTAAAAGTTGTTTATAATGATGACGGTAACGGACTCAATAGCTTCAAGTCTGTTTTACTGCGACTGAAAGGAAACCCTCCATAACCTGCCCTGTGACTCGCTCGTTTTTGTTTTGGATAAACGTTGGGTAATCACAAAACTCATGATTTTTTATTCGAACGACCATTATTTTTTTTTAACTAATTCTATACGAAGCCACACTCGAATATAACGGGTTATTAAATTTCCACCTTGTATAATAACAATTGAATTTAGAACTGAACATCAAAAAGCTTTTTGTTTATCCGTAAAATTTCGCTCCTAAATACAATTTTTTGTTGTTATATTATTACAACAAAAAAAGTACAAATAACTTGAAGCAAAAATACTGTACACGGTAAAAAATATCCTGTCTTTTGTCTTAGAGGTGCTTTTAATATATTTTTTACTCCAATATTCCCCCAGAGCACTGACCCAGTTGTGCGAATGATCACACAAGGAGGATTCACAAAGGAAAAAGTTGGACATGTCTGAAATATAATAATATTTTGAACAAAACGAACGAACAAGGAAAACTGCAGTATCTAAAATCGGAATATGAAATAGATTTTTATTGTTATTCGAGAATCGATTACACCAACCTCAATAATATTGTTGGCGTCGATCCGATGAACATAATATAAAGGGAAATGTCTAATTAAAGAAATTACGCAGTCACAACGCTTCGAGGTCTACAAAAAGAGCCTAGCCGAGATTCGGTACTTATAAGTAAATACGTACGACCGTATAAGTAAATTAATAGTAGAACCTAAGTCTATGAACGTCCACTATTTAACATAGACCTAATATCAGCTACAATTAACAGAAATAGAAGATATTGCCATAAATACCACTATGACAGATGGACTGGTGATCTTCTTAACAGAAAGACACTGTTATCCACCCACCCACATGTCAACTGGTAGGGAGGAGTTGTCTACTATGCTAACAAAATATACTCGTCAAAACAAAATAAGGGCCACCTTATATTTTTGATCTTCTGGGCAAATTATGAGGTCCCTGGGTTTCTAAGTTGTAAAATTCATTGCAATGATTTGTTTTTAATGAAATAGGCTTAAATTTTACACAATCCATAGAAAAGAAAAACAATTTTACAACATTTTCAAGAAAAAGTGCAATTTCAGCAAAAAGTACACTTGGACTAAAAATGCAATTAAAAATGAAATTCCACGGCGTTTATTCTTCTTCCTTTTTGAAACAATATCTGGTGTAACCTCCTCTTTTCTGAACATATTCTTGAAGCCTAGAGGACATTTTCTATCAGATGGCGCATTGTTTCTTAAGTGATTTGTTCCTAGCTCGATTTTAGGACGTTTAAGGGCTGTCTTTCATTGTCCACTGATCAATTTGTGTCTCATACTCTTCTTTTTAACAGATCCCACATGTGTTCAATTGTGTTCAAGCCCGAACTGTTCGCTGGTCTCGGCAACACTTGTATACAAGCCTCTTCTAGTGTCTCTCTGGTGGCTCTAACAGTATAAGCGCGTGCATTGCCATGCAACAGCTTGAAACCTGCACCCACTTGGTATACAAATGGCACCACATAGAGTCTTATGACCTCCTGGATGTATCGTTAAGTTGTTACTGTAACATATTGTAGCAGGGTTTACTGGCAACACTGCAAAAAGGTTGGCAACATTGGCCACACAGTAATACCGGACAAGTGAGCTCTGTAATCTATTTAATAATTACCTAAGTAATAAATGTGTTTCTCAGAACATCAATATTGTTTTAATAAACAACAATACATGGCGCAGTCGACGGAAGAGCCATAATAAGAAAATTTCTAAAACTTGTTGCGAATTTATTGGTACCTAATGACCAAGCCGCCATTGTTTGACTCTGACGAACAAAGCGAACAAGAAAACATGACGGGCGTTGAATATAGAATGCCGGATCCAATGCGGCTGGACACACAGGGAGACCTGCTACCGCAATGGATAAAATTCAAGTTGCAGTTTCAAATATTTCTGACCGCGGCTGGATTTGACCGAGTCTCAGAAGTGCGGAAAGCGGCCATTTTCTTTAACAGTGTGGGTCACGAGGTTCAGGAATTATATTACAACGTGTTAAAAACTGAAGAACAGGCGAAATATGAGCAAATTATAAAAGTTTTAGATGAATATTTTGAGCCGAGGCAGAATGAACTGATAAATACTTACAACTTTCATAAAAGAAACCAAGAAGAAGGTGAGAACTTTGATATATTTTACACTGAAATAAGAAAATTGGTCAAGAATTGCAATTACAAAGAACAAGAAGAAAGAATGATCAGAGACCGAATCGTTCTTGGAGTTCAAGATAAGAAATTGCAGAGAAAACTTCTAGAAATTAACAACCTTACACTACAGAAGGCGTTGGATATGTGCAGAGCTTCAGAATTATCTAAAAATCACAGTAAAGTGATGAACCAGCAGACAAATTTGGTGGATATTGTACAGAGGTCAACTGTACCCAAGGACATACAACAGTCAGAAATAAAAGCTAAGTATAAGGATTTCAAGGACGCATATAATTGTAAAAAGTGTGGAACATACCATAAGCCAAGAAATTGCCCGGCTTATGGGAAAATTTGCTCAAATTGTCACAAACCAAACCATTTTAAAAAGGGTTGTAAATTAATTAATGAAATTAAGCAAATTATAAGTGAAAATATTGGGGATGGAGATAATAATGTGCATGATTTGTGACTAGTAAAAGTGTGTCATAGCATTGGATCTCATAAAATAAGAAATAATGAGTGGATTCTAACATTAAGAGTAGAAAATAAGAAAGTAGATTTTAAATGTGATACCGGGGCTCAAGTAAATGTGATGTCAGTAAGAGACTTAAATAAAATTGTCAATGATGATATACCTAAATGGTCTGAGACAAATATAGTTTTAGAGGCTTTCGGGGGAACACATTTATTTCCATTAGGGAAAACTAGTTTAAAAGTTATTGTAAATGGAACAATGCATGACACAGAGTTCATAATCATTAAAGAAAATGTAAAACCAATCTTGGGCTTAAGCTCATTAAGAGAGTTGAATTTTTTAAAAGATGTTAACTGTTTTGTTAATCGAAGTAAAGATATAATTATTAATAAATATGGTGAACTTTTTCAGGGTGTTGGACAATTTGAAACTCCACTTGCATTGCACACTCAACCCGGAGCCATACCAATAGTGAAACCACGAAGTTGATGTATATTGCAGATTTGTTATCTCGCTCTTTTCTTGAGGAAACTGATAATGATGACAGGTACATGTATGAGATAATTCATTGTGTGGGTTTGTCTTCATATTTACAATGTTCACAGGAACAAAAACAAGAATTAATATCAGAAACATTAAAAGATGAGGAACTGGTACAATTAGTAGACAAATTAAAAAATGGTTGGCCTGAAAAGATAACTAATATACCAGATTCTATTAAATATTATTTTAAGTTTAGACAGGATATTACTGTAGACAATAGTTTAATTTTCATGAATAATAGACTCATAATTCCTAAAAGCTTAAGGTTATCATTGTTAACAAAATTGCATGAAGGGCATTTAGGTATCATTAAAATGAAACAAACAGCTCGAAACCTGTACTATTGGCCAAAAATAGATTTACATATTGAAGAATTTGTTAGAAAATGTTTCATTTGTCAAACTTACCAAAACAATAATGTTAAAGAACCACTTTGGTCACATGAGATCCCAGACTTACCTTTTTCAAAGATTGGTGTAGATATAATGGAATTTAAAAAGAAGAATTATTTAGTTATTTACGATTATACAACTAAATGGTTAGACATAAAGTTTGTTTCAAGTAAATCGGCTAGTAATATAATAAGTAGTTTAATAGACATTTTTTCACAATTTGGGGTACCGTCAGAGATTGTGTCGGACCATGTACCTTTTGATTCTAGAGAATGTAGTGAGTTTGCTTTAAAATGGGGAGTTAAATTTAATTTCTCAAGTCCCAGGTACCCACAGTCCAATGGGATGGCTGAAAGAGGGGTGCAGATAGCAAAGAAAATGTTTAATAAATGTAGTGAGGATAACACAGATATAAGATTGGCGTTGCTTCAATATAGGTCATCACCAGTTTCAGGAACAAATTTATCACCGGCTCAGCTTATGATGAATAGGAACTTGAGAACAAAGATACCTGTTACATATCAATATCTGAAGCCAAAAATGAATGTAAAAGTAGACACAGAATTTAATAAGATAAAACATAGAAATGAGAAAAATTATAATCAAAATGCAAGAGATAAAGAAAGCTTTAGAATTGGGCAAGATGTATGGTTTAAAAAAGATCCTAAGAATAACAAATGGTTAAAAGGGAAAATTGTTTGTAATAATAACTTTAGGTCATATGACATTAGAGATGACAAAGAAGGGTGTGTTTACACCAGGACTTCATATCATGTTCGACCTCAATAATTTGCTGATCGGTAAGGGTTGAGTGTGGGTTCAGGTGGGGCACAGGATTGTACCTAATTGTTATTAGTTATTCCTAATTAAAGATCTGTTTGTACCACATTTGTAGTAATTGTAGAAAACATAGAAGATTAACATTGTATGGACGGCATAGTTTAAAATCAATGTGATTGATGTTAAGATTAAAGGTTGATGTTGAATAATGTATTAGTACCTATTCACAAAGACAATTTAAAAAGTAAAACATATTGTAAGGTTCTAGATACTCAAAGATTGTAAGTAATGCCAGTGAGACTGATTTAGTTTTTTTTTGTTAACTTACTGATATAGCAAGTAGTTATTTTTTTTGTTGATTTGTTTTTTTTTTTAAAGGGATAGATGTAACAATGTATGTTATGTACTTACATTGTATAGTTAGTACATGTTATCGTTATGTTTTTTTTTATATAAAAGGGATAGATGTAACATATTGTAGCAGGGTTTACTGGCAACACTGCAAAAAGGTTGGCAACATTGGCCACACAGTAATACCGGACAAGTGAGCTCTGTAATCTATTTAATAATTACCTAAGTAATAAATGTGTTTCTCAGAACATCAATATTGTTTTAATAAACAACAATACAGTTACTGTACCCTGGTTCTGAATGATAAGCTCAGTTCTTCCAGTTTGGCTTATGCCTCCCCACACCATAACATTGGGCCCCCCAAATCGATCATTGTTGTGGATGCAGGCATCTGCAAATTGCTCACCTTTTCATCTCCACACCCTTATGCAATGGTCAACACTAAAAACTTTTACTTTGCTCTCATCTGTAAAAAGCAATGTGCTTCAGTCACTTACGCTACAGTCCAATTGTTGCCTTGCGGATGTTTATTGATTTGCATGATGAATACTGGTCTATGGAATTCGCACCACTAGACTCCTGGACAATTGCTGGTCTTCATAAAACTGGTTTCTAATTGTTTGGTCACTAAGTCACGTGCCTGTGGCCAGGCACAAGCGGGTTTGCAAAGAGCGGGAAGTGACGGTGCTCTCTCTGCGTGCATGTAAGTCTATGCAGCGGTCTTCCTGAGGGATGATTCCTTTGGCTCCGCCTAATTCCTGACTTCTGACAAAATTTTGGATCTCATAAAAGCAACTCCAGGCATTCTGAACCGCTCGCTGCAAAAATCTCGGCTATAAAACTACAGATCGCTACGAATAGCCTTCTTGGATGAGTGTTATGGTCCTGGTCGTTGTAGTCAAGTCCATTTGAAGTCGAACCTGTGGAATTACATTCTTAAAATGCCGATGTACGCACTGACTTGACACACTAAACTGTTCTCAGTACAATACAAATGTTAAATGAGCTTAAAGTTCACGTTAAAAACAGGGTAAAATAAATAGGTTTCATTTTTTTTTATAAAATCTACCCATTTTAACGGTTTTTCAAGCGGAATGCTGTTAAAGTGTTGGCAAACACATAAGATAATACAACGCTGTACAATTTACCACATGGATATAGTTAATAATCATTAAATCATCCATAATGTCGAAATTTGCAAGTGGCCCTTATTTTGTTTTGACGAGTATATGTCGAGGGACATAATTAATTTAAAAAAACTTATATTTTAATTGTTTTTTACTGGCCCATTCTTCCCCACTGCTTGGCAAAGGCCTTCTCCAATTTCTTCCATACGTCTCTTTCCTGTGCCACCTCAACCAGCCCCTCTAATACGCGTCCAGGTCATTTCGCAACCTTTATCTGGGCCGGCCTCGATGGCGTCGCCGTCATCCATCTTTAAGTACTTACTTTGGCCACCGGTAGGTATGCATACGGCTGACGTGACCCGCCCAGTACTAATTGAGACTGGCAGCCTTTTTGCCTACATTTATTACACCCATTTTTAATCCCCGACAAAAATCTGTCTGTGGCATCATAGCTCCTTAACGGATAGACCAATTGCAATGCGGTTTAAAAAAATTGAAAGCTAGTTTAATCCGGTATCATCTTAGCTATGTTTCATGAAAATCTGTTCAGCCGTTCAAAAGTTACAGATCCTTTTCTAGTTGGGGTCGGGGGTTTTTAACGGTTAGGTTATTGAGTGCAAAATTCATTATTTAAATAATATTTTTATTTCGTTCCCTGCTACTACCGGAAGACTGAAGTGCTTAAAAACAGGTTTATTGATGCATTTTGTTTCTAGGGACATGAACCGTGGGACAATGTGAATGAATCCCGAACTATCAGAGAGTATAATTTCAAAAGATCTTATCTCGTATTTCAGCAACACATAATATGATTGCAATTCAGATTAATCAGGTCAAACGTCGAATGAGAGGAAGTAATGTACGAGTGATGAAGTTACGTAAGTCAGTAATGTAGTCTGAGCATTTGCATACTACATGAACTGCACTGAAGGATTGCACAGCGCGCTCTTTAGTAACATGCCTTATTCTGTATGTAGGACAAGGAATAAACGAGATATCGGGCTTCAACACTTGATGAATGTCATTATTCTTTTGAATTTTCGCAGGAGAATTTCTTATGGTTGGTGGAAAGATTAGCCATACACTAAAGTTCGTAACATATTCAACAACACATATTGAGTAGGTACTGAAAAAGAAAAATAACTTGTTATTTGAAGAAAATAATAATTTGTGATCGGTCCTTTATTGCCAAAGTAAAAGAATCTATTGAAACCACAACTAATAAAAACCTACGTAGTCAAAATGTGGTTAAAAGTTTTCAAAATCCACACGAAAATGTTTACCATCGCCATAAATCATAGACACCAATTTCCAGTCAACTTCAACTAACCGAAAGATACATACAAAACCCTAATAAAGTACCCAAAATCCACATAGAGGTACTTTAAGTGTAAATCCGACACCAGAATAAGAAGCTTGACCCACTTTCCCAACTATCAAGTGTATACTCCGAGCCTTTTGAATTTTCTAGAATAAATTTTTAGACATTCCGTCTGGGATTTCCTTGGGCGCGAATAATACTGGAACAGCTTCCATTCAAGCTAGATTTAGGATTAGAAGTACCTTTGAATTTAAATTGGTGTTACAAAGGGTTTTCTCAGAAGGCAGTTGATTGGCCAAGAAAGGATTTTAATCAAATTAAGGATAATGTAGACGTTGAAATGGAAGGAGCTAAGAATAACTTTCGTTTCAACGATTCAAAAAGACTTGTAAGTAATGTAAGGTGTATTAATATTCATGTTTTGAGTAAAAACATAATGAAGATTTTATTCATAAGACGGTACAATCTAGAGCTACGTAAAAAAGAGTGAGTTTGTTTGAATACATATTCATAAACGTGGGTCATTCTTCAAAGAATTTTAACAAGTTCCTAATTTCACACGGGTAACCGTGTTAAATTAGAACTGAATAAAAAAGGAGTAGATTGTGAATAGAAAACACTGAGTTACTCCCAATCTTTAACTTTCATAATTACAATGACTTCATCAAGCTGCAACCGATAGCCAATAACGGTTTAATAAACAATAGATTCATTTCTGATGTGATGATTTGTTTTAATGAGTTATGATACTTTACCGCAAGTTAGTCTATCGCCATCCACTGCTTGAAATTGGCCTCTCACATCAACCAAATCTACCCAATACAGGTAATGGCTGTTAGCTCCACTATAGGTAAAAAAGTAACTACAGTCAAGATGACATCGTTAAAATATTGTGAAGAGCGTAAAATTCCACGACATCACTCTCGTATTTCGAAGACCTCGTTACGCTAACAAGCATATTCTCGCTTAAACAACTACAAATATAAATAATAAAACCAAAATGTCTTGCTAATTAATTGCAGTGTCAGCTTCCTAGTGTAGAAGTGGGTCAGCTCATCTAATCTGCGACACGGCTTAGTTGGAAGACACCGGAGAGACCCAGGCACAACAAGCTTAGGGCTGGGAAGTATCGATAAGAGAATTAAATAGTTAAGACGTATCAAATACCGGATCACGGCCGCTAATCTGTTCATACACACGGATGCCTTTGGAAAATGAATTGGTAATCGCATATTAGAATAATCATAGAATACAGTTGAACGGAGTCTTTGAACCCGCTGTTATAATTCATAATCGTAATTTAAGGTTCCAACAGCTATAGGACTGGGTTCCATTCCATCCTTGTGTTGAAGGCCAACTGAAACTAAACTGAAACTAAACTGATAATAATACCACACAAAACACAATACTCAAGAATTTGCGGTTGAAAAAAACACCGAACAATATCGTACAATGTAAAACAACTCTCAAAGTTAGAATCAATAACCTAAACCAGAATAAAATAGAAGCAGGGACTATTACTGAAATACTATCGCACTTCAAGAGGCGTGGAAATGGGTCAACACGTCTAATGTACGACACGAATGTTCGACTGTGTGAGAAGACTCAGGGTTGGGACGTGTCGATAAAATGTTTGATAATTGAAAGTCATTACGATAGTCGGATGAACCCAGTTACTCACGACCTGAATAACTCATACAGGGACAAAAGACGGAATACCAAGTCCTGTGGCAACTTGAGAGACACATTTATCAGGCAGTGGACTGCGAGTTAAGCAATTGAAGTAGGATTTAAATTAGACAAGGAAAAAGTGGCCAGATACACTACTTATCAGTATAGAGAAAGTTCCCTACACTGAGACTCAGTAGTTTTTCAGAAGAGTAAGTCAGGATTTACAGCGGTGATGTGTATGGACTTTGGGCAATCAATTTGGCAGCTTTGTCTTGTAAACTATCAAAGACCCTAATCGGAATAAAAGGGACAGGAACTTATACCTATCGCATGTCAAGAAGCGAGGAAATAGGTGAACGGCACGACTAATATATAACATGACACCGGGAGACATTCGACTCGAGTACTCAGTAGGGTTATAAATGTTCATTACTTTAATGCTCCATTAGCTGATTGTAGAAGGGTTTAAATTAGAAAACATCGATACAGAGGGAAGGTTGCTTTTTTTTCAAGTTCAAAGGCAATATTTGCACGCGTTAGAATAATTTTATATTTAACATTATTTTTGCATTTTAATGATGAAATAGAATGCTGAAAACGAATATGTTCTATTAAAGTAACTTGATATTACTTATTGCATTTGTAAGAGCTAGTGAATGCTCCCATTATATTCGATTTACACCTCATTTTAATACTAAACGAGAACATATGTACGCAACTCGTATGTAAAACAGTTTTATGAAGTAAATTGCTTCTCAACACGTTTATTTAAGTATTTTGCATAATTTTCCACATGAATAAGTCGATATTATTACTACATACAAATGACAAGGTAAATGGTCGTGAGGAGCTCTACACGTTTTAAAATCTATTTGTGCATTGAAAATCGTGCATGAGTTTATTTTTTTATGAAGATAGGTACACTTTCATTTTGGTTTATGAATAAAAAGAGGTCATTATCAGTCTATAATATTCTCACTGTTGGGACTAGTATCTCTCTGAGAGCGAGTCTAAGCCGTAAATATCAAGCGGAATGGCAAATCTTCAATTTTTTTTTTGGTTTTAGGATTTATTACTTTGACCTTATAACCTACATTACTACATCTTTTTCAAAACATGTTTTTTACGATAGTCATGAGATTACTTCAAACTCAAACGTTACTGTCTTGTAATATTAGTATAGATATCGAGAGAGCAAAGAAAATTGTCGTGATGGAGTCCTCACGTTTCTCAATCTATGTAATGGATCTAAAAGACTCAAGTGAAGTTTTGCGTGACTTTAATAATAAACAACTATTGCAAGTAATAGTGACAGACTGTGAACTTGCAGATAAAGATGAATTGTCAATTTATTAACGCGATTCTATATATTTATGACCAATTGATTGATGCAGCTGTCTCTGCTTATATAAAATTTGGTAGAATGTTGAAGAAGTAGAAATAATGTGACATAACCTATATGAGCTACGGTAGTAGCAGTATAACAAACGGCGCGTGATGGTGATAATCCAACCAAAAACCTGAAACATCACTTATCAAATAAAAAACTTTCGTTAATAATTGAACTAAACTTCGTGAATTTACATGTGCTTACCATAAATTTCATGTTATTCATTATAAATAGCTAACTGGCACAAGAAGCAGTAAATAAACAAAGTTAAGCAATTAAATTAAGAGTTCTTCCTGCTAACTTTATCGATATATTTTAAAGTTTTGGTACACCCCTAGTTATAATAGATGAGGAAATTCTAAACGAGACTTGGAGTATTGCTACTGCACTTATTTCTTGTGGACTAGTCGAGTAATTTATTATTAATTAAAAGAAACGTTAAAGCAAACCTGTAACTATATTTTTTGTCTATTTCTGAACGTGGACCTCTGAGACCGCTAAAGTAACGGTTCCCCTTAGACGTTCTCCTTTCTTCGATAAAGCGTAAAAGGGACTGTGTATTTGGTAAACTAATTAACCTGTCACTAACAATTCCCGATATGGTGACTGTTTAAAAAAAGTACGACTTTTTAGGCATCCTGTTCGACGGCATTTTATTGAATTTAGGAAAAGAATACATAACATTTTTATGAAAAAATGCTGTGCAAGGTTTTATAGACATATGGAAAAGTAAGAAAGAGTGTCTCACTTAAAAAATGTACTATTTGAAGCACCCTAATGGTAACTATAGGATACAATACATTTTATTGCACACCTTAAAGAAAGTAAAGATACAATACATAGAATAAGAGATGAACAAAGGGCGGTCTTATCGCACTCGGCGATTTCTGCCAGACAACCTTAACTATAGAAATTACCTTTCTTATTTATTATTTATTTATAAATTCTTTATTGTACACCAGTAAAACAAATATACACATAAAACTTGCACAAACATGGGTAAATTGTACAAAAATTAATAAGTTATGGGGCAGTCAGTTTTGTGGATTAAATAGCACTGCACATTGCCTGGCAATATAAGATTCCAGGTTCCAGATTTATTTTTAGGGACAAAGTTTCCAGAAGCAAACTGCAGTAGGATGTGACGATATCAGCGGATCAATGATTCCCAAAGTTATCTCTAGAGGTATTGCAAGATGGATAGCCGGAATATTGACAATCCAAATTCCATGTAAATGGTCCGAAATATTGTTGGCGTTGTGCAAATAGCAATCTATCTACAGATTTCTAAATTCTCACGATATATCGTGACGACATGCGACAGTTTGAAGTGACTAGGTATGTTTCTACTGTGGGTTGTACAAACGTTTAATAACTAAAGAGACATTATTTTCGTTTCCCGCGTTTCGATCCCGAATTCGTTAGGTTAATTAAAATTATCTTTATTCATCGATGTGGTTGGCCTATGGGCTAGCAGTCGATTTAATTGCACCATATAGAAATAATTGATCTGCAAAACCTTCCCAATACATTGGTTCAATTAATAGCCCTAAATGTAACTTGATACCGAATCGTCCTCAGCGCACGATGGGCCTGTCTGATAAATGAAGCCTTTTGAAGTTTTTTTATTCTGTGGGTGTACAAACTACACAGCACTTCTCTACCTCCCTTCGAAAAATACAGGCATGGTCTCAGACACTACTTAACACGTTAAACACCGTATCACTCAACGGGTGACCGACAAACTCGATTTTCTATTGTATCTGCTGCGAGGCAGTCAAAGTCTTCACAAGAATATATTATAATTACTAGTTTCCGTAGGTTGACTGAAATAAACAACACCCACTTTACGCCATGAGCTTAACCTTTATTTAACGATAATCTCCCATCCATCACTCCGCTAATAAAACCACATACTAAAAGTATCAGTCATAAAATCAACTAGGGCGGACTGGATTTTGTGATACTTTATTGCATTTACCCGAAAAGACAGACAGAAGGTTTATTGTGCGTATGTGCAAAAAATATCACATGCCCTATCACCGTATGTCTCGTGGTAAAGTGAGCCACCCCCTCTTTTCCTGGGGAACGTAGAAAGGGATCTTAGCAACGATTGTCAAGAATGATGATGTTGATAATTTTTTCTCTAGACTGTACTTATACTATTAAGAGGACCCTTAAACCAGTGGATGTACTAGTTTGGTTGGCAATTTTCCCTCTTGACTATTCACTATTTCAGGAACTGATGCGAAAATATTCTTAAAACAAAACGCGATCATAATAATTGATTTAATTTCTTAGGGCATTCAGTTTGGACTTGGACTTCTGTTCTCGTAATTTGTGCATTTTCTCGTATATTTAACTAGAACTGGCAATAATTACGTAAGAGTATTTCCAGAAAATTCGCTTGCTTATTATTTGATTAGGTAAAAATTTATCATAATTCATGGGTCTACCTTTCTTAGCTTAAGGCAGGGATGGCAAATAAATGGCACGCGACAAGCAACGCACGACATTAATTGAGGGTCCTAAATAATTATAATTTTATAGTTATTTATCAATACTTTAATTTTTGCTTGTTGGCGTTACGGTCACAGAAAAGATAAATCTTTAAAAACATTCGCACGTAGATGTAGAAAGGTTTGTTATCCCTGGTATAGCGCGTGAATGATTAACTATGGGGCCACTCATTTCATCGGCTTTTATAGGCTATTTAAGGTAATTAAGTGTTCGATTATGATAATAATATTTAGTTGCCATGTAAAGGAAACGGAGTGCTACGAAATTATATTAATTAATGCTTTTAAATAAGGTATTATAACTTTTTCGATTTTTCTGAAATAAAAGTAATCTTTCAACTCGTTTATCATTATTAGTCCATAAACAAGGGCTCTATTAGGGGGAGGAGAGGGTTAATTCTTAAAGTGCCGAAACGATGAAATTGATTTTGTTCTCCGCCACAGATGTCCGTTCGTTACTTAATAACATAAATGAAACAAACATTGCCACAATTTTAACTAATTATTGTTCCACTCAATTCAGAAGCTAAACATAGTCCTTTCACTACCCAGCCTCGATAAGTTTTTATTGCACATAATACTCTCAATATTGCAACTAAATAAATGAACCACATGCACTTGCAGGCACTTTATATTTGATCGAATAGCTATATAGATAAAACTGCTGTGTCCAGCAGTACTTGTTGATATCGCCTTTCATGTGAATGGCGCCAACTCGCCAAGCCAAATGTAGCATGCATGTCTGCACCATTTACTTTTTATCACCACCGAGATTAAAAAATAATGTCGCAAAGTGGTGAGCTAATGTTAGCTTGACGTCCTGTGGAGACCATTCAAGACTGTAGTTAGGGGACTGCTTGGCGAAAGCAATGAAGGTGCGCACACTTGGAACAAGACGTCTAATAGACTTTGTCTTACGTCAATACGAAACTGTCTCAACCCTAGAGCATTGGCGTCTGTTGAGAAACTCACAACCACACTCACAACAGCACACGAAGCATGACCATTTTTATTTCTATACTTTCAAGAATAGACAAAACTGTTGATATCATTTAGACTACTGTTTCTACGTAGACAAAGACGAAATATTATTTCATAGCAACAGAGAAGTAGTTAGTAAATGTTGTTATTCAACCAAATCTTATCGAGGAGTAAAAATATTTCAACAATCTGTCATTTTTTCTATTCTTTCGTTTCTATGGTGATAATGATACGCCTGTAGGAAAGGCTTAAATTATTGACGATCACAAATATATCAAGAGGTGCATTTTTTTCGAGAAGGAAATCTTCAGAAATCTACCGAACACCGGGAGGAATTAGGAACACGTGTATGCACTCTGAACAGCTAGTAATTCTTGGAAAAAGCTACACCAGCCTAGAGTTATTATCGCCTATTAGAAGCTACTAACATTTCAAGTGTCACAAACTAGAAAACATGCTTTTCCGTTTGTCCATAAAACGCCTCCTCGGGGGGCATGATGAAATTTCTACCTATCGGTTGATCTAAGATTTCTCGATATTTTACTGGCTGTGGAAGAGCTTCCGACATCAAAACTGAAAACAAGCATGAACACATAATATGCAAAGAGGTTTCATCTCGTTAATTACGGGCGGACATCCGTAAGACCACGGTCAAATAAACTCGGCCAACTCGGCGCTCCATCAGAATGAAATGTATATACACTAGGGAATGCAAAACCGTAGTAAATGAAAACCGGTGTGTTTGGTTTTGGAGTTAAGATAATTTTTCGATGAAAATAGTAACAATTCTATTCCTTCATTTGGAAGTCTTGGATTTTTTATACATCGTAGAGACGGCACTCTTGATCAAGAATCAGATATTTTATATTAAAATATATGGATGGATAGATGAGGGCTATTATAATCACCGTAGGTAACTACCCTTAAAAGTTTACAATATGAGAAAATTTTAAGGATAGGTAGGTACCTATCTATAGATATGTGTATTGTGTAGTTAATGAAATAGGTATAAAAGAAAATATCGAAAAATATTTCTTAAAATCGGTTCTAGAATCTTTCTTAAAACAACCTAAGTTTTATGATTTTTGGTAAAACTGGTTGCATTCCCTAATTCACACTGAAATAAGTCTTAGGCTACTTTTCGTCCTGGATAATAATGAAGCTTGACAGCCGCTGCCCCAGCAAGTCAAACATAATTATTTAGAAGCGATCCGATACTATTGTCGTAAGTCACGAATAGAAATTCATTAGGTACCTACCGCATTAAGTGTACTGTCGCCTAGGTGTCATAAAAGGCGATGAAGAGTGCGTCCCATTTTCTCACATGCAATTTTCTAAAGATCTTGTTGGGTCGGTCGGCATCAATAGGTAAGTTGTGAATATCGCAACGTGCATAACTTGATGCTTTTTAATACATTACTTAAACCAACCAAATGTTTTTCTATAATAAAAATAAATGTATTATAGCCTATATGTATATATCACTCAAGGATAGTAAAGCTCTCTATTAGTGAAATAAGTTTTAGAATCGGTTCAGTAGTTCCAGAGGTTAGCCGCTACATAGAAACCAACACATAAATATTACCTTTTTAAAACGCTTTTATTACCTTCACCTGTAACTATGTAAAAAAATCTTGGAAGTTAAATTTGACCCACTTCCCGGTTTCCGATTGAGCTGAAATTTTGCATACACGTTTAGTTTGGATGACAAAAGCGTTTCCTTTAGATTTTTATGAAATTATAATATTTTTATTAATAGTGGGTACAGAAAAGACAGTTGACTTTTACCTACACCGTGAATTCGTGAATCAAGATCATAGCGGCTGTTAGTTCCTCACGGGTTCTCAAGTTGACCTTCGTATCTTAATGGTTTTATGGCAAACGCAATAAGGTTAACCAGTAGCGATAAAAAAACAAAAGGTGGGAACAACATTAGTACATAGGTACGCGTTAACTCGACCTGAATTTTAACCGAGTGTCGCAATAGCAATTAACTGGGCACTTTAAACTGAAATGGATACGGAAGCACGTCGGAGTATCCGTCATACTTAGCACGTTAATTAGGAATATCTATGCTAATCTAGCATTAGTTAGCCCGACAGTGATGAAGTGATTACAAAGGGAATTTTTTCGTAAGGCTAAATTTTTCTTTTCATAAATTCGTTTCGTTGGGGTAACATGAAGATTGAAAAAATGCTTTAGACTACTATCACTCTTAAGTTCAGGAGCTTTTATATAGAAAAGAATACTTAGATCTTTATTTCATGTAAACCAAACACACACACACGACACACACACACGACACACACACACGACACACACACACACACACGACACGTTTGGCGCAGTGGCTAAGCGATTAGCCTTCTGCGCTACGTGCCGCGGGTTCGATCCCCGCACGGAACAAATATTTGTATGATCTACAGATAGTTGTTTCGGGTCTGGTTGTGTGTGCATGTGACATGTATGTTTGTAAACTGTACCCTCGATTCAGGAGAAATCCTAGTGAGGGGCAACGTTTTTTTTTAAAAAGAAAGAAAGAAATACAGGCACTTATGAAATGTTGAGACTAAATGCGCGGTTCCAAATAGTATAAGGTCCTATGGAGAAGAACCGGCAAGAAACTCCATAGGAACTCTTTTAAAATAATAGATTACAATTTTGATTAATACAATGTTGTGGTTAAGACCTGCGAGAATAATGTAATTTAATGTGAATAAAAAAATAAAATCAGGATAATAATGATTTTCCTCTGAATAAGAATGCCATTGCATTACAAGCTGATCAGATTATATATGTAGAGATTATGGTTGATTTATATTCCTGGTTTCTGAGAACGGCAGGGTTTGTCCAGAATTCAACAGAAATCTCGGGAAATCATAAATATCAACAGCGGCATGAAGAGGCATTAAAAATACACTGTAGAACAAACGCCGCCCTCGATAATAATATCACTCAATTTGTAACCATTTATTAAAATCCATCGTTATACCGCAAAATACACAAACCAAAGGCTTGTAAAGAACTCACCGGAGACTCGAACACAATACCTACGCGGCAGCATAATGTGAAATTCATGAATTACCTGAAACAAAAACATAATCATGTAACGGACGGCTGTAGAAATTTTTATACGAAAACACATGAATAAACATAAAGTATACAATGGTTTTAATTTTAGCATTTTTGTGTGGAGCCGAAAATATACAGAGAGCTTTTAATAAGCCACTTATCTGTAAATATCTTGTTTTTATTATTAATATTGTAGATTACAGACAAATTAGAGTAATACCGATCGCGTTAACAGTAATTAAAAAACTTTAACAAAAATTAAAAACCGACTTCAAAAATCTAAAAAGTATAAAATAATTTTCTTAAAAAATTAACAGCTTCTGAAGTCCGTGCCACTACCAAGCCAGGTGCATTGAAGAATTAAAGCCCCCACTACAGAATAGTTTTTAAGAAAATGATTTTATACTTTTTAGTATTTTGACGTCGGTTTTTACTTTTTTTTTAAAGTTTATTTTATTTTTCTATTTTGAGTGGCATAATCAATACAGAAACATGCGCTTACAGCAATCGCGAGTGATATGCTGTTATTCATTCAAGAGTTCCATCGTCTATCTCCGAAGCTCTTCATCAGATCTTCGCCAAATCTAAATGGGACCACTTCGAGTTTACCCTTTCGAACAAAAAATAATTTTGCAGAACATGCCTAAACATCCGAATTGAGAACCTCCTCCTTTTTTGAAGTCCGTTAAAAGGTAAGTTCAAAAACTTAAATCCGACTGCTGAAAAAGTATGAAACAATAAAATATTAATATATATTCATAGGGATGTTCAGAATATAGCCGTGGTCGTATATCATGGGCTCTCTGAATTATTCTGTATCGTGGGTGCAGTTTACAAACATAAATCCCGCATGCACACACACCCAGATCTAGAAGTCATTGTTAGTCGACTTTTACATAAAAATCTAGGCTAATATACTCTTTGTTTTCCTTTTCTTTCATACGCAGAGGCTGAAGTATGCCATTTCTAAGTATTTAAGCACGTTGTAAGCACGAAATGCCGTTATTTCCTTTCTAAGATCAGAAAAGCAATAAATTTCCGGGTCCTCTCAATAACATCCTGGTATTTGCATCTCCGCCACACCTTAGTTCAAACTAGAATGCATAAATAATATTGATGGCTGCAATAAATCTTCACCGGTGAATGTTAATCGGTATGTCTGTATTTGTTTGGTTGTTATTCCGAAACTGTTGATTCAATTGAAATGCAACTTTCTAAGTACTTCTCTGATACAACTGAATCAAAATTTGGTCATATACAATAAAACTTAATTTTAGATTTTGTTTATAGCGCATGCATGGTTGAATGATAGTTCTTTATTTATATATTTAGTTCTCTAACAATGAGTAAATTATACAACGTGTATTAGAAATGCGTGTTCATACTTAAGGGTGATCAGACCATCAAACTAAACAACTTTCTCTAAAGGACCAACATCGTAATGGCAAAATATAATCAGCTAACCCATACAAAACTTCAATACCAACTCTACCCAAACGTATGGGGACAACTGATTATTTTTTCCCGATTACGATGTTGGTCCTTTAGAGAAAGTTGTTTAGTTTGATGGTCTGATCACCCTTAAGTATGAACACGCATTTCTAATACACTTAGAATTTATGACGTTCATGTATTGTTTATCTACTCGCTTACCATCAAGTGCAAGCTCGTTTGTCCGCTATATCATAAAAGTCTCCCAGCAAACGAAGAACCAGTCTTCTCTCTACCACTTAATCATAAACAATACACGCATTACGACGAGCAAACAAAATGTTATGCATATTTGTTGTGCATGCAATTTGAATATTCAACATACTAGTGAGTGGTATGTTAGATTTCCCACAGTAAACGCAAGAAATGTGAAACTTATGTTTTTGCATTTTAATAAATAGCTATTGTATGACTCTTGTTACCCTCCAGTTAGTTATCGAGGTAAATACTTATCATAAAATGCAAAACTGCTTCAAGTAAATTAAACCTAAAAGTAGGTTAAGAGGAAATTAAATTTAACATGAAATCATTATTATTATCCTATTCTTTATTAATTTTTTATTCACATTAAACTATATTAATCTCGCAGCATTGTAATTAGGATTGTGATCTATTATTTTAAAAGAGTTTACATGGAGTTTCTTGCCGGTTGTTCTCCATAGGACCTACTATTTGGAGCCTAGAGTCTCGACATTTCATAAGTGCTTGTAGATATCTAGTTTACATGAAATAAAGATCTATTCTATTCTAACAAAGGCATACTTCAAACAACCTGTTCAAATTTACTCATTTTGAACCCATTTCTTATCAAGCACTCCAATCGTAGGTGTACCAATTTTCTATGAAATTAGTAATCTCTGAATGGAGGTTCGCGTGTCAAACGGAACCACTAATACGCCATTAGGACTAAGAGTATTTTCGGCTTGACAGTACCCATTTACGTACATACAATATTCCAATGAGGCCGAGTCCCCGTGACCTTGCTAGGGAAAGTTCACACTTAGGCCTGACTCACAGTGAAAGCGCCGGAGCGGTAGAATCAAACTCTTCCAGTTAGACCATAGACCATCAGACTGGATGCGGAAGGCGGAGAACCAGGTGGCGCAACTAGTCAGAGGCCGATGCCCAGCAGTGGACTGCGATAGGCTCAGTTGAAACTGAACTGTTTAATACAAATCTATCCATTTCCTCGAAAAATCGTCTATTAAAGATATTTTCTCTGTCTTTAAACTGTAGTTAGACAGACTTGTTTTCAACTCCCGACAAAAAAGAGCGGCGCTGTAAGTTTGTGACGTGTCTGTGTGGATCTGTCTGTGGCATCGTAGCTCCAAAACGGACGGACCGATTTCAAAACAGCTTTTTTAAAATTGAAAGCTAGTTTAATCGGGTGTCATCTTAGCTATTTTTCATGAAAACCTGTTTAGCTGGTCTAAAGCTTTTTTTCTAGTTGGAATCGGGGTTTGTGACGGTTCGGTAATTATAATACCGTTTCAACTAAAGCTTTGATTATAGTGAGCGCACGCTCATACGCAGGACGCGGACACAGCCCGCTCTCGCCCCTTTCTTGTGACAGAGGCCTTAAGCCGTTGGGCTACTAACACTGTTAATAGTTAAGTCGGTTACTTACGCACGTCATTCATAATAATTAGTTAAAGTTCTTTGAGTTATCTCGTTACAATTACAAACACATTAAGTACCTGTTATAGTATGTCTGTTTAAATACAGAGTATGTTAAGAAATTAATTGTTAGATTTAATCATATTTAAGATATGTTGAGGGATCCTATAATTAAGTTTTAGCCGAGCTTGTAATTATAGTTCGTTAAGTGTTTTTGATTAAATAGTACAGTGTTAGTTATGCAAAGTACCTATGTATGTGGATTTGATGCCGTTCTCGGATTGACTGTACAATGTACAGCCACGCAAAGCAGCTTTATCATCTGAAGACGATTCACAAATATATTTATATTTATTATACCTATATAAGTTCCTACCTTTCTAGTCCCGATCCCTTTAAGAATAAGAATAATTTATTTTGCATGATAATGAGTACATTAAGTTGGTAGGTATAATAGCATAATATTAATATTTTGTCCGTCATGATCAACCAGAATGTGGTGTACAAAAATGAAATAATAAAATAAAAAATAATTAGTCAGCCAATAAAAATTCAGATTCCAGTTACAATTAAAATATCAACATGTCAAAATGTTACATCAATTTCTAGTAATAGTCAACTACTGTTATCACAGAATCAGGTCTCAAACAATCATAAATAATCATAAAGAATAGCAATTAAATCAAAATTAACAAACACAATCAAATAATTACTTAAAAAGTATGTCAGTAAAAAAGAACAAAAACCAAACAATAAAATTAGAAATCAAAATTCAATTTTTTTCCATCAAAAACTCTGAAATACTGTAGTATGCTTTGTCGATTAAAAATCTTTTTAATCGTTTTTTAAACAGATTAATGTTCAGTTCTTTAATCAGCCGCGGTATGTGGTTAAATATAATAGGCGCCATGCAAAATATACTTTTGTGCATCAATGCAGTATTAGACTTTCTTACACATTATCACATAATTCTTTAAGGGGTGATTTTACTCATCATTTTGAACAACTTTTACTATGGGTCAAAACTTCCTAGATCGGCCTGTACAATATTATTTTATGATATGTATTACTCTTACATGATACCAGTTGGTTACAATTTCGACCTTTTTTAGGCTTCCGTTCCCAAAGGTTAAAAAGGACCCTATTACTAAGACTCCGCTGTCCGTCCGTCTGTCACCAGGCTGTATCTCATGAACCTTGATAGTTAAACAGTTGAAATTTTCACAGATGACACATGTATTTCTGTTGCCGCTATAACAACAAATACTAAAAAACAGAATAAAATAACTTTTTAAGGGGGCTCCCATACAACAAACGTGATTTCTTTGCCGTTTTTATAGATAATGGTACGGAACCCTTCGTGCGCAAGTCCGACTCGCACTTGACCGGTTTTTAATACTAGGTGTTGGCTGCGCGTTTTATTTATATCGGAATAAAATACAAATAAAATATATCCTATATCACTAAGGGATAGTGTAGCTTACTATAAGTGAAATATTTTTTTCAATCGGTTCAGTATTTCCAGTGATTACCCCCTATATACAAACAAACTTACCTCTTTATAATATTAGTGTAGATAACCGAGCTTCACCGGCCCAAATCTTACAAAAACTGATTTAACACACCTTATCCCAAAGATCTTACATTCCCTTCTTCACAATACAAAATTAGTAAGTACCCGTTACCACAGGAAACAATACACCGCATTACCGACCGCATTATACCAAAGTGCGCAATTCCGTTCACCGGCACCGTTTACATGGATCAATTAATCGTAGGCACCGTTATGCGCGCATCTTGCTTGATCTCCAACGGTATATCTAGCTGACGTTACCTGATCGAGAGCCGGGAAAACCGGTGTATAGGAAGACGAAGACGGTAGTTGTGGTTTCTATTCTAGAGCCCTGGCCTATATGGATCTTTGGCATGACAACTAACAGGGCTACTTAAATAGGATGGGTCATAGTTGGACAATACTGTGTATTATTGGAAGATCATAATTTTACCTATGTACCGCGATATAATTTGAATAAACTGGAACTGAATGACTTATCATCTTATGAATATTAGAGGAACAAATATGATACAAAAAAGATACAATTTTATTCTCTCTATACCTCTTCTCGTCATCTTTATACGATGTGTATCCAAAAAAAGTTCTATGGGACCAACATCGTAATCGCTAAATATAATCCAGCTGTTCCACACAAAACTTCAATACCTTCTCGAGCCAAATACGGGACAGGTGATTATTTTTCGCGATTACGATGTTGGTTCTATAGAGAAAATAGTTCAGTTTGATGGTCTGATCCACACCCTTAAATATGACCACGCATTTCTGATACACGTTGCATATCGAAGGTTGTGTTCTAGGACTGTAATACCGTAAATATTGTTCACACAGTAAACATTTTTAAAAACAAAAGATTATATTAGAAACAAAAACTATTCCTTTGTTATACTAAAATTAAAAACCGTGCAACACAAACACGTATTATTTTATTACAATATTACCACACGTAATCAATTAGTTGGGGTCGCCGTCACGCCCCACGTAATTGGCGTAGCTGAAGCTGAGTATGTTTCCGCGTCAAATCTTTGTCTAAACGTATCTTAGGCTGATTTACACGCAAGAATAAAACAAAAAACAGTTGTTCCATACATTTGGTCGAGTAATATTTAATTATTTGTGTGGACCAGCTGTATTTTTTTTTCGCATTTTCATGGTTGGTCCCGTAGTTAAAGTTGTTCATAATGATAAGTATAATAACCCCTTAGAGGGATCGGAAAATCGGAACTAGAAAAGTAGGACCATTTAGATATATCTGATAAGCGTTTAGTGCCAATGCTTGGGTCGTATTGGTAATTTTTTTTTACACCAATTTCCTCGATAGGACTCTTACTTTGAATTTGAATCTTAACGCTTCTGAGATTTTCTTAAAATAGCTTTCCTGTTATTAGTATTTAGTGGGAATTCTCGAATATAACTATTAACAAACATCGCGGGCGTATGCGCACATAACTTCTTAATTACCTACATCCCGCGCAACTCCACGAAAGATGTTTCTTATCACCGGAAACTATAACAATCGATGAATATAATATATCTAATATAAACATTTAGTGAAATTTTAGTGTAAGTACATACATACTGTTTAGAATACACGCGAAGTACTTACCTACCATGAATAATAAAAAGATATAAAAACATCACACTTCCTATGTGTCAACTCCTCTTATCGCTTTCGATCAAGAATATTCTTATCTTAATCCACTTCCCACTAGATATTATGCTATACCATACCATACCATAAATATTAGATATCTAATTGATTTATTATACAGGCTATTTTAGACACAAAATTGATACACAAAGCGAACTTAATGCAATGAGATATTCTCGTGACGATGACTTCACAATACACTGTTCATTTTGAATGATTTATCCAAATTAAAAAAATGTATAAGTACCATAATGGACACCACTCTTGATGAATGTGAGTTTAACTTTTAAGTATATTAAAACACGGAAGAATTCCAGGAAAATTACTTAACATATTAAACGTTTAAATCCAGAAACAAATTTGATGTGTCCTATACTAATAACCGCTTTAATTATGTAACTGAAGATCCCAATAAAGTAATGGTAGGTAATTTGATTGAAACCGATTGATATAAAACCGAACACGAACCGAACATGGGACGGACTAATCGTATGATAATTTCCTAACGGTATGCAAATAAGGTGATATGGAGGAAGAATTATAGTTAATTTATTCTGTTTTCGTACGTTAAGGGGTAAAGCGTTTTGTGAATGAAGATTGAGAAATTATTCCCATGTTGATCCGGGATTCTAAGCAAGTGGATGAACTTGAAGGTAACAATGAAATAATAAATAAATACGTTTAAAGCCGGATTTAGGATTGATGAGCAGTGATATTTTTAAGGTGCCTTAAAAAACCACGTATTGTATAGGCTTCCCTTACAATAAGAGGTCAGCTTATTATACTGAAAATTTATAGCTCGATATGTATCCGTGGGTACTAAGGTCGATAGTTAAGAAATTTGTGATTTAAACGAGTTTATTTAACATTTTCGGTAAAAAACCATCACGGCAAATTACTATACATATGAAGGAAACTAGATAGTTTTTCAACATTAGAAATGTTTATTTCGACACCCATCGTAACTAGCTAAGTGGAGCGGTAAATAGTAGAATAGAAGCCGATAAATATCAGGTTCAAATCCGGTCCCCGTGTTTTTATTTTTTGTATTAAATTTAATATTAATAAAATTTTATATTATTAGAAACATGTATTTTCAAAACATAATTCGAGCACCCCTACACCACGCGAACGAAGTCGCGGGCACAGCTAGTAATAAATAAATACGTTTAAAGCCGGATTTAGGATTGATGAGCAGTGATATTTTTAAGGTGCCTTAAAAAATATCTCCATCAAAACGATAGAATAGATCTTTATTTCATGTAAACCAGATACAGGCTCTTATGTAATGTCGAGACTCTAGGTGCACGGTTCCAAATAGTAGGTCCTATAGAGAAGAACCGGCAAGAAATTCCATGGAAACTCTTTTAAAATAATAGATTAAAAAATAATGTAGTGTAATGTGAATAAGAATAAGATAATAATGAATTGCCTCTGAATAAGATTGCCATGGCAGTTACAAGCTGACCAGTTCCGACGGACGGCACCCGTTCACGATCGTCAAACATCAAGCAAACGTATTGAGAAGGCAAATCTCTTTTTAATCTTATTTATTTAAGAACAATTCTCGAAAACGTGTATGTCAGTCTTTAAAAATTAGAACACTTCTCGATTTCTGCACGTTTCAATTATTAATAAGAACACTTATTTTCGTCCCTCAGTCAAAAAATAACTGCACCGATGCTCAAGATGTCATATTGTCTAGTGTCTATCGCTGATGTCGGTCTACTCAAATTTTTTTGGAACATTCCCCTAACATTTACTTTTGGGTTGAGTTTTAGCCTGTCAATGTTGTTTCCTTTCCGTCATCCATTAAAAATCTATTAATATGGTTGTCGATACCAAAAGAACTGCAAAGGACTTCAGTAAAATTGTGTTCTTTTCTTAAAATAATAAAAGTGAAAGCAAGGTTGAGCAGTAAACCCTTCTACAAGACAAGAACAATAAAATTCTCATGTGAACATAAAACGCAAGTAATCGTAGCAGCCATGAAACGCATGTAAAACCTGCCAACAGGTATTAAATGTGTCGTCCTTTTCATAATGAACGAGAAGGAAACAGAGGTAAAGACGTATATTGGAGAAATTACACATGTAGGGGAAAGTACCTACTTTGAGGAAAGATGTTATACTCGCGTGATATGGTTAAGATTCTTTAGTAGTAGGTTTTCTTGTTGTATTATGTACCTACCTACATACCAACAAGTCTGCAGATTGAAGATGGATCGGATTTAACAATCAGGCTACCAAGTGTTTCGTGCCTTTATATATAACCGGAAAAGCACAAGCTAATTGATATTGGTAACTGGAGACCGAAACTAAAACTGAATCAGAAATAAACCAATCAAGGCAAGTTTATGACGCAAATAATTTCCTCCTTTTTAAAAGAAACCTTGTAATCAGGACTGTATTGCGATATGCCAAATTTAATTAGTTTTAGAAAAATATCGGCCTTTTAATAAAGAAGTTCATATTAAAATTTACGATTCAAGGATGATCGTTGGTGTAATCTACTTCTGTTGCTATTGTTTGTTTGAAAACGAAAAAGCATAGAGCACCGTTACCTTTCTTATTTATTAAAAAGACGGTAATGGTACTTACGTATAAGAAAGAACAATTGGATCAAATATTAAAAATAAAAATGACAGTCAAGCAAAGAGGGTTTTTTTAAATCAAGGAATGAAATTAGATCCTTTGCTTTCCTTTGCATCGCTCACCCCGATTGTGGAACATTCGCAAATAAAAAAGTAATATCAGTATATTTACCGAATGCTCCATGTCGACAGGAGGAAGGCGTTGAATGACAACTGTTACTGATAAACTTATAGGTACAGTCAACATTAAAATTGAAAGTCGAACAGTAAGATGTCAAAAAAAAAGAAATGTGTGCTATTTTGAAACCAGACTTTTCATCTCACTTTTTATGTTTACTGTACCTTCCCACTAAACCAGTGGACAATGCTTGTATCACCACACTGTGCAGGCGATTTGGGGATCGCAATAATTATGATTCTGCTGCACATTCATCTGACAGTAAAAGTCCAATCCACTGAATAACTTGCTCAAGCAAAAATAGGAAAATTTCTATTCACCAAGATGAAAAAGAATTTAATTAAATGCAATATTAAACATCTATTTAGTACCCGCATAATAAAATTAAGTAATAGAAACCATTGACTATTCACAAGTAACTGTTAAATATCCGCTACTTATAACGAGAAGCGACTATGTTCATGTTCAAGCAGTAAAATGCAATACCGCAGCGTAACAGCTTTGTCGACTAGTAAACCCCATTTCCTTGATAATTGATGAGTAGCACAGATTTAAAACCATCTGACATGCTTTGCCAAGTTTATGATTTAAAGATAACCATATTTACTTAGTAGGTAAATAGGTTGGCCAGATGTGGTTACGGCAGGTGGAGTAAATCCTTGACGAAATGGCGATCGAAAGTCACACGGAGTGACGGAAGACCAATGGCAAAATGAGTTGATAACATAAATAAAGCTAACGGATAATCCTAGACATGATTGGCGCAAATCAGGGAAGAATTGCGTACAAGGGAGGAGGCTTCTGCCCTGCAGTGGGTTGATAAAAGCTGTGAATGATGATGATGTGGCAAATAGCCTGGTGCTAATTTAGTGGTCACAGCTGTTGAGCGTGAGTCCTGGGTCCGATTATCAGGTCGGGCAGTGCAATTAGGTTTCTTTGATGGAAACATACATCTCAGTATAGTAGCGAAAGGCTAGACTGATGATGATTGGCAGAGGTTGCGCTTCATTGGTTTAATAGACTCAAGCTTCGCTGCCATTCGTAACGTCGCCGTTAGGTTCCGAGGTAGGGCATAAATACAGAATTTTTCTCCGTTATGCCTTAGGGTGGGGAGTTTATGTTCGGTGTATAAAAGAATGGGAAGCACTCTGGGAATTTGTAAACTGGATGTATGACAATTGACAGTACACTTCTACGTCACCCTCTTAGGCATACAACATTTATATTATAACTAAAATAAGATAAACAAACCGATTCAATCAACATAAACCCAAACACTCTATAGACAGCGAATTTTTATAGCCAAGATGGTCGCACACAAATTGCAGTCGTAAAACTCTTCTAATAAATGCCGTATTAGTTTGTGGTGGGTAACGGTAAAGATGGCACAGTTAGACTTGCAAGCAAACTGGTATTGCAAGTTAGGTCCGATGGGCTATCGATGCAACTGCGACAGGAATAGATACAGCGGTCAACAACTTGACAAGACCTGTTATGGACAAGGTAGATGATTTAAAGCTAATTGGCTGGTGGCTTGAAAATGTTGGATCAATAAAAGGAATGAAAGATGAGAAGCCTGTACCTATTATAAAAACTGCAATCGGGGATCTTACTATAAAAACTAATTCCGATTAAGCGGTATTGTATTAATATCAGTTGCAACATCACTAGCGTCACATTTTTATAATTTTGAGAGAATCAGCGGATCTATTAAAGGAACGCAAACAACCAAACAAACCAACCATCATCGAACTAAACCATCTGCCACTGTACTCAAGAAAAATCCTGCAAATAAATAAATAATTACTAATAATTATAGTTTAAAAAAAACTAAAGAAAACGCTTATATCATCCAAACTAAACGTGTATGCAAAATTTCAGCTCAATCGGAAACCGGGAAGTGGGTCAAATTAACTTCCAAGACTTTTTTTACATAGTTAGTTACAAGTGAAGCTAATAAAAGCGTTTTAAAAAGAATTGGAATGACATTGTTATTTATACGAAAGTAGGGTAAGCCAAAATGTGAGCAAATAAATTCTGTAAAAATGATCAATTAGTCTCTATTTAACATCTAGCCAATAAATGTAGTTAGATAAACGCAGTCAAGTTCTTGTAGAACTTAGCTTGTGAAGTAAAGAAATAGGATATAATATATACAAATTATATCGATAAGTGATGGAAACGAAGATGTAAATCCTAACAAAAATAGAGCTATATCAATCTGCCCATCTCATTTTACATTCAGGACTGGGGGATTCAGGTTTGTCAGACTTTACCCATTTTGTATGGTTTGAGTTCAAGGAAGTTCTACAAAGAATTTGCTTGGATTATAACCTAAGTACGATTCCTCGGCCTCGATCGTGGTTACGTCAAGCCAAAAATGTTTGAAAACAGTGTGCACGCGATTTCGATAAGAGTTCACTCAAATGCGCGCGCATGATGTTTTGCATGTTGCAAGTAGTTGCAACTATGGTTGAGGAAAACTCGTACTTGAGATACTCGCTCACAAGACAATGTAAGTACGTAATATAACGCTTCAATACACTCCTGCACATCGTATCGAACGAATAAAACTCACTGCTAATTTGGAAGTACAGTTTTATGTATTCTGTGATATTGATCTTTATAAATTAAGTATAAAATTGATAATAAATAATAGAGCCGCTGGTTTCTGAGAAATTCATTTGGACTTAGAAAACAATTTCATAATGATCATCTCAGTCATTAAACGTCCACTGCTAGGCATGGGACTCCTCGCAGAAAACCTTACGACTGCACCAAGATCAAGCGAGAGAAAAACTTGAATCTACTCGCCAGATCTACAGCATTTTGGCTCCATTTCGCAGGATTTCGCAAATGCAGTCGCCATCAAGTATACAACACAAGTGTGTAAGTGTCTAACACAAAACGCCAGTCTAAATTCCACTTATTCCACATCAATTCCGATCATGTACTAATTAAATTTTGCGCTCATACTGTGGTTTGCGGTTACGAAGATGTCAGTCACACTCATAACATTGGCTAATACATTGTTAACCTCAACGTTCACTTTAGTAGGTTTATTAGTTCATTGTATAAAGTTATTATTTTTACGTTGTTTTGAAATTGCTGGCTCTTGTGGTTTTGAAAGATGGCCGCCATCTTGAACAAGTATCAATTTCGTTTTAGTTCTAGTACGTATACAGAAGAGAACATTAATATTTTAATTTACGCAATTTTCCTGTCTTGCCTTGTTTATAGCAGTACATGCTGTGATCTCCTTTAATTAAAGGACCACAACTCAAACGAACATACTTGTTTTTTTAATATGCCATGTATTTTGAGTATCCTTTGTTGGAGGTTCATAAATAAATAAATTGCTTTAAAGAATCGGATCGATCACCAGATAAGCCAAATAACAAGTTTCTTCACAAGATTTCTTCTTGTTTTAAAGTTTAAACTGAGTTACTCTAGGAATGTTGTCGAGCACCACTAGCTTTGTTAAGACAAGCTCTTCTTTTTAAGCGAAGCGTTTGTCTACCATCACCACGCAGAGTAAACTCAGCGTCAAAAGCAGTTGATCATTTTAGAGTTTCATAGTTTTTTTATGAATATTACTATTTGTAATTAATTTATTATAAAATAGCATAACTTTATCCAAGTGTAATGGTTTGACGGAGCCCCCCCTGTAGAGGGCCGAAGCCTACCGGGGTCGCGGGACTTATCTCATTACCGTGACCCCGGAACGTAAAGGGCTATTGAAGGAACACCGTGGATTTTAGTCAGTACAAGTCTGACAGTCCCTCCCGCCCTGCCCGGGGTGGGAGGACTCATTTGATGATTTTACCACGCTAAAAAAAAAAAATGTGTAATGGTTAGTTATGAAAATATTTCCTTTTTTGATAATTTAATTGAGGAAGAGCTTTATTCCTACCGAAAAAACTGATTCCTACTAGCAAAAACCAGAAGTGAGTGGTACAAGGCGGGGGAGGCCTTCGCCTTACAGTGGGACAAACAGGCTGAAAATAAAATAATAAATCAATTAATTTCCAAATTACGAAACGTATGTAGCTGACTGTACCTACGTAGCTATAGAACATGCATTATGCGCTTTAAATTTCGTGATAAGTGCTGGAATTCATAGATACCAAATCATAGCAACACGACAACCTTTTAAATAAATAATAGCAGTATTAAGTTTTTTATTGCAACATTTTTTAGGTGTCAGCGACTTATCAAACCGGCTATTGGCATTAAGTCGCATTCCTAATACCTAATGACTGTATGCTCCAATATGCGATATAAAAACGAATCAAGCTATTGCAAATGTTATAAAAACTTGGACCTAATACAAACTTAACACAGTATACAACCAAATAAAAAAAAACAGGATATCCGGGACAATATTCCGGAGATTTGCACAAAAACCCGGAAATTTTCTTTAAATTTTCAAATTTCGCGGCTTTTCGTTTGCTTGTGTGAAGCGATGCATGTGTGATGCGGGCAACGGTAGGTGAAGTATCTATCCAACTAATGCGATCCTTCACCTACCCATAACATAAGCACTCCGTTCATTTGTGAGAAAATTCCGAACGTCTTAGAATTCCTCACGCATTTCGGACATGTCCGGAAGATCCGGATGTATAGCAACCCTAACACAGTATCCAACCTCAGACTGGTGACTCGTCTGGTGGTACTTCTCGACAATGATAAACCCTCTGTCACCCGTAAAATTGATACAGAATGTAAATCACAACGTCGTCACCTACGCTCCTGCAGGCGCGAGCTGGCGTGCGGGAAAGCGGGACGCCAAGTTATTGCTGTCGCACTGTACATCAAATTAATGACGATGGCGGATATTCCAAAGATTGCTAAAACTCTGGCAGTTAGGTAATCGAAGTATTAGTTCACTTTTCTAATAACGTGGATACTACTGCCATTCATACTGATATAATGATTATAATCCTATTTAATTGCGGGCACAGTTAATCTAGTAGAAATAATAGGAATCGTATTGAGAACTTTGAAATATACCACTCGCTTCTATAAAACACTCGTCAGAACAAACCTTTAATAAAATTTCTGAATGCTATACAATAAACCCGAAACGACACTTTTACGGGCAGTCCATGCGACTATTAATTCAATTACACTCTTAAATGGCGACATAAGATTTCATTACATTCTACCGCAACGCAGAAAATGTATTTACAGAAGGTCTACGAATCCGTGCCCACGCATACATATATGGTACAGCTGCACACAAACAAACATAAGCAAACGACTTTCTGCAGGCGTTGCATGACCAACACAGAATCGGGTTTTGTCTACGGAAGGATATACAATATGACAGATTTTAGAAAAAAAATCTACTCTTTAGTAGGATTCATTAGAATATCTAGATCACTAACTACTTCCCCGTTACTATAGAAAGAATATTTAGTCTTTGTCTACGTTGAAACTTGAGTCTAGATGTCGATATGGATAGAATGAGCTTTGTCTATTCTTAGAAGAATAGAAATAGAAATGGCTATGCTACGGGCCCTGCCTGCTTCCTACACCAGCCCTTCTAGACAATTGACAACGCCAACAAAAACTATGGGATTGATATGGAGATGCGGAAAGTCGCTCGGAACGCAAAACGGTGCGCAACGCGGAGAAAGGCGCGTATCTCCGTTCATGGAGAGCGAACGAGAGAGCGACACGCCGCTTTGGGAGCCGCGCGACTTTCCGATTCTCCATAATTGAGCCCTTAGAGTTAATTTTCTGTGCTTTTTTTGCTTCAATTTCACCACGGTAGCATTTTGATTTACTACCTCGTATCTCAACGAGTCCTTCCAGGCAATAAATTTTAGTTAACTTGACGTACCGTCGTCAAATTAAGAGTAAAAGGGTTTATTAAAACTCCTTCTGAAGTTACATATTTTTAAAGGAGTAATTAATGATTAATTGTTATATCTTTATGTTTAATGATGATATATGTTGAATGTTGACTTTACCTCTATTTACTGGCATAAATATAGATGTACACAGCATATAGCGAGCATACAGTGAGTGCTGTATGTGTACCGTGTCCCTCCCACGTTTTATAATCCTACCTGCAGTAATATTGGCTGTAGTTTAGTATCATTACGTCACATCAGACCTGTATTCCCCAAGGGGGTTCTTCAGTTCCATACTCACAACCACATTGCACCGATGATTGTATTAAGACACAAATATGTGACAAGTTTATTGCCTTTCACCGGGCACTATTACAAACCCCGTGCTGCTAGCACAGAATAGATGGATAAACACAGAGTAAGTATTTCCTAACAGAAAATCTTAAAACTATTTGCCGAGCTATTGAACCAAAGACCTCACGTTACACAGTCGCACGTATAGCTATACACGGCTTTACATTTTAATTTATTAAATACTTAATAAATTAATAATTGAAAAAATCGGTTATTTCGGATTAATTACTGTCCATATTTTGTTACCAGAAAATATCTTAAAATTATGTTAGTCATCTAAAGTATATTAAAAAGTTCATCAGGTAACTTGCAGCCTATAGTTAATGAGCCTTCCTAAAACTGCAGATTAATTAATAATAATCATGTCAGTCAGTCATGATAATATATGTAGAAGTTCACAGTCATTGTTGTTTACCAATATAGTCTATTCTCGGGATTCACCCAGTGTTTCCCGGGATTTACCTTCAGTTTCTGGGAATCGCACACCGCATACCAATAAGTGTTCAGTATTGAAATTTTATTGAGCCTGATAATTTCCAATGGAAATTGTATATGAATCATTAACCAAGTAAATTAGTTACGAGTGCCGTTCATAGTATAGTCGAGCACGGAGTTTCTCAGGAAGTTATGGATAAATTCGAGTAAGGTATCATTTAATTAACACAAATAGTTGAACTATTACTTGTTGAAATCTCAATATTGGATATCACTCAAAAGATCATCCATCAATATCTGGTGCTATACAATATTTTCCAGTAAATAAATGAAAGCTTGCAACAACCGTGCTTCTACATCACAATAAATCAAATGAAAAGCTTGAATTACAAAGAGTTAGAACCACAGAAGATAAAAAAGATTGGGCACAAAAATAATTCAGCGACCAGGTACGTACCTACCGTGAGGAAATTCCGCGGGAATACCCGTGCGATATCGAAAATGCATCAGGCATAAATGGAGAGGTTTCAATGGAAGCGATTAAAATATTGATGCAGCGTGAAATGCCGGTTATGTAGAGCAAATTTTACTTAATATTAGCATTACATGACCACGCCCGCATTTCCCGAAGGGTTCGGCAGGCGTACTGTTGTACCCCCACATTTCACTGTTATTGTCTATGGTGTCGGACTATTTAATATGGTGAGCCTATTGCCTGCCACCGGGCAAAATTCCAACCGCCAGCTACTTAAAATTTTGTAACAGACAATCTCAATAACACTGTGGAGGAACGAGGCATGGTATTCGTCCATTGAAAAGGGAGGATCCTCCGACCAGCCGAATTCATATTACCTGGCGGGCCAAAGCCCAACGGTAGATATCGGACAGTTGTATATTATGTGAATTACGATGATCATTTTATTAGCGTGATTCAGGCTTCGTAATCTGATTGGTCGAATTCGTATTGTATATACCCAATCAAGTTAGTTAGCTTTCTAGGTTGCTACTTAGTTTCTTATCGTAGCGCTAGATGTCGCTACGGAATTTTGGAATCGTACCTGTACCAGGGGTCTTACTCCCGAAAGTGATTCGAATCTGATTTTGTTTTTGATTCGAACTCGATTCTGATTAGAACTCGATCTGAAATCTTACTCCCGAACCAATTCGAATCGTAAACGAAGATCGTCGTTCGTTCGAGTATTATCAGCGTCGTTTAGTGTTTCCGGCTGATTACGTCATCATCAAGTGCTGTACGTCTTTGGTTAGATTATTATGTGTGGTTGAATATTTTTACTTCTGTGACATTTCCCCATATAAAAACGATTTGCTGTTGTTTTATATTACACGTAGCAAAGTAAAACTTTAAAAAATACATAATTTTATTAATATTTCTGGGAATAAAGAGTGACCGTAAGAACGACTTAGGCCCTTATTAATCTGTGTAACGAACTATCAAGTCATATGAATACCTATGGCGCGGTCAGCGTCAAGTTTCATAATGTTCATAGCTTCAATTCGTGTGCCTGCTCCAACAGAGATTTTGTTAGTTTTAATATTCTTGAGTGAAAAACGTGTGTAAAAAAGTTTTAATCGAAGTAATAAGTTTAATGTGCGTATTTTGTGAATAGTGCTAAGTAATTCCAGTGTATCGAAATAATAATGTCTTGTCCATCATGCATATAATATAAATATCAGTTCGTCTAGTTAGATTCTTCATGTGCGGTGTTAAATTGTCTACCAACACATCACACAACTCCTTCAAACAATAATTTCTTAGAAATTCTTCAGAATCTATTTCCACAGCCCGGGTGTTATAGCGACTAATTTTTTGCATATTTCATCTCACAGGTATGTCCATACGTTTAGCTTTTTCAAGAACATTGAAAAAAGACTCAGTGCGCACCATAATAATGACGAATTTGAAGGAATATCACTGTAATTCACACTAAACAATCTCACTCGAACCAAAAAAAGTTGCTATTTTGCTATCGTGTAACTTGACGTTCAGTTTCGATCCTACGACTCGATTTGTAACTGTGATCGAGAGTGGAGAGTATGGGTTTTTCGATCCTAACGAATATTACGATCGAAGTTAGTTCCAATTCGAGCCACCGCACGATCGTGTGCTCGCGTCGTATTCAAGAGTACGGATAGGCATTTGATTCGAATCAAATTCGATTGATTCAGAACTCGAAGCTGTCGGGAGTAAGCCCCCAGTACCTGACCTGGGAATCGTAACGCAGGACCACACTCAGCTCGCTCAGTCAACTTTTACTCCCGGTATAGCGATAAACCACAAATTACTTTCGACCACGACCACTATTTAACACATATACTATCTGGCACTGGTTGTTACAAAACAGAAGTAGAACGTGATCAGGGAAGTGAAAGTAATTACTTGGAGCAATTTTCGTAGATTGACAACTAAGGAAGACTATCTATTGTGTCTGGCCCACTTAAGGTGTAATTGTGTTCCGACACGTCAAGCCAATGGGTAGTTTGGAGAGGAAATTAGATAGGATTTTGTTCTGTTTATTTGCTGATTGAGTACTTAAATATTATTAATAGATTTAAGCCTCGTATTCACTAGGAGACAAATGTCCCGCAACAAGTGTCGATAGCTATGTCAGGCGAAGTCGGGCAAATCGTACGACAAGTCTGGGAACATCGCGCGACTTGTCCCTTGTCGGCGTGTCGCTTCAAAGTTCAGTTGAGAGATTAGGGCCCATCCACATTCAATACTTTTAGCAGCAGAATTGCGCGTTTTCGCGTTAGTAATTCACTTTTTGTAAGGAAAAGGCAGCAAACGATCGCGAAAACACGCGATTTCGGCTTCGGACACACTTCAATCGATTTAATTTATCGTCTTTCCCTCGCATGCAAGCATCGACAAAATAGTAGCGTGAATTTTGATTTTCGAATACCTATGAAGGTGTGATACTACACAGATTTACGGCGCTGGATATGAATACAGCGCCGTAATACTGTGTAGTACTAACTTTATAGTAACATAACTACGGTAACTTCCCTAATATTCCCGGCAGGCAAAACTTGTACCAACATTACGACACTATAATAGTTCTATGAAGGCATTACGGGGTAATCGACAGTCACGAATTTCCGTGCTGAAGTTAGAATGAAAAACAGAGTGTCGACCGCTTATCTTATAGAGTAAATAAGTGTCAAGCTGGTACAGGGGTCTACCAGTTTGTATTTTCATGTCAGCGCAATAATGTGGCGTTACAGACAGTATAATTCGATATTAGATTCAAGAAACTGACACTTGTTTAGTCAGATTGAGTCGGTCATTCCATAAAGGTCTACTATTAAACATGAGCTTCTAGAATCGCTATAATGAACAGTCATGCTCATGATGGACCATTGCCATAATCACCACGCTTGGCAGACGGATTGGTGATCGTACAAGAGGATACCGCTGCCTATCCATCATCATAGTTCTACTCATCGTCCCTTAGTCGACCACTACCACAGGAAAAGACAGGATGGTCTTCTTTTCAAGAAAGAACACGGCCAGTTGTTCCTTACGATGTCGTGAACTGGTTTTTTAGCCTATTACGGCTCACAGCTGAATAAAGGGATCTGGTACGCGTCTAGGTCATAAAGCCATATATTTCTGGGCCTCATTGGCGTCGTGTATCCCCAGGCACCGATTGAGTACCTATAGCGAGTGAAAAAAAAATATATTAAAAAATTGTAATTGTTGCTCTTATTTTGGATTGGATTCATACGAAATAACAGTAAAAATTAAATCACAAAATGTAACAAAGGATAAAGAAACAAGATGGCAAAGGCGTATGAAATAATATCCTGCGACAATCTTCTACAGTTATACAAGGAGAAAGTCTCGACGAATTACCTGATTCTACCGCAGTATAAAGGAACAGCACATAACAGAAATAAAATCAGAAGGTTAATTTCATACAATACGCCAAGTGGTTCCTGGCCAAGTAGAAGCTACAACCTCAGTTTCCGTGTGTATCGTAAAAGGCGATAACGGGAATATCATGGCAAAAGGTGCAAGGAAAGAACCTCCACGAGTGACGAAACCTGAGGTCATCTGGCGTACCCTGGTCAGTCAGCCTCAATACAATCATTGCTATTTGGCAAATCTTTCCACTACGGCTTGAGCGGTTCCCATGTGATAGCTCGGGCCGACTCAACAAGGACCAGCATCCTCTTATGCGATTATAACAAAATTGTTATTGCAATCATCAATACGTTAGCATAGCGTGGTTATTATAGCAAATATTCCTTACAATTGGTTATTGTTGGGAATGTGGAAAGAAAAATTCGACCGCGAGTGACTTGCGACCTTCTGGTTTAGTACACCAGTGGCTTAACACGTTCACTGTCCCGACAGCAGACACAATAGTTAAACAATCGACATGTACCACATGTGGTTCATGGGACTGGAAAAGGGTTAAATTTTGCGAACCGACCTACCGCGACCCCGGCTCACAGCATCGAATTCTTACTTCAATTTATTTTTTAAATTCACTACGCAATCTTAATGAGTTTTTCCAATATAAATTAGGGATGAGGAAGTTCAGCAGTGAACGTTAACGGGCTGATAATTTAGATAACTTAAACACTCCGTATTAAACTCTGTACTAAACACGCGGTCTAGTAATATTTTTCTTTCATTCAACTCACGTTAAGGTGTAGTTTTTAGTGACCATCGCAGGCAATGGTCCTTCTGTAGTTACCTCTTTATCTTGTGATTACAACCCTGCAGCAATTTGGGATTCGAAATTATTACATCGCACAAAAGAAATAGGACATTTATGTAACGAACCCAATAATGGGACAGTTAGACAAAAGGTAGGCTGTAATTAAGAGTTTAATGAAACAAAGGAAAAAAAAGGAAATTGGCTAAGAGAAAAAGTCGTTGAACACTTAATTTATCAAACCTGATCAAGGAAACGAGGAATCATGAAGATATTTTCCCTTGATTCTTTTCCTCATTTACTTATATAAAGATACCTTTTCACCTTTTTCTTGGACCAGAACATAAAGCGTATGTACTTTTCGCTCGAATATAACATACAAAATGTTTCACTAAAAAGCCTATTACAAGTAAAACCTCACGTTTATCAGTGCCTTAAGATTTATTTATTGGCATATTTTGTCAAGCGTCCAATTTCAGAACATCCTTTAGATCGTTACTTGGACGTTCACTGCGGAACATGGAACGACCACAACAATTGTGAGGTAATATTGCCATGATTGTTATAGCAGTATATTGCTAGTATTTAGCACACAGAAGCCTGCTGACTATACTGTTGCCAGTGGCTCTTTTGGCTTTTGAAGAACTAGTCCAACAATATTGCACACATGGAACCATCTATAGAATAGAACGAGGAACAGGGATGGATCAACAAACATTATGTGCCTGTGGAGGCTGTTCCAGTTGAACAACGCATACCAGAGCCCTTTGCCCAGCTGTGAGACAAAACAGGATAGCAAAAAAAATATAAACAAATATAAACCCTTTTGCGTCACCCATTGGAGGAGGGAAACCATATCACGAATTAAATCTGTGGGCGTAAAAACTTTAATCGTAACAAACTCTGAAATCTTATTTGCATTATTCAAACAATTTGTTTCCAAGTAAAACAAAACGTGGGGAGTTATAGAAGGTTTAGGTTTCATAGCTTATGATGTAAACATAACTTTGTAAGTAAAAGCGTCAACTAATGTTATTGCTAGTCAGTAAGTCAAAAGTTCCACTTATCTTAACACCACACAAACATCAACTTCAAGTTCTAAAACTATAAAACTACCAGCGATTAAATTTTAGAACTTCCAGAATGTGAATGAATAAGGGCTGAAGTTAAAATTTAACTAACAACTATCCATTCAAGTTTAACTCCAATTAATCTTCACACAGCACACAACTAATCTAGTTGATGTCGAGCTCACGTCAAAACAAGACAAGTGTAACTACATTACATCAAAGTTAACCACGAAGAGCAACAATATGTGATTTGGAACCACATTTGACTTATTTAAGATCAAGCAAATGTTGTGATTGAACCAATTGCTTTCCGGGCATGGTTCCTGGCACAGAACATACCTCTTTCTCGTTTATTCAGTCGTAAACGCGACTATGTATTTTATGTCCAGAAGAAGTGTATCATCCTTCTTTGACCCAATAACAATATATTGCGATTGCAAATTTATGTTCAAACCATAGTGGTAATATACGTCGATGATAAATTATTAAATTCGTAACTACAACAAACTCTATAATAAACAACGGTTTATTGCAGCGGTTAGAGTAGTAGAGTTATGTTGCACACTCTCAATAATTATATTTGTGTCGGTTGGAACATTTTCAGTTACTAACCCTGTTCTCAATTGTACACTAACAAAGTTCCCAGAGTAACTTACATGTTGGAGTGCAGTCAACTACAGGCTGCGGTATCGAGAACACGTGACCCAGTTATTAGACTAGTAATAGACAGCTTATTATGAACTTCGAAGCTCAGTGTAGAAACACTTGAGTGTTGACTATCTGTCAACATTGATAAAGTTACAATTAATATCGTTAATACGGAAGGTAATGTAGATTATGAACATTCACATAATATGAAATAGATTATTTTATAACGGTTGAGAAGTGCAATGTTATAATTGTTAAGAGACTAAACGTAGACACACCATAGAAAATCTGATTCTCACGTTCTGAAATAATACGAATATTCGCATACCTGAAACAAAAGAAATAATAGTATTAGATATGTATAAAAAACAGTACGAAAGTATATTATTCTAAGAAAAGAATTCAGAACTACAGGTTATGTAAGAGCTATAGGCTCGGTGATAGCAACGTTAAATTCCTGTTAATGTCCAACAATGTTAAATACGCCAGGAATATCGAACTCAGTCGCTGTATAAATCACAAAGATAAATTTCACAGTCGTTTGCCCCCCAGCTTTTTGATTCTCTGGAGAAATCATTCGAATATGTACGCCCTAGGGGAACAAGAATTACTCCTACGGTAACGGAATAAATTGAACACGAACACTATTAAGCTGTGTTAGACAATTCTTTTTACGTCGTAGAATCAATATTGGGTTTCGTTTTCAATTTGGGAATCCACCACAATGCTCTACGGACCTGTTTAAGTTATTCGGAAACGAAGGCGCTAGAAGCATGTTATGGACAATTATTATATTGATCAAAACTAAACGCTACAACTTGACAGGGCACGATTTGGCGCGATTGGCGCAGTGGCTAAGCGATTGGCTTCCTGTGCTACGTGCCACGGGTTCGATCCCCGCACAGAATAAATATTTGTTCTGGCCCCGGGGTTTGTGTGTGTAGTGAGAAATAAGTGTGGTTATCAGTTTAAAAAAAAATTACAATTTGCCCCAAAGAATACAATTGTGTTCTTCGTGCTAAAATAGAACCAATACGAAAACAGATGCCCATTGCATAAGCTGCATACCATATTAAACCTTTTTTCTAACAAGAATCTACAGGAATAGGCGTTAATCCAATATGTATACGTCAAAGTTTATGAAATTTTATGCGAAGTTTCCAAAAAGCCGAAAATTAAATTCTCTGTAACAGCGGATAAAGTTCAGATTTCATAAATCTAAGTGGATAATATTAACAGAGATAAAAGGCGTACCTACTGCATACTCATAGCCCCGAGAGGTTGCTTAATTAACAAGTAGCCTTTGATTCGTTATTCAGCGTTGTCTTAGAAAATCATCTTTGTTTAAACAACCAAAATTTTGAGCGCAAATTAGAGATATGTTGTCTTGTTCTAAAACTTGAATATGATCAAACATAATTATAAATGCGATGCTCATATTCAGAAGTTGTATTTGAAAAGCACATTTATCACTGTCGTTTTCAATGATATAATTAGTTTTTTCAAAAACCGCTTGAATTTCTATAAATTTTCGTTCCCAGAATGACAATTTACAAACTTGGAGAAACTAACAAAGGAGATGATTAACAATTTTCAATTGAAGTATTTTGCGTTGTTAGACATGGTTTAAAGAATTTGTGCATTGTTGAAGATAAAGGCAAAATTACAGATAATGCCTAAGTATTGCAGAATAAAGACCAACATGCGAATCGGACACGCAATCTCCACGCACTCATGCGTTTACCAGTAAAGTTATATTAATAGTTAATGAACATGATAATACATATTTACTAATTCAATGAGGTACATATGGTAAATCAATAAGATATGAGTAGAATTTCAAATAGTTATAGGTAGGTACTAGGAAAACTTGGTATCGCAAGATGCGTTTACTTAATAGCATGTACATTTAAGATTGCAAGCAAAGAGAGTTTGCTGTTGCTCAGCAATACGAACTGATGAGGATATATTCATGTTTTTTATTGCATTTAAGCATGGGCAATCAGACACTTATTCCTAGTTCCATTATCCATGCCGTAAGGTTATATGATGCAGTAAAAGTAAAGTGCGTAGCAAGAGAAATAAGACTGGTTAAACAAGACCGAAAGAAGATAATACTCACTGTTAATTTAAATATTGATGTAAGTATTCAACCTCTCAAATTATATTGGAAGCAAACTTACAGTTTCTTGGTAATAATCTAGAAGCACGGCAATGTGTTTCTTGTCTTGCTTGGTGGAACACGAGATACCGTTTCAGTTATGCTTGAAAGTAAAACGAATTATTAATTAAGTATGTTCCAGAATTTTTCGCAAGACACAAGTGCATTTAATTTATCACTTAGCGCTTGCGCAACTGTATTGTGTGGTGTGATGTTTGATGCAATTGCATTTGCAACAAGGCCTGGTTGTACCTTGGATCACATACCATGATGCATACATATCAGATTGATTACCTTTGATTTAAAATTAAATTAGTTGCGAAATTGTATGAGATAAATTTTGTTGATGTGAATATAAGATGTAGGTCGATTGATTAATCAGCATATAGCTTTGGCAAGAGTTAATAAGTAGTAAACGAGCGATAAATGACCGTGCTTTATGTTTCATACAAAATGTAATTCCGTTCACCAAATAGCCTGTCAAAAAGTTTGTAACATTATCACTTCAAGATTGATTCTTACAAGCAAGCATCTTTGGGATAGGGAGAGCACATATTAGCCAGTGGATTGTATTCTATTCTATTATCACACCGTAACTAGACGCCATCTGTATTCTTTCAATTTCAGTAAACTCAAAAGGTAAAAGCACACATGTGTGCTTTTACCTTTTGAGTTTCAACAAGTATCAATTATTCGTTGCAACGAATAATTGATACTTGTGCGAGTATCAATTATTTGTTGTGTGCTTTTACCTTTTGAGTTGCCTTCACCTTCACAAAATTCCTACAACCTAAAAAATACAGCCAAGTATCGTATTTAAAAAAAAATACATATCTTCGTTGTTCTGAGAACAGTCATCATGCAACCATACCTATTGTCGGCGAAACGTATCTAATTAGAGCTTCACTTAATATCTGAACAAAGACTCGTCTTGCGAACACTAAACACGCGATTCAGTTCACATAGTTAACAAAATCGATGTTTTAATCGATTTATTTTGAGATGCAAAATGGAATCGTATTTTTTAAGTCGCGTAATAAGTGGTTTAGTCTATTTATATCTCGAACGACATTCTTTCTTTTACTACGACGACTAGTTTAATTATTTATTCAAGAGATGGTGCGTTGGCGGCCATTGGACAGAGTGACGCAAGGAATCTAACCATCCGCATCCCCCAGATCCACCGACGTCATACAGAATAACGAGCACGGAGACACTATACTATTACAGTACTACCAACTTATCTGTGAAGAGGCAGAAAATGGAACTACAACAAATTCATACGATTTGACAGTTGAAGTCTTGTCAAAAATGCTTTTTCTTAGCCAACAGCGCCATCACTCTGTTCACGGATAACGTGGTCGAACTGTAACTCGAATTTAGCTGCATCGGAACCGGACGTATGCGTTCATAGCACCAAGCAGATGACGCCGAACGCGTCCATTACCGGTCATCATTTTATTCTTTTGGCGGGAATCTGTGCATTCAGCCATTTTAGTTTTGGATCATTAAGCAACAACATAACGATGACTAACCCTTGAACAGTTTATTTAATTTAGATAAAAGGATAATGATACTTATTTCGGATCATGCCATTAATTATGACTTCAAACGGAAACTGACAGGTTTATTTGATATCTTGGCGGGAAACTACGTTTAAGTCTTTTTAACTTTGATTGAGGGTTATTTAGTGCTACTGTTATGTGACTACTGTTAATTAAGATGGCGAATAAAGATGATTAAGGAGGACAACATAAAACTCCGGAGTATCTTGATCATTTAGCGGGAAGCGGCGACTTCAATCTTTTTAATCTTAGCCCACTTAGAGTTTACTCACCAATGCTCAATAACTCAATTATCTCAGCTTACAACAAGGGCTACACGGATGCCGATACTTTTAGCCACCATAAATCCAATATGGCGGCAGCGGAAACAGCGAGCGTCGGGCAGATGACGCTGAACGCGACCATTACCGGTCCCGCCTTTTTGCTTTTTTGGCGGGAGGCTGAACAGTGCGTGACCTTTGCGTTACGATGACTCTCACTGTGTTTATTTCAAGTGCGTATTTATTTTGGAGTTGAAATTGGTAAATTTAGGTATGAACAGTGAATTCTTTGGATTTATTTTGGGAAGGACCGATTTAGGGATGTATCAGCTGATTGTTGAGTGTATAATTATCAAGTATGCGAAACTGGTTCGCAAATGAAGGATTTGGAAACTGACTAATGTATAGCTCCTCTAAATGTCTACCAGCATGATTCATTAAACCCTTCTGGTGTCGATATTATTGGTATTCTGAACTTTAAAAAAGAGATTCCGCTCAATTTTTTTCCAAGCACTGCTTTCTCGGTTTATTTTGGATCCGCTTTGTTTAAAGAAAGCAAGCGAATACTAGAGAATTCACAAAAGAAAGCCAATTACAATCACTTATTCACTTCAGACAGAAACACAGTTTTCAGTTGGAAAACATTTCGTGCATGTTTGACGGCGTGAGACCAAACGTAGGGGTCGTTGCTTTATTTTGTTTGCCTTTAAATGCGCTGCGTTTATCATCGACACACAAATTGCTGCACATTCATTCATTCTTTTTTACTCTTTGTGGTTCGGCTTTGGGAACGATTTGAATGAACTCTGATGGTGGGAATCGATCGGTCATGATTTCGAAATTCAAATATTAAAAAGTAGTGCCAATTTAGCTTGTTACTTTCGTTCGTTACGGATACGTTCACGCTCCAAATATTTTATTCGGAACTTCGGAGCTTAATTTGTACTATACTGATACTGAGCCGTACTACGAATGTTCTTTGCTTCTTTTTTAATTAACAAATTTAATTGGAGATATATTGAAACTTGGAACTGCAATGTGAATTGGTCCTTATTCTGATATTTTCAAATTATTGGAAGGGGACGCTCTGATCTCGATACTGACGTTTTCACATCTTTGAAACTGAAAACTGATTGAATATCATGTTGCCGTATCTTTCAGAGGGTGTGAAAGTGAAATTTTGTAAAAATAAAACTAAGGACCGAGTTACTCTGATTGTGAAGTCATACGTACGCTTAACGGCATTATTCATGCCATTCACATATTACTGCGAAAGTCATGGCTAAACCAGATTCAAGCATCAAATGATGTATTCATTAACCTGATTAGATAGGTGTGGCCGAAGTAGGTAGGTCCATATGGCAAAATATATCACACTAGCTGTACCCGCGAGTCGTCTGGCGGGAAAACGGAAAATGCGATTTTAGAAAAAATAATGTTGACCGTCTTTCCCGGTCTTTCCTCATGGTGCATGTACACTTATATTCCCGTGTCAAATTTCAAGTTTAGTCGTGAAAAAGTAACAAACAGACAGAGACAGTCAGAGTTACTTTCGCATTTATAATATTAGTGTGATATCTATCGAAAAACTGATCGCCGTTAGTGCTATTGAGCGAAGATTACAGTCATCATTATGCGGTGATCGGTAAAGGTAGCGTGGGATGTTTTCAAGCCAGATGGGCCAACGATTTGAAGAAGAAAGTTTTGGTAGAATGGACGCGGAAGCCGTAGGACCGGATATCCTGGCGCAATTTAGGAGATGGCCATGTCCAGTAGTGGACTGCAAAAGGTTTTTTCTTTATTTGACGTGTCCACCTGAGCTCTCAATGGATGGTGAGAGAGGTTTGCTAGACAACAAGGTTTGTAACGAGCCATAGGGCTGATTTGTGAGCGTTACGCCACACATACTAAAGGTATCTATCGATATCGTCGTGCCAAAGTTGCCAATAAAACTTATTGTCGACATACTGCGGTCAAGTCTTGTATGTGTGATTATTACAGATCATCTCTGGATTGATATCCAAACTTACCCACCAATCGACAGTCGTAATAATACTTACCAACCCCAATAACGTGCCAACGTCTGACTGCACGATTCGTTTAATGACCTACTATACTAAAATAGTAACATCCGATTGGCAAGTTTCTCGTGCAAGGTTGTGCGCGTACAATACAACGAATGTGAGAATTAGGACCATTCATACGGAGAGAATTCAATCTAGTCTAGACTGCTGTTGGACTGTCTGGTGGTATTTAGACACGTGCTTTCCGACAGAGATGAGTGGATCCATCACTACTGAATTGTTTACTGGTAGTAGGTATTTGCTGTGAAATGAACAAGCCATTACAAACGGGACTTTTAAACTTTCAGGATAATTCATGTATCTCAGAATCGGTGAAATGGCAGTGTGCTGGCTGACCAAGTCTTTCTAAGGAACGATGGTTGATGGGTTTTTGACTGTAGATCAGTAATCGTAATCAGGGTCGATAAAGCTAAATTACCTGAAGAACCAAAGGAAGCTGGTTTAGATTGGTTACAGAAGGCGGAAGATCGAGTGTTGTGATGTTGTAGTTGTGGACTAACATTGACAAATCATTGAACGAAAGTGTAGCTCTGATGACAGTTCTACTTACTTCTGCTTACGTTTTATTTTAATTATTAGCAATTCAATTTTTCATTCAATTACAAGAAACTGTATTTTAATGTAACATTTTTGACTCCTTCACCGCTAACAAATATAATCAGGTTTCCGGTACAAAAAAAGGAACGCGGTGTTTTCCTTACCAGAAAAAAGGATAACCAACTTTTTCTAAATCTATTAAAACTCGGGACCGTAACTGAAAACGCGGAGGATTTAAAAAATAAATAAAGTATGTTCCCTTTTACTGCTGGCTAATTAATCGCTGGTATACACAATCTGGTACTTACTTATTTAAAATAAAAAATAACTAATCTCCCGTGCAAATTATGTTAGCCATCATATCAGCCCCGGTGAATGTCTACTGTAAAATATATTCCACTCCAATAAAGTTTAGGATAAGTGGGGACATATTAGCACACCTCAAATTAAACCGAAGAACGAAGTGCATCTATATTCCATTTTTTGCCCCAATCAACACTCGTGATTGCAGCATTTTGTTATCCACGCATGAGGGCATAATACTGCTACCACAAGCCTATAGGCCGATAATGTATCATCACTGAATGCAATTTCAGGAATTTAATTTTCAATATAATAATTTATAATGATTCCCAACAAGATTTCGCAATTGGCTATCAGACTCATCAAAAAGTGCAACGGAAATATTATGCTCTTTGCTTAAAGCAAGTCCCATCATGATTCATTCATTCATCCAAATCGGTCATTCATTCGTGAAAATAAAAACATAAAAATTCAAGATGGCGTCGCGAAAGGACGTAAACAATCAACCGATATCCCACGCGCGTAGTTGCGTTTTATCAAATAGTAACATCCTGGGCTTGGTAATAACCTGGTGTGGGTTGATTCTAAACATCCGAAATTTTATTGATACCGCAACTTTAGCTTGCGGCCATTTTATGGTTTTACAACGGTGTTTCGAGATTATGACGGGTTTGTTGCGTAGGTAAATCTGGTGATAAAATCTGCATTATTTAATTTTTGGATTTGAAGTTGCTGGGTAAGTTTATGACGACTTGACGAATGAGTAGCAATGCAAACGACAATTTTTCCGGTCAATCATAAGGCTTTGATTGCGACTGTCGCCATGTCGTCCAAGCGCAGAGTTATTAATTCGTAAGAAGGCCGAAGTCCTTCATAGGATTTTGTTTCCGAAATGTATCGTAACTGTAATTAAATGAAATTTCTATACGTAATAATAGTAATATTATATTTTCATATTAATTATGAATAATACAGAAATATTTCGTTCGGCGGTGCTTATAAAGACGTGTTAGCTGGTTAAAACTAAATAAACAATAATTAATTATTTTGCACATTAATTTATTAAGAACTGCTTGTTTTGATCAGCTTTATTAAGAATCTTTGCATCAGTTCACTTATTTAATCTGATAATAATGCTAAATAGAGCTGCTTAAAATCTACAATTTACAAATCACATCAAAAAATCTACTTTAACGATTTTCCTACGTCTCAATAATTTTCATAAACAAGTACATAATCTCAAAAACATGTCCGCTTATTTACTTCCAGGGAAACATCATTATAATAATGTTATTTATATCAAGTTAGTAAACAAACAACCCACACCGATCCATCAACGCGAAACTCCATAAATTCCATTCCTCTAATAAGCTTATGGGTTTACAATTAAAACTTGCACGTCGGAAAAACAATTTCATGCAAACGTAGATACGCCATTACGATTTTCAGTAACTTTGATTTATATAGGTATACGTATTAGATATTAACCTTGATACGGTAATAGTAATATTGAGAAATTCACATATTAAGGTAAAATACAATAGTTTCAATGAAAAACAGAAAACCGGATATAAAGCAGATATATTAATACGAAATCGGTGTAGTGGAACTAATTTCATGACATCAATTTCCTCTAAAGCGGGATTTACATTACGCAACCAGTGTCGCGAAACAATAACTTGACTTCTGTAAATTTAACCATCATTGTGATCGTGTTTGGACAAGTACAGCTGTAGGTACGTTTCTTTTGTTTTCTCGCGTCACCAAGAATTTTGTTATAGAGAGAAAATACAACTTTACTTTAAGCTCTCCAAATATGATCATAATGAGGGTCAAGTTCAAAATCTAAGTCAAAAGAACGCTCGTATGGCTGGAGTACACGTGGGTTGTACGTATCTATGTGTGTGTATGCCTGTCATCGCTCGTTGTATGGAGCCGATCTTCTGTGCCTGTCTACTTTGTGATATTAAAAATAACGTTGAGCGTTTTCCGTCTGAACTTAGTTTTAGTTGCAACATGCAGTACATCTTATGAATGCATTTGCAAAAATAATCGGAATATTTATCTACTCATCAGAATTTTCTAGGTAACTACTATAGTGAACTAACGGGAAGTAAGTCAGGTACTTAATGAAGGTCAATCTTATCACCTAATCAGTACTTGTGCGCTATGGCGATAGACCTAATCCGCTAATTTATTGCAGGCAACAAACCCACGTGGATCAAATAAAAAGATTTCGTGCCAAAGCTTTAAAGTTTTTTTAAGTTATTATTTTAAGTAATTGCTTGCTGTTTTAACCAGCCTCAGGATAGGAGCTTGACAAGTAACAATGATTGATTTATTTCGTTGTACAACGATAAACAACACACCGCGTAAAAAATCCAAGTAAACAAACATAATTAATTTTCAGAATAAACAAAATTTTCACCAACACGAAATTGGTCGAATGAAACATGTCAAAGTGTTTTTACAAGCAACTTCGGTAATCAAATTCCCAAAGTTCATTCAATTAGGAACGAACGAACCACAAGTCAAAGCTAATATTTTGCTCCAAATAACAATATTATTGAATGAAATCAAACTGAATGGGATGACATAAACATTTATCGATATGGCAACGTCGAATAAAAGATATTAATACTCATACAAGACACGCCCATTCGCTATGTATCAATGAAACTCAACCATTCATGTGCGAGCGAGCGTTCAAAACCGCGAATGTCGACTCAAGGGCGCCTTACGATAGACACAGCGTTTCCTGTGACTATAAATACGTAGATTAGATCAAATATTCTGAAACTGAATACGTCATCTTACTTTTTTCTGTGATCATGTTATCTTTTATGCGCATTTTTCTGTATTTTGTTTACATTATCTATCGCTACGTCATATTTTTCGTTTTAATGGAGTTGGAGCATAATATACACTGATCTGAAATTCGAGTGAAATGTTGATAGCTATTTACTATTAGCACTTAGATAGGTATTCGAAGTGGATATTGGCATCAAATCATTATCTTGATAAATTTGTTTGTTTCGGAACAGTTTAAAAAATGTTTCCGTAGGATGTTTTGATTTTAAAAAATAGATGAAAATTCGAACTGTATATTTATACTACTCGCTTATCATCCGAGTGTGAATTATAAGAGACAACTGAGAAAAAAATTGGTTATCAACAAGAATAGGTTTCTCCGTGGGGGTGGTGAGAGGCGACTAAGGCGTGGGACATTACGGTGGTGGTACAAGGGATAATTACTCGTTATTTTTAGATCGGTGAAGCAGCCATTGCCATTCCAGAGCACACGAAACTTGATTTGTAGTTGTTTCTAACCGTTCTACCACTTAGGTAAACAATTTCCCTCGAAATATCAGCTGCCGAAGCGACGTGATCCAGCAACAACAACACGCAATTCAATTGACACATGGTTGACGCGACAGCACCTCCGACCAATCAAATCATCTTTGTACCAGTCTAGGTTGTGGATGCAATAGCTCGTTTTGTAGATAATATCTGAGCAAAGCCAATAGCGCCAATAAATCAGCGCTGGGTGTCCCACATCCAGCATATGCTATGTTGGTAACTTTTTCAGTAGGGGCATGCTCCACGGTATGTTTATTTTTTAATATTTTTTTATTATAAGTGTACCTATTTCTCTTTTTGTATTTTGTTTATTGTGAATGTTGCGCCGTCATTATCTCGTACGGAATAAAATTATTTTTCTTTCAATAGCCAGTTATTGCGAGAGTCGCACAATGAGTGATCAGCCTAAGGGATTAGGGCGAGTGGATGGACTATAGTTAAAGAGTACATTGAGACTACACTTTTGTTACGTAACGGTAGTAAACAAATTGTAGTCGTAATAATATACTCTTGGGTGTCCCTACAACCTTGTCTCATGGCAAGCAAAGTCAAGGCTGAAACTAGACAATGCTAGCCTAGCAGATACTTTTTAGCTTTTGTCACGAAGTGACCAAGAAACTTCTTCAAAACCTATTAAATTAAACCTTATAATCGAAGTTAGCGAAGGTTTTTACCATTCTAGCTATTCTACCTCAATACGTAGTGTTAATCACCAAGTACTAAATTATCACCAGCCATTTCTGAACCACTGTTATACTTAACTAACTATAAGACTGGATCTGCACATAAGGCACTTCTATAAAGCGATTATAGACCATAAACTCGTATTAAAGACGTTGATAGCGGTTCAAGCTGTAATACCGATTAAGTAATATTTGAACGTTCGGTTGTAAATCATATTATAATCCTTGTTAGTGAATGTCCTTTGGAAATGAAATTACGATGCAAATTGAAATTGGTAATACTTACGCCACGACGTTATACAATTATTTATAGGAACTTAGTACGAAAATTGGTGCAGCAATTTTGGCTTCGAAGAGTAAATTAAACCGTTCACTTCTCTTGTAAGACCATTTCCTAATTTAGTCCGATAGTTAGCTTGGAAGACGTCACACTAGATGACGCGCCGAAATAGCATTCGAATCGGACTTCCGACACAATATTATGGTATGATTATTATAGGATCTCCAACTTAACAGACCTTCAGATTGTAGGATAAGACTATCGGACAAGCAAATCGGATATAATATAGGCCCTGCCTGCCTCAGAAGCAACTAAAAGATGTAAACTGGTGGATAAGCAGTACATAATCTTATCTGGAATATTCGCGGGTTGCCACGCGGGTGATATTTTATTCTAACAATTCCAGAGATAAAAGCGAAAAATCGTTATGAAATTCAATGTTGCTTATAAAACAATACCACGTAAAATAAGACTGTATTGTAGTGTAGTATACCATTTGTGTCATTGTATACGCTCCATCAATGCTGATATAAGACTTTTCCCGTGAAAATCACCACTTACCAAACATTCACGGTTATTCGCACACTCAAATCCCGAATTGAGTACAAAAAACATAAATAACGAACACTAAAAAAGAATAAAAGTGGCGTTCGTATTCGATAACGGATATCCCTTGGCACAAGTCCAGTACGACACATAAGAAGTACCCACGATGTTAGCAAAAATATTCCATTCAAGACGCAAGGTAGAATAAAGGAATCAATGAACGCCAAACTTGGCACGACCGAAACTAAACCAACTAGAATATGCAACAAGGCCCAAAATAGCATGACTTACGAACTGGACTGAAATTCCGAAATAACCCTAATCTAAATTCGATCTTAATCTGCTGGAAACAAAGACGACATTAGAATGAAAATGGGATGTTTAAAAATTGCAAGCGGAGGGTATTGTTAAAATTTTACGAGGGGTCAAGTTCACAATGGCGAACTCAATTGGTTTATTGCTTAGCGGGAGTCAGAGATGATATTTTTAACTAGGACATTTATTGCTCTTGGTGCCATTGGAGGGACACGAATGATTGTATTATACGATTCTCAAACATATAGGAAACGTAGAAAAACAAAATTTACTACGTCGTACAGGTGTATGACGTAAATGATGATGTCACCGGAAGATATCATAAGTACATTACAATTTATTTCAATTCTGATGCGACAAAGAAAAAGACAGTTTATAGCATTGAATTGCAGAAAGGAATTGATTTTGACAAAAGTAGTAATGAGTCAATCAATACACTTAAACATATTACGCACTACTCATAAGTCATGAATCATGTTCATAGACATTTCTGATAGTCTGACCGTGCTGTATCAGCCTTAGCTGGCACATAGCATTTTATAGAACCAATCCGATAAACGCGTACCAATTGCAGAATCTACTACTATTGCGGTACTGCTATCAACAGTCGAATGCTTAGTTTACTGTCGGGATTACAGTTTGTCCAGGTTATGTCAAATTGTAAAAATAAAATTATTTTATTAATTACTTATTGGTCGGATCTCAGTAATCATCATCATATCAGTCGGATAACGTCAGTATTAGTAAGTTTGACTTCAATATTGGAAGTTACATTTCATGACTCCGAAACAATGAAAAGCAATTTGCAAAGCTAAGAACCCACTTAATAAAAGCGAGACAGGTAAATTAATTCGATGTGCTTGAAAAAGATCGAGTTTAAGACGATAATAACATAAGTGTATAAGTAATGAAAATGCTAATATATCTAGCTAAGGGGCTTTTGAAAAAACCAAATTTGATATTAATTGGTGCTGGTTAATTATTAGAAACCGCAGATTTTCGAAGGAGAAGACAACAAAAGAAATCTAACAGAAAGTCAAAATAGGTGAGGATAAAATAGAATATAGTGCCACAAACTTATCTGACCCGGTGACCAAAATTGGAACTAACGTCGCTACGGAACAAAAATGACATCGAAATGTCATTTCTGTACGGAGATGACATTAGTAAAAGCGACGGCAGCGACGCCACGACCGGGTCAGATAAGTTTGTGGCACTATATTCGCTTTTGAATTCGAAACTAAAACTGACATAGATACGGTCTACGTTTGTTTAGTCAAAAGAATACCAAAATAAATATAATCAAGAAATTTCGTAAACTAACCAAAAAGGAAGTTATACAATATCCAAGCGACACACATAAAAGCTATTGGCAAAATCCGATAAATAGGTTACTATTGTTTTTGATCCGGGATCAATTGATGGGATAACAGTGTTATCGAACGATTTAAACCCTCCCGTCGAACGACAAAGTGAAGGACTTAATTTGAATTTTATGAATGGCTGGCTGTTTATGAATGAACAATTCAGACTATACTGAAAATATTTTATCTTGGTTTTGAATGAAACCGGAATTAACCGGATGTTATTTTCGTAAAATACTTAGATGTTTTAAAGTCCAACTTTTAGAACACGAGGACCAAAACCAAACAAATTAACTTTACACCTTTCTTCATATTATGCTATTTGGGAGCCAATTAGAAACTTTTGATGAAGATGATAATATTTTGCTTTCAGCTTATCTGATTTAAATAAGACTATTGATCTGATTCTTAAAATTGATACCTACTCATTTCACTGGTTTACGTAAAATCAGCTTATACACCACTTTTTAATTACCAGTAAAGATTTAAGGACATCCTCTCTTCATCATTCTACAAATCTACACATCTTTGGCTATGGGACAAACTCTGAAATCTAGAAAGAAAAAAAATGCTGTTCCAAAATCAATATTACTAGATTAAATATATGGAACACACTGTTTTTTTTTCGCGGTTTCTGCATTGTTTTCATAGTAAAAGTTGTGGGAAATGATGGGCAGTGCACGACACAGACTAGTTTTCCTTTCAATTCCTCGAGGAATAAATCTGTAACGTAATTATCGGAGTAGGGTCTATTCATATCTTGGAGTAAATCTGATTATGTCGGCAATCTCCTACACCGAAAGGTCTTCATTGAAAAGGGGTATTAATGTTACATAATATTATTTCTTGGGTAACCTATTACGTCAATCTTAATATATTTTTGTGTGGGAGAAACAATTTTGTTTTATGTAAGTAATAGAATTCTATTTCTGTGTTTAAGTTTTCATTGGTGGATTCCGTACTGATAAAGTAATGGATAGAATTGAAGTCTGCTGTACGGTTTATTTTGAAATTGGAGGAAATAATTAGGATAAATTCTGATGGAATAAAACTACTACGTATTCTACCCTTAATTATTATTATATGCCAATACATACATCTAGATCCTTTCACTGTAGCTGTCACTGGGAAAGGCTCAACAGTACCTTGTTATTTGAAGTCTTATTTGAAATCATGATCATTCAATAATGAACCTTTAAAACATAATATATAAATGTAGATGACCACATTAAAAATACTAGGTACTTCAAAACGAAAACGAGTACCTAGTTCTAAGATACCGAAAGTAGCTCTTCGTTATGATACGCAAGTGTGTAACCTAATAGACAAAGTAACATTCACTCCAAGAAGCACTTAATAATGCCATCGATTCTAACCTCTCAACAGACAAAGCCTTGAGGTTCTACATTAAACCCATATCGATGTACCTACACCAACATTTGCCGAGCGACTGGACGAGCTCAAATGTCAGTACAACTTGACATTTACCCGATCACGAGCGCCGTTAACGTTTAGTGCGTTATAAAACTGTTCCAATTATAACTTATGATGTGCAAGTAACCGTTTCGAAAGTAAATCGTTTGTGGATACAATAAAATGTTACCCATAAAACTAACTATGCAATATTTTTATCAATACATGATGGTATTCAAATCAGATAGGCGAAAGATTACAAAGGATTTTATTTCTGAATCATGTAATTTTTTAGTAAAAATGTTAAATGCATTCTTCCTGGATAACCAAGTTACTTTAATGATGACAAACTGGGACATAAATACCACGTGACCACTCGAAGGATACCGCGAATAAAAACCCGTCGTAATTTTGCGTCAAACAGCAACATCGTATACGTTTGAATCATACTCGTCCTGTTTATACAGGAGTCAAGTTCATGAGAAAACCAAAAATAACTACACAGGTATACAAAAGTACAACAGGATGTGAAGTGAACTCGCAATCAGAATGTCATCAATGCAAATATATCCTTTTCAAACTACCTATATAGTTCTTAGTGCAAACAAGTTTCTTGCTTGCAAAGGTCAAAATAATATGATTATTAAATGTAGTGCGGATTTAAATAGTATTTAATCAACTAAAAATCTTGGCTTTAGGAAAATCATGAAAAAACTGAAGAACAATAAGAATTTCTGGTATTTTTAAACCGTGCAACCGTTTAAACAAAGATAAAATAAATAAATGGTGTTATAAGAACACAGCCTACGTAACAGTTCTAGCTAGACCTACTGGTCCAAATAAATGAAAAAATGAGATTTTTATGGATTTTGAAAGTTAAGTAGGTACTTAATACGAGTGAAAAAAGGGCGAGAAAAGTTTGCTCGCAGAAGGCCGCCGGTAATCAGCCTCAAAAGATAATCCTTAAATCACGTTACAAAAATATTCTTATTTCAAACAAAAACTCAAAGACGACAAGACAAAACCACAATTAACAGACTTAATAATGCAGCATTTACAAAGCCACTGCTGTCATAAATTCTGGCATCAAAAGCGCCAACTTATCACGGAGTGAACATGCTCAAAGTTCGCAAGTGTCAAAGTTTGACAAGTTGTTTCAAAACGAAGGAGCCGCAGGGATTTTCGGGGCCTAGTGATAGCCTTGTTTGTAATTTAAAACAATTTTGGTATGTTGTTTATTTGAATATCGTTCGTTTTTATCCTTCTGCACCATGATGCGTTATGGTCTTCATGCTTATTCGGTTGCATCCAACTTGCAATTTTTACTAAGTATATACTTTCTGTTTGATATTTTTATAATCTTTTAATCCTCAAAACGATATAGTGGAGTAAACAGATAACCAAGGGACTTACTCAACCCATCCTTCTAAAAGACTGTTTGCTGTCTAATCTGCGGTTTCTCCCGGATTAGCGTCCTTATTATTCTAAATTTCGTTTATTTCTTCCATTTCTGTTACCTTTTTTAGTCCTCCAGAAATATTTTGCTCCAGCAAATAGGCAATTTGCTCCAAAACTCCCAGTACGGTAGACGGTGTTACGCAAACACCGCGTTTTTCGTACGCAGTATTAACAAAATATAGCTGAATAAACAAGATAACTCAATTCGTTATATCCTACCGATAAATTACTTCGTTTGTTATATTTGCTGCGTCAAAGTCTTGGAAAAGGAAACAGTAGGGACGCCCACACTAGATTTTATGTGGTGTTTCATAAGTAGGTACTTCGAAGCCGGAAAATATAAAGGGAGAAACCATTCGTCAGATTTCATTGGGTAAATTCGTTGGAGAAAATAGTTGTCAATGGAATCAACGGATATATTTTGCTTGTCTTCATGCTGATATTACTTATCTTTCTTAGCTTTGTCTTTTTAGATCTTAGAAATATGTGAATTTAATTCTTATTGACAAATTAAGTATTTATTTATTATCATCAGATGACAATCTCTTCTACTGAAATTGGTCATAAAATTGATGAACAGGTAGCAAAAAAACTTCAGAAGCTAATAATGTAAGTAATATTATCTATGCCTCCTACGCAAAAAAATAACTTTGAGGGGGTGGCTCCAAAATGAGAACTTTTATTATTTCGTTCCCAGTCGACTACTTCAGTATGACTAAGATTGGAGACCGAAAGATGGAGTTTATAGATACCGAAGAAGTGGCTAATGTTGTAATAAATCAAGTCTAAATTTATTGTTGGCATATTTGACAAAACACCTCAATATTTACGAGGCGATGTGTTATTCGGGACGGGAAGCGAAAATATTCTAAGTTTATGTTCGGGATGGTAATTTTTGAAATTTGGATTACTGGTCAAATAGTACCATAAATACACAACATCTTATTGAAGTGCTACTAAAATTTAGTATTATTTTCCGCAATTACAATAACTTTCGGACTTGTATTAAAGGTTTTCCTTATCCACAGATAAACTCTAACCGGTATAGATTAGAAAATAAAATATTTTCATACCAAACGAAGCGCAAATGGCTTCGTAACTTTAAGGGTGTCATTTCCGGAAGAAATAGCAATGTTGCTGAACCTGATTGCGCTAGAATCTAATATTTGAGTTAGACTCGGGAAATTGTGAGAAATGTTGAAAATTACGATTTCGATTTCAAATCAACGAGGAATGAGTTGTGGATTCTGAAATTGGTAAAAATACACATTTACTTTAAATATTGGTATCAGTATGGAGCAAAGTGTATTCTTAAGTGTGCAAATTCATTTTAATTCCATATGCTGTAAAAAATGTAACGGTCTTATAATTTTAACTCTTTGTGTAAAAAAATCGGTTACATAAGTAAAAAGATGTCATTTTAAAAGGAAATAGAAGTACAAGAGAATATATGGATCACCGTGAATATCTTCAGGCACAATAAACTGTGAAAAAAGTCTAATTACTGAATAATTTGACGTTACCTAATCAATCAATCAAATCTTTGATGCTTTGATTCTGCCGGCAAATTACAATCAGAACTGTCTCCAATAAACAATGATTAATGGCAATAGACGCTTCAATCTAATTAAGAAAAATAAACATCCTGAAGTACACAGTCACTTTACCGTTAGAGGCATCATCGCCAAAAATTCTGACAGTGTTTACCGACAAAAGCCATCAATCTATATCGCGTTTCAAATTCTTGCCACGATCCAATAGATCTTATAGAGTAGCTATAACTTTGACCTTTCGTCCTCTACAGTTACGGGTAGAAAATATATCCGTGGAAAACTTATTTGCAATAATTTGAAGTGAAAATATATTATTAAACATATTTCCTTAAATAGATGTTCTATTTGGAAAATCTTGAGTTAGTCTCGGTGTGGAATTAGTGTCTGGTTAATGGCAAGCTACGATCGGACCCTCAATGGGATCTGATATCATCAAGGGTTAACTGTATGCCACACCATATGGAATAAGAGACATGATGGCAATAGGTATATATTATATATCAAATAATAAACATTTCCCTAAAGGAATTAGATAAACAAAATCTAACAAGATAAAGGTTTCCCTTTGATGTTAAATTCAGCAATTTCATAAAGGGACCGTAAGCAGTCAACTAATTACAGGTGTGTTTGTTTTTATAACATTTGGAAATAATATACAATGAAAACAGAAAACATTTATTATAAAAAAAATGCCTACTGATACATGCAAGGAAGGGTGGCCTATGGCACTGTATGGTAATTATGTCCCATGTACATTGTACAAGATGCCTATTGCTTTAAAAAGAAAATCGATACCACATTGTCCGACCCGAGAATTGAACCCAGGGCCTCACGTTCAGCAGCCGCGTTTCCGGCCACTAGACCAATGAGGCAGTTCACTAATGTCAAGATAAAATAGGTACTGGGAAATGAATTTCTTTTAGATTTGCATTCCACATAATTCTAATGATCCTAGCATACATTAACAAAAGCAGACAGACAGCTATTTACGTCGACATGAGTTCCGCTTCCACTATACCGATGCGGATCACTAAAAATAAAACGCTATCTAAAACGAGTGTTCTGACGGAATCCGTCCGGGTGTTATCCGCTCAAAACATCCGGCCATGGAGTAGAAAAACAATGCAATGGATTAAGTATACTAATTTTTATAGTATATTTCTCAATGGAACAATATCTCTGGAGTAAGCCAATTTTTGAAGTACAGGGGAAAAGAACGTAAGATCGTATCCCAAGGTGGAATTCACTATCTCACCTGATGTTAAGTGATGATGTGGTCGAATAAAGCACGATTGCCAACATGTTTATCATCGGAAAACTGCTTATTTTTAATAAGCAACTGTCGCTTCGATAAAGTATTGTTTGTACAAACATCGAGCGAATTTGCTCCTACATTAGACCTTCATTTGTTCATTTGTTTACTGCTCCGCGCATCCGGCAGACGTAACGACCCCATTCAGATGTACGATTGTTAGTGACGTCAGGTTCTAGTTTGACCCTGCAGTTATGGCCGGCGTAGTAGATACTGGTAATACCTGCGCTGTTGTGAGCGTCAAACAAAACAAACAAACGAATGCTTAAATGACGCGCCGAAGCGTAGATGTTGCGAATACGCTACTGCTGGTAATCAGAGGAGTTACCCAGTGAAGCAAACTAAACCAGCCAGAGGCAACAGAAAACCTGTGACGGGAAGGAAATACCCCTTGCACGCAAAATTCGGTTTAAAGTAGTTCTTTGGGCTAACTGTACCTAAAAGCGTACTACAGAACAAATTGGTACCGATTATGTATGCTAATATTTGGTGCAAGCATGGTATTTTCGATCCTGCTAAATACTAGCTACCCAGAACGGCTTTCTACAAGTAACTACGGCTCTCTTATAACAAATCTAAATTGGACCTTGAAGACAGAATTTACTAAGAATATATTCATTATAAACATTGCTTTAATACCGTGGCTGAGCCATCGCCTACGTCAATCCAGTTGTTTTCTTGAATTGAGTCATACAATTTGTTCGGGATGACACTTATCTACGGGTCTTTCAATCGCTTCTAGGTGAGAACAATTAGGCCACTACTAGTATTATGATATTTATACCTACTGTTATTTTTCCACATTACTGTTCATCACAGGGAGAGGAAAGTGCCTCCACGTGTGAAGAAACCTGAGTTCGTCTGGCGCACCCTGGGCAGTCAAGTTCGATATTGCTGACTGCCAGTCCTTCCTACGGCATGAGCAATTCTCACGTGATAACTCACTCGATAGAAGATCACAGGGAATACTTATACATAGAGACTGAGAATAAGGCAAGGATTTATTTAAAAGATAATACTATGAATACTAATGTCTTTCTTTTACTCAGAAGGACATATTGTAACAAGTCCTAGCAAGATATATGTAATATGTTCTTGCCTTATAACTTGATCCTTCAAAAAGGTAAAGTGCTTAGTCCTCTCAACCGGCACAAAAATAGAAAAGATATATGAATGTGAAGAAGCAAAAGGTAAGAGTATGTCAGAATCGTGGCTAGTGGCGTTCTGTAGTTTCTGCTTACCCCATAGGAGAAAGGCGTGATACTACGTATATGACGAATTATTTTAAAGGAACGACCTACCTTAATTAAGCCGGTATAATTTCGACTAATAAAAATAACATAGTATTACCAGTTTTAATGTAAGCGTAGGCGTCAACCTTGCGTGCGAATATGAATTTTTTGAATGTCATTATCATGATGAAATAAAACGTAAGGTGGAAAATAAAAATACAGCCAGAAATAGAGATGAGGCATTTACGGGTCGTTTGGTCCCGTTTTTCCCTTTTAGGACAATAAACAGACCTTTAATTATCCCATCCGCTGTCGACGGGTGATGGAGATCGCTGTGTGCAATTACACTCAATATTCGCTCCTTTAATTTTATCAAACTTTATATTCACTGCAGGAAGAACAACATCAAAAGAAATAACTCCAAGGCTGTCTTTTTTTTCTTAAATTTCGGCTTATTGTAGTTAATTTACGATAAAAACATAAGGCCAGAGGAACCAGCTTCTGAATTTGACGATTCCTCTCCTTGGAACGTTTTAATTTTATAAAACCGTATCTTGTCTATTATTTTCTAAGGTTATCATCCTCCACACAAATGGAGCCGCAAATAAAAGATCTTCTATTGTGTCTACTTTAGGCTGCTTGAAGAGTTAAAATACCAATAGGTAAGTACTTACTTAAATGACTTTCGTACGTCATTCACATCTAACATGACGCATCACATCGACTAAATACTCAAACAGAAAGTCTTTTAATGAAGAAAGTTCGCTTAGCCTACGATAAATAGTAAAGTGCTCGAACTTATCTAAGAAACTTCTATCAATTGCTTGTGTTGCCTTCAGGCACTGCAAATGTACACGACAGTTGTCAGTTGCAATGACAGGTTGAAGTTGTAGATAGCTGGAATAGTTCCTCCAATGTTGTGCAAGTAAAAGGGTGTGTTTCTGATATAATCATGCCCAGAGATGTCCCAATTTTAGAGCTATCCAAAGACAAAGTTGATAAGCGGATCCTAAAAACAGGCCGGGATAACGCTAGGAAGAAGTGGGTAACCAAATCTCCCAATATGAAAAGTGACCATAGATTACACTCTTTGCGTACTCTCTTAATGTATCTACCAAAGGAGGCTTACAATATAGAAGGTCAATAGCCTACGAGTTAAAATAAAGAAATGATGCAATAACCATCTTAAAAGACGGAAAGGCCAACAGCATAGAATATTGAACAGTGGTACAAGCACAAAACAGAACAGCGGTAAAAGCAGGATACTCAAGATAGAAAAAATATTGCTAATGGCCAACGTGATAGAGGAAGTGATAGCCGGCTATAAAACAACACTGAACGGAACACTTAAGAATCATGGAATTAACAGCAGGTATGTGTGGAATGTCTGCGTATCCGTCCGCCTATAACATCCTTTTTGCCATCATCCGTTGCTTATGTCACATTGTGAAATAATCATACAAATGTCACGAGAAATGATGAATTTTTTAAAAACACATCACAAAGCGGTCCGGTTTCCGATGGAACAATAAAAAATTCTGCTATTAAAAAACTACGGAACTATATTTTTAGAGTATTGGGCTTCGATAATACTTTATCTATAGTAGATACATTCTACTGTTTTGCCACAAGAATCACGCGTATCCGATGAAAAAGTTTTATCAACGCTTTCATCCTCAGAATTCATAAAAACTTCTATAGTGCAAAAGGTAATGACCTCACAGATATTTTTATATTATCATGTATTCGCGAACCGGTTGCAAGCTTTATATTATTAACCCTCTAAAAACTTTCAAGTGTGCATACTTTCCCCTTAATGACCACAAAGGTGTTCAAAGAACACCTGTCATCCTGTTTAAGACTTCCTTAATGACTTTTTGCAAGAACTAACGGTAGAAAAGACAAGTTTTGAATTGCTACTGGCTAATGACCTTTACGACGTTGAAAATTCAAATCCACATTGCAAGAGTTGGAAAATGTTCTAATTTCCTCGGATTTACCTGACCCCTTTAGGACTGACGCATTCAATTCGTTGGATACTCAAAGCAGTCTCATGATTTCATGAAGTGACGCATTTTATAGAAGATCGCTTCATATGCGTTGACCTCATTTCTGATTCATTCAAGTTAAATAAACTTCTGTAATTACTTAATACAATATTCTGGGTGTTCGAAGTTCTTACTTTGGGACATGCCCCAAGTTTTCTGACTTCGGAACTCGAATGGCGTGTTGTCTCTGACAGTTTGTTGGAAAGCTGAATACGTGATTACAGAGGTAGGTAACATAAAATACAGACAGCATAATTAAATACATTTGGAACCAAAAGCAAGACCTCTCTTTTAAATTAAATTTCAGGTAAGTAAAATAAGCTTTTAGGTGACATGTCAGGAAAATACACGGTATGTTGGGAATTTACTTCTAACATAATTTTGTGTTCGTAGATTTTTAGACCCCCGTATTACGCAGTGTTAAAACACAAATAAGGACAGAAATGATAAAATATTATCCTATATTAAGGTCTCCTAGATTATACAAGCGTTTGGAAAGTGGGTTTTGACATATTTTTCTTTGATAGTTTATAATAATGCTTATAAATACGAGTGTAACCAATATTTTATTGGTGATTCTAGAATACTTTTATGATATTGCTCACTTGTAATATTTTAGCTTCATTTTTTATTCGACCTTAAAACCCAGCTTTTCTTGATAAAAGTTTTATGCGTGTCCAATACAAATTATCAAAAACCTAGAAGGCTTCTTTTGTGTATAAAAAACGAAGATACAGTAAAATTATTTGATTATTTTAAATCTAGCACTCTACGTCTGAGGGAAATTAATAAAACCGTCATATATTTAAGATCATTTTCTTGGAGATAACCAATTTTTTTTCCGTGGTATAAAGGCCCTGGAGTACTGTCGAAAATAATTCCCATCGATCGGTAATGGGTTTATCTCAGTGAACACTCTCACTAACGCCACATTTGTATAATGTTGAGGGAATCAGCAGATATTTATTCATTATGGAACTAAAAAATACTGTAATTGGACTGACATTGAAATTATTTTCAATAATATCCCACCTGACCTTCTGGGCACTATTGATCTGTGTCAAATTCACTTCAAACATTTTACACTTTTCATTTCATATTTTTTATTTATCTCGTTTGTTTCTTAAAATTCGTTTTTTGAGCTGTGTCAAATAAGTACTTTCTCTTTCTTTCTTCCACAGAAATTGGATATCCGTTTCTCGAACTTTCTATAAAATCATCTAAGCCAGACCCGCTAGGTATGTCAAATCTGTTGCAACGGGACCTGAAGCCAGAATATACGTAGACGCTCAGCCCATAATTTCCAAAGTGCTATCGAATCCAACCGACCGACATTGTACACGACTATATTGTGTCATTGGATTGGAAAGACTCGGTTGGATGGGCTCGAACAACAGTCTTGTATCAACTTGTTTCCGCTGTTACATAAATGAGCATAGTTAATGTGGTATATTTAATTAAACAAGTGGAATGTACCCTACATTCCAGATATCTGAGGCCCTAGTGTGTGGTTCTTTTAACAATATCGATTCGATTATCGATTGTATTCTACGCATTGAACGCGTTCGCCGCTCCAATTGGTGAGAACTCGTAGCGGGCCAAACAGCACACGGAACGCGATTATAGCGTAAAATCGAGATTGTTAAAAGAAACTTACATTAGGGCCTACGATGTTATTATGATAATCAGTGTGTTATTTGTGTATTGGTTATTTTCAATACATCAAGAATAAACTGGGACCTTCCCCGTGTGACGATACCTTTATCCATCAGACACTCTACATAGACCCCAGTTAATAACCTAACCGTCAAAAATCCCTGACTCCAACTAGAAAAAGAGCTGTAACTTTTGTACGTTTAAACTGATTTTCATTAGACATAGCTAAGATGATTAGGTACCGACTAAACTAGCTTTCATTTAAAAAAAACTGCATTGATATCGGTCCATCCGTTTTGGAGCTACGATGACGACAAACACACAGATACACAGTTACAAACTTATTACACCCCACTTTTATGTCGCTTAAATAGTTGGTTACAGCCTACAGGTACATCGGAGATGATTTTTTATTTCTTTTCTCATCATCGTAGCCAAACTAGAATAGTATAATTACTCCAATCCAACAGATTCCGTCTCAGAACAGAAAAGGAACACTGAACAAACAAAATAGAACATTCACCGGAAACGCTTGCATTTTCATTGATTACTATTGTACTGCAGTCGCACATCAAACAATCGACTTCATTCGAAAACCGCAGCTGTAAAACTAGGAATTGTTAGACCAATTTCAGCATGTAAATGGAATGTTCGACCGGAAAGGTTTTATTCTAAGTTTTCCATTAACACGACTTTTATTTGACTAACGCCCTGATGTACTTATGCATTTTTAATCCAATCAAATTAAAGGATCCAATATTTTTGTATCAATATGTTGGAGACTCGTTGTTATTCAAATCTAGTACTACAATGACAACATAATTTAGACACAGTCAATCATAAACAATTATTATTGTTTACTATTACGTTTTAACATACTAACGTAAGCAAATAATAACCAGCCGTCGAAATTCAGTAAGAGATTGGTCGATCTAATTACATAACTCGATTAATTATAGATAATTTAAACAGTAGGCACTTCACGAATTTGATAATGAATGCGCTATAAAGGTGCACACACACACACGGGCCATCTTTTGAGCGTCGAGTGGCGACATTAATCAAAAACTTAGCAATCAGGAGGAATATAACACCATACTATTTCAGCGCCACACTACGAGTCTACAGGTGACACAATTGAGGAAATTCGCGCGTAACGGGAATTTGAGCAGTTAATTGTATTACCTAGGTACTCAAGTTGAGCTGAGTTAAAGAAATCTTGAATGTGAGCATGACGTTTCTCCACATGATCAGAAAGCATGCATGCATTCTTGTAGTCTACAGACGGCCGACTGATCAACTGTTCCGTGAAGTGTCGTGTGCGCCTGCCCCTACAATTCTGCGATTCGAACAATATTGGTCGTTCGGCGCGTTCTACGCGTGTAAGTGCGCGTTTACCTTTACGTGACCGTGACATCAAAATTGCCGGAATTACCTCAAATAAGTAGTCAATTCGTAAGAAAACTTTCAGATAAGATTATCATGCATCCGGTATTATTGAAAATACAAGTTCAACTCGCGATTGTTCGGAGATTCTATTTATTGTTAGTGATAACTTGATAAGATATGCTACAGGAAATTATTAGGCGATAAAAAGTTATCATGAATTACGGATTTCACTTGCTTATGTCACGTATGTATGGCAAGTTTTTTTTTTTAAATAAAGGATGTGATAAGTAATCGGTGAAGTTGATAAAAGACAAATCGATAGGTATACTCTGATAAAAATGCTGATAATTCGGCCCATTCATAAAACTTCGTTTCCTCTAGATTTAATGAATGAACCAAGATAATATTTTGCGCCTGTTTATAATATTAAACAAGGTGTTCCACCGTAAGATTTTTCTTACCTACCTACAGATGTGGTTGCATATCAGTACTTTACAGGATGCAACTGCCATCTGACCTCTGCCAGTGCCACCCAATTACTGGGAGACACTGATACTGACTCCAGTAACGACTGTCATAGGTATACGTAAAACAACCGGGACTAAGTGCTTTCCGAGGCACGGAGGGGTCTCGCTGTTCGAATAAACGGTCATCCATTCAAGGACTGACCGCGGCAAGCGCTGCTTAACCTCGCTGATCGACTGATTACCGCAGTAGCTCTGTATTAAAACACTAAATTAATGTATGTACATTGTTTCCCATGGGAAAGCTATGACATTCAAGAAGGAAGTATGGTATAACATGAGAATTAATACCCCCATTGTCTTCCATAGTCAAGTAGTTAATTGTTGGAGAGATTCTGTAACAATAGTGTAACGCAGACTGCTTAATAGCTTTGTTGATTCCTTGTTTAGTGAAACACTAGGAAGTAAAAACATTGTAAAGTTTAGCTTTCTTAGTGGTTGCAGAGTGGAAATTGTTATTTATGTTTACTCAAGTCTAAAACCAAGAGAAAACTAAATACAAACGGCTAATATTTCTGGTTAGATTATATCATTGACAATATAATCTAACTTTTTATTGTAATCTCCAAATCTCCTGCCAACAAGTAGACTAAATATTATGTAGGTGGAGATTTTGGCAATGCTTCTTTTTCAGGAGGTTTTTACCTATTACCTTTACCTATGGTGTTTATGGCCAATATTTGATTGATCATAGATATTGAGGCATCTTATTATATCTGCCTATTATGTTATTTATATCTCACTTAATATTATAAATGTGTGGAAGATGTTTGGTTGTTTGAAAAATAAGTATGGTCGAAAAAAGTGGTCATCAATTTAGGATAACAGAATCACTAAGTTGAAACTTAATTATTTTGACAAAAGAATAAGACCTATTTAACCCCCGACAAAAGAGAGGGGTGTTATACATTTCTAGTGTGTATCTGCATATCTGTCTAACTGTGTATCTGTCTGTGGCATTAAGCTCCAAAACGGAAGGACTGATTTCAATGCACAGTTTTTGTTAATCGAAAGCTAAGTTTAATTGGGTATCAACTTAGCTATGTTTCATGAAAGTCTGTTTGGTTGTTCAAAAGTTACAGCTCTTTTCCTAATTGTAGTCTGGTTTTTGACGGTTAGGTTATTTGTTTTAAGGTGTGCAAACAAATTGCAACCTAAGGTGGTACTTAGTAGTAATTCTTTGGCCAACTGTACCATCAATACAGAAAGCCCAGCACTAAACCCTTATGCCACTAGGGTTCTTCAATGTACAGTGTTTATTTTACTCAATCAATCAACACTGCCTATTGTATCATGAGGCTGTCCCAAATTGCACACAAAAATGGTATATCGCCTTTCTCATCTTAACTGGGCCTATCCAGTATTTTATGCAGTAAGGAATTATTAATGACTGTTATAGATTGCACAAGTTGTGAGTACGGTTTGTGATCTGTAAAGGTACGGTTCATTGTTAATCTCCATACACTATCTGCACACTAATGACACATGAGTATCCAATAGACGACATCACTTGAACAATTGGACCAATTCTTTTTCTACCACAAATTAGACCTATAAATCGACTATTATAAAGTGGAGCTTGTGCTCACAACACTTAAACAGAAATTATAAGAGAACCCTATGCCCAAAGGTGGACTTCTAGCTCAATAATGAATACAGTGCTTCATAGCATGTCAAGGGCAAATTAAATGTATTTGACTAAGCACTAATATTTTCATGTGCGGACTCCACCTTCAGTAGCAGAAATAAATAATCATAATTTATATTAAATAAAAATAATAATGGCCTATCACCTGTTTATTTATTTTATTTATTTTTATTTATACTCTTTATTGTACACCGGTAATAAATACAGGATTGAGAATCACTTAAGCTAATGTACAATGGGCGGTCTTATCGCGCACAGCGATCTTTTCCAGACAACCTTTGGATGGACATAACAGAAAAGAAATAGGTAACATTGTTGTTTTTAATACAGAAATAACATGTAAGCTACCGAGTTTTGTAATGTTGTTTACTGCACAACTTCCCTCAGGTTTAATATTATTATTTATTAAACATTTTAACTGCAATATAGAAGGAAAACAGATCAGAGGACTAATGTTTAGGTTATAAATGAGGAAAAATTGTCCTATTTTGCCTACCTGATGTTACCTTCACGTTTTATTTTCATACAATAATCACTTCAACACACACAAGTTCTTTTATAATTGTTATTTATTTAATTCATATTCAATTAATATATTTTCTGTACACGTAGGCACACATAACGTCACTCGATGTGGCTCCCGCTGAAAACCAGCGCTGTCGGGCTGCTCGCAGCGCATCAGCTTAAGCTGAGCGGAAGCCTGTTTGACACAGCTGCGACGTACAACCCATTTGTTATTTTAGATAAATATTTTTTCTTTTTTTCTTTTACATGTTTTATTCTTTTATTTTTTGTTACTTTATCTTTAAAATTGTTTTTGTGCTGTGTCAAATAAATACTTTTTTCTTTTTCTTTCTTTCTTTCTACCTGTCATAATCTGAACAGTCTTGCACATAATAGACTAATATAGTATTTTTTTCAGCTATTTAGAGGCAAACATGTTAATATTTTTGTAGTATAACGCTAATAGGCACCTATGCAGCCTAAAGATTAATTAACATAATATATATGGCAGAACAATCAGCTAACTATGAATAAATAACAAAGTTGATTCATTGATATTTCACAATTAATATGCAATTGCCTATAGGGCTGGCATAGTCACTTAGTGACTGAAGCCTCGTATAAAAAACTATACTTCCAAAAAAAAAGACACCCAACCGATTATGAAAACACACTTCACATGTACAGTGACAGGCGTGTGAATTGCTAATTACAATTGAATTGTTTTAGTGCTTATTGAATGGTTTTAGTCATATTTTAAACCGTAGGGTTTAAAATATGACTAAAACCATTCTGGCCATTCTGGCATTCTGGCGGATTCTGGTCACCATGGTGACCAGAATCGAAGATGTCACTGCTACATCGACGCTGTTTCAAGTATCATCTACCTGACCTTTATCCCAACTACAATGTGGTCGGGTCCCAGTCTAACCAGACTCGGCTGAATATCAGTATTTTATACGGAGCTATTGCCATCTGACCTCGGTCACCCAATTACTGGGAGACACTGATACCCCAAGGTTTGACCGGTTGTCAGACTTTTTGGGTTGCTGACTCCCGTAACAACTGTCAAAGGTATCTCAAGTATTAAGTAGAAAATATTTACACATATAAATATTGTCTATGATATTGTTCTGTTGTGTTGTTGTTCACCCAGAAAACAGTGTAAACAAATTCAACAGTAGCTGGACAGAAAAAAAAAAACACCTACAAAGGAAATTTGCCACACTAAAACGGTTCAGAAATGATAGTCTATCGTTTCCTCATTTTTTAATCTAGATTAAAGCCTCACCTGTTTCCAAAGTTGGTCCTCCAGAATTCCGCAGCATCACTCTTCGTTATACGGAACTGGTCGCCGGCAAATGCGCCGTTCGGGAACATCGCCTTCAGCTCGCTTAGCATGTGGCTAAACACCAAACTAAGCTTCGTCAAGTTGCGTCTGTAGTGAGAGTTCTCATCAAACATCTTTTCTTTCCCCTCCTTGAACAACTTTATAGCTTGCTTACATTTCCTTATCAAATTATTTATAAATATGTTAAAATGTTCGTTACTGTTCAACGCTTGCATATTGTCCTCGTACTTTGAGTATATAATACGCAAACGCTGATACGTATCCGGCAGAATATCCAGAATAAACGGCGGACTGTTTTTCAAATTCATCTTATGATGCTGACACAGTTTCACCACTTTATCCATCAGCTTCCAAGTCTTATCCAAAGTTCTTTTGTCGGTCGCAAGTTTAGTAGGGCATACCGCATCCGAGAACGCCCCGTGCAACTTCGAAAATATCGAAGATATATTTTTCTGTTGTGATTTGTGACGAGGGGCCGCCATATTGAAGAGTCCGATGACATACAAATGAAAACAACGTTTTTTAACACGACACTAAACTCAAAACACATGCATCACTTAATAATAATGTTGTAGAGCGCGTGTCTTCTCATTATCACATAATCGAACCACATTTACGACACAAATAACACACTATCCAACGATCGCTCACTGACACATCGGCGACGCGTATGACAATTTGACAATTTTAGGAAATGAATGAAGTGACAGAAACAATGTAGGTAGGTTGGTGTTGCCAATAAAACGATTACATTTACCCTAAACTCTAAAGTAGCGTTATTCTATGGCTCCCTACAACAGGCATTCTTACACAGATATTATTGCTGCGATAATATCTGTTTTTAGTCCATTATAAATTAGTACACATGCAACCATACACACTGCTGCAGCTGTGATATTGCGTTTTAATATTAAATGTATGTACTGAAACAGATATCGCAATAACGCAGCGATATTGACAACCGATAGGCGATAATAACGCGGTTTTGTGGAGGAGTTTTAAGTCTCAACTTGCATTTTTTTAACTTTTCAATGTTTTTTCAATAGAAGATCAAACAATGTGTATCATAAATGCGGGATTCAAGGGTGTGGATCAGACCATCAAATTGAACAACTTTCTCTATGGGACCAACATTGTAATCGCGCAAAAATAATCAGCTGTCCGATACAAGTTTGAGTCGAGTAGGTACCTATTGAAGTTTTGTATGGGACAGCAGCTGTGAGCTGATTACCTATTTCTGATACATGTTGTATACACAGTCGGATAGATAGTTTCATAATATTATTCTACATAAGCACTTAGCCGCGGGCAAGCTGCAAAGTTATTTGTTTTCTAAAAATCAAGGGCTGGATTGGCGGGGGAATTTAAATATTTTACAGTAAATTATTATTCACCATCTAAATAACGTAACTGTCTCAGCAATAATTAGTTTTGATGAAAATAAATAGGAATGAGCAGGTACTTTTATTTACCCTCAATTATAACAATATTCCTCAAGTAAAGAGTAAATTGTAGGGTGGCAATATTGCGTAGACTACGTTTTGATACTGCTTGAAACTTAATTCTTTACATTATCTATTTTCATAAGCTTTTTATAAAGAAACATTAAAGTTTTAATTATTAATTATCGTTACCTTAGAAAATAGATTTCACATCATTCCGTTTTCGTTAACAGTTTTACCTAAATTGCTTCCTAAAGTATAGACAAATTGCTTGATCACTATGCTGCCATCTCTTAGTAAATTCGAAACACTAATTTGTTTCAATAGTTACCGTATTCGACAACAGATGGCAATAAAATAACTTTCTATCGTAATTTTGACAGCAGCTACCTTTGACTTTTATAGATAGTTCTTTGATGAATTCACAGATGTCACTAAAACCAATATTTTTCGAAAAACATTTATTTTAAAATCATACAGTTCGTTGAGATTTATAATAATAAAACAATAGCATTATATTAGAATAATAATTATATAACAGCGATAACAGAACAATAGGTAGTTATTCTTATTTAACAATAGTTTATTCTTCCTCTTCTTCTTCATTTGGTTCAGGAGTGGTGGTCGTGCGTTTCTTGGCCTTGCGCTTGCGACTGTGTCTTTTGCCTTTCTTGCTGAGTTTAGTCATTCTAGAAAATACACATAGATTTATAATCATAATATAAAACCTTCTACAAAAATAACACAAAGATTAACAAAGATTTGTGTGGTCAGGTTGCTATAACACGAAAGTGATGATAAGGTACAGTTACGTCTGATCATCTTTGTAGTGGTTATAACCAGTTAGGATGATGATTATGACACTCCCAGACTGACAACAAACTGTGATCACCAAATGTATGTAAATGCGTGGTGACCAAAGATTAAAAAAAAAATTGTGTTTGGGTCCGCACCTCACCTCAATCTTGCCTGATGGAAAGCGCTGGATGAGGTCTACGATGGAAAGAGCAAACCAGAATGGTGCCTATTCACTCTTACTATAGGTAATTATGGTTAAGGGAACACGCTGGCAGGGGGTTACTACATTATTACAAGTGGTCGTGAGAGGCCCATATTCAGCAGTGTGGGCTTCTATGGGCTGGTGAGTTTAAACCTATCTAAATAGGTATCGTTACAGTGACGTCATTTGAAGGTACGCATTCTGAATTTTACCTCAGGGACTCATTATAGGCCCTTAGCGGACTCGAGCTTATTCAAGCTATAATAATTGGCTGACGACATATTTATTAATCGTCAAAAATAGCCTAAATTTCTTGTACAAATATTCCCCGTAACCTTGGAAATGGTTTCTTTTTTATCATTATTCTCAGCCAATCGCAGCCCACTGTTGAACATAGGCCTCTCTAAAAGCAAGTACCTATTAGTCGAAGTAGTCACCATGGGTGGTGATAGGGCTTTTTCCGTCTGCTTCGCACCAGTGGGGTGGCTGCAAGTCATCAGGCAGGGGTATACTACTAATTTGCAAAAATATATTATACATGCTACGACTTCCGTAAGCGTAGCTCTCCAGATGATCTGCGGGACACGGGAGGGGAACAAGATCGACCAATAAGCTAGTCTATTGCCGGCCGCACACCCGCCGCCCGCGCCACGCAAACCATCAGGCGGGCCGCGTTTACAGCGGTAAGCCTATAACGGAGATTCCTAATTACTATGTTGTACTTAGCTAGCTAGTTAAATAGAGAAAAGTTAATGAGAAATAATCCCAGCCCCTGTCTTCCCCTGGGTAAAAGACGACTAAGTGCTATATGTATCAAGAGGATGGATTCTCTTATGCACCGACTTAATAACATAGGTAGGTGATTACCAATCCATTTGCCGAGATGATTATAGGAAATTGGTACCTTTCATGGTAGTAATTTAGGAGTAGAAGAGAGGAGAGGAGATCGTGTTCAACAGTGGACGGTTAATGGCTTAAATGAAAAGAACAAGTGGGAAAAGGTTGAATAGAAGATGACAAATGTACTTTAAACTATCTTGCTAATTTTGTTATCACATAAAGATGCTTGACGATAAGTTTGAGAAATAATTAAACAGACACTGATATTAATAAAAATAACATAAAATTTATTTACAAAACAACAACTAAAGAAATCCGGTTAGTCACAAAACATACAAATTATTTATTGTACTTGTCATATTCCGGACAGGGACTCTTTTCATATGCCTTGAATTTCAAAATGGCGCCTTTCACTCCAATAAGGACATTATCAGCCGAATCCATGGCAAAGGAATTTACACCAGTAACGCTAAAAGATCCTACATGCCTTGCACTTGAGTTTTCAGGATCAACTATGTATAAATTACTATTTTCATCCATGGCGAAAACTTCATCAGATCTGCTCACGAAAACCCCCGTCATTTTATCACTTGGAAGTCCTTTTATTTTAATAGGAATAGAATACCCACTCTTTAGTATATAGGACGTCTTTGTGGCTACAAAATAAATGTTATTTCTAGGATCTACAGTCAAGCCATGACCGTTTGGTATCGCCGAAAACGTATCCTGCTTTTGTCCTTCATTTGTGATCTTATGCACCCGATTCTGCGGCCAGGTAGCAATGTACATCGCACTCCCATCGCTGCTTATCGCTATATACATCACATCTTCTCCCAAAGCCGTATACAATTCTATAGAGCCGTCATCTTTATATTTATAGACTCCGTTATCAGTGGCTAAATACACAATGTCATTTAGGTTATCAACGCAAGTCGACTGGCCCAGACCGGCTACTTTTATTATGTCAAATTCTCCGCTCGGGTGGAGGACTTGTAGACTCATCTTCATTTCATCACTTATCAGCGTAAAAAATATCTTCCCTGTCTTCCAATGAATGCTCATGTCAGCTGGTATGCCAGTTACGTTTTTCTGCTCTTCCAAAGAGTAGAAGAAGTTGTTGAAGTTGAGGATATTTGAACAGAAATGGTCTCTGGTCTTCTGCCGTTGTAGACTTTGTCTGGTCATCACTGGGTTGGAGTTGATTGATGTCGCTATCGACAGAAGAAGTAGTAGTGTTTTCTCCATCTGGAATGAATAAAAAATCCATTTTAAAAATTGGTTTGGCTGTAATATTATTTTTTGCTGCTGTTCTTCTTTTGCAAAATTGCGCTTGGTCTACATCGACAAATAGTATTGTAAGAAACCTATCGATTTTGACCTTATGACCTAGAGATGAACAGCTGTTTACATGTTTAAAACACATTAAGTGCTTATTGAAAAGAAAAAATCCAATCACAGTGTGCAAGCCGTAAAATTAGATTGTAAGAAACATTTAAAATTTTACTAATCTTTCGACTTTCTTTGTATTGGCTTCGTGGATCCCAGCCGGTGGTCCGTGGACCATTAGCGGTCTACGAGGATTAAATTATGGTCTGCGAAACAGAAATATAAACCCACAATAATGGATCATTCATTACGCGGGCGGCTCAAAACTCACATTGATTTACAATTAAAAGTTAATTTTTATATTGAACCTTGAGGTACCTACCTGCATCGATAAATTATGTCCTAGTGTTTCCTGATCAAAAAAAAAGGTTGGGAATCATTGGCCAATAGGAATGCGTATTGCGTATACTCAGTGGAAGTCGTTTATTTTCTGATACTCATGACCATACTGACAATACCTTTGCTAAAAAGTAAAGTACTTATAGGAATGTATCGAATTTAATTTGATTTAGTATTTTGCTATTTCGACTTTATTTTTCTTTTAAATGAACCTAGAAACTCCTCTGGTCATCGTGAATATTGCCATCAACAATGGCATATGGATTGGTGATTGCAGTCTGTGGCAATAACCACAGCAAGATGCTTTTATCTGTGTCTATAGTTTTTTAGTTTTGACCCCACTTAGAACTAAACTAATTATTAATTTTACGATATCTTTTACGTAAATAGCCTATTTTCCAGAAGGTTATCACTGTTTTCTATGAACATACGAGTAAGTACCTAATAATTTATTAGAATTGTTTAGTCGTTTTCTTATCGATAATATTTCTAGAAAATAGTCTAGAATAAATAATAAACATTATTATTAAGACTTGGTTAAGGGTCCTAGGTGTCATAACACATTAGCAATTTTTTGCATAATCGCGCGTTTTGGATTATGAAATGATGGATTATGGTTATTATAAATGGATCATTTATTTATTGGATTAAATTAAATTAAATGGATTATTATGATTATTATAAATGGATTATGAACCTAGCTAGGTATTAGAATACCTATGTCTAAACTACTTTTTGTACTTATCTTTTGGCCAATAAAGATTTATTATTATTACTATTTTGCATAATCGCGCGTTTTGGCGTTCGTTATGCACTTTTTGAAAGCAAAAGGTAGCCAACGAACGCAAAAAAAATAAGAATAGGGTAATAATAATGATTTGCATTTTAATAAGAATCGTAAGCATCGCTAAGCTTAACCATAGGGAACTGATGTTACAACACCACATAGCGATTACCGATCAAAGGCTGACATTAGGTATGATGATGGCATAACATAGCATCACGCTTGTATTCCTCATGTCACCGATGCCGTTATAAAATACTATGTAATCAGGGGCGTGCTTATTATCATCCACCAAACACAATTGTAAGCTCGGGGCTGCTACTGTGTATTTTCTATACAGAAAAGGACAATAGATAACATTTTGTGTGACCCGGGAATCGAACGCAGGAAGTAGGGACACGCTCAGCAGTCACGCTAGCACTACATCAATGATGTTGATGATGATGATACACGTAATTCCATCATTTCCATCACTTCATAATTCCCAAAATATTACACCAAGGTAAGGTTGTACAATTTCAATTTTAACTTTTTATCAGACGTATGTTATTTTCTCGAAGAAGCTTACACGTTTCGAATTTTGCGGCCGACTGTCTTCGTGATGTTTTCTCTCACACTTTGTCTTTGAGAGTATATATCTCAACATATAATAAAATACAACGTTTATATGTTCATTTGTAATTTATGTTCTCCTCAGCTCATTATTAATACTGCAATATTCTATTGAGATGTTTCGTCTACACAGGATGTTTTTTTAAGTAGTGCGCATAATTTGTAGATTGATTCAGTCTCTGTTCCTAAATGCAACCGCAGTATTGGGATACACTTTAAAACAAAACGAAAATTCGACTTAGTATATATAATTTACTAGCGCAAGCGATACAAAATCAATTTTTTGTTTTGGTTTGGAGTGAATTTTAGTACTGCGATTGCATTTGGGAACGAACACTGAATCGGTCTGTAAATTTTACGCACTACATAAAAAAAATTATCCTGTATAGTAATAGGCCAAAAAAAATAAGAACGAGAAATGCGCTCATGCTATATTGACAAAAGAAGTCTTTTACAGAAAAAACAGAGGGTGAGAAATTAAATTATAACTACAGTGATATTGAGAGGTCCTGGTGGAACAACACCATAATTGGCTCGTTAGAGAAAAATGAGGAAAATAGCGCATAACAGGACGCAATTGTCCTTACCTTACACCTTTTCTGACAACTACAGGAAACAATGAATAATTTAAGAGAAAATAATATAATACCTTTCTTGCACAAATTATACGAACAGAAACTAATTATCAACTCGTTTCACAGTTCACCCGGAACACATCTCACAACTGACAACACACTAACTACAGAGTTATCGTTCCTCCTTATATATAAAAGTCATTATCATCTCCATACTCACTGTTTAACCATACAAAGTATAACAATAACAATTTTAATAAACAAAACAACATATTTCTACAATTATTATGTTTATGATTTATCACTTTTATGAGGAAGTGTTGTTTACTGAATTACTATTTCATTTTGTACGTATTGTGATTAGTGTTCAGTGTGTACACTTCTGCTTCATCTATCGGAATTTAGGTATAAAGCTTTTTTTCTTTTTATATTAATATCATGGCATAGCAGTGATAGCCTAGCGGTCAAATGCTCGCTTTCCATGAAAGAAAGAAAGAAAAGAAAAAAGTATTTATTTGACACAGCACAAAAACAATTTTAAAGATAAAGTAACAAAAAATAAAAGAATAAAACATGTAAAAGAAAAAATATTTATCTAAAATAACAAATGGGTTGTACGTCGCAGCTGTGTCAAAAAGGCTTCCGCTCAGCTTAAGCTGACGCGCTTCAAGCAGCCCGACAGCGCTGGTTTTCAGCGGGAGCCACATCGAGTGACGTTATGTGTGCCTACGTGTACAGAAAATATATTAATTAAATATGAATTGAATTGTGAACTTGTGTGTGTTGAAATGATTATTGTATGAAAATAAAGACGTGAAGGTAACATTTTACTATTGTACTATATCTAAAATAGTAATTGAGTGAGGGTAACCATGCAGGAGGGTCTGAGTTCGAACCCAGCCCGCACCTCTGTCTTTTCGAATTTATGTGCGGATCGTAATTTGATTATCACTTGCATTAACGGTGAAGGAAAACATCGTGAGGAAACCTGCACATCTGAGAGGACCTCATAAAGTTCTCGATGGTGTGTGTAGTCCGCCACCCCGCACTAGGCCAGCGTGGTGGACTAAGGTCTAACCCTTCTGCGAAGAGGCCCATGCCCGGCAGTGGGACAGTAATGGGCTGAATTTATTTATTATATTAATATCTGCAATAAGATTTCTCCTGTATCGTGGGTGCACTTACAGACATAATTATCTTACAAGAATCAACACTCAGACCTAGAACAATTTAAATACAAAATAACGTAACGAAACCGTTATTATCCAGTACCAAAAAATTCAAAGACATTGTGTCATCCATTAATCCGCACTATTACCACTTGGTGGATTCTGCAGGCATGTGTCTCATGAGCTGAGAGAGAGACGGCTCCAAAATCATGTCGATGCCATGTGCAGTCCGCCACCCTAACTAGACTAGCGTGATGGCTAGTAGGATAGTACTTAATGGGTTGGATCTACGTATATTTAGAATAGATAACCTAACCGTCAAAAACCCCCGACTCGCAACTAGAAAAAGAGCTGTTACTTTTGAACGGCAGAACAAATTTTGATTCCCAGTTAAAATAGCTTTAAATTTTAAAAAATGCATTGATAACGGTCCTCCCGTATTGAAGCTACGATGTTACAGACAGATACACACTACAGTCTTATAACACCCCTCTTTTTTGTCGGGGGTTAAAAAGAACACTCTTTATTGTACACCGATAAACCGGTTTTAAGTGAAACCCAGTTTACATAAGGTTTGAAATCCAGTGCGCGCAAGACTTGAAATACCTACAAGATAGGTGTGATCCTTCTGGAAATTTCCGCGAGAACAAACTTCAAACTACATCAACTAAAGTGGGATCTCAAAAATGATCGATTTTCTCATTTTTCACTTCCTGACCTAAAAAGATCGATTATGAATACAAGTTTAATGACAATGTTGGTATTGACGTTTAGTCAAGTGATAAATGGAGGTTAGGTTCATCGTGGCTCCGTGAGGTAACTTTAATGACGTTTTGTCGCTTTTGACGCTTTCATAAATAAGGAGTTTACTCCTCCTTAAAACCCTCCTCCTGCTCCTTTTAAAGAGCCTGGTAAGTTTCGTACGTTTTTTTTAACCCCCGGCAAAAAATTGGGGTGTTATAAGTTTGTAGTGTGATCTGTGTATCGGTGTATCTTTTTGTGGCATCGTAGCTCCAAAACGGATGGACCGATTTCAATGCAGACTTTTATCGAAAGCTAGTTTAATCGGGTATCATCTTAGCTATGTTTCATGAAAATCTGTTCAGCCGTTCAAAAGTTACAGCTCTTTTTCTAGTTGGAGTCGGGGGTTTTTGGCGGTTAGGTTATTGTAAAATTCTCTTCTACTATTTCAAATAATAGAATAATAAATTTGAATAATATGAGTTATGCCATGGTAATTAATAGATTGGTCGGTTTAGTAGCGGATCCAAAAATGATTTTTGGGGTGATTTCTGTAGTGGTATTATAAGAAATCTCAAATCATCTGTCAGCACCTAAGTTTTGGGGGGATTCCGCTCCTTAGTTCCTAGAACATGCTTGGTTTTCTCACGATGTTTTTTTCACTTTTCAATCTGTATTTTTTCCATTTATGGCCTTGGATTCGTACCTACCTACAAATTGTATCGTCGTCACCAACACTGAGCCACCACTTCCCGCTGCCCTTTCCAAGGGCGTCGTAAAGATCTAGTCAGCAGCATCTTTTTCCATAGTAAAAACATCGCGATCATTTATTTGTTTTTCTATCCCTTCTGGCATTGGGAGACCTAATAAGTGCAGACGTTCCCATCTATAGGCTTGTCTGCATAATACAATACACCGGTTTAAAAGAAACTTGGTACTAAATTCGCTAGCAAAAATGTCCCACTTTATCAAATAAAATAAAATTTTCACTGTAACAACCACCATTTTTCCATGGGACTAAACCTTATAACACTTCTTAAGAAAAATGTCGTCCCATTCATTTCATGGTTACATCTCGCATAAACCGTTCTTTTCATCATCTGAGTGAACTTTAGAGAGCCATCATTTTTCATCATGCCACGTCACCAGGTAATGAATGAAACTCAATTCATATATTACTGCTATTGAAAGTAAAACCACCTTTGTGACCCACGAAATAAGGATGAATATTGTGATGAGAATTTCAGTTTCCAAACCGTATGAACTAGTTTAACTGGAGCCATAGTTGTAGTAGAAAACTCTGTGTTTTTGACATTTACCTGAAGGTTAGATAGGTCTAATAAGATTGGTGATGCGAATTATCTTCCAAAGTTGACATTTCAAGGTCTATTATTAGAATTTCGGGGTAGTTAGGTATTTATTTACTTAGTTCCTGTATTTGGTGTGTTTTCAGTCCCAAGGTTAATTTTGTTATTTTGATGTAGTTTATTCGAACTAGGATTAAGAGGATGTAACAGTTAAAGGTTTCTATAAATATAGATCTACTTACTTTTACATTTCAGATCTGAAATCTTATTAATAATTGAAGTCTCATTGGACTATACAAAGATCCTACCTTTCTAGTCCCGATCCTTTTAAGGTTAATTATATTGAAGCAGTTCCTTGACCCAAAGTCAAACATTTTTATTTCATCTGGGCCTTTACAGTTACTTTCAAAACATCGAGACTCTAGGCAAACGGTTACAAAGTGGGTTGGTCCTATGAAGATGAGACCGGAAAGAAATTCCATGGATCCTTTTTAAAAATAAATTTCAATCAGTATCAGAGATGCAAAAATTGAGAGAGAAATTTGAGGTATGTGTGGTGTGACAAGAATGGACAGGACAAGAAATGAGTATATCAGAGGAAGTATGCAAGTGGAACCAATACCAAAAAAGTTGAGACGTAACCGTGTCGTGGTATGGGCATGTGATAAGGAGGGATGAAAATCGTGTAACAAGAATAGCTTTGAGTATGTATGTGGATGGATGTAAGAGAAGAGGCAGACCCAAGAAAAGATGAATTGTGTGAAATTTCACATGGCTTTTAAGGACGTAAACTTTGAAATGACGTAATAATAGAGATGAATGGAAGAAAAGGACATATTGCGGCCGACCCCAAATAAAACGGGATATGGGCAGGAGAATGATGATGAATGATAAATTTGTATCAATACAACTCTGCTTGTTCAAAACAGACGTGATTCTGTTGTAACTTGATAATTTCATATGAACATACCTACTTGGTGTTGTAACGTTGAAGCGCCCAAGGTTTGCCCAAACGTCCATCTGAGCTGCTGGCAATGCACCTTGCCACTAACAAGAAAGGGTTTGACGACTGAAAAATGGCAGGATATCCGTACAGCTTGCCAGCCCAAATAGCCTGGGCTGGGGACAGGCAGCCGCGGCATTAGCATATTATGAGGAGGAGGCTTGTCCTGCAATAAAAAAGGAGTAATGTGACGGCTAATTATCTCGTCTTGACATGTCGGCAAAATTATATTCGTGGTGATCATGTTAGCCTAGCTAGCCTTAATATTCTATAAAGTCTTCGTCTAACCTAACAAAATTACTACAAAAATTCATGTAGGAATAATAGAAGTTACAAGGCTTACCTACTTCTCATAAAACACCATGAAGAACAAATAACACTTTACAATTTACAAAGCACAGTATAATATCACTTTCTTTCACGGCATTTTCTCTTAAAACTCAAATTCTCTATGTAAAAATGTAAAAACTAAAAGACACAAAAAATAACTTAATATGATTTCATAATGTGACAGCAGACTGACAGGGTTGCCCGTTTTGTGGTATTCTGTTCGAAACTTGAGCAAACATAAATTATTAAATCCCAAGAAAAAACTTAATGTTTTAAAACTGTTTTAAAAGAGCCACAAAAGAGGTTATTCTTTATGCCTTATACAAGGTGGGGAGGAAGTTACGGTATTTGGCGTAGACTGAGAAGGCTATAGACGGCATGATATGTTTTGTTTCATTCACACAACAAAGGACGCATAATATCATATTAGCCCTTGTAAGAAAGAGATGTAGCTACAATATAGTTGTCCTTATCACCGTTTATCTTAGCAACTCGTTTGACATGAATTTTGATGTCAGACAATGCGACTGTCAATGATTGTTTCAGTGATTTTCATTGTTTTATGCTTTTACAACTCGTTAATTGTACGTTATAAGCTAGAAAACTATTTGATTTGTTAACTTATTATGGTGGCGTGCAGTGTTATGGGCTGTAAAAGCCGTAGTGAACGAAAAATTTAAGGTATTACATTTCACGCGTAAGTAAACATATTTCTTGATTGTATGTTGTAATTACTTTCTGAATCACGATTTAACTGTAAGTATTATTTAAGCTGAGGTTCACGACCATTTATTTCAATTCGTAATAATGTTATTTTAAATATTCGCGCAATTATAACCACAAAACTATGTTGCCAGCTAAAGTTTTAAAATTACCCGAGGTCCGACCTCTTCGCTTACAATTATGGCGTCCCGTACCTACATAATGTCAATATTTACCATTATGTTCATATTATTATACCTGTGACTTACGATTATGAAATTTATATTTATGTATAAGATAAGTATGTAATGAATACTCATCTTGGAGTTTTTGTTATTTTCAGTTTTCCAATTAACACGGAAATTTAAAAAAAATCGATTTCTGCTACCAGCAAGAACAATTGGGAGCCCACTAAATACTCTCGACTTTGCTCAAGGCACTTTGAAAGCAATCTAATAGTCCGTAAAATCAAATGTTGGCACATTTTAACAAAAATAGGATACTGCATGAGAAATAGTTCGGATTTACGAAGGGACGATCTACAGAGAGAGACGTTTGACAGCGTGGACCACCACACACTTATCCTGAAACTAAAACACAACGGAATTCGTGATAGATCAATAGACCTTGTAACATCATACTTGTCGAATCGGGAACAAAAGGTGACAGTTGGTAACGTTACTTTTACATAATATAATAATAAATAACCCAGAATAACCCGGACAGTCGATGTGTTTATTCTATCCTAATGATAACATGTATATTAAAAGGGTTAGTTTCAAAATCCCGTTTCGATAATTTTTTTTGAAACTTTTCGTTTCATCTAACCCCTTTGGTCCTAGAAGTTTAAGGTGAAGGGGATTTTGACACAAAAAATGTCAAAATCCCCTTTGAACGATTAGTATCAAAATTCCCTTTAGATTTCCTCTGTCAGACTGTATGGACGCGTAAAATTACTGACTGACGCTTCACAACTTAGATTATTTAAATCTAAGCTTCACAATAAAAATCTCCCTATTTTGTGGGTAACATAGTCGAAGTGGTATAACTGTGATACGCGAATGAAAGGGAATATAGCGGTTACGCTACCCCGCCGTCTATAGCCTTCTCAGTCTACGGTATTTGGTATCACGTTCTGAAACCGTACACAAAATATCAACGATTTGCATCCTAATTATTTTTGCATAATATTTCACTCTACTCTCATTCGTCTAGGTCAAGGGACATAAGAAACTTATGTCATCTTTTTCTACTTGTCGATAAAGATTATTTTAGTAAGAATAGGTTAGAAACTTCAAAATTCGCCTAGAGATCGTGATTTATGTAAAATTAACAAAATTTAAATTAGTTCCTGTGGCTAAAGTCCTGATTGGATTTGATAGATTTTTTGTAGTCACAGCCCGTAATACGGAATACGTGGTTACATAATTATAATGTCGTAATGTCGTCACCACTCTGTATGCAACTGTAATCATGGGATCGGCGGTTTTGTTAAATTTTTGAGGGCATACTGCATCGATTAATTTTATATTTTTTATTACCTTCAACAAAGCACTCCAGTCTCCGGATTAGGATGAATGATGAATGTTTTGAATTATTCGACATGAATAATTCAAAACGGTTAATTTGTTGTACGATTTTTTGTTAGTTACGTCTCAGACTACAATAATTTATTGTTGAGAAATCCTTCAAGCTACAACATTCTAGTCTATTTATAACCTTTCACGTTGGGGTCTGACATTAAAAAGTATCAAACCAAATACAATATATCCTTATCCTTCTAATCTTGTGTGGGCGGCAAATCCCAGACTATTATTCAATTCAATTCAATTCAATTCAATTCAATTCAATTCAATTCAATTTATTTCATAAATATTTACAATATAAAATACCTTCCAATGGTCCCAAACTAGGCCTAGGCCTGTATCTTGGGCACCTTTGGAGGTAGTTGACAATAAATAATTATTAAAGGTAGGTACATAAACTTAAATACAAAAAATGTGTTAGAAAATAAGGCTTAGGACTATGTTATGCTATGTTATGTTATGTTGTTATTGGTTGATACTTATTGCGAATAGTTACAAATTCTAAATATAGACAATTAGACATATTGAGACACAGAATTTCTTTATTCACATACCTATATTTTGATAATAATATCTAGGTAGTTTACAGCGTAAATTCTTACCACTATAAATGGGTAAAGTAGTTAAACTGTGTTAACAAGCCAGAGGTTTTATCGGCTAATTCCGTGACAGCCGGATTTTGCCGATGAAAATGCGAGTGCCTACAACTGAGAGGACTAAGGCTTACATTCAGAGACGACAGAAACGTCAATTTTACGAACAAATTTTGACAGATGGAAGCGTAAGTTCACGCTTAGACTCGTTTCTGTCGTCTCTGAATGTAAGCCTAAGATAAGATACTAAAGTTTGAGTTACCTTGTAGAAAAAATACCGATCCTGAAGATAGGAGTCCCAACTTCATGACTGGTCTTTTTTTTACAAGATAGCTCGAAGTTTAATCTCTAACGATCGTATTGAAGTTTATTACCAGAGTTGATGTTCATTACCATTTTAGTTACGCGGTAGATCCGCTGATAACAACAAAATTAATAAACAGTCCGAAAAACTTGTCTGATCAACCACAAGAAAACTCAAGGCATATTCAAAAATCTCAACCCCATTTTATAAGTTGACGAATACTTGAGATCCGAATGTTCCCCCACATCCGAAACAAATCCGTTCTACGCAACCTTGCAATTGGAATCCCGAGGGAACCCAGAAAATAAATAGAACATATATTTTTCCATTCAAATTCCGTATTGGTAAAATTTAATCTAAACTTATGGAATATTCAAACTGTATTTTGTATTTTGTTTCGTTTTGTACGAAGGAAATGAAGTTGTAAAGAAATTGTTTGGATTTTGTAAGTGAAGTTTTCAAGGCGCTTATTTATATAAAATAGCATGTTTTTTTAAAAGTCTGTAATTAAAGTCCAAATAGTTGGAAAAATATAAAGAAAATATTATGCTAAGATTCGCCAAATTCTGGACAATATTTCAAACGTACCATTCATTTGTAGTAGGTACTAAAATTTCCATTGAACATTTCAATTTTATGAGAACAATATTTCTCTTTTAATTTAAAAATCGCTTGGTTGATTTAATTCGTTTATACCTACGTCGATTAATAGGAAACTTAATAGCTAATAGCTATAAATAGTTACATATAGGATTATTCAATTGAACAATCTCGTCCATGTGAAAATAATTATTTTCTCCTATTTTGTGCTATTCGGAGACGCAGCGATCGTTGTTACAACCACTTTGCAGTGCGCGTTAATATGAACATAATTTCAATGTCATTTGATTCGATATTTGTACCAACACGTATTGAGCTGCTAATTTAGAGGTTTTGACCTTAAGGACCATTTATACGAGGCCAATTATTAAGACAATCCATTAAGCCAAGATCTTGAGCCAAAATTGCAAGGTATTTAAGTAGTGTCACTCAAGGAAGCTCTTTCCCACTTTCCGTACAAACAACATAATGTGACATTTACAAATATATGGATTTTTTCATGATACTCCAAAAGTACCGAAAACCCTCAAATATTTGTCGTAACGTGTTTTTTAAGTTAAAACCAAGTTGTTTGACAATATTTGTGCATTGCTGATGCATGAGCATGAGTATGTAGGTACAATAGAACAAGACAGCGGTGGTGAATTGTGGAACTTATAAGTACTTAACTAGGGTTGTTACTTCAAATGGGAAAAAAAACAAGAGATTTTTGAAAAACTACAAAATTATTCAAATGTAATGATAGATATTGGATTTATGTCACTTTGCAAGTTCACCACATAAATTATGTTTAAGTTTGAAAGATGATAAATAAAAATCAACACTAATTATTTATTTATTTTTTTATTACCAAACAACAAAGGCTGGCATAAAATACAAATATACAACAGAATCTTTTATACTAATACATAATATAATAAAAATATTCATTATTAACTAATGTACACATGATTAATGTACACGTAATTGTCGGCGTCGTGTTTCGCTGAGTGGTGTTGGTGTCGTGTAATCTGCCGCGAAAACGTCGATGAAATGAAATGAAATGAAATGAAATTTATTCCATATAAAATAGAGTACAATAAGGTGTTGAGGAGTACATGTAGTTCTTCTATCAACGAAACGATACGACGATTGTTCTCGATATAACGACGATAGGTATTATATCCTCCTTTAAGAAGATCTCACATGTTCAGTTGGAACACCACAAATGGTGTCACACACACGGTGGGTTCACCACAAATGACTTGAATTTTAGACAAGCTTAGCAATTATTATTTTTTTACTTTGGCGAGAATGTAATTATTTATTGACAAGACTTAGTTTTACACGATTTTGGTTCAAAATTTAAAATTATTTTTGTCGGTAACTCACCGGTTGAAGCACTTCGCAAATTTTTTCATGATCTCGATTTTGAAAGAGCATGAATAAATATTCAAAAAGATAACGATGAATATGAAATCGGAAGGATATTGAGCCTTTTAGATATTGGCCTGACATGCAGTTTGAAAGAACTGATGAACGCTGGCGAAAGCGCTCTCCGTGTGGCAACACACTGGGCTACCAAAAAAGACTACAATTCATACGAAAGCAGAAGAAATTACCTCTACATATTTTCCCAAAAGTGCCAACCTTAAACAAAACTGTTCAACAAATCATCGCCGAAAAGTTTCGTCGATTCCACAGAACAAGTTAGGAACTTTTTAACGGTAATGAGATTGGGAGGCCGTTTTTACAACATAAGCTTTTGTTGACGAAGACATTGTCAAAGATGAGTTGGATGTTCAATTAGAAAACTGGATTTTTTATTTATTTATTAGACTAAATAAAAAAACTAATAAAATCAAGTCGATGCTATAGCCAACATGGCTAAGAAAAAATACATTTTAACTTAAGTAATAACTAATAAGTTAGTCGTCAATCGATCACCACACATTCTCCACACATTGTGCCTATGTTGCTCCTATGAATTTCGAATGTCTACAATGAAATATCAATATCCTGAGAGATAACAATACAAATAGCTCGAGACAAGGAGTATTATAGATACATAGATCGATTTCTACTGTATTGTAAAATAGAACAGATCGTTGACCCAGGCCTTCGATAGTAATATTTGTTGTCCCGATTGCATATAAGCCGATCTGATTTCAAGGAACATTCGATGGTACCAAATGGCATATAAAATATTGCATATAGGACCATCATCAGCCGGTTGACGTTCACTGCTGGATATAGGTCTCTTCCATAGATTTTAATAACAAACGATATTGTCAAAATATCTACTAATATTATAAAGAGGTTTTGTTTGTTTGTATGTAGGGGGTAATATTTGGAACTACTGCACCGATTCAAAAAATTCTTTAAAAAATAGAACTTATTTTTAACGCAAGTTTAGTCTTGCACAAGTCCGCGTGATGTAGTATTATTTACAAAAGGCTTACAAGCCAAGTTACTTGCGCAAATTCTTCCCATATATGTGTATGTCCAAACTGGCGCTAAGAAATCGTTATAGATACGTACGTGGGGGCCATAATATTTAAAAATGAATGATGAATGTTCCAGACAACTTGCACTTATTCCTCAAATGATGCACAATTTATTTCAGATATAAATTACAGCCTTATTTAAACAAGTTTAAGTGACCTAGTTGTCTTTGATTAATATCGTAGTGATCAATATCTGCTTCCCCTTCCGCTGCCGCTTGTGTCTTGTGTCTATGGTATGGCATAACGGTGTGTTTGCGATCTAGACGCGACTCAGTGGCGCCAAGCGGCGCAAGCGCACGCGGGTACATTGGTTTAGTGTGGATAGGAAAATGTCATTTTCTCAACTTAAAACAACTTAACATAGGTATTATATTTATAATCCCTATGGTAATTGCATTTTTTTAGACTGTCAACGTGAGAGACTGATATTAAACTACATTTCTTGAAGTGATACTAGTGACTGAGACCTACTACGGTGATCATACGGCAAGGTCTAAAATACAAAAAAATATTCAATCTATTCCTGGGACAAATAGTTAAACTGTCTGTATTTTTGGAAATGCTAATTAAATAACAAAGAAGAACGCTATTATTTTAATCGTTGCCGTACCATTGTCCGTCCCAAGAACATCTACTAGTATTTATTCTAACCGGCACGGAATGAATTGTATTTTTTATTGGCTAAAGTTTCCTAAAAATGTACATATTTTTTTGGACCCATATTTTTTTATCAAATTAATGAAGTTTCAACTTTAGTGATATTTTCATTTGATAGGAAGTTCTGTTGAAATTGATCGACAATATTTTTGTCCGACCTTACCTATTAAACGTGTCAAACAAGTCGTATCCACATTAAGACTATCGTATAACCAACAAAAAATCTAATAGAATTTGCGTAGGTGTCACCAAATAAGGCCACATCTTTGTTACAAGGCATTATACCACCACTATTATTTGGGGTCAGCAGCAATTATTATAACTAAACTATTAGCACTGTCGTAAAAGTTTTTATTGTATTAAATTAATTTGTTGCTAATGAACTATTTAGTGCGGATACTTGCGTGGGAGTCGAAATTGGAGATTTTTGTTTTATAGTCAATTATTGTTATTAGATTACCGCCATTTCCAACCGACTTCTTGCCTTATATGGATATGTTTGTGTTGTAGCTCGTAAGGAATACGTAGAATAGATGTTGCACGCCGTTTCATTAGTATCTTAGGGGAACCCACTTCCCGGTTTCCGATTGAGCTGAAATTTTGCATACCTACACGTTTAGTTAGGATGACAAAAGCGTTTTCTTTAGTTTTTTTAAACTATAATATTTATTCGTTCCGAGGGCAGCAATATTGTTTTTTGCGTGTACTATCGTACCTATAAATGTTTAACTTTACCGGGATTCCAGACATGACGTTATCACTTCGTTTCAAATAAACATACACATAGGTACACATATTTTATGTACAGTTAAAATGTATATAAAATATAGGTTAAACTGGGATTGAAATTGATGGATTCAATGGCCAATTATAACAGCAAATTTTAATCCGCAACATAACACGTACGCTCTTTGATACAAATAATAATAAATTGGAAACCATCAATAATTTATTGTACAAAAGATTTATTTAATGGGACCTACATCGCTTACAATCGCTATCAATCACTGTATAGATAGATACACAGTTTTATAAAACATAATTTTCATCTGGCTGTATATTTCTGAATTTTTGACACATACAACTCAGTAAATACAATTAAATTAAAAATCCAGCCCATTACTGTCCAAATGCCAGCACGGGCCTCTTTTTAAAATGAGAAGCGTTAGGGCTTAGTCCACCACGGCCTGTTGCAGGTTGGCGGACTACACACACCATCGAGAATTTTATGAGGCCCTTTCAGATGTACTACAGGTATCATTATAATCGGTTCACAATTAATTGGGGAAGATTTATCGTTGAAAAAAAAAGAAACTTACTGTCGAATTGAGAACCTCCTTCTTATTTGAACTCGGTTAAAAAAACCGGCCAAGTGCGAGTCGGACTCGCGCAAGAAGGGTTAATTATTGTATAACCACTATCTATAAAAACGGCAAAAAAATCACGTTAGTTGTTATTTTATTTAGTTTTTTAGTATTTGCTGTTATAGCGGCAACAGAAATACATCATCTGTGAAAATTTCAACAGTCTAACTATCACGGTTCATGAGATACAGGCTGGTGACAGACGGAGGGACGGATGGACAGCGGAATCTTAGTAATAGGGTCCCGTTTTACCCTTTGGGTACGAAACCCTTAAAAGAGAACATACGTAGGTACTCTACTTCAGAGTACGGTTGTGAATCTTAGTTGTAAAGTGATGTGACATCGCTCAAGAGATACGTCAGTTATGGGATTTAAATTACTATGATCAACGAACGGTGAAAGTTGAGATGATCGCTAAACCATAGAAATCCGGTCCCCTTGGTAACTCTCACTTATGGTTTATTTATTATTATGTACACAAACAAAACGGTATTCGATTGTAGAACTTCTTAAAGATCTATCTTATCGCTTAGATAGTCAGCATCTAGAATAGAATAGATCTTTAGACCCACACACATACACATCCTCTTCCTGTCACACACTCACACCCCGTATGGTGGTGTATGTGTGAGAGAAGGAGACACATAAACACCACAAAACACATTATTGTATGAATTTAAAACATTGTTAATTAATATTTAATACTTATGTCTTTTTCTCATCTCATAATGTCTTGAACGCCTACCATGTATTCAGGGTGAGAGTCTGGTGATCTGTCACACAGGATCTTCCTAGTACAGACTCCAGTCTCTCACAAAGGAGCTTTTCACCTGTTTGTACCATAATGTTATGTATCACCTTTGTGAAGAGAGAAATAAAGCATTTATTCATTTTATTTATTTATTCATACATCGACACCTGCTATGAACACTACGCTAACTTGAAAAAGTCGATTTTACACCAGTGTCAGTTAAAGCTTAACACATATCGGGCGATTACAAAAATTATATTCACATAGCGTTCTGTTTAGTTCAAAACTTTTTTTGGCATTTCCTCATTATTTTGTTTTAATTTATAGTCCATACGATAAACAATTTGGCATTAAAAACGGAAATTGCCCAAAAGTCAAGTTTGCGTAGTGTCGAAATTATACGATATACGTACTATACGTAGATATGATATGTACGTACCTACTAATAGTGTTTAAATTATAGTGGTACATAATATCTTTGCTGTTCTTTTTTTTTTTGTAATATTGTGTAAATTCAGGTCGAATTTTAGCCGGTCCCACATATTAAACTTGATTTATGAAAAGAGTATCCATGGAGTTTCTTGCCGGTATCTTCTCCAGGACCAACCCACTTGGAACCGTGCACCTAGAATCACGACGTTTTGAAAGTGCCTGCAAAGACCCAATTGAAATAAAAAACTTTGACTTTGATTAAAATACGCAGTCATTTTACACCAAATTGTTACAAATAAATTAATAATCAAATCACCAATCGCAATGCATATTTATATGAGCATAGCTACGATGCTAACAATGGCCGATCAAATAAGCCTATATTCAAGCCAGGGAATTAATATTGAGTTTCGTAGGAATTTCATTATTTCCTACTGTTTGTTAGTAGGATTGTCAATTATTAATTTGGTTGGATACTGAATGTACTTTCATAGGCTTTCATTGCTTGTTAGTAGGGTTTCCGAGAATAGGAGTAGCTGCGTGTATTATTAAAAGTCTGTTAGATTTCATGTCACAGTCTTTATGATGACAAACGATCTACCTTAGGGTATCAGTGTCTCCAAATTATTGGGTGGCGGAGGTCAGATGGCAGTCGCTGTGTATAACAAATTCAGCCGCATCTGGTTAGACTGGGAGCCGACCCCAACGTAGTTGGGATAAAGGCCAGGCAGATGATAAGTGAAATGATTCCTCAAAGGATGCTTGTACAAGTCTATTTTAGATCTAGATGGCAACAGCGTTTCTTACTGACTGCCTCTGAGAAGAAACGCTGAAAGTTGAAACGAACGCAAAGGTTTCTTTTTATCATGTGAGAAGATGTCCCCTACATCTGTTGGAATAGCCTTTTCAAGAAAGAGTCATAACAGTTGAAAGTGAATGCGTTTTGTCGCTGCTCTAAACAAAATAAAAACCACTATGCTATTACGATTACTTCATAATATATAGCCGGGAGCTATTTGTCCTATACTTCTAAAAAAAATTTTGAGTTCGATTACCGCACAATACTAATACTTAGGTACTTGTATTTGTAAGATCTACAGATAATTGTTCCAGTTCTAAGTGAGTGTGCATGTCCGTAAACTACGACACAGAAGTTCTAATGAAGCCAACGTTTCATTTAAATTAGTGAATAAAAATTACCATTAATTTTACCAGAAAAGTATACGGAAATGTACCTTGCCTGGGAAATCTCGACTTTAACATTTAAAACAAGATCGATAAATCCTTATTTGCCCGACACTCGGCAACTCCACTCGGGAAGTTTTGCCATAGAGTTGTCGTTTGTGGCACAACTTTTAGCGGCATCGTTAATGTGCCCTGAAGAATTACAACCCCGACATTCTCAGACCGTGTTCTACGTAAACTGTTAACATTTGAACGTTTGTTTGGTGATATAGTGTCTTACGGCAGTTCGCTAAAGACGACAGAGAAGTGTTTGTTGTCTTTAAAGAAGATTACATTTATTTCTAAAACAACAAGAAGGATGTAACAGTTAGACTAATGTATTTGTAAATATATGATAAATTAACTATTTGGTATTTGGTATTGGTAACGCGGGCGAGTTTCCGCAACTCCACGTCGGTGCCCGTATTTTGCGTAAGGGTGGGACTAGATCGTTTTATTCTAGCCAACCCAGCTCCTCGAGGAAGGCCAGCAGACATTTGATGTTGCCGGCGATTTCTCGGAGAGTACTCAGGTTACCGAAGTACATATAAATTAACTATTGGAATGGAGAAAGTACTGGATAGCCGTTGGTAGTTCTTCTAATTGAAAATTAGTAGTAAATTATAAATATTGGTAACATAAATAAAACCACAACAAACCAGACAAAAGCATGTTTACTTTATATTACAGTATTTATAATCAACAGATGAGAAAATTAGATAGGTAACGATCACAAACCACGTACCATACAATTTCAAACAATAATCTCAGAGAAAGCAATATACTCCAAAGCTTCGTCCACTTACTCGTAGAATACAAATTAAACCTCAATAACAAAAAGTCACTGGTTATAAAGAATAATAGATAGGCCATAAAAAATAACGCTTGAAACTTTGGCACTTCAGTGGTAGAAGATAACAAAGATTTCATTAATAAAAAAAATACAACAATAGGTAAAGCCATTATCAACAAAACAGATGTCATTCTTAAAGCTGAAATCAAATCGAATACTAAATCAAAAAAACTCATCAAGAATTCGTATCCTTCTATGATTGCTAAAGACAGTGTTGAAAATACAGTTAGCTCTTTCATATTGTATAATTTTTCTCCATTTCTGAACATGAATACTCTTAAAAATACTATCCAAGATAAACAGGCAGTTGTGAATGTTATAACTAGGTCCATACATGAATATGGTTCTTGTAATATATCATCCAGATACGGTATAGGTAGTTGTAAATTGTAGATTGTAAGACAGGAAATATGTAAATAGGCTGATAATAAATGTTGTAAAGCCAAACATCTGTACAGGTCTTCTGGAAGTTTTGAACACACGATAATATAGAGCAACGATGAAACAAAAAAAACTGTAAGAACTGGAAAGCTCCAGAAGTAAATTAAGGCGACTTCTGCAGGTAATGTAATATTTTGACCGTATCTGTATCCGTCCAATTCGTCTGCCAATTCCATTGAAGTTTCTTTCTTTGTAATTGAAGCTCCTCGGGCTGGAAAATCTTCCAAAGTCACTTAATAAGCTTGATAATTATTCACTACACTTGAAACAATATCTGAGGAAAGTTGATTTCAGTAGCCAATGTTGATAATTCAAGTATTTAGGTACAGCTAAAGTTTGTATTATTGATCTCGATTTCCAAAACAACTAAACATTTTTCATGTTCGTGTTCAACGAATAAATATGTTAGATGAACTGCTTTAAAACAAATGAACATGTTGATAATGTTTTGTTTTAATTAAATTAAAATCAAAGCTAATTTGATAAGACTAATGATGATTTTTTATAGCGATTTATTTTTTTGTAACACACACATACTTAGATAAAGTATAATTGTCAAGGTTAAATGATAATTCATTCGGTTCAATAGCCAGTAATAATTGTTGTTTAAATTACCTATTTATGTCACTCTTGACCGCTCTGGACGAAAAGTATGACGTGATCTTGCTCAGAGAAGAAATCAAGAGGAGATTAATTACTAAACTTGTTTGTGTAAATAATTTGAAATTGTTACTCTATGAATCAAATCAAATTTTAAAAATTTGTGTGACGTATCAAATTTTTTACTTTGAAGATTAATTTTCAAAGAGTATCCTTGAAGTTTCTCGCATATCTCTAATTTGGTATATTTTCCGCGTCTCTTAACATTTTGAAAGAGCCTGTAAAGCGAGAAAGTGTGGCCCAGGTGATTAAAAAAAACTTTGACTTTGTAGGCTGGCACTTTCATGAATCCATCTTCGGATCATGTAAATCTGACTGGTTTGTTCCCCATATAATTTTGCCGGTTCGCAATAGATTTTTATCCAAATTCAAAGTACTGGCTATAAAGGATTGCTCGTGCGTTGCATTTTAAATTAAAACTAATAGAAACAGTCCATTTAAAGCGAGTGGACGTTGTACCCAAATAACGCGGTTGCCACAAATTTTGCTAGTATTGTGGAGTTGCAAATTTTTATAGAATAACTCTTCTACTAATAAACTAATAGACTCTGAATAGATTTCTGTGAAGCTAAAATGCCGTGTAGTAGATTCATGACATACTCACAGGCACACGGGACACACTGACACACACTGAATAGGTGATGCGCAGTCGGTGCAGTAAACCCACATACTTTTTATTCTTTTAAATTATTATTTTTTCTACTCAATTTTACTCTGTTGCCATCCTAAGAAAAATGTATCCTCTGTCTATGCACCTGTCCTCTTCTTATTACCTAATTACCTATGTCTATCATTCTAGTGTGTCTTGTTTTTGTGCCGAATAAATGATTTTTCTTTCTTTCTTTACATAACTTACAGCATTTATTAGTAAAAGGATAGTTTATGCTTTTTTATACGATTTTTATGATTCAGGTTTAGTGGAAGTTACTTTGGCATACGATTGCCCACAGACTAAACCTCATTTTAATATGTGGCCTAATTCCAGCAGTCGATTAACATGCTGATTGATTGACTTTAGTTATGATTGAAATACTGTCAGTCTTTTAACTACCCTAAACTCTTTTATCTCTTTCTTTCCTTTTTATCTTTATTTATTGCATACCGTTTTATTGATTCTGGTCTCATTAGCAAGCAGATTGCTTGTTTGTTTTTTTACTTTTTATAATGTTAGTCCTTTGTTTCTCCTTTGTCGTTTCGCTCTAGAGGGTAGTTATGTAGTAAGTACCATTGTCAGGTGTACATGGGACTCGCCTATAGACAGGGGCAAATTATTGTTACCATGCAAAGGAAGTAATTTTTTATAGCTTAATTTTTAATGTGTATGGCTGTGGCTATACCTACTATTTTAATAAATAAAAAGTTTGAATCTTTACATGAATTCATGCAAAGTTTTCAAACTTTTGGAGTCTTAGTTTTTGTAGTCTTGTCTGTTCTTCTCCATAGGACCTACTATTTAGAACCGCGCACCTAGAGTCTGAATATTTCATGCCATGCCTTTATCTGATTTACATGAAAAAAGATGCAGCTGAAAATCATTAGGTCACCTAGTATTACCATTTGACAATATGCAAAGCTGAGGCCATTTGGCATAAACATAGTTTTTCTATTAGATGGGAGTTGTTATGTGTGTGTGTCTTCTAATTATAATTGTGGCAATAAAACGTTTTTATTTTCTTTATATTCTAGTCTCTTTTTAGTGCTTCTTAGCTTCTGTGTTTCTTTTTAGCTGCATTTGACTACTTTGCTTGATTATTACCTAATGTTTGCGATCGATGTTGGTTACCAACATCATTCTCCTAATACAGTCTGCGTCATCCGTGGGAATAAATCAGAAACCAAATAAGTAATACATAACTAAGGACCACGATGTAATTATACTTACTTATACATACAAAACAATTCATAATTGCCCTCTACATTACCAATTTAACCGTGAGTAAAAGAAAACAAACACGAACTCTCCGGCTCTACATTTCGTAGCTCACGCTCGCTCTACAAATTCGGTAGAGCTATAATTTCTAGCTAACAACCGCCAGTGCATCAAACACGAGACCTTTCATTTCAAATTGTCGAGTCACATTTTTTGCCTCTACTGTTTTAGTGTGTGGTAGCTCAATGTTTAAATTATGTGGTTAGATTGTGTGGAGAGGGACATTTTCTTCAATTGTTTCGCTTTATGTTTTGGAATTCGTGAAGAGGCATAAATCCAGCAGCTGAAGCAAAAGGCTGATGATATTAAAAAGTATCATAGTCTGGTCCGAAATTCGTAAAAAAAAATACGCTATGCGAGTCACACGTAGCTAAAAGCATGCGCTAACCTAAGTCTAGTTTAAGTCCAGTTTTATAAACACGACTCCGTCTCAAGTCTGCAGAATTTAGTAGAGAAGACGTCTATTAGATGTATTGACGTAGACGTAGATTTGGTTTACATGAAATAAAGATCTATTCTAACGATTCAATTTGAAGTAAGAAAATTAGTTTTAATATCAGTCTTGTTGTCATTTCTTTTTTAATCCCCGACAAAAAGGGGGGTGTTATAAGTTTGTAGTGTATATCTGTGTATTTGTCTGTGGCATCGTAGCTCCAAAACGGATGGACTGATTTCAATGCAGTTTTTTTAATTGAAAGCTAGTTTAATCCGGTATCTTAGCTATGTTTCATGAAAATCTGTTCAGCCGTTCAAAAGTTACAGCTCTGTTTCTAGTTGCAGTCGGGGTTTTTAACGGTTAAGTTATTTAGAGCAACAGTCGACCTACATTCTTGACTATGATTTGCTTAATTTTTTTTTTTTTTTTTTTAAACGTTGCCCCTCACTAGGATTTCTCCTGTATCGAGGGTACACTTTACAAACGTACATGTCACATGCACATACAACCAGACCCGAAACAACTATATGTAGATCATACAAATATTTGTTCCGTGCGGGGATCGAACCCGCGGCACGTAGCGCAGAAAGCTAATCGCTTAGCCACTGCGCCAAACGTGTCGTCAAAATTTCTAAGTATGTCTTCCCGATAGCAAAATGCTTAATAGCTAAGGTACTCCATACTCTCCAACCACTTCTTAAGTCCCAGCGCGCACTAACGACGCGATTTTCGGCCGAACATCCGGCGATTATCCGGCGGGCACGGATGTTAACTATCGGTTTCGAGACGACAAAAAAACGTGGTCTGTCCCTGACGTAAATAAGTTCCACGAGTTTTAAGACTGTTCTTGAGACATTTTGGCGTTGAAAGATGGTTTTTAAAATTAGTATTGTGTCTATAATAGTCCACACTACACTACCGCGTATATGGTATATTTTTTTATATAGTGCGCATAATTTGTAGAGTGATTCTCTGTTCCTAAATGCAACCGCAGTATTGGGATACACTTTAAAACAAAACGAAAATTCAACTTAGTATGGGAGACACGTATAATTTACTAGCGCAAGCCATATAAATCAAATTTTTATTTTGTTTTGGCGTGAATTTTAGTACTGCTGTTGCATTTGGGAACGGACACTGAATCACTCTGTATATTTTGAGCACTACATGAAAATATCCTGTATAGATAAAATAACAATTCCAGCCCATTACTGTCCCATTGCTGGGCACGGGCCTCGTCTCAGAATGATAAGGGTTAGGCCTTAGTCCACCACGCTGGCCTAGTGCGGGTTGGCGGACTACACACACCATCGAGAAAATTATGAGGCCCTCTCAGATGTGCAGGTTTTCGTACGATGTTTTCCTTTAACGTTAAGTATAAAATGAATTGTTTACCAATACGTCGCGGCTTTGCCTTAAAAAAAGCTTGTAAAAAAATTACGGTTTTGTTTTGCAGGATGGTCATCCAATAATTCGATTAAATCTCGATTTTAGACTATCATTTGAACGCGTATCCCATTATTCATTGTTGAGTAAACTAGAATACCGATTCACAATTACGATAAACAATCGGTAATCGTATTAAACCCGATACGATAAATGGGTCATTCGATCATTTCGATTGTGCCGCGATTTGTCGAGATAATTCGCTATTAATCGGGTTTAGTTGATATTGTTCTGAATTTTGTATTTTGTCTTGTATAATTTATGAGTAAATTGAGTCCTTCATTGTTTGCAAGTGCAACTGCTAAGTTTGAGGTCCTGGTTTCGATTCCCAGGGCAGGCAGTGTTACTAGCCCGCCTTTTCAAAACGGGATTGAACAAAAAAAGTAAGAAAATAGTTTTCGAGACTAAAAAGGAATAAATTGTGAGGCGAACAAGGATTTTTGTATATAAGTCGAAACTTCATGAGGCGATTGTGGTATACATAGTTAAAATGACAGCATATTTAGCGCAGTGATTAAGCACTTGGCTTTCTGTACTCTGTGTGGTGGAATCGATTCCCGTACGATACAATTTTTTGTCCTACAGGTAGTTGTTCTGGGTCAGGGTGTGTAGGTATGTAGCGACATCTATCGCCACATAAAATAACTACTTAGTAAAGCAGCAAGCTAACTGCAGTGATGCGTAAATATGCATTCTACCAACAAGATTACGAGGTTTGCATCGCGCAAGGAAAAAGAATATCGTATCTAACACATAAACAACTGTCCGACATCAACCGTTGGGCTACGGCCGGCCAGGCAATATCACCTCGCCTGGTCGGAGGATCCTCCCTTTTCAATGGAGGAACACCATACCTCGTTCCATGGGAGATGTGTTTGGAAAATGTACCCTCGATACAGAAGAAAGCTTAGAGCTAGGCAGCGATAACAAAAAACAAAGCATATTGATTGAAGAAGGCTCGTGGTCAATTGTGGCCATATCAAACAACTGGACAATCGGACATATTCTCATCTGCTCCGGAAAAGGAAAAAGGGCGCAAAGATAAAAGGAACATCGTCCCAATACATTATCCCAAAGATATACGAAACAGTGAGACATTAATAAGAAGTAGTTACTATTCGAAACACGAACCATTTTTACGTAGCTGACCTCCCATCCTTATTTCTATCGATGGATACTTTATCTGGCTTTGTGTTTATAGCTAAAACGTTGTTCATACAACATCCTGGTATTTCTATAGGGAAGTATCGAGTCGGCATGAGATATCACATGGAAATTTCTCATGCTGTAATAGATATATTAGCCTGTCAGCAATGGTAGTAGCGAGAATGACTGCCCAGGGTGCGCCAGACCATCTCTGGGTTCTTTAATCATGGAGGCTCTTTCCAAGCACCCCAAAAACAGCATAGAAATACTTTTGGTGTAGGTACTATAGGGATCGATAAGATAATTAAAACATTTAATTATTAAGACGATTATATTTCTGAACTTCACAACATCCATTACCTATCTTCGAATTCCAATTGACACCTTCTAGGCATTCTACTCTCTTAAATATTTAAATTTAAATCAAATGCAGAAGCCAAATAATAAACTGCCAAGCTTTCATAGAAGAAGGTTGTCTCATTCCATAAAACATTACAGTATCTACTGGAAAATCCTCCTTGAATGATACTGAAGTACGTCCGGTACACCCTTAGTAGGTCACAGGTAGCAGCATCACCGATGCAAAATAGAACAGAATAGAATAGAATAGATCTTTATTTCATGTAAACCAAGTACAGGCACTTATGAAATGTCACTCTAGATGCGCCATTCCAAATAGTAGGTCCATGAAGAAGAAGATAACTGGCTCTGTTTACCATTCAGATTGCGAAGCGGTGACTTTATTGTAATTGTTTGCGCAAATTATACAGGTTGGAAATATACGTTTAACAATACCGAAATCTACGACGCATATAGCACATCAAACCAAGTAACATTATGCTAAAATAATTGCTGGGAAACTACTTTTATTTTTAGGTATTATAAATAAGCATTGTTCTGTAGCTCGCAATGTAACGCGTGCAACAGACTATACTATGAGTGTGTAGAACTGGACGAGTGTGGGAGTATACGCGTGTAAGAAAGTTTAGTTATACATATCAAAATGGAATTAGGCAAAAATGTAAAAAGAAAAATTGTGACTTTGATCTTCAATATTTCCAAATCCAGCAAGTTTTCAAGTATGACCCTATACAAAAAAGTCTTCGTAATGATGGATTGAATGCATAGATCTCAGCTTCGATAAGGGTCATTTTACACCCGTTAGAAAATTGGTAGCTTAGTTGCCTGCGAAATATTGTTAGTTACTCGCCTACTTAACACTTTTTGTCGTGAGTACAAGAAATCTTATCTCGTGAACGGCCGTACCTTCATTAATAGTAAGAGGTTGATAGAGAACTTACCATTCGGATCACGATCCCATTTTTCTGTAGCACCCTGACCTCCGTATTTCAATCGATGGCTATTTTATTTGTCTTAGTTCTTATCGCAAGTCTCTCCTATTCCTTATCACTAAATTGAATTGCCACGGGACAAAAGGTCTGTTCGGGGTTTTGTGTACCGAAATTTTTGTAGGGTCACTACCATAGCAAGTGTGAATTTATTTTTGAATTTTTTGGATGAATTTTTTTTAAGATTGCAGTGCTGGTGTATGGGTGGACACAGTTAATGACCATCTATTGATCTCTTGTGTTTATCTATAGCGATGTCATCGAGTACCTTGTGACCTTGTGGCAGATAAAGTTGGATAAAAGTTGAATTTCTAATAATCTATATTAAAAAAACGAAATAATGCATAATTAATTCTTATTTGTATGATATTAAAGGCACCCTATGCCTTTAATATCATACAAATGCCTTTAATATCATACAAAATAATTATAATCATCTCTCTCAAGATGCAGCACAAAACTATACATGAATACAATACTTGGCAGCCCTACCACGACCTGCTTATCTTGCGCATGATTAAGCTCTCAAGCGTCTTGCACAAAATACAGGAAAATGCGCACTTTACTTCCTTGCATTACTTTTTTATGCTTTTTTTTACTCAGCGTACAGTTAGCATAGAACTATAAAACGATATCAAAATCAGTCGTCAAAATCAACTTTTGGGAATGAACGACCAACAAAAAAATTTACGATAAACAAATAAATGATTTTTACTAAGAGTGGTGGTTGCATTTGCCCCTAGCAGCCGGATGTGTTTGATCTCGTGGCCAAATCCCCAAGACCAAAGCAAAATGATGGCTATGCATCATCGAAGCCAAATCCCAATACATTTAGTGGTACTCGTAGAGAAGAGTTCCATGTTACAAACGCTATTGGGGTGATACCTACTACTTACTTACTCCGTTTGCTGAGCGACCCAAAATGTGTCCTGCGGGTCTACCGCGTAATAAAAAGGAAATGAACATCAGACTCTGGTAATAAATTTCATTAAGATCATGAGAGACTAAACTTCGAACTACCTTCTAAAAAAATTACCAATCATGACGATGGGAGTCCCAACTTTATGATCGGTAATGTTTTTACTAGATAGCTCGAAGTTTAGGCTCTGACGGTCGTACCTATTGATTTTTATTACCAGAGTCTGATGTTCATTATCATTTTGTTACGCGGTAGACCCTCTGGTCTCCGATACTAGAGAACGCCACTCGCGTTGATCTTGGTAGTTTCTCAGTTTTTCCCGTTTGTGGTGGTACAACTAACAGTCCTATCTATTTCACCCTTGATAATGTTCTGTTTGAAGGATAGAAACACCCAGTGAAGTTATCCGAACACAAGGCATACCAACTTTACCTATAGGTTTGTAGCGAAACCAATCACCACATAGAACAACTACTTAGCAAGGCAGCAAGCTAACTACAATGGCACGTAAATATGAATTCGAACAAACAGATTACGAGGCCTGCATCGCGCAAGGAAAAAGAATATCGTATCTAACACATATACAACTGTCCGACTTCAGCCCGCCAGGCAATATCACCTAGCAATGGTCGGATGATCCTCCCTTTCCAATGGAGGAATACCATACCTCATTCCTCCACAGGTCGGCAACTCATCGGTTATTACTTCCACACCGCCGCGTTATTCTCGTTCGATAATATCCCATATGTTATGGGTGTCAGAGATTGCTTACTACCACACGTTTATAAAAATAACTTGTAAATTTTTCTGCACCCCTTACACGGTCTCGTTGTCGTCTGGCAGACGGTATGGTACCATTATATCGTAGGTACTATTGTTTAGCTGCACTGCTGTCACCGTTCTGTGCACATCGACATTTTTACACTAAGGCTCTAGACAGATGGACCGCATTTCAACTGCAATCCAACCGCAACTGCATCCGAACTGCAATTTGCGGTTGGATTTCTATTGCAGTTCTATTGCAGTCGTGTCAACTGCATTCAAACTGCATGGATTGCAGTTGAAATGCGGTCCGTCTGTCTAAGCCTTCAATAGCTGCATTAACTTTTAAACTATTGCGTTACATGATCAGGAATTAACGCTAATTTGCCTTTTGAATCGCTGAACTTTCGACCTGCGGGTCTACCTCGTAACGAAAATGGTGATCAACATCGACTCTGGTAATAAGCTTCAATACGATCGTGAGAGACTAAACTTTGAGCTACCTTGTAAAAATTACCGATCATGAAGATGGAAGTCCCATGGATGGGTGATCGTTTATTCGAAGACCTTTATGGAAAGCACGTTAAGTTGGTCTCGGTTGTTATACGAATATCTATGACAGTCGTTACTGTCTAGTGTGTACAGCCCAAAAAGTCTGATAACCGGGCTATCCTTAGGGTATCAGTGTCTACTAGCAATTGGGTGGTGGAGGTTAGATGGCAGTCGCTCCATCATGTATTCCATGCATGATCGGTATTTTTTTTTACAAAGTAGATTGAAGCTTAGCCTCTCATGATCGTAATGAAGTTGATTACCAGAGTCGATGTTCATTATCGTTTTAGTTACGCGGTAGACCCGCAGGTTGCACTGATCATGGTTACAAGCAGACTTAGTTTCTATAGCTATGGCAGTATCGAGCTGACTGCCCAGGGTACACCAGACGATTACATGTTTTGTCACTCGTGGCGCACTTTCCTTGCACTCCATAATCTACCTACTTACTTCAGTTATTAACCCCTGACAAAAAAGAGGGGTGTAATAGGTTTGTAGTGTGTATATGGGGATCTGTGTATCTGTCTGTGGCATTGTAGCTCCAAAACGGATAAACTGATTTCAATGATTTTTTATTTATTTGAAAGCTAGTTTAGTCGGGTATCATTTTAGCTATGTTTCATAAAAATCCGTTCAGCCGTTCAAAAGTTATAGCTCTTTTTCTAGTTGGAGTCGGGGTTTTTGACGGTTAGGTTATGTTTTCTAAGGTGAAAGGAGAGAGCTACCACGAGTGATAAAATTTGGGAGCATTTGGTGCACCCTGGGCAGTCAGCCTCGATACCACCATTGCTGTACAGGTAATATTTCCACTACTATATGAGACATTCTCATGCGAAAACTCGTGCCGAATCGGCAGAAGATTTTTTTAATGAAATACATCCTGCGCCTTCATTCATCTTTGGATGTCTTTCATCATAACTGGTTACAAAGATTTGCAATTACATTTTATCTTACAGTATCCTACATGTAATTTACCTGTCATTTTCTTTAATATAAATCTTTAAGTACACTTCTTCAAAAGAAATGCCGATGATGTAGGTATTTTTGTAAAAGCAATTTTCTTTGATACCACTGAACCGATTGGATGAAAATCCGAATTATGGTTTTTCTTGATAAAATCAAAAAGCTATTTTGTTGTGGTTTGTTGAATCAAAATTATATTAAATTTTTCAGTTATTTTAATATCTAGCTAGACTAATCTCCGAATAGATTATTTACTTACCCCCCCTCCCCTTGAGATATTTCGTGATTTTTGCTAAACCCCTTCCCCCCCTTTCAAGCCTCACGTGATTAATGGACGGTTCCTATGGAACTAGTAACGACGATTTGCTAAAATACGAGAACATGCATATTAACTGCCACTAGAACAAAACAGCTATATAATTACAATTCCATCTCCTTGCCTTATTATTTTTGATTACATTACGCTATCCGAACTACATTAATTGGCGTGCGCTGCTTCCGAACATCAATGTATTGCTCAGATGAGTATAGCTTATATTTATCGGGAGTTGTACCTGCGGCGTGTAATCAGCCTTGTTTTGTGGTCTAAGGTTTGAGTTTAGAGCGTTTAATGATTGTCTTTGAATTTGGTTCACAAATTATACCAATATCATGATCAGGGTCTTACTACGAGCTTTTATAGCAGGGCAAAAAATGAATTGCCTAGAAATTTCCAGTATAAACTGACCTTTCATTGTACGAAAAGCCTATACAGTGCGAGGTCAGCTCATACTGGAAATGTCTGGGCAGTTCAATTTCTGCTAGCAAGAGTTCGTAGTAAGCACCTTGTACGCCAGAATTCTGAACCTTACACCACAAAATCCAAAGTAATAACCCAGTTGGTATTACGAGCATCGTGATAGAAAGCTATTACTGTAATGCGTTCAATTGATTTAACTATCACACGTACATCGACAGGCTTCACTTTTATTGATACCAGCCCCCTTTTTAAAGGATATGTATTTTGGCGACATTGAGCGATACAGGTTGTATGATTAATGATGCTATGTTGCCAGGTATAAAAAAAAACTATGGAAAAAAACAACCACATAGTGGGTTCCTAACAGCAGAAAATTGCATCGCGGCAGTCGTAGAAGGAGGTGGTGGGACGAGTTAGGCTTTTACCCAAAGGATTGGCCCCTATTAGCAGCAGACAGGGAGAAGTAGAAAGAGTGGAAGGAGGTCTTTGTCTTTGTAGTTAATATAATCCGTACATTGACACATGAATAGAATAGAATAGATCTTTATTTAATGTAAACCAAATACAGGTACGTATGAAATGTCGAGACTCTAGGTGCGCGGTTGCAAATAGAAGGTCCTATGGAGAAGAACCAGCTAGAAATTTAATGTACATTCATATTATGTTTATTTTTTATTTTTGAACCATTGATGTGTTGTGGCCAGTACCAGTACAGGAACTGAAATAAGCTGTTGTCTACTGAACCATTAATAAAATGGCTTGTTGATCTAATGAACCATCATTCTCGTAATCTGATGGTATATCGGGCCTGATCTATCGTATACCCCATTTGACCGCTTGTACCTTTGTGGTATCACCTGCATAGACGATTTCAATAATCCATGGAAAACGCTGTTACTGTGGCAAAATTATAGGCTGGTACAGTGATCAGACACGTAAGAAGAAGGCAGTAGTGTTAGGTTTCATACATTTACAGTTAGGGGTCATCCATAAAGTATGTCACACTAATTTCGTGATTTTTTTACCTCTCCTTGTCACTGTTGATCACTTTTGTGAGACCCCCCCCCCCCCTAGTGTAACATCACATATTTTGCAATTTTACGTCTAGAAATTATTAAATTAAAACAGCAGTTCCGAAATTAGTATTATTTCCATTTAAATTATTTTTTAATATGATTTTAAATTTGACGTTACGAAACTTAGTACCTCTCCCACCCCTTGTCACATAATGTCACACTTCGTCGACCACCCTTAACGTGTGACGTACTTTAAGGGTGGTCCCTTATAAATTAAGTCGATATAAATTCGATTAAATTAATTTTCAACTAAGAAATGTCTGTGCACGCTACTGGTAGATGAAACTGTAAAATTTTACTAATATCTAACTGTAACTAATATCACTATCCAACCTATTGACTTATTCAACTTTAACTCAGAACTCTAGGATTTAACCACAAATCAGCTTAGTGCTCAGTCAATACAATTCCTACTTTACCAAACTCAAACCAACTTCAACTTACAAAGTGTGGATTAAACACTATGCCCCGTCATTCTGGTCCAAACTACTAATTCTGTCTAGGACGAAATTCAGGCTAACTCAATTACACCGAAATAGTTTTAAAACTGAAAGGGACCGACGAAATGTTTTGCGTTTTCCTACAACAAACACTGTGTCTTTACTTGTTTTATAGCAGGGATGGCGAACCAAGGGCACGCGACAAGAAATAGTGGACTTGGTATTAATCCCTTGAACCCTAGACCGTAAATTTAAATATAATGTATTTTTAACAGTATTTTAAAAGAATTCTTGTTGTCATGTTATGGGCTCAGTAGTCAGTAAAGATAAATTATTTGAAAAAATTCTGACGTAGATGTAGAAAGATCCGCTATCCCTGTTCTACAGTTTATAACTTCGTGGCAATAAAATTAGACACAGACGGCACTGGATCGAGAGTATTTGGTGACAGAATTTCGTTAGGGCTCAATTACGGAGAGGCGCCTCTCTCCGCGTTGCGCGCCGCTTTGCGCTCCGCGCGACTTTCCTCCTCTCCATAATTGAGCCCTTAGTGATTGCTATCAAGTTAATAGTTTCGCGTAAGTGTCGCCATCTGTATTTTTAGATGGTCATCAGTTTCGACAGTGACATCTAGTGGAATTTACGACGATTGTTAACAGCCATGATCGCACTATTAGATTTTTTTTACACTTGACTAGCGACCTGTCGCCTGTTTCGCACGGATGTAATTTCTCTACTTGCCTTACATTAAATATGAACGTATTATGCACATAAACCCTCCGGAACAACTGCTCAAAATTATGGTGAAAACCGCATCAAAGTCCGTTGCTTGATTTAGGAGTTGGCGGGTATACAGACAGACAGACGCGGAAAGCGACTTTATTGTATACTATGTAGAGATTATGCATTTATCGCCTTTCGTAGTTGACTTTGCCAACCCACTTGGAACCGTGCGCCTAGAATCACGACGTTTTGAAAGTGCCTGCAAAGGCCCAGTTGAAATAAAAATCTTTGACTTTGACTTTATCGCAAACAAACATTGAATCAACCAATTTGTCGAGCGGCGGCGACGATGTCGAGCAACACGAGTTTCGCATGCCACGGAGTCGAAGGCGCGGCGGCTGCAGTCGCAACAACTCGCGCGGTTGTTCGGGCGCTAATATCGATCGCAAATATATATAGCGGCTCGGTTGCCGCACCGCCGCGCCGCGCGAATGTTCGCGTCGCTCGTCATTTCGTAATTCGCATCTCCGGGACCCTGTGGCCTTAGTATAACGTAGTGCTTTTGCTGACTATAAAATATTAATTATCACCAATCCGTCTACAGTAAAAGTTTGAAGTCTAACCACATCAGCTTCTGCATTTTGATCACAAAGCGCAACAAAATACAAATGTTTCCAGAAACATTTAGTACAAACATTATTTCCATGTGCAATTCAACCCACTTCGATAACGTAATCAGACTAACATACTGACTCTATACACTTTATGTGGGGCCATAAAAGCGGCGACGCGGACGTGCGGGTTTTAATTTTAGTGGCCATTTTGTATGTGACATTTATATTGAAGCGGGCTGCGGGTTGTGGCTGATAACATAACGCAGAGTCGAATGGAAATGATATCAACGTATCACATCACAAGGTCTAAATTTTAAATACTGGTGGACGAGGAATCTTTACACACATAAATTATGTATTAATAAATGCTTCCACTTTACGTCGTCATGGAAACTGATATCATTATTATTTGGCAATGGTTAGTTTCTTGTGCACGTTCCGGTCATACACATAAACAAATCTTTCCCTAAAGGTCATCACATATTGGCGACCGATTTGCGATTCTCGTAATTTTTGTTTGGTAATTTTCGCTCCGGCTGCCGCGTTGGGAGGTCTAAACGTACAGTCTGGCCTGAAGGTAGATCAGATCGTACATAACGGCTTTAATACTAACTCCATTTGGTTGCGGAGTCGCGGTATACCTTGTCAATAACTGATGATGACCATAACCATACAACTAGCCAGATCAAAATTATCAGGATCACGGCGCCGGCGGGCAACTACTGAAATTTGAACGGTGGTTGATTTCGATGTGTTATTTCCTGTGCTTGTCCAAAATAAAACTGTTTCTTCTTCTTTCTTTCTTTCGAGGGCATCAAGTAATTTCCACGACAAATATTTCTCATTACCACACTGGTTTACTGGCCCTACACTTGGCTCCTGTTTTCGTAGACCATGCTCCTTAACTACGTAATTTTAGTATGAATGTGGACTTAGTGTAGGAGCTTGCGACCACAAAAGCTTCTCTACGATGGTCACTTGTGAATATCCATTGAATTTCATTGCTATGATTTCGGTATAACTTTTGTTAAAACTGTTGTTTAGTTTACTTTGTTTTGGACACTAAAAGGCTCATAAAACCATTATTTTTCCCACTGGTGGGACTCAGGGCTCCTTTTAGAGGGCGTCTGGGTCCTAATTTGCCACGTGGACCCAGTTCGGATAGGTGAATGTCACCAGATAGATATTTTGGTTCTAGATTACGGTTTCCCTCACGATGTTTGTAACCCTCCACAAAAAGAGGGGTGTAATAAGTTTGTAGTATGTATCTGTGGATCTGTGTATATGTGTATCTGTCTGTAGGATCGTAGCTTCAAAATGAATAAACCGATTTCAATGCAGTTTTATTAATTGAAAGCTAGTTTCAATTAATAAAACTGCATCTTCGCTATGTTTCATGAAAATCTGTTCAGCCGTACAAAAGTTACAGCTCTTTTTCTAGATGGAGTCGGTGGTTTTTGAGGGTTAGGTTATCTTAATTGTTATAGCGCAGTGGTAATAATTCAAGGCTTAATTTGGCTAGAAGAGAGAGAGATCAATGCCTTGAAATATCTGTCTAGCTTTTTCCCAAGTAAGTTGGGGTCGGCTCCCAGACTAACCAGCGGTTACTCCCAGTCTATTTTACGATGCGTCTGACATCTGAAGCCCAATTCTCGTAATTAATTTATAATATGACTGAAAGTTGACCGAACTGAGATTATATTATGAATTGACAAAAAGTCATGTATTCTACTCCTCATAAAGTTCAGTCCGATTCCAGTATGATTTGGATTCAATCTTCTTACAAACTCATTTCAATCTCATTTTTGACGTTTGTGTAGAGACGAGAGTGTCAATTTTATTATCTGTGTCAGTTCAAAATGTTAGCAGAATACCGATTTGCCTTTTATTCAACTTTCGATCTCATTAAAATATAATGTCACGTTTGACGTTGTTTGTTAGGGTAGGAGAATACCATTTGTGACATTTATGACATTGGTAGTAGATCGGAATGAGATCCGAACTATATTTTGAACATTTTTAATTACGAGAATTGGGCCTCTGACCTCCGCTACACACACAGGAAGACACTGATACCCTAATGTCAGATCGATTGTCAAACTTTTTAGGTTGCTGACTCCCGTAATGACTGTCATAAGTATTCATAACGTGCTTTCCGACGCACGGAAGGGTCTCGATGTTCGAAGAATAGGTCACCCATCCAAGGACTGACCGCGGTAAGCGCTGCTTAACCTCGGTGGTTCACTGATCTGTGCGGTAGCTAGCTACGTGCCCCTTGAATAGCTTAGTAATGGCATCCATCTTGCTTTAAGAAACTTTAATTTTTACTAGTGGTCGCGCAGTGGTCGATATTCGACCACATTTAATACATAAATGTTAGCTTTCTGCACTACTTCTACATATAAACTTTAACTATGCCACATCTCACAGTCCTCCGTGCGCGCAATATGCTTAAAAAGGGGTACAAAGTTTTCTCTTCACGTGATAATAATATAGATTTCCCAACATTCATGAGAAAAAGATGTGAAATTATCGTCTATGTGTATTTGTGGCGTCAAAATCACATGACGGTAACCTAGAATCGATTTATAAGGTACTTACTACTCAATTATACTTTATGTCTACCATCATAATATTTCAATTAAGTACCGCTTTCTAATCCTAAGCTTAAGTAATGCATTTTAAGCATTACACGCAACTTCTTATTAGTAAAACTTTACATCTGGTTTTTGCTGGCTTAAGGTTCGTACACATTGTGTCGGGCTACGGAGCCCACATATATGAAAGAAAGAAAGAAAGAAAAATAAATTTATTCTACATGGGACAGCACAATTATTGACAGTATAAAATAATATATTATCACGCATGCACAGACATATCTATTTTATATTAATGAATTACTATAAAATATTAATATCTTGGAAGGGCCCAGAGCCCAATTAAACGAGTACATTGAAATGCATGTGATAAAGGTTGTTTGCAACAGTGTGTTTAAGAATTTGGAATTGTGTGCATGATACAACATATCGTTGCAATAATTCTTTTGTTTCAGTAACTATTATTGGCTCCGACATACTCGTAACTTGCATCATAAGCGTTAGGCCGAATTTCTCGATGGATCGCATGCCTGTTGAAATCTACTGCGTCTCATTCAGTATAAATCGTATGGAAAACGTGGCGTGGGACTTCATTACCTAGTCAGATAGAGTGACAACCTGAAGGAAGTAGGAAGCTTCGATACGGAAGGAGAACATCTGAGTATATTGACAAAACATTTGGTTTATTCAACATTCCTATCTCGAAAACGAACCTCGGTCATTACGCCGCTGTGCCAAGACTCTGTAGGCAATACAACGTGTTATCTAAAACACATAACCTAGACATCTGCGAATCTCTGTCAAAATATAAGAAATGTATTTTGACAGAGATTCGAGAACAATTAAAAGAAATTGTTTGTATTTTTCCTTTTTGTTGTATTTTTATTTTGATTTATAATTATTACAAATTTAATTTGATTTTGTTAGCTTAGTTGGTAATTTAACTGTGCATGCTGTGGTCCCCTATAAGTGAAGGAGTACACTTAAACGATACGTATTGTATAGATACTAAAATTATTTTGTGAATGTGTGTGTAGGTATGTATATCTTTTGTTGGAGACCCTAAATAAATAAATAAATAAAAAGTTCAAAGAATCCGTTATTTAACAGTACGCTAAGATGTTTGATTGATTTTTACGGCCTGACAACAATTTTTGCGCTACATTGCGCTCTGTTGCGTACCGATTCAATGAGTGCTTACCTTAACGGTCATAATCTACTATTTGGTTAGTGTACAATATTTCGCGTTGCAAAAGGTTGACTAAATAGTTCTGACCAATTGCGTTTCTAATCAGTAATGCTTCGATGACTAAACAATTATCTATAAAAAACTTGACTATAATTTTGATTTTTTTTACTCTTCCGAATTAGTAAATAGTCTTTCTTATGTATGTGATAGAGTTTATTTTCGTTTGCCTTTTAGTTTTCCGACTACAATATAAATTTGTTGAGGTCAAATTCCATAATTATTGCCAAAGGATTCTAGTCCCCTATTGCGTTGAAATAGAGTTCTGCCATTTTTTTTCGTTGCAAACAAATTGATTTTAAGCTCTCCGACTTTAGTGAGCTTCGTAAAATTTTTAATGATGATCCCTGTCACACTTTTTCAATTATTTTGCACTTGACGGCTCATTGAGATGTTGCGGTTAAGCCTAGTTCTTTTTTTATTTCTAGGAAGGTTTATTTGCGAAGTATTTTGTAAAGAAATACGAAATAGATCCTATCGATTGGTGCCGTAAAAGTATAGGATGCCAATTTTTCGGATTGTAGTCGGTTCGCTTCCCGGGTGTGACAAGCGTATTTTCAAAAATCTTTAAATACAGTTTTGTTTCTTTTTAAAAATAAAGGAATGTTTCCTTTGAGTAAAATTTGCTGTCGTCAGTATTTAGAGTAGGTACTTTTCCTCCAGGTACGTTTCCAAAATTCCACCCTGTATATGAATCGGTTCATGTCGTATGAACAGGCTTTATTATTGAAATCTTATATCGAGTGATCGAGTCTTTTTTGGAAAGATATTATTTACATCGATTTTTTTTAATTTCACTTAGCCGAAAGGGAATTGTGCTCATCATTATGAACAACTTTTACTATGGTACCAAACCTGATATTGTGAAAAAACATCAGCTGTTCCGTAGATTTAGTCAAGCAATATTGAATTATTTGTATGGCCCAGCTGTTTTATTTCCGCAATTTTAGTCCCATAGTAAAAGTTGTTCATAATGATGAGTACAATAACCTTTTAAAGGGATCGGGACTAGAAACCCTAACCCTAGGACTTTGGAAATGGAATATAGTTCCACCAAGGACTAAAGCAACAATTATAGTACCTACTTTAGTGAGGTCTGAAACAGTTTGGTCTAGACTAGACTCTAGACCAATAATTTAATTAGACCAGTATCCATAAACTCTTCAATATAACCTAAAACCCAACGATGTGTTAACCTCTTGGCTACAGTTAAATTGTCGTTAGGGCTCTAATTGATCCCTTTAAAACCTTTGTTTAGGTGATCCGGGGAGATGGAAAGTTCTTGCGTGTAGGGATTTTCATTAGACCATTATAATTAATATATGTTATATGTAATAATATTTCGTATTTCGCTTTGACTTTGGGTCTCCCGAATTTACAGTTGGCTAAAGAATTGGTCTAGTACCCTAGGGTAGCAATTTGTTTTGCACGTCATTGAACAATAATTGATACATATACATACAACTAGTAATAAGAATGCGTGGTCATATTTATGGGTGTGGGTCAGACCATCAAACTAAACAGAAAATAATCAACTGGTCCATACATAACTGTTACTACTTTCTATTACTTAGATTCTACTTAAGTATATTAACCTCACCTAATAATAATAATGACTAGTGCATCTACCATGATTTTTGTTTCTGCATCACCCTAAGGTTGTCTGGTAGAGAATGCCTTAGGCATTAAGACCGCCTTTGTACATATTTGTATGTAAAGCGTTAAATAAATAAAACTGCAATACAAACGTAGGGGACGTTTTTATTGAAGTTTTGTTTTATTTTTATTAAATTTAGTGTAGTTGTTAGAGGACACAATAAAAAAATGGCTGTAATAAAAAGTCCTTCTCAACTGCTTAACATTCAGGGCATCGATCTTTAGTTTAGCTCCCTGTGAGCTGAAAACTGTGCCCTCATCTAGTAGCAGCCCAGACGACACTAATGTTACTGGACCAACTTTCATGTAGGTACTCAGTACGCGGATTATAACAGGCTGGGTAAGAACACTTCAAACAACAATAGAAATTTTTCAAGCAGTATCGGTTTTAAGTGCTCTGTGTTACCGGCAAAGAACAGGCTACCAAAGTCTTCCAATGCAAGGTCTTATACTGGAAATATATAGCGTGATATGTAGCCGTGTTTACGTATAGAATTGATTTTATTAGCTAATGAGTGGACGCCTTTTACAGAAAACAATAAAAATGTCCGCGTTCCGTTACATAATTAATTAATCATTGTAAGATATTATTCTGCAGAGTTACTATAATAGTATGCGTTTCCTGGCTGCTGTAATAAGCGACATATCGTCGTTGATTGTCCCATAATACGTAACTAACATTGTTAATTACCGCGACTATGTACTAAATAACCTAACCGTCAAAAACCCCCGACTCCAACTAGAAAAAGAGCTGTAACTTTTGAACGGCTGAACAGATTTTCTTGAAACATAGCTAAGATCATTCTTAATTAAACTAGCTTTTAATTAAAAAATATCCTCTATGGGATCAACATCGCAATCGCGAAAAAATAATCAACTGCATGTACCATACAAAACTTTAATACCTACTCGACCAAACTTATGAAACAGCTGATTATAATTTTTTCGCGATTACGATGTAGCTCCCCTAGAGAAAGTTATTCAGTTTGATGGTCTGATCACTCATTTCTGATACACGTTGTATTATGTCATTGTAAAATAATTAACTTGTATCACATGTCAGTATTTTAAATAATACTTTACATTATCCAACTCTATGTTATCCTGGTAACTCCCAACCTCACCACTGCGCAACTAACTTGACCCGGGTCAAACGGTCAAGCCCGAACTACGACAGATTTAATAAGTTATACTATGTATGTATTCTGTATGTAATAAAGTTACAATTATTCTGAAAATATCTACAGCTGAACATATATTTTCTCCAACGTATCAGAAATGAATGGTCATATTTAAGAGTGTGGATCAGACTATCAAACTGGGCCCCTACCATACACTCTTATAGCAGGTCAATTATCGACGAAAAGTGACCTGTCATGTTATTTTGTACCATGAGTACGCTATGTAGCAGGCAAGCCAGCGGTCACGTGACGTAAACCGGCGAGTGAATACATCACGACATGTCAGCGGGCTGACCTGCCAAATGTCGTACCATACACTCTTTTCTGACATTATAACACTCGACAGTTGGCCTGCCCTGCAGGCCTAATTTGCAGGCCTGAAAAATTAACTTTTATTGACCTGTTTTAGTTAAATTTTAATAGAAAAACACGATTTATTGAAAAATTGAGCATACATTATCACTGCGGAGTTATTTAGGATTATGTTATGTAAAAAAAACTTACGAATACAACGCCTTTGCTGTTTATTTATGATGTGTAATGAAGACGGCATATTTGCGATACTTGAGGAAGATTGTCTTAGGAAAAAGCACAGTAAAACCTTTTTAAATGCAAGATGGCATAGTTATAGTAGCTAAGAACTTTCATGCCACACTCCATACACCCTACAAAGAAATAATTTAGTGATTGAGGTCAAGGTTGGTACTAGATATTATAAAAAAATATTGTTGCACAATTTATCTATTTGGGAGAATAAAACAGAATTTATAAATTTATGTGTACCTAAGTACTTAATTTAATTCAGGTTTTCACAGCATTTTCATTAAATTATGCCACTGATTCGATCATACATCAATGGAGAGATGGCGGCACATTCTATTGCACAACAAACTATTTCAGCTATTATTGCAGCCACCACAGTGACTAAATCCTTAATTACCACCGAAACTATAAAGTTCTCAACTAGTTTTGTTACGTTCATTTGTAGCCAATAACAATCTTTGTATTTAAAAAATGTTTGTCACACTGCACAAGTAACTCTCACAAATAAACTTTTGTTTGAAGTGTTAGTACATACGCACAACCACGGACACAAAAAATATATTCCTGTTTGATCCGCACACTTTTTAAAACAACTCAATACCAATAATAGTTCGTATTCTTTGTTAATTAATACTTATCAAAATACTCTACCGAGGACTCCACTAACCAAAACAAAACACCTCGTAAGATAAACATTGGAATTCCTTGGTATGTAAAGCTCGTTCGAAAATTTGTTCTTAAATGTTTGAAACTTTATATGTAGATAGAAGGGCCTCTTATATCATAATCATGTAAACTATGTTTTTTTACCGCTCCACGAAGCTCCCGTAGTTACTCTTTTTAATTTAAAGCTGAATTTTAATAATTATTTTGTGTTTTTATAAAACCGGAAAACCGGTAAAGTATTTTAGAACGTTTGGTGTATATAATCTGTGGCTGCCAGCAAACTAACCAGAGACTATCAGGCAGGTCAATTATCGATATGGAGCAGGTCAGCCATAAGAGGCCATGGTACAAATAGTAAACCTGTCAGGCAAACCGGCCGAGTTGAACTGTCCTGCACTTGGCAAATAATTTAAAAGTGTATGGTAGGCCCCCTGAACAACTTTCTCTATGTGGCCAACATCGTAATTGAGAAAAAATTATCAGCTATCTCATACGTTTGGGTCAAGTCGGTATTCGGTCGGGCTGGATCAAGGCTTGATACAGAAAGCGGTACTCCTCGACATGGCACGCATTGTGAGGAGGTTCCTTTCTCTGGAGCCCTAGCCTCCGGTGGCTTGGACCATGTTCCCGATACCGGTGGGCTACCACTACTACCTACTCTTTTATATATATTTTTTTTTTTTTTTATATTTTTCATAAAAACATTTATACATTTAAAAAAGAATATGTAAATAATTGAATAAAGGAAATAATAATATGATATAATCCATATTAATTACCTACTTATCTAACATAAGATAAATTAATCAATTATTATCAATCACTTTAATAGCCGGATATGACGTAATAATGCTTACAAATGACGTCACACAACAGTGACACTTCATAACTCGAGCGTACTATGTTCTATTGACAACCAGTGTACTAATCTCGACAAATTGACTGCAGTACACTGGCGGACATAATTAATTGAACGTTGTTATATTGCATACGGAAAATGCATGGCGTTCATTAGATATTTTGTTTAAAATGGTTAGAGGTACAGTGGATTTATAAATTAAAATAGAATAAAAAATAAATCCAGCCAATTACAGTCCCACTGCTGGGCATGGGCCTCTTTTCAGAATGAGACGGGTTAGGCCTTAGTCCACCACGCTGGCCTAGTGCGAGTTGGCGGACTACACACACCATCGAGAATTTTATGAGGCCCTCTCAGATGTGCAGGCTTCCTCACGATGTTTTCCTTCACCGTTATCGCAAGTGATTGTCAAATTCGCACTCGGATCCGAAAAGTCAAAAGTGCGGGCCAGGTTTGAACTCCTGCGTGGAAGGCGAGCGTTCAACCACTAGGGCATACCTACAGTGGAATTATATCAGGAGATAATAAATTTAAGTTATATTCTTTTTACTTTGAAGTTCTAGAAGATTGTGGAGTACCTCCTCTCCTTCCTTTGTTAATAACAACGGTTTAAAATCTCACATTCCAAGCCTGGTGAATTTAGTTTCCCTAAAGACTTCCCAATCCCTGCTTCTATTTCGGAAAGGTGCAATACTCATTTTATACAACGCGTATCAGAAATGCGTGGTCATACTTGAGGTGCTGATCAGAACATTAAACTGAACAACTTTCTCTATAATACTAACATTGGAATCGCGAAACAATAATCAACTATCCCATAAAAATCTTCAATACCTACTCGACCCAAACGTATGGGACAGCTGATATTTTTTTCGCAATTACGATGTTGGTCCCTTTGAGAAAGTTGTTCTGTTTGATGTTCTGATCCGCACCTTAAGTAAGACCACGCATTTCTGATACACGTTGTATATTGCTCAGTGACTTGATCTTGCTGATGAAACCAACATGATTAACATTGTGTGAACTAATCCTAACAGGTATTCAGCTAACACGCCCCAATAAAACCCTTTCCCTCATCCAACAAACAACTTACTAACCTAATAAACTGATTTTATACCAAAACTGTACAACTCAATAATTTATTACACTATCGTTGAATAATGGAGCAGTTGGACAGTTTGTCAGAACTTTATGCGGGTCAGTTTCAGTACATGTTTTGTTTGTGTTTTCTAAACATGTTCCGTATTTGGGACATAATATATTGTTATTTGCTTCGCGTCAATTATACCCGGGAGGCCTGTTTAGCGAAATTTGTTTAGGTTCATTCGCACTTTTTTCCTTGGAGGTGACCTGAATTTGAAGTGATAATAGCGTACGTGGTTGTGTTGTAAAAGGTTTTTTGTTTATTGAATGGTACCATTTTTATAGCAGCGAATAAGTATTTTTTTAAATGAACTGTAACAATTATAACCATAGTTATTACCAACAAACCTGGCAGAGTAAATAGGCATTACTATGTACTATTGTATTGCATAAGTAATACTACTGAGTATGTTACATCTCAAAGCTGTAACAGAGATGATCCACCGTCGTTATTTCACGTATGCTATGAAGAACACACGTCTATGGGTATATTGTAACTACTTAGTCTACCAGTAATAACCTAACCGTCAAAAACCCCCGACTCCAACTAAAAAAAGAGCCGTAACTTTTGAACGGCTAAACAGATTTTCATGAAACATAGCTAAGATGATACCCGATTAAACTAGCTTTCAATAAAAAAAATGCATTGAAATCGGTCCTTCCGTGTTGGAGCTACGATGCCACAGATAGATACACCGATACACAGAACACACTACCAACTTATAACACCCCAATTTTTTGCCGGGGGTTATAAAAAAACGTACGAAACTTACCAGGCTCTTTAAAAGGAGCAGGAGGAGGAGTAAACTCCTTACTGATGAAAGCCTAGCCTTATAACACCTCAAATCAAATCAAATTATTTATTTGCTCAAATATGGTATTGTTACAGGTGTTATAAACTTAAGATTAGTTACAGCATATTCTGCCCCTTGAGGCGTGCAAATTGGATTTATACAAAACAGGATATAATAATATAAAAAATGATGAAACATCACTCTCTTACTTGTCGGGGGTTAAAAATAAATGAGTAAACGCCACATAATACCCTTGCAAAAATCAACACCAGTTTCTACCCAAAATGTCACAGTTGCCAACATGATTGTTTGATCGAATTTATCATTTCATGATGAAGGATGAATTTTCACGTGACAAATTAGGGTGTGCTATTAATTTGCTCGGAAGTGTAATGTAAAACAAAGCTCGTGGATACATTAGGGACGAGATGTTTCCATGGCGATCATGGATTTTAGATAGCGTATGACTGGAGTATTAGACGCTATCTGGACCAGTTGCAGATTGTCTGTTAGCTTATCTCATCTCCCATCATCATTAGCTAGAACAAGACTGGGGCTTAATCTACAAGCCAAGTTTAATGTATTTACATAAAAAAAAAAAAAAAACTTCCATTTTATTTTGGCCTAATTTTAGGTAGGTACCTAGGTTCGTTATAAACGAAATTTGTACAAAATTGAATGATAGTACCTATTCCTCATTATGCACAACTTTTTTATGAGACCAACCCTGAAGACACGTTCCTGGCATACTGTATAAAAATAGCCACTAAAGTTATAAAAAGAAACAAAATCTAAGAGACTTATGTTATTTATATTGATATAGATATTATATCAAAAACATAAATAACTAACTTGATATACCTAAATCTACAGTGCACATAAATTATCACCAAAAATAAGAACTCTATAATTAAAAATACAAAATACATTACAAGTAAATATAATTAAAGGTCTCTGATCACGCCAGAGGGGAGAGAAGAAATAAAAAATACGTTGACCTTGCGAAAAACAAATCAGCTGTTCCATGCAAATAATTCAGTAATTACTCGACTAATGTATGGAACAGTAGATTTTTTTTGAAGTGAAACTTCTATGTAGATGGGTATTAGGATTTCTCTGTCAAGAAAAAGCATGACGGCCGCGTGGAAGGGGTAGACAATATATTGTCCGTTCAAGTTTCTCTAAAATACTATGTGTCCCAGCATACATTTCGTTTGAAAGAAAGAAAGAAAAAGAAAAGAAAGAAAAAAGTATTTATTTGACACAGCACAAAAACAATTTTAAAGATAAAGTAACAAAAAATAAAAGAATAAAACATGTAAAAGAAAAAAATATTTATCTTAAATAACAAATGGGTTGTACGTCGCAGCTGTGTCAAAAAGGCTTCCGCTCAGCTTAAGCTGACGCGCTGCGAGCAGCCCGACAGCGCTGGTTTTCAGCGGGAGCCACATCGAGTGACGTTATGTGTGCCTACGTGTACAGAAAATATATTAATTGAATATGAATTAAATAAATAACAATTATAAAAGAACTTGTGTGTGTTGAAGTGATTATTGTATGAAAATAAAACGTGAAGGTAACATTTTACTATTGTACTATATCTAAAATAGTAATTGAGTGAGGGTAACTACATAATAATTTTTAAAAAACAACGTGTGTTATTATAGTTTATAACACGCTTTTATTAGCTTCACCTATAACTAACTAACTATGTAAGAAAATCTTGGAAGTTAAATTTGACCCACTTCCCGGTTTCCGATTGAGCTGAAATTTTGCATACACGTTCAGTTTGGATGACTAAAGCGTGTTCTATAGTTTTTTTTAAACTATAATATTTTATTTCATAATAATGAATACTGAAACCCCGTAGAAGGACCCTGCTAATAAAGTAAGACCTTATTAAAGGGGAAAAAAAAAACTGTCAGAATTATTAATCTACGTAACTTCAAAAATATAAAGCTGTACCTACCATAGTGAATGAAAAATTTCAAAGTCTTTGTCTCGCACCATGGTTGTTTTGTTTCAGTAATTTTGAAAAATCACGTGTCACCATTTTATTATTAAACCTGGCTCGTGGGTAGCAACTATGAAATTCCGGTGGTCAACGTTGCAAAGGTTAATTTGTCCGGCTTCAGGCGAACGCCCAGTGTAAATACCTCTCATATTTTTGCTTTAATGGAAAATTTTGTCCTTGAGCCGTGTAGCAAGGACTTTTGGAGAAGGCACTCGGAATTTTTTTGATCAACTCGCTTTCCCGATTTTATACATTTTCGTCTTCGGAAGTGATGCTCTTAAGTCTTAACATGAAAAAGGTTCCTTTTAACCCCCGACAAAAAAGGGGTTTTATAAGTTTGTAGTGTGTCTGTGTATCTATCTGTGGTATCGCAGCTCCAAAACGTATCGTAGCTCTTCTTATTACCTATGTCTATCATTCTAGTGTGTCTGGTATTTGTGGTAAAAAAATGATTTTTCTTTCTTTTCTTTCAAAACGGATGGACCGATTTGCATGCAGTTGCACTTGCAACCAAAAAAACCTACAGTCGAATTAAGAAATTCTTCCTTTTTTTGAAGTCGGTTAAAAATTACCTACATTGAACTTATTAAATGAATCTTTTGCTTGCATTGTACCATTCGTAAGCACGTTACATTACATGGAAATGCTTTATTGTGTACTCATCTTAAAGTCAAAATGCCAATATTAACGACATAATTTCATACATACATACAGCGTTTATTAGGGCCTTAGCACAGTCGATACTTTTAGCCACGGCGACTAGCGATTTAGTCACTATTCGGAAGCTCAATACAGCGACTGAACCCTACACTCCGTGCCTGTCGCAGCGATTTATTGAGGCTTTAGCGTGCTACTACTCCTCCCGCTCTCCTCACTTCACCTTTCCGCTAGATGCTAGTCGCCAAACGCGATGCAGCATCGATGCAATCGCAAAATCGTTAATCGCCGATGCTAAACGTTTAGTGTGCTACGGCCCTTAGTAAGGATAGTCTATTACGGCTTCATAAATCGTTATCCAGTGATTGTCAATATATATTAATTTTGAGTTATGATGCCCGAATCCGCAAAGATAATCTATCTAGGCTGTCAATTACTACCATGCGAGCTTGCAACCTAGATTTGGTACCTAGCATTATAAAGACTAGAGAGGATGTTGATGTATTTTTGTATGTTTGTTTGTAATGGATAAACTCAAAAACTACTGGACCGATTTTAAAAATTCTTTCACCAGCAAAATGCTATATTACCCCTGAGTAACATAGGCTATAATTTATAAAGATATCACGCGGGCGAAGCTGCTGGCGGAAGCTATTTGTAGGTAATATTTTTACAGCACGATTGGCGTAGTGGCACACGGCTTTTTGTGCTACGTGTCACGGGTTCTATTCCTGCACGGCACAAATATTTTTGTAAGGCCTACAGATAGTTGTTCCGGGTCCAGTTGTGTGTACATGTAATTAATGTGCTGAAAACGAAAACATTGTTGTTTCTCAATAGTACTTTTAATGTGTAATGTATGTATTTATGATGTTTCTCTTTGATTTGATTTGTGTGTTTTTCTTTTCTTACATTTAGCATAATAGGTTAGCGTTTTGGTGTTTTTTATACTGTAAGCTTATATTGTAGTTAATAAATAAATAAATATGTATGTTTGTGAATTGTACCCACGATACAGAAGGTTAGAGAGTAAAGGGTAATATTTTATTTAAATATTCTACGACGCAAATAAGTGACTATAATTGAGGATTCTTCTTTAACCGAAACGGCAAAAGAAGAATCGCCAAGCGCCGAAATCAAAATTTCTGCATAACATGAGCACATATAGTTTAGTACATCGTTCGACACGAGCGATGGCGTTGCGAGTTGCATTTTATGCGGCTTCTGCGCCACGAACACAGGCAGACTTTCTATAATATATTATTGTTATATTTATTAGTTAATAACATAATATGACATAACTGGTTTTTTTTTTAAAGAGGAAGTGCTTGGTAGGTTTTTCTCCTGTAAATTGGAGCTGCCCGACTGGGAAAGTACCTCCTTGCAGAATATCGTAGCCAAATAACACTGCTCTTTTGCAGTGTTGTGTTCCTAACGGTGAGTAAGGTCGCCAGTGCTCCTTGGGTAAACATCTAGTAGTAGGGTCGGCAACGCGCAAGTGACGCCCCTGATGTTGCAAGCGTCCATAGGTTACGATAACCGCTTACCATTAGGCAGGCTGCATGCTTGTTTGCCACTTTAGTAGTTTAAGAAATATAGCATTGTCTATCATTCTAGTATGTCTTGTATTTGTGGCAAATACATGAAAGAAAGAAAAAGAAAGAAAAAGTTTTTATTTCTACGCCCAGTATGACGCACAAAACATAAAAATATCTAAGCTTAATTAATACTAAAAAAAAAAAAAAAAAAAAAAAAAAAACATCGTTCTGAGAGGCTTCTTTGGTCATTGGCTTTGTGCACATGATACACTGATGATGTGTACATGATTTTTCTTAGTCTATTTTTCTTGTCTTTCTACGTACTCCACGATCTCCTCTAGCTTCGTGGAGTTTTGTTCGTACAGTAAACGCATCCTTACTGTAATATAAATCGGACTATAGTGCAATTCCAAGTCCCGCTCCGGTTCGCACTACGGGACAATAAATCTGTGCGGCGTCTTCCACAGGTGCTAATTATTACAACGAGGGTACAATTACTAATGAGGAAATAGTATTTCTCTGTTATACCGGTATAAGATAGTTCGGTATTATATTAAAAGAGCTTTAACACACTATTTCTTGAAGATCAACAGTCTTTTTTATAAAGTATCGTAATTATCTTATTATTATGTCGGTATATGAATGCTGTTTTCTTCCGTCCGTGTGTCACTGGAAGGGTAACAACTGAAAACCACCGTTGGGTGTTCTTATGCCCAGCAAATGCTGAGTTGGCAACCCATTCGGTACTGGCATGCCGATGGTACATTATTTTTCTTTTATAAAGAAAAGAAAGAAGAAAGAAAAATAATTTATTCCACATAGGACAACACAACAGTCACAAGAAATTAATAGTTAACACAGAAATAAAATTTACATTAGTAAATATACCTAAATATGCTGCCGAGCATGCCCATGTAGAAAAGGATACCAACTCAGCATGTGCCAGGCGTGGGACACCCAGCGCTGATTTTCAGTTGGCACCCCTTTTTATGCAATTTTTCTTTTCTCATATTGTGCATTGTTTTGTCTAATGTCAAGTTCGAATAAAATATGTCCGGTCCATAGATGTATTATCTCTATGGTCCGGTCCGATGTCCGGTCGTTTCAAATACCATCCAAAAACAATGTTTTTTTTCTTTTAAAATAATTGAATAACGTTATCATACTTCGTCAATAATAATATAATACCATTTATGTTACCTAACGAGCCTTAAAATTTACACTTACAAACTTCGGTATACTAGTTAACCCATAACCCGCCGCCCGGCAAGTTAACCCTAAAGTTTTTCTACTTAATCTTCGGCGCGGGGTCTGACGGGGAATTAATCTATTGAACCGGAGCTACTCATAAGGTTTCAGTATACGAGTACAAACTCTTATTTAGAAAGTTGTTTACTTTGGAAAATAATGGAGTGCTTTAAAAAATTGAGTATCGATTACTTTGGAAGCTTTTGATGCAGTATTAATTTACAATTTGTTTTTTGTTGTTTAGCATTTTTTATCAGCAAGACATAAGCATTGGTGTAGCTAGGGAGATTTCCTAGGGGGGGCAGCCAGCCAGCTGATTAGTCACCGCATTATTATTATTTTATTAATAATATTAGCGTTCTCGGAAACGTCTAGAATGATTTAGGTAATATTTGGTAAACGAGGGTTTTAGGAGATGTTAAAAAAAATTTACGAGTTTTATTTAATTTATTTCTCAATATATATTACCTATATATAGATATTATCTTGAGAGTAGTTGGAGTCTAGGGTTTTTGACGGTTAGGTTATCCTAATCGTCAAAAACTCCCGACTCCAATTAGAAAAAGAGCTGTAACTTTTAAACGGCTGAACCGATTTTCATGATACATAGCTAAGATGATACCCGATTAAACTAGCTTTCAAATAAAAATAACTGCATTGAAATCGGTCCATCCGTTTTGCAGCTACGATGCCACAGACTGACACAGATACACACTACATACTTATAACACCCTTTTTAGGCGGGGGTTAAAAAGAATGAAAACAGTGTACTTCTCCAATTTAGTCTTTTTTTTTAGGGTGGACCATGAGTTTTGTATGAGGCATTGCCCACCCTTGTCCCCCTAGCCACGTTCATGGTCATAAATCATACAAAATCATTAGAAAAACGTCAAGTTTCAGGCAGTTTTCTTTGCTGTTTAACATTAGAAAAAATATTTTGCATGTAAGTTTGCAAAAACTGACAATAGTTAGGTACTGTCACTTATTTGCAAACTACCTACACGCAAACACTCAAAAGATTCTTAGGTATAATTACATTCGTGCGCTTTCTATGCGCTTACGACTTTACCAATTAGGTTTTGTTTTGACGTCTTCTCTTCTTCATCGTTCCCTCACTGATGAGGATCGCGACCACATACAACGCGCCTCCAAGCCATGCGGTCTTCCGTTGCGTGGACCGCCTTGTGCATGCTGCCTCCATGTGCGTTGTTTTGACGTATGCTTACTGAAATATGAACAGGAGGCTATAGGCCAACCGCTTAATTTAAACGGTTGATGTCTGAAGTTGAGGTAGTTGCGCGATGCGGGGGGAGGTGTGACACACGCCTACTATTGGCTAAGCTAAGCTTTATGATGCGTATCATGAGCCTGTGACTGACAACTCGCGTCACACCCCTACCGCACCGCGCTACTTCTTCATAAGCTCAGGCACCGACCGTCTCAGATAAGCTATTGGCCTATAGTAATATTGAACGCGGGCAGGCGTTAGTGCATGCGTATTGCGACATAGTGTCAGTTCAAAGAGAATGCCGAATCACACTAGGGAAATGAAGACATTTCTACGGATAATTCACAAACCTATTTACTAGGATCCTATATCTAAAAAACATAGTAGGGCAACGATGAACGAAACCCAAGTTGCCATTTGTTCGTCTCCGGATTTGAATAGGAACAAATTTGAAATTTAAATCGTACCGTTTAAGAGAATTGATGGCGGTGAGGACCTCGAAATTTCACGTGATATAGTCACCCAATTACTTGTGATTGCTATAAGGATTATGTTTTATTTGACGCTGGTTTTGCTATTTTTAGAACATTAATTAGACTTGAGAATTCTTAAACTGAATTTTTGTTTATTCGTATAGCACTAAAGTCGCAAGTCGAACTGAAAAACTGTTCCAATTATGTAATCGGTTAAAAACTCTGTAATGACTAATCATTACAGAGTTTTTAACCGATTACAAAATTCGATTTTCAATGGCGATTTTCAATGGTGACCGATCAGGCACCAATATCACCCTGAGGATAAGCAAAAAGCCGGATAGCCCTATCCTTGGGCATTGGGTGCACACACATTTGTGTACTCGATGTCGAAGAATGGGGACAATGTAAGTCATTTTTTTTTTTTTTTTAAACAAAAATTTAATTGTATTATATTATTACTAACATAGTTCTTATGTATCTTATAACTAACCAACTTATATGTATATATATCCATATGAAACTGAAACCATGAAAGCAAATAATAAATCGCATTCGTTATCATGACTATCATAAATCAATAAACAATTATTATAATCTAAAGGTTAGTAAGAATTTAATAGGTATATTATAAAAACCAGACAAGTTACATACAAAAATAAGATCGCAGTGTAAAATGCAATTTGTATACTAGACTCGCTAACTTGCCCGTTCTCTCACAAAAGACTTTTGTTAACAAACGAGACTAAAACTGTGCGCAAAATAGAAACAGGGTTTAGGGCATAGAGTTATATTATGTAGAAGTGATACTAGTATTTATTACGTAGAAAAAGACAAAAAAAAAATATTATCCTCATCGAAGTCATGATAAGATTATTTTAACATAGCGAGATGTTAATTTTAGCAACACAACATTATTTGGTAATTTTGTAATAGTTACAGGCAACATTGATTGTCTCCTTCCTGTTTTATTTATTTAAATGCCTTAAAACGATCATTACAGGTCTAAACCTAATGCGACAGCCAAGTCACACACACAAAATTAAAATTAAATTAAATTTTGTGTGTGTGATTTGATACATTTGATTTGATCATACATATAATTGTTTGTAACATAGTGTAACATAGTGCAATAGTATTTTTGCGAATTCACCCCAGTGACATGTAAATATGTCAATTTCGATTTTCGATTTGAAGTTGCAGTAATAATAATGTATGGTGGGGTTGACTGGAGGCCGTGTATTTTTTGGATAAAAACCCTTGAATATAAAATGAAGATATTAAAAAAATATACAAAATAAACTCGCAGTAAAATGTGCATGAACGAATATCTTGTATCGCGCAGTTTTAATACCAACGTTTCATAAAATACAGACAACAGCAAATTACATGATCCGGCTAGAAGGACTTATAGGCAATAGGCCGAAAAATACTTTTGTAAGTACCAAACGATTAATGGTAATCGCGTTCACCTATGTCAAAGAAGTTCTCTATCTACGCTAACATAATCTTTGCCCCTATCGAGTAAAGAAGTTCCGCTCACACAGTACGTGTGTGTGAGTTAAAAACGTTAATTTTCAAAGCGTACGACATCGCCTTTGTTCTTAGTGCGCCGATCGTTGAGTTTGCCTAACTGCCTTTATGACTGTAGGTTATTTTGATATTGTTTTCAGGAGTAAACAAAACAGTAATATACATCCATTTTCAATGATTAAAATAATATTGGCTCGTAACTGTACTTTATCTAGTAGGTTAATTCAAGTAATTAAAGAAGTGTAGTTGCCGCGCAGTTCCAGTAAAATTTTGATCAAAACAACATATTTGGTATTCTCTTGGCTTCAGTGAGTTATGCTCGCGTCAAGTTCGAGCGTCACTGCAATATGATAATTAATTAGCCCTCTGTGGGCTTACTACGAACTCTTATAGCAGAGCTGAAATTGAACCGCCAAGACATTTCCAGTATGAGCTGACCTCGCACTGTATAGGGTTTTCGTACAATGAAAGGTCAGCTTATTCTGGAAATTTTCTGAGCGTTTCAATTTCAGCCCTGCTAGAGCTCGTAGTAAGCCCCCTGTAGGCTAATTCCCGTAACTAAAGAAGTGCAGTTGCCGCGCAGTTGTAATAAAATATTGATCAAAACAACACAGTTGGTAATCTTCTTCTTCTCCTTTCGTTATGGCAATTGAGCCGATGTCGACTATTCTGCCATTTGATATCCTCTGAGCTTCAGTGAGATACGCTCGCGTCAAGTTCGAGCATCACTGCAATACGATCGGCGCGTCTTAAAATTACGTGAATTACCCCTCTGACCTCGCACTGTATAGGGTTTTCGTACAATGAAAGGTCAGCTAATTCTGGAATTTGTCCAGCTCGCGAACCTTTCGCAAACAGGCGTATTCGTCAGATGTGCACCTACGCACTCTTGGATCTACGCAATGCGCAAGCTCTTAATTTTATTGGTCATAAGATTTGGTATCATAACAAAAAGGTTTTATACAACCTTCAATTGGTATTATATCCTCTGCCCACCCAGCCAGGGATAATGAGCGTGATCTTTTGTAACACATCTAGGTTTATATTCCTCGTATAAAAAGTTCTGATCTTATTATTTAAAGTACGACGTTAGTACGGTTTGCAAAAAAATCATAAGATTTTTATGTTTTTTTTAAATTATTGTTGTTGTTGTTGTTTGCCGTATTCACTTACAAAGCTCATGAAATCTATGGTCTTAACCCTTTTCCAGTCCCATGAACCACATGTGGTACATGTCGATTGTTTAACTATTGTGTCTGCTGTCGGGACAGTGAACGTGTTAATATTAAGATCCAGGAGATATAATTGGGCTTTTTCGGAAAGAACTTTGAATATAAAAAAATAAAGTAAGCATTACGTCAAAATATAAATATTCATTTATGTGTTGTTTATTTCACAGCAGAAGCCCAATTTTCGTAATTAATTTATAATATGACTGAAAGTTGACCGAACTGAGATTATATTATGAATTGACAAAAAGTCATGTATTCTACTCAGCTCTTAAAGTTCAGTCCGATTCCAGTATGATTTGGATTCAATCTTCTTACAAACTCATTTCAATCTCATTTTTGACGTTTGTGTATAGACGAGAGTGTCAATTTTATTATCTGTGTCAGTTCAAAATGTTAGCAGAATACTGATTTGCCTTTTAATCAACTTTTGATCTCATTACAATATAATGTCACGTTTGACGTTGTTTGTTAGGGTAGGAGAATACCATTTGTGACATTTATGACATTGGTAGTAGATCGGAATGAGATCCGAACTATATTTTGAACATTTTTAATTACGAGAATTGGGCCTCTGGTATAAACCATAACAACGAATATTTTAAAAATAGTATAAATATTAGTAATTACTCTATTATTATTCATATTTACCTGTATTGTATTTTACCATTTTAATTTTGAATAAAACAGTATTATTATTTCTATATTCACTTCAACCCACACGAATTTACATTTTAAAATATTTAAAACGTTCAAAATAAAAATTATAAATATGAAAAAGTATTATTATCAATATATTTAATACCGGCTGGTCAACCCACACTTTTCAGAGAACCAAACAATGACATGTACTGCGGATTTTCTGGTTCAATTTTCAATTATATTTTAATCCTGTGTCTTCTACTCAGGCACCGCATTTTCAGATCAGTACTTTAATAAACCCAGCGTGACAACATCGCACCTTTTATAAATCCATTATTTAAGGCAATTTTTTTATTCTCAATATTTCGTATGATTTTTTGCAACTTTTTGTGCTAACGCTACAAAGGTAAGAGGCGTTTTAATATGCTAATGGTCTAAAATAAATTTGGCATAGGCATTTTATGGGAAATGAAGTATAAATTCAATTTTGCTCGAGGGTGGGTCGGGGTTCGATCTCGGGGGTTGCATGTTTACTTCCCCATCGTTTCGGTCCACAGAGGTTTTATATCTTAAAGATAATCATGGTATAAGGCATTCTGTCTTTTTAGATTATCTAAAAGACCGTAACGTTTGATAGCCGAGTTTTATAGTTTTATTTAAGTAGGCTATGTAATTTTGTCTCTTTATGTAGAAATAAAAATAAATGATGCGACTTTTAGTGCATTTGTGTATTTTTATTTGTGGAACGCTTTTTTTATTTTATATTTTATTGGAGTAGGTAATCGCCTTAAGTTCTGTTTGGCCTGTTCTATATTTTATGTGAGATATGTGTGTCGCTATCGATCGGTGTATGCGGTTTATGTGGCGGATCGTACATGAACGGTTCTGTTTTAGATGGCACCTGGGCTGGTTGAGGGTCAGAATAATATATCTTGCTGTTCTACTATGAAGTTTACGATATTTACTATATACACGGATAGTTGGAAAACGTATATACAGTCGTAAGGACCGTCATTGCACCTACTCATCATTATGAACAACTTTTACTACGGGAAAGATAATTAAATCACGAAAAAAATAATTGCTTTTTCATACATTTATTGGAGTAATATAATAATTAATTCTTAAGTATATGATGACTTATCTCATAGATTAAAAGTATTATATATTTATATTCTGCTTATTGGAAAAAAGTTTGAACATGCATACATAAAAACGGGGGAATGGGGGAAGGTACAAACTCCTAAAGAACGCCACGTGCTACGATCTATAAATTCCCCTTTGGCTACAAAAAATTAGTTTTAAGTTTAAATTATTTTTCTTTCTTTCTTTCCTTCATTCAAGTCCTCCAAAATTTGGTAAGTGCTGCTACGACCTATAAATTTCCCTTTTGCGAGAAAAACTTTCTTTCAAGTCCTTCAAAACTTGGTAAGTGCATCTTTCTTCTTCTGTCGAGTCGGCAAAAGCTATCATACATGGGAATCGCTCATGTCGTAATGTATGATTAGCCAGTCAGCAGTGGTGGTATGGAGGCTGACTGCCTAGGGTGCGACAGACGAACCCATGCTTCGTCACTCATGGAGGGGGCTTCCATGAGTTCCTTGCATCCAGTGGCTAATTGACAAATATCCACCGCGCCATTTTGAATTTACACCATTCATAATCTGTCGATCCCTAGTAAATAAGTCGTTTGTCGGAAGCCAGACCATAATTAATGACAGCCGTTATTTGTGGCCCATCGATGAAATTGTAAGCCAGTGAATGGGCAACACAATACCACACAATACTGAAGTTTGAGTAATTAGCAAACAGAATTTCCAATGGTTGTTGTAAGTATGCACACTCGGTGAAGCCGCGGTATGCGCAGTTGCGATTAAAAGTCGCAAATCTTTTTGATACAAATTTTCCTTGGGCTTTCATTCAAATCAGTCTATTGCAGACCAATGCTGGATATCAGTTTCTCAAATTGTACCACAACGCCACACCCAGGATATTATTAATGATTATAATGTTACAATATTTTTCTGTGAAAATTTACAGAAAAAAATTGTATCATTAGACAACAAAACTAAAATCTTTGTTTTTGTTAAAGAAATTGTATTTTTTTAAAGAAAAAACAAAGATTTAATTTTGTTGTTTCTTTCTTTAAAATAATCTGTAAGAGAGTAAAGATCATAGGCGACATAGTTAATTGGTTACGACCCACAGTGTGAGAAATGCCTCAAAAAACGGACATTGCTTTTTTATTCGATTAATTGAAAGTATAAACTATTTTGAATGCGAGAGTAGAACTCCCAGATCTTAAATATCCTTAAAAGCACGGTAATAATTTTTATTACAATTTTCTGGATTTTCAGAAAAACGCAATTATAAAGGATGTAATGAAAATATATGAACATTCGTTTTCAGAGTTTATTGACACTATATTTAAGGCATTTTATAGGCACATCAGAATAGACTTTGCGATAATAGCAAAATAGATATGCCCGATTTCATGTTTTTTCCTTTTTATTTTTTCCCTCTGACATCTTTTGTAAGTAGCACTTGATATTTATCTTAAAACATTCTTCAGAACTGTACTATTAACTGTAAAAAAAAAAAGATCCAAATCTATCAGGAAATCGAAGTTATGATGATTCTATGGTTTTCAATTTCTTTGATATTAGGGTTATTACTCTCAGAACACAAAAATTGCACCTAATAATTTCTAATCGGTAAATATTGTGTAAAGGAATACCAGTCAGTTAATATCACTATTATTCTTACATTTTGAATTTTTCATTATTTGTCAAAATCTTCCTAAGTCTAAAAATCCGAATTCCTACGTGTTAAGAATCTGATATTTTACAAGTAGGTTAACATAGCACTAAAGAATCATTTGTGTGAAAATAAAATGCTACTACCTCATACAAATTGCGCAAAAAAATAATTTCAAAATTACGGAAAACATTACGTAACTTTCTTTAAATTACATCTTTAAAATATTTGTTTGTTTCTAAAAATAGCTGATATATGGTTTTATCGCATAATATAATTAAAACCAAAAAATGTTGCATACATAATACGTTAAAGCAATTCTTAATGATTTCTATGAAAAAGTATTAAAAAATTCTAGCTCTGGTTCTAAGCTGAATTGGCTTTTGGGAGTTCTACTCTAGCATTCAAAACAGTGTATACTATCGATTAGTGGAATAAAAAAGTGATGTCCGTTTTTTGAGGCATTTATCATACTGTGCGACCGTTCAAAGTCAAAGTCAAAGATTTTTTATATCAACTGGACCTTTGCAGGCACTTTCAAAACGTCGTGATTCTAGGTGCTCGGTTCCAAGTGGGTGGGTTCGTTGTAGTTATTAATATTATATAATAATATTATTAGTCTGTATTGTCCCATTGCAGGGCAAAGGCCTATAATAAGGCCTACTTTATTTCCACATCTTTCTGTCTGAAGCTATTTAGGGCCACTCTTTATATAAGGAGTCCAAAAGAGTACCGTTTTAATAACAGTAAAATAAATAAATAGTTTTTGTCGGTCATATTTTAGTCAACCACTGACTATTGCAGCTTGTAGTGGTTTTCGCCAAATGTCGTTCCGGTAAGAAAAGCGCTTGTTACTTGGGAGAAATGTTACAGATTTTTGCTTTGCCAAAAATGAAACAGCGAGCAACAAAATCGCAATAAAATTTGGTGTTAAAAATATTACAAAATTGCGATGATTAGTCGCAGGTGCGCGCCCGTTCTTACAAACTTGCCGATTCACGTCAACATAATTTCCTGGATGCGATACAGGATGTGTTGTCGGCGCGATTTTTCATGCGATGTCGTAATAACGCTAGTGTTCGCCCGTTATATTATATTTTATAGCAACCTACCTGAAGTAGCTTCGGAATTATTATGGAGAAGGTTATTTTAACACGCTTTTATTAGATTCACCTGTAACTAACTATGTAAGAAAATCTTGGAAGTTAAATTATACCCACTTCTCGGTTTCCGATTGAGCTGAAATTTTGCATACAAGTTCAGTTTGGATGACTAAAGCGTGTTCTATAGTTTATTTTAAACTATAATATTTTATTATTTTGTTTTGGTTTGAATTTTAGTACTTCTGTTGCATTGGGAACGGACACTGAATAACTCTGCAAATTTTGCGCACTATATAAAAAAATATCCTGTACCTATAGATATTATCCGTACTTACACAATTGTTATATTCAGGTGTACAATAATAGTACATTATGGTACAAGTGTGTAATGTTGGTGATTACCGCTGAGGCGCCATTGAGACCCGAGCCGTTAGGTGAGGGTCTTAAGAGAGCCGAGGACGGTAATCATCAATACACACGTGTATCATACGACGTTTTTCAACACACTTGTGAAGAAAATAATACTAAAAAGCCATTTTATTTAGTGAGTAAAAAGTTTATTTAGAGAAACAATTAGTAAATGTGCAGTTGGTAAAATTATAATTAACTGTGAACACGATCTAGTTTGTTTCGAAACTTTTTTAAAAACAAAGCAATTCAACCAATTTAAAAAAAAAAAAACTATAACTCACTTGTGAATAATAGTAAAGAAAAAGTCACAGTTTGATTACAGGTGTCATTATGTGCCTAATTGCGGTGAATCTTTTTTGTTTCGAAACTTTTTTTAAAACAAAGCAACTCAACCAATTTAAAAAAAAAACCTATAACTCACTTGTGAATAATAGTAAAGAAAAATCACAGTTTGATTACAGGTGTCATTATGTGCCTAATTGCGGTGAAATTAGAGCCATTTTTTGAGCAAGTGTGTTGAAAAGTATATAATAAATAAATTATATATTTATATTACAAACACTTATATAATATGCATAAATTACTACGGTCTTAAGCGGCCCTAAGTTCTCTAAATTGAACCAAGATTTTCTGTATTTGCCAACTTGATTACAAAAACTCTTACCTTCAAGTTGACTATGAAGACATCAGCAGAACCACATATGTAGGTACGATTCCCAGCAATATACATAATAGGATTGCATTTGTGAGAATCTTTCCTTGCTCCTAATAAGTGCTGGGGAGCGCGTATCAATTCAAATGGGCAATTCTTGGTGTTGGGGCCATGAAGTAAGCGATGAGACTGTCTAGAGGTTGATCAGATTTTATACATCAGTTGAAGGTATTTATTTTGTGATGTACAGAAACCTATGTTCGTCTGACACACCCTGGGCAGTTACTGGCTTCCACTACCTACAGCATGAGCCACTTTCATGTGAAATGCTCTTTCTGATAATCACGATAGAAAAGGATAACTTTCATATATTGAACATTTATTGACGCCATTTGGACCAAGGCCCATACAAAAACATCCAATCTCCTTCCATATTTTACACCGTTAGGGGTGGAATTTTCAAAAATCTCTTCTTAGTGGGTTCCTACGGCTTATAAGGAACACACTGTCAAAATTTCAAGTTTCTAGCCACAGCGATTTAGTCTAACCGTTGATAGATCAGTCAGTCAGTCAGACAGGACAAGCCTTTTTTATATCTTTTTTTTTGTTATGTGTATAGATTAGTAGAAGATTTTGCGTATGTATGACTGACTCATGTAATTTGTCGCACGAATATATCAATACCAATCAAAAATCTAATATTAATATTAGATCAAATTACCAGTTTGATCTATGACTGATGGTGACCTGACGGTGATGTGATTCGGGAAGGACTGTCATCTTCTGTTAAAATCTATAGGATGGAAAGAAAATTTATTTTTCTTTCCCAGATACTTTCACCCGCTTATTTCATAGCCCCAACAAGAATCATGCGGAGCTGTCTCTCGGCGGATTCATTTTTAAATTCAAATTAACTTATCAGGCGTTATCTGTGACGGTTAAATTTTACGAGTTGGTGCTACGCTGGCATTTTACACTACGTGTGTGAACTTGCGGTTATGCAGTGAAAATGAGGTTACATTTAGACCATTGTGGAACTTCTTCATATAAGAGTTTTAGTTAAGGCTGTATTTTTAGAGGATTTGGTACTTTTGAGGGGTGAACTAGAGCTTCGTTCACGCATTTCGTTTGTATTGCGCAATTGATGTGTGTCACATATTTGTGACATATACGTGTCACAGCATAACGACGACCGAGAAACCCCTGTAACATCTTTGTTTGATTTTTTTTAAGGCATAAAAATAAGAATTTCAATTAAAATATTGGTAATCAAAATCGGTTTTAGCAGCATTTCCCTGAAAAAAATTGGTATTAAAAATCCTTAAAAATCGGTTTTAGCAGCCTCGCCTTAAATAGTTTTCTGTATTGATTACGGCAGTTAGACATTATTAATTGAAACGTTAAGTGGACAAAGAAGTTAACGACAAAATTGAAAAACGTGAAATTTTTACGTCAACAAAGTTGACTGACAACAAACTGATGATAGATCGGCTTATGATCTCGAAACAAAGTCGGATACCAAACTTACGTCTAATAGAATATTAAATTGCGAAACTGTCTAAGAATAGACGTCTTTTCTCTGTAGATTAGGTATAGTTAGTTTTTTTTTAAATTAGTCTATGTCTATCTACACCCTTGTCTATGGTAGTCGCACGCTGTAAGCATGTTTTATTCTGCTGAAATGTTAAAAATTTTATTTGTCATTTGATGGTTGGAATTTAATTTAATTTTTTAATTACAAATTTGAGTGCGTGTGTGTTTTGTTTTTTTATTATAAAATCTCTACTGAATGTTACGTAAACATTGTATGAGGCAGTAGATTGCATGGTCGAGTACATTAGCGTCTTTCCAGCCAGTGGTTGGGCTCAGAGTGGTCGGATTGAGAGCGGCTTGTAACGTCGTTATTCTTCGTGAGAGCAGTGAATAGTATGGCTATCGAAGTCTATTATAAATCTACGTTACAGTAGCTTTGAAAGGTTTACATAGAGAGGACGAAACATAATAATGGATATGGCATTTCTAAATAGGCAAACTGTGAGAGCTTTTATTATGGGCCTGTTCACAGATAACATAACATTTGACGACACGGTTGGCGCAGTGGTTAAGCGATTAGCTTTCTGCGCTACGTGCCGCGGGTTCGATCCCCGCACGGAACAAATATTTGTATAATCTACAGATAGTTGTTGCGGGTCTGGTTGTGTGTGCATGTGACATGTATGTTTGTAAACTGTACCCTCGATACAGCGATACAGGAGAAATCCTAGAGAGGGGCAAAGAATTATAAAACAAAAAGTTGTGCTTTCTCTATCACTCAAAGGTTTGCTGGTAGAAAACTCAAATTTGGGTTAAGCTCGCCTGTGTACATACCATCTCAATTGTATTTGTCTTTTATCTCATTTTCGTGTACAATAATGAATTAAGAATTAAGAAAAAAAAAAGATGTTTAAATCGAAAACAGCCGTTTATCCATATAAAAAAAATCATATTGAACAGCTGATTGGTCCTAAACATTTGTTACATTGTCGGTGAAATTTAGCCTGAATTGTTTCTAATCGCTTTAAAAATCTTATTGATTAATATCTAATATCAAAAATAAAAATTCAAAGACCGAATTTTTCTTTTTTTATCCCCTAGCAACGAACCGACAATCTGAGAAAAACATATTTTTTCTAAAACAGTAGATTTTATTTTTGTATAAAGAAAAACATACGCATCATTTTCCTACTTCCATTAAAATCTATTTTTAGAGCCACCCTCATATTTATCGATAATCCCACGGTTTGTCGATAAAAATAATCCAGCACTTAGGCAAAGATTTACTAGGTGGGCGTATAGAGGTGCGATTAAAGGTTTACTTGCATAAACAAGATATCGATCAGATTGCTACACCTCTATTAGGTTTTTCATTGCATTTTTAAGTGTTTGTTTGGTTTACATGACATAAAGACTCTTCTTACATTCCCATCCCACAAAACTGACTTCTATTCCTTTTCCCTATCTGTGCATGGGGTTAGGTTGTGGAACTCACTTCCATCTGAGATAAGGAACTGTAAAACGATCTCATCCTTTAAGAAACGTGTAAAAGAACATTATCTCTCCATGTCATAATACCTTCTGTTTGCAATTTATGTATGTATGTATTTGTATTTATTTATGTATATTTATGTGTACTTGTTTGAAGTATGTATTTTACTTATGTTTTTTTTTTTAATAAATTTAATTTGTAGTCTTGATCTATTAATTCTTGTGCATCGCTGTCTACATTTCATGTTTTAAATTCTCCTCTCGCAGGTCTGCTGGAAGAGATTTCTTTTGTGAAATAAGCAGTACCTTTGTACTTTGTTCTCCTATTTTTAATGTTTGCTGTGTCTTTTCTTGTGTGTACATAAATGATTAAATAAATAAATAAATAAAGATCTATTCTATTCTATTCTAACTCGAAATCTAGGGTTTTTGAGTTACCTAAAGACAGTTATAATCTAAATTATTTTTAAATTTTCTGACTTCAACGAGAGTCTTAGAGCAAGGTAATAAGAAAATTGCTTCATATCATGCATATTGTTTGATAGTGTCACTAAAATAGTAGAACTGTTTTCGTTAGTATAAAGTTTAAAAACCTTACCTCAGCGCAATCGAGTAAACGCAACACATACAGTAATTAGCACACGCAATGCTCCATGGGCGGTTAACGGCGTTAAAACTTTTGAAACACCCGAGTTTGCCTGTTAACTAAATTACTTTTATCCGGTTTGCTGTAACCCTGTATAATGTAGGTACCTACGGGTAGGTAGTAATATGACGGGAAATTGAGTAAAATTATGATAATTATTATTACAACATGACTGTATAAGAAATGCGTGGTGGAAAAAATACCCTGTATGCCTATGATGACCAGTCTTTGTTGAATGTACGAAATACTAAAACATTCAACCAAATTACAAATGGCACAATAACCAAAACGCAGTTTAACACAATTCCAATAGCTTAACAATAAACGGCCGCTTACACCACACAAACCGCAGATTAAAATAATAATTATCCTACACGCATTACCAAACCACGCAAAGACGCAGAAACTTTCAAGGGTTTGGGTTTAATCCCTTCATAATCTCGGATTAAATGCAAACTGAATGGGTTCGGTACAGAATAATTTCCATACATTTGTTGGTAGTGTTGTATTTAGTGGCTGTAAGCCGGTCGATAGTGCGGGGTCATGGAAAACGTCCGGGGTGCTACGGGAGCGAAGTAACAAAATTTAATATACAGGGTTATTTGATTTGTAATTCAATAATAGTGCTTTAAGGGGTGTAAGTACTCATCAATATGAACAACTTCTACTATGGGACCAACAAAGATATCCAGAAAAAAAACCAACACTTTCCATTCAATAGATCGACCTTCCTCGATCATAATGTATGAAAACTTACTACCTATATCTATGTTGGTCCTATTGTAAAAGTTGTTCATATTCATAAGTATTTTCACCCCATAAAGCTATATTAGTGAGTAGTGACTTACAAAGAACCCTGTATTTTATGTTTCATTTATATGAATTAAACTATTTTCTTTAACTAATTTCAAACAACATGTCGTGAAGTATTTAAAAACCTTCACAGTTTCAAAGTTATAAACGCTTGCTTGTGTACGAAGACCTGTGCCATAGCTTGATTTATCAAAGGGACATAATAAAAAGTATAAAGCTATTAGCCATCAGGTTTGACTCGCAAATTAGTGATTACAGCGTCGTTTTATAAGTTATCCAGGAAAAACAAGAAAGGCAGCTACTGACCTGGGGGCACATTTTTTCAATTTACTTTACGAATTGCAATCCAATATTTGTCAACTTTCAATTCCTCTTGAAAAAATATAATATTGCATTGCTTTCAATATTAAAAAAAATATTCGCTACATTTAAAAATATATTAAAAGTCATCGAGAATTTTCATTTTATTTACTTTTTATACAAATACTAACCGATTTATTCACTTAGTGATGTTTTCCGGGTGTAAATGACGATCAAAAAAAAATATTGTAACATGAACTTTACCTTTATACCAACGATATTCAATATGATTTTTCCACCCCTATTGTTTTCGTATTTCCCAGTGTGCCCACCGCTCGATAGTAATTTCAGCTAAGCCGAAGCGCTAGGAAGGCTTAAATATATTTACAGTGAAGTTTGGAAGTACGATCCTTTACCTATAGATGGCGTTTGCGGTTATTGTCACAGTTCATGAAGTGCCACATTCTGTGACGTTTAACTGGAGTTAATGTTTACATTGTGTCACCCACCGGACCAACAAGTAGAATGATCCTTTTTAATTTTGAAAATCCCTTTAAGGGGTTGTTGTTCTCATCATTATGAACGCCTTTTATGATGCGACCAACACTGAAGTTGCAAAAAAAAAGCTGCTTATGCATACATTTATTAAGTCGAGTAATACTGGTTTATTTTGTGTGGATCAGCTGATGTTTTTTTGAAGATTTCAGAGTTGGTCCTATATTAAAAGTTGTACAATAACCCCTTAAAGGGATAAGGACAAGAAAGGTAGGACCTTGTATACTAGGTTAATATCAAAGAACGAAAACGCTCATTGAGCGACAAAACAGCTCACAACGCGTACAAACACAAATTTTTTGATGATGTTTTAAAGAAACCCCTTCTTTAAAACGTATTCATCAAAAAAATTGTGTTACAGCACTTAAGAAAATGCTCATGACATGTTGTGGCAATAAGTCATGAACATTTTCTTAAAGACCACATAGCGAAACTCTTATTGTGGTTTCGACCACAACGCGTTGTGGCAAACTGGCCGCTGGCCGTTGCCGCGGCGCCCGCCGCTTGCTTCGCTCACTCGGTTCGTGCAATGTGTGGTCATAGTTTTAACCTAACCAAATAGATTGGTCTTAAAAAAAAAACATTTACCAGTGCCAAAAGTAATGGAGATCGTTATGAGTCCAACGAGTCAACGATTTTGAGACATAGCATGTTATTATTTTTTTGTACTTTATTTCTCCAGTTACTAGGCGCCCATAGCCTCCCTTATAATTCTAAGATCCTCGACATAAATATATGCACATACATACAAGTCGTAAGCGTGGGAAGCCGCCGCTTGGCTCTGACGCGGGGAGTAATTACGTGCCACTTTATTGGAGATTTTTTTATGTAATATGGGTTTTATTATATTAAGCATTGTTGTTGACTGGGGTGGGTAAGGTGAGAAGGTTACGTTGTATCAGCAGATACACGATGTAATTGAATAAATCTAAAAATGACAAAGGAACGATGGACATGGAGACTATTAAAATGGCAACCACGTCAGCATACCAGACCGAGAGGACGACCACCTAAACGATGGGTGGAAGACATTCGGCGACACGCAGGTCCGGATTGGATGGCAAGGGCTCAAGACAGCCAGGAGTGGAGGAATTTGGAGGAGGCCTCCCAAAAATGGGTACAACATGGGCCGCAATGATGATGATGGTGATGAAAACCTGGATATAGTTTATTCATAATTGTCTAATGAATCGATTTCAGTAACATTTAATCGTTCTATATATTAATACGTGAAGAGATAACTTTGAACCCCTTTCTAAGCTTATTGCGCGCACGGAGGTGTGTGAGATTTGGCATAGTTAAAGTTTATATGGAGAAGGAGTGCAGAAAGCTAAAATGCCGTCACATAACTTATAACCAGCGGACAATTAAGACGCTTCCAACGATACCTCATTTGTCCAATTATAATAAGTAGTTTAGAAGTTATGAGGGAACAGATGAACATACATACATACATACTTCCATACATACATACAGGTCGAACATATAACCCTCTCCGTAGTCGGGTAATTACGGTCGAATTTCGACCACTGGGCGAGCACTAGTGTAGGTAATTGTTCCAAAAAATATGAAATGCGCCATTTTGATGCTCGATTGAGCCAAAGAAAATTAAACTTTGTGTTTTCGTGTTTGATGCTATGTGTTGTTGTTAGGACTGACCGCGGCAAGCACTGCTTAAGGGGGTATTTTACAGGAATGCCGCAAAAACCGATTTGTATTTACAATTTTTTGAATAGAAATTCTTATTTCTTTGTCCCGAAAAAAATATATATCAAACTTGAAGATGTGACAATCTCTGCACGGTTGTCCGATACATGATTGGACGAAGTTGGCTCGATAAAAAAAAATCGCAAAGTTGCCCCTTTTAAAAAAGTGTTTACAAGATTATTTCTAAAACATGATATTATTTCAAATAATTTTTACATCACAATATTGGTCGCAAATATACCAACGAAAATCGGTTGTTATTTTTTTATAATATTACGTATATTGGTCACAATTTGATAAAAACCACAAAATTCGTGATTTCTGTCATCTCTGCCATCAATCAGTCGCGTTTCGGCGCGCATCGAGGTCGGACCTGTGCAATTTTTTTTGACTTTCCTGCGCTTACACTTTATTCAAAACCAAAAGAAAGAATGACAGTAAAATCATTAAAAAATTTATTAAAAAGCAACAGGAAGTTTATGTAACTTGCCTTTTATTCAGAAAATCTAAGTATTTCGTTTATAAAAATCAATAAGCTAAAATTATTTCTTGACATCTCCGTCAAGAATTCATTTTATAGGATGTAGTGTAGAAAAATCAGTACGACAATTTGTAGTGTTGAGAACAAAGAGTATGAAGTTTTATATACACCATGTCCCAAAATTCAACGATAAGCGGGCACCAGAGGGTTGACAAGCTCATGACTACTCGAGAACAAAAAAATAAATAAAAAAAATCTCAATTTTTAAGAAGTTACATAAAAAAATTGAAATCCTTCAATTTACAGATACATTTAAGATATTTTTAATTACCATGACCACAATGTTTCAAATATTTCTGAATTTCTTTTTGTACCGGCAACCTAAGTAGTATTGCTATCCACCACAATCGTTAAAAATCCCAGAATGCCTGTAGATTTGACACAAAAATCAATCAAAATTATTTTTCACCCTAAAATTTTGAAAGATTTTTACTTTTGGTCCACTTACTACTTTTATAGAACAATATTCATAGTACTTATATCATTTTGATATATCGTCTGATACTATTAAAAATCTCGCCTGCGGCTCGATTTTTAAACACACTGATGTTTTAATACCCCCTATTATGCAACAGTTTCATAAACTACTATTATTTCGTATTGAACTGATCTACGTTTCCTTAGATTTTGTATAATTTTGTTCCTTATTAAACGCTGACATTTTAAAATGTGTCGGTCGGCCTTATAGGTACCGATTTGCCGGTGGCCCAACCTAATTTTACTTCTTTTAATTTTATTTCTTTATTGGCTTTGCAGTCCACTAGAAAAATGATTCACCAATTTAAATTATAATTTTTACCTTTATTTATGTATTATGGGTTATCGTGGTTGTCCGTGGCATCACCACGGTCCTATCCGAAAACCACCGCTGCGGTATTTATTTTATCTGTCAGGATTAACTGTCAGGATATGCTGAGATAGGGACTTTCTTTGGCCTCTTGCAGGACTTTTTTAACCCCCGACAAAATAGAGGGGTGATATAAGTTTATAATGTGTATCTGTGTATCTAAGTATCTGTGAATCTGTGTGTCTGTCTGTGGCATCGAAGCTTCAAAGCGGATGGACCGATTTCAATGCAGTTTTTTTTAATTGAAAGCTAGTTTAATCGGGATGGTTCTTAAAATCTGTTCAGCTGTTCAAAAGTTACATCTCTTTTTCTAGTTAGAGTCGAGGGTTTTAGACGGTTAGGTTATTGTTATCATTATTTGAATTTTTTGTGTGTTTATGTACTTTCGTGTGCGAGTCCGATTTAAATGTTTTTTCTTTCTTTCTTTCAATTTTGAAGCTCATCATCTGCATACATAGCGAGGAATCTGAACTATGAATATGGTTTTGATCTATGAATATGCAATTTCTTTTTTGGTAAAAAAGCAACCCTGTGAACATACTTAAGTAGTCATGACTACGGAAACGGACGACTCCTACAGGTGTGGGTGAGAGTAGGTTATTATCTCAAGGCATGGATTTGAGTTGGCTTATTCTTCTAACATTACACACACATTGGCAGTGTCATCAGGTTTGTCATGCCGATATATGGGTTTCGTTACGGCATTATTGGCTTAGTGTGAAAATGCCCAATGTTGGTCGAGACAATTATGTGCACTTGCATAAACTCATACACAATAGGTATGACTGATAGTTTATAAGTAGATAGTTAAATAGGTATAAAATCTACAAATACAAAACGGAGGAACAGATTTTCTAGCGTAATATAGGACACTGGGTATACGATATTATGGATTTATATTTTTCAAGTATTTGCTGGTGTCATACTGCATGTTGCTAATTAATATTGCTATTCTGTGACACGTGTGTCACACAGTCTGATACGTCAATTGCGTAATTGCGAGAACGGAGCTCCCCTAGTAGGTGGGGCTTAGGCTGATACTTCACCCCCTCAAAAGTAAGAAATCGTCGTAAAATACAACCTTAACCTCGCGGATCGACTGATCTGCGCGATAACTATGTAGCTACGAGCCGCTTGAGCTATAATTTTCAACATGAAGAAAACCACGTAGGTACTTAGTGATGACTCCATTGTGTATTTATTATGTAGTGCGCAAAATTTGCAGAGTGATTCAGTATCCGTTCCCAAATGCAGCCGCAGTACTAAAATTCACTCCAAAACAAAATAAAAATTTGATTTTGTATGGCTTGCGCTAGCAAATTATACGTGTCACGCATACTAAGTCGAAATTTCGTTTTCTTTAAAGTGTATCCCAATAATGCGGTTGCATTTAGGAACACAGACTGAATCACTACAAATTATGCGCACTACATAAAATATTATCCTGTATATGTATTTTATTACACCTTACTCTAATCTCCACCTTTCTCTACCTAGGGAATACAAAATCTGTCTCTTATCGATTACCGACAGAGCAAATGCTCAGCTCCACTCAATTGTTGCAGGTTGCAGTTCTGTACAACTTCGGTGCAACGACGCAGGTGTGATTGTGGTAGCGCTCCCGATGTTAAGGCCCAGACACACGGCGTTTAAAAGCGATTTAAAATGCGACACACCCGCGATTTACCGTGATGTAAATCAAAGAAACTGCTACACGTATATGGCTCGCAAACGATGGTAAACGAAGGAAACACGATAGCAGGATAGAGGCAAGGTGATGTAGTGAAATTTAAGAGGGTTTTTACAAGCGGTCGATAACAACAATCAGCTGAGATGACTAACAAAATTACTTACATATCTTTACTTAAAAAATTGTTATACTCAGGTGTACATTAAAGATATAATAAATAAGTCGTAAACTTCATAAAATGAGTGTTACATGGCAATGTGAAGACCGGCTTTATTCTTTATTGTAAATTTAAACACAATTAAAATACATAAAAGGAAAATAGATACATACATACATAGGCGAGCTTAACTTAAAATATCTATTTTCAGATGTGTAAAAGATTACATTAAATCGTTGATAAGATTGAATGAAACTGGCCATTTATCTTTGTACTCGTGGACAGTCATGGTTCTAGTCGATAGTCTGCACATCTGCACAGTGACATCGATACGGAAGGGAAATATCTTCGATGTAGCAGCGATTAGCGGACTAGTTTATTTATTTATTTTAATTCAATTAGTCTCTACCCTTACAGTTTTCAACCAACACATGTAGAGAGTCAATAGTATTTAAAAAACATTAAAAATATTCTACAATTGAGTACAAAAATATTCCTTATAATATTTAATACAAAGTCCAACCTTAGTGTGGAATAAGTCCACATCCGGCTGTTGAGCAGTCAGAGCATTGAGCAATGAGATAGCCTGATTAGTTGACGCATATTGTGCGGTACAGGTTCGAACTTTTGGAGTCGCCAGGAGGCGGCGTGCGCGCAATCGCATGTACTGATTCGGTACGGACAGGGCACAACGTGACAAAGCCGTAGGGTTATCTATTTTACCATTAAGTAGGAAAATGTAATGCACCACTAGTGCGCACTTACGTCTCAGCTCGAGTGTATCAACACCCACCATCCCCGAGACAAACAGAGAAGGATACAAGTAGGGATAGAACCCGTATAGTTGAATTTAGACACATCATTGCGATACTATCACGAATTATAATGAATAAAATCACGCTACTAAATCCACTACTACCATCTTTTATTATCTATAAATCATTGAGTCATTACAACGAGTGTCTTGTCGCGCGGTTTTAATATGTGCCACTTTATCGCTGCCAAAAAATACCGTGTACATAGGTCCTAGCAGCATTTTGGTGATTCCTCATTGCAAGTATTGATTGTCGAAATATAGTGGAAGCGTACTGTGTAGATGGTGTTAGTACGTGTGAATGTCTGATTCCCACACGGAATTGGGACCGATGGTAAAATGGAAATGTGAGGTCTGAATAAATTCATATAGTTATACCTATATGTAGAAGATCGGTATGAAGTTACCTTAAGGATGATTATTGTACCTGCAAAAAGTTGATCTATTTCACAGCGTGTGTTGATCAACTATGCTTGTATAAAGTTACTAGATATTATTATAACTATAAATACAACGTGTAACAGAAATGCGTGGTCATATTTAAGGGTGCGGATCAGACCATCAAACTGATCAACTTCCTCTATGGGACCAATATCGTAATCGCAAAAAAAATGAAGTTTTGTATGGGACTGCTTATAATTTTTTCTACTACGTGCACATATTTCATGCACATACATATTTTTTTACATGCACATATATTATGCATATATATATATTTTTTCTGCATGTACTACATATTTTTTTTTCTTTTTTTTTTCTTTTTTTACTTTCTCTATGGGACGATGGATCATGGGTCTATGGATCAGAAATGCGTGGTCATATTTATGAGTGTGGATCAGAATCCACACTCATAATTAATATGACCACGCATTTCTGATATACGTTGTAATTTGTTTTTATTAAATATTGTTAATCAGTGCAGTACCCAGAGCAAATAGTAGTTTCTTCAACACCATTCCTTGCGTATAAAAAAATATTGAATACCATTTGGAAATCTATAGTTAAACGTAGATAAAGTTAACTGCAATTGATAGTTTGCTGGTATAATCCAGGTTAACTGGTAACTTTAATTCATTTGTAAGGCCGGGTGCTGTTAATATTCTTGTTGTACACGATTTTAAACAAATCAAAAGTCTAGAAACTAATAAAAATGAAGAATATCTATGTCTAGACATTTTTCCATCGAACTATGATAGAAATCTAATATAAAAAGCGCGCAACTCATATTAGAAAGAATGTGATTATAAAAATAGTTTGTTTTTCTACAAGATGCCAAGGCATCATAATGCTTAGGCCTCTAGAGTATGTAGTCTATGTATGTAATGCAGAAAAATATTATGTTTCTCTTCAATACGAGAAGTGTACATGAATAAATCCAGCCCATTACTGTCCCACACCATGGGCTTCTTTCAGAGTAAATAAATATTATAGTTTAAAAAAAAAACTAAAGAAAACGCTTTTGTCATCCAAACTAAACGTATAGGTACCTATGCAAAATTTCAGCTCAATCGGAAACCGGGAAATGGATCAAATTTAACTTCCAAGATTTTTTTACATAGTTAGGTACAGATGAAGCTAATAAAAGCGTTTTAAAAATACAAACAAATTAAGTTAGTGATATCAGGTTTATTACGGATATTTTATCTATTTTTATATCTAAGCGCCGTGGTTCTATCTAATCCATAAAGTTATTAATACTATAACTTTATGATCTAATCAATTAATGACAAAATTAGGATGTGTCAGAAGTGAATTGAATTGAATGGGGAGATAAATTAACGAAAATATGAAGGAGTTAATATCAAAACTGCTATAACTAATAAAAATAAATTAATAATTCTTATCTAAACTCAGTCCAAAGATTTTAATATGATATCAAATTCAAACATTATGAATTTTCTTTTTTTCACTGTTAGTTAGTTAATTTTCGCTCTACGAGGACGATATACCAATTCAATTCCACGAAAAGCAATCATAATAAAAATTAACTCAGTTTCTATTTGCAGAAAAATGCATGCAAATAAAATTATATGTTCATAATAAAACAAGACAATATGTACTTGTATGAGGTTTAGCCATCTGGTACTTGGACTGGTCAAGGAATGCTTCGAGATCAACTTGTTTTTACACCTGTCACATCTTGGACCAGTTTCCAACGGATGTATAGAGCATTCACCCAAACGACAAAGACGAACGTATAAGCGTGCCGTGGGAACGGGACGTAAGTATACATTTTCGTACGTTAAAAAAGGACAGGTGTACGGTCGCGTGGCGCGGGAAAGAGACAGGTAATGGTTGGTTGTTTTATTTAATAATCCAGTTATAATAAGAAAGGCTGCATGGCTTCCGAAGGTGCAACAATTTTAAAGGGTTACTTGCAACTTTGTGTTGTATATTTAGTGCGATTTATTTTACATTGTATTACGTTTTTGGTGTCGTTTAGGTAGTTTTTTATAGGTTTAGCACCAAAGAGTGGAAACGAATGAATGGATTCATGCATTGAGTTATTTAAAACCGACTTTATTCGTTTATCTTGCTTACTTAAACTGGCTGTGGCATCTGACATGCGCATGATCATTTTTACAAAGAGTTTCTGGGTTTTTTGAATATTTTTGAAGAAGAAAGAAAGAAAGAAAAAGTATTTATTTGACACATCACAAAAACGATTTTAAAGATAATATAACAGAAAAGTAAAAGAATAAAAACATGTAAAACAAAAAAAAAGAAAACAATTTAACAGAAAATATATAAATTAAATATGAATTAAATAATTATAAAAGAACTTGTGTGTCTTGAAATGATTTTTGGCGCTACTTGGGGCACTGTATTTTTAATTACCCTTTCAAACAAAAAAAGATTTTTCATAATCGGTCTGCAATTGGTGGAGAAATCACGTAAAAAACATACAAATAAAACATACAGTCGAATTGAGAACTTCCTCCTTTTTTGAAGTCAAATAAAAATCATGTTTATGCGACAGATTTTGCCATAATCGTGTGTTATGCTGTCGGTGAAGAAGGGCCTAAGAAGAAACGAATCAGTGAACTCAACCTATCTACCTTAACGCGATTAAAACATACCCAAAATGAAATACAATCAATCTATCAATCCGACCTATTTCTACCTGAACATTGTAAAACTTCACGGCACAGAATAACAAATGGGCATTACAGACAAAAATAGTTTTGGCACAGACTGAATTATAGCCATACAGTCTGGCTGAAAATACATGAGTTGATAGGTAGCTAAGTTAGGATTAGATGAATGATCGGCTGTAGAGATGTTTTGTCTTTGTTGTGAGTTAAGAGCAAAATCGTGCAGGGATTTGATTTTAACCCCCGGCAAAAAAGAGGGGTGTTATAAGTTTGAAGTATGTACCTATGTATCTGTGGATCTGTGTATCTGTCTGTGGCATCGTAGCTCCAAAACGCCATGGGCGCCGCGCGTCTTTCCGGCTCTCCATAATTGGGCCCTAAGACAGAGGGGGCTTTTTTTGATGAATTTCTCTTGCAGTTGGCTCTTGGAGCCTGTACTGTGTAACTGGACTATTACAGTCAAGGGGGGAACGCCGGGTACCTACTTATCAATAGGAAAAGGGGCGATGGTTTTTTTTTTCTTGTTGTCATTGGGGCGGGTGTCCTGAAAACGTTTGGAACTTCTGATTTAGACCAATGAGGCATCTATGAAGGTTGACACGAGGAGGTCACGATTTTTAAATAAATTTTAATTAATTATAAAATAATAACAATTCATTATTTTCATTTGAATTTATTAGAGAATAAAATTATGATGTGGTCGTAAAGTTTTTGTGGTTTATAGTACAGCGACCGCAAGATTCAAAGCTATGGAATATGATACACCGTGGCTGCTTACAGTCCAATGGGCGACGTTACGTTTGGTGTGACCGCGGGCTTAGATTACCTTGTAACTTGGTGTTATTGGGTAACTATTGAGAAGCCTTTCTTTGTCCGACAATGGACTACGATAAATAGATCAGATGATCTAAACAAACTTCATCTGATCAGTCACTTTTCATAACCAAATACCATTTTAATCCCAAATATGACTATATTTATGACTCCTACAAAAATAGTGTACAATAAAAAGTATTTGTATTCTATTCAATGAGAAGATTTAGAATGTGCGTTCACCATAGTCTAGACCAAAGATGGCGAACCTTTCTACAGCTACGTGGGGTTATTATAAATTTGTAGTGTGTATCTGTGTGTCTGTCTGTAGCATCGTAGCTCCAAAACGGATGGACCAATTTCAATGCAGTTTTTTAAGTCGAAAGCTAGTTTAATCGGGTATCATCTTAGCTACGTTTCATGAAAATCCGTTCTGTCGTTCAAAAGTTACAGCTCTTTTTCTAGTTGGAGTCGGGGGTTTTTGACGGTTAGGTTATGTACGTACAGGACTGATTCTACTACTACTAGAAAACTAAGCATTATGAGATCCAGAGCAGCAATATTTAATGTTACTAAACCAAATAAACAAAGCTAGGCTAAATAAACTAAAAACAGATTTTTTTCTTACTTAACCGTTTTTAAATGAAATTGGCACGTCACTATGTCCAATAAAGAGTTGCTATTTTTATTTAACAATTAATGCAGACGCATTATTTGTTAAATAAATAAAAAAATAGACACATATAAATTTTATGTGTTAAAACACATGAGAAATATAAAGTAGAAGCTTATATACAAAGGTGCTGCTTATTTCTAAAGAAATCTGTTCCAGCAGACCTGCGAGAGGATTAGAAGAAGAAATGTAGACACAGTGTTTAATGTTATTACTAAGTTACTTAGCGCAGACTGAATTGCAGCATTTGCAGCCAGAGTGTCTGTCTGAAAATAACTGTCTTGGTGACTCCAGGAATAGCCAAGTAAACTTAGGTGAATGATCGTGTTGCTTTGCTCATGTTTTAACTTTATTTTGTTGCGGTCAACAGGATAGTAGGTTTGTTTTATTTGTGAGATGCAAATATAACCATAATATGATTTATATTTGCAGACAAATATCTCTAAGTAATACATAAGTAAAATTACTATTAATACTACTATATATTACTATTATTAGTATTAATTATTTAATTGGCTTTAAATTATTTCCTTTATTTATATAGTCCTCCTCATCGGTTTAATATGGCTCGCTACACCAAAGTTGGTTTTAAAAAATCGATCACAGGACAGGCAATATAGTTGACCCGCAGAGTTATAGGAGGGCTTAGGTCTCTCCTCATATTTTTAACCGACTTCAAAAAAAGTAGGAAGTTCTCAATTCGACGCCTTTTTTGTTTTTTTGTTTTTTGTTTTTTATGTTTGTTACCTCTTATCTCTCGACTACGTGAACCGATTTTGATGATTCTTGTTTTATTTGAAAGCTGGTGCTTCCCGAATGGTCCCATTATGACTCCCATGACTTCAGAAGCTGTTAAGTTTTTTAAGAAAATTATTTTATACTTTTTAGTTTTTTGAAGTCGGTTTTTACTTTTTTTTTAAAGTTTATGTTATAAGCGGGATTGGGTCTTAGAAAATACTTATCATATGCCGACACTGTGACCTATAAATAATAAATCGATATCGGTACTCGATTTATTGAAGCGCACTTTTTAAGAGCAACCAAACGATACCGCAATTAAAATAAAAACAAACAAATCAAACAACTTTATTATCTGAACTAAATTAAACGATACATTATCTGCCTACCGTCTAATGAGTGCGGCGTTAAGATATATGCTGGTACTCTAATTACTCCAGTAATTAACCAAGTAGTTTGTAGCGTAGGGTTAATAAACAACTGAAATATAAAATAAAGAACTTAGGCAGGATGCACACTGGAGACACACCCGAAGAAAAATTATTGACGCAAGCTTAATAATTAAGAATAATAATTATTTATTTATTAACTTTTACAATAAACATTGTTTTAAAAGTTGTTCAAAATGATGAGCACAATAGGGTTGGGACTAGAAAGGTAGGACCTTGTATTATGAAGCGAGTCGTTTTACTTTTAAGTAAAAGGCGACGTTTGTCAGTATTTTTCTAGCAAAAATAGCATCAGCAAAAGTCTGAAAGATATTAAAAAACATTATTTTAGTAGATCCATCTAGCTTTGTACACCGTACAGTCCTACCGCTGTGAGGTGGTCGCCCGGTCGGTGCCTGAGATTATGAAGAAGTTGCACGGTGCGGGAAAGGTGTAAGTTGTCCGACACAGACCCATGATACGCACCATAAAGCTTAGCTTAGCCAATAGCAGGCGTGTGTCCCCACGCATCGACAACTACCTCAACTTCAGACAACAACAACATTTAACTTTTTATTTTTTATTTATTTATTTTATTTATTAATACTTGGACAATAATATACATTTTAAGACAGCTCCTTAAGGTGTAAACATAAACTAAAATTATTTATATATATATATTATTATTATTTATATATTTATTTATTATTGTATTATTAAGTAGGTATATTTCTTGCTCCTTTTTTATCTGGTGTACAATAAAGAGTATTTCTATTTAAGAGGGGCTCGTAGCTACATAGCTACCGCGCAGATCAGTCGATCAGCGAGGTTAAGCTGCGGTTGCCGCGGTTAGTCCCTGGATGGGTGACCATTTCTTCGAACATCGAGACCCCTCCGTGCCTCGGATAGCACGTTAAGCAGTTGGTCCCGGTTGTAATACGAATACCTTTGACAGTCGTTACGGGAGTCAGCAACCCAAAAAAGTCTGACAACAGTCTAACCTTAGGGTATCAGTGTCTCCCAGTAATTGGGTGGCGGAGGTCAGATGGCAGTCGCTCTGTATAAAATACTGTTACTCAGTCGCATCTGGTTAGACTGGGAGCCGACCCCAACGTAGTTGGGATACAGGCCAGGCAGATGAATAAAGAGTATTTCTATTCTAAATTTCTATCGTCTGCCTACACCCTTAGTCTTTGAACAAGTTTGAGTCCGTACAAAATGATATACTACAAATTAATTACTTTAAACTTCATTAGAAAGAGCAGTCGTTACAATTAAATCAACTTTATTGTGCTTCGTGACTACTAAAGTAAATTATTATCACGCCGGCTATATTTGTGGGCTTGCAGAGACAGTTTATTGGGATAAACTATAGTTGTTGGCAATGAGGCATTTATGTTTAAGTTAGTTAGTTAAACTACTTATGTTGAGGAAGTGTAAAAATTTATTTCTTTTTTCTATTTTATAAAACTTTGCCGCTCACTAGGGTTTCTCCTGTATGGAGGGTACAGTTTAAAAACATACATACATTACATTTTTATTACCATGTTTCCTTGTGTGTAGGTACATAAATAAATAAAATAAATAAATACATGTCACTGCACACACCCAGACTCGGAATAACTATCTGTAAATCACACAAATAATTGCTGCATGTGAGGATCGAACCTGTGGCACGTATCGTAGAAAGCTAATCGCTTAGCCACTGCGCCAACCGTGTCGTCAGGTTATTTTAGGAGAAGCATAAAACTGAAGAATGACATTTCTAAGAATTAGGTATCAAAAATCTTGTGTGCTTTATCTTTTAATTTATTACAGGTACGGTGATAGCCTAGCGGTTGAACGCTTGCTTTCGATGCAGCAGGGTCTGAGTTCGAACCGGACCCGCACCTCTGACATTTCCAATTTTCTGCGGAGCAGAATTTGTATATCACTTGCGTTAACAGTGAAGAAAATACTTCGTTTGGAAACTTGCACACCTGAGAGGGTTGTCAAAAAGTTCTCGGTTTATACGCCAGCGTGTTGGACTAATAGCTGAGAACTTGGACTTCTCATTCTGAGCAGAGGTGTGTGCCCAGGTGTGGGACTGCAATGTGCTGCATTTTGATTAGTTTAAACATATAGAAGCAGGCCTTAGTCGGCAGTCTTCGACTGCTGGATATGAGCCTCTTTCAAGTTGCAACGTAACACAACTAAGTACATAGAGATACTAGAATCTTAATATCATTTACGAGTTGACTCAGACAACAGAAAATATAAACCGATTTTATTTTAATTCAAAAACGACGAAACGATAGCATCTAATTCATTATGTTTTTTCTAATTCTGAGTTTACCATACAAATAACTCCAAAACATCCATACATTACAAATGCCATTATTGTAAACAACATCTAAATCGGTGCAGTAATTCCCGAGATCGACACAACACAAACGTACAGACAGAATCCCTTTTGTTAGATTAACGGAAAGAGGAGCATTCAATAAAACTTTATAGACACTCAATAGCCATAGAGATCGTACGATGGAGATAGCAACATAGACATTAATATAAATTGTTTAAATACGTAAACATGGGGAATTTTAAAGGGTTCTGTAGGTGTTTTATACATGTTTACATAATATACAGGACATATAATTTAAAGAAAAATAAAAGCTGACGGTCCATACTAATTATTGATTATTACTCGACTACGGAACACTAGGTTTTTTGCCATCTGTAACTATAACTTTAATAATTTATTTTTTTACAAAATATCATTGGCATTATGTTTAAAAATAGAAAATCTTGTATAATTGCTTAATTAATGCTAAATGAATAGGTACTAATTTATAACTAAAATAGTGCAAACATGAATGATAAGTCAGTTCAACTTTTAATAACTATTAGCGGCTTGCCTGGAATAGCTTAAACATTTATTGTGTTAATAATGTAAGTATCATTATAATTTAATGAGCTCATAATGTTTGAAGCTTCCTCAATAACATTAATTATTTAAACTCTATCATAGTCAAGAAATCACGACATGTTTTATTTCATCTTTATTCGTCATCATCATTATCATACATTTTAATAAACAAAAGGTTCTTATTATATGTTTACATCCTGTATATTTTTTGTCACAAGAAGCTAGTTTTTTGCGTTGTTGGTACGTTTGGGAAAAACATAACCCAGAAACATGATTTAGTAAGGGATGATTTTTTTTTACGGCCAGCTGCTTTCTATCATAGAAAGGTTTTAAAAAACTTCGCCGATGACTGATTCATGTTTGACTACCTAACTTTAGTGTTGGTGGGTCGGTAAAACCGTAGGTTAAATTAGCCGCTGCGTGCATCTTTGAAATAAGAATAAATACCTACATAATGTATCATAAAAAAACATTATTAAAATTCTATAAAGCATTAAAATTGTAATTCACGTCATCGACATGTCATCCATAATATATTGTTAGTAAAGACGAGAAATAAACTCTTAATGCTAGGTTAGTAGGCATTGTAGGTAATCATCAAATCTATAAATGCTATTAGTAATACTACTAAACAATAGTAATACCTAACTAATAAGTTAACAATACTAATTAAACAATAAATTAATTTATAAAATAAAAATAAATTCAGCAGACTGCTTCTTTATTGGTCTGAGCAGACAGCAAACTGATTGAGTAGTCAATTTATCCGATAGTTATGATCTATACTTCCCTTTTACAAAATCCGTGGAATTTAAAAGAGGAGCACACAAAACAATCTGAAACAAATGTCCAAAATAAACACATGTTTTTTTGACAAATAAACGAATTCAATTGAAGCATATTCTTGATCTACACGTCAAAATTCAAACAAAATTACCTAATAACCCATCTGCGCTTACAGAACCCTAAAAAAAGGGTCAAATAGGGTGTTACGTTGTCGAAACGGTGAGAAAAACACTGAGAACGCTTTTGTGTTGATGTGTTGAATAAAACAATGGGAACGCGAGAAATGCCGCGGTAAGGAGGTAGTGTGGATACCGCTAGTTATCACAAGGTCGCGTGGTAACTGCCAGTGTAGTGCTGGAAGAAATGTCTATGGAAAAAAAATGTTCCATTTGTGCTCATAATTATTTCCGAAACGTTTTTATTTCTGGTGTGTACATACCTAATTAGATTGTAAAATCCGTCTCAACAGAGAAAAATCGTACCAAATGGTACCTACCAAACGAAGGAAGATTTTTAACTTAAATAAATAAACATGTACAACATTTCAGATCCTTAATTTATCCTAATACACGGAGCTTGTTATAGCAATCATAATATATCTACTTATAAGAAATATATAAACATAAATAAATTCAGCCCATTACTGTCCCACTGCTGGGCACGGGCCTCTTCTCAGTATGAGAAGGGTTAGGCCTTAGTCTACCACGCTGGTCTAGTGCGAGAACCATCGAAAACTTTATGAGGCCCTCTCAGATGTGCTGTTTTCCTCACGATGTCTTTCCTTCACCGTTATCACAAGTGATAATCAAATTCTAATCCGCACATGAATCCGAAAAGTCAGTCGTACGGGCCAGGTTCGAACTCAGACTGTCGTGCATGGTATGCATAGTTTTTAATTTTATTGTATTAGTAAGGTGGTAACTGTATTAATAATTATGTCCATTACTCCTCTAAAGCTGGTGTGCAATAAAGATTATTTATATTCTATTCTTTAATTCTTTATTGTACACGAAAATGAGATAAAATACAAATACAATTGAGATGGTATGTACACAGGCGAGCTTAACCCAAATTTGAGTTTTCTACCAGCAAACCTTTGAGTGATAGAGAAAGTTTATTGGTAAATGAGGGTACAGTCAAGTGCACAACTATAACTACCTATTACAAATTAAAATATAATACCTACTAAGTACTAATATTTTATATATAATAAATAATACCTAAATAGAAATACAATGATATACCTACTTAAATATTATGTATATATAGTCTGAATAATGTATTATACATATATATTTTTTATTTATTTTTTCCTAAAAAACGTTGCCCCTCACTAGGATTTCTCCTGTATCGAGGGTACAGTTTACAAACATACATGTCACATGCACACACCACCCAGACCCGAAACAACTATCTGTAGATCATACAAATACTTGTTCCGTGCGGGGATCGAACCCGCGGCACGTAGCGTAGAAGGCTAATCGCTTAGCCACTGCGCCAACCGTGTCGTCAAAATATATATATATATATACTATATATATGTATAATACATTATTCAGACAAGTAATGCTCCTTCACCCTCCTCTTGAAAATGTTCAGAGAAGGTAGGTAGGTATTCTACTTAGTAACTGATACAGTTTATCTAGTAAAGCGATGTAACCATAATCGTTCACCGCATAGTACGATGTTATCGAATTTAACCCGCTGATGCGTGCCAAACATGGTTTAAGTACTGCTTTGACACTAATTGCAGTTTTGCTGAACCCATTAGGGGTTATAAGCGGGATACTACATAATATCTTTATATACGTAGGTATAGATTGGCATAATATATGTGTGAAGTACAGGATATTTTTTTATGTAGTGCGCATAATTTGTAGAGTGATTCAATCTCTGTTCCTAAATGCAACCGCAGTATTGGGATACATTTTAAAACAAAATGAAAATTCGACTTAGTATGGGGAACACGCATAATTTATTAGCGCAAGCCATACAAAATCAAATTATTATATTGTTTTGGAGTGAATTTTAGTACTGCGGTTGCAGTTGCGAACGGACACTGAATCACTTTGCAAATTTTGCGCACTACATAAAAATTATCCTGTATACAACGTGTGTCAGAAATGTGTGGTCATATTTAAAAGTCTGGATCAGACTATCAAACTGGACAACTTTCTCTATGGGACCAATATCATAATTGCGAAAATATTATCAGCTTTCCCATACAAAACTTCAATACCTACTCGACCCAAACGTAAGACGCAACGTAAAATGTCATCACACTACACAATTTTTTTTTTTTTTTTTTTTATTCTATGACATGCCTAAGTACATTATGTAATGTCAAACGACCAATAAATTGAATTGAATTGACTGCTTTAGTTAGTACCTAACTGACGTACCTAGTTTTCGAAGTGCGAGTTGCAATAAAAAACAAGGCCCACAACATACCTAACCTGCTTTTCAATGACTCCCGAAATCAAGAACGGGTACAAAACCAAGTTTGAGAAATTTCTACAACAACCACAAGATAACCTGAAACCAACAATCTGCACTTAATCTAGATGTTCTAAGGCCCAGTTGAAAAAAGAAAACATTGACTTTCAACTATATTTTATTTTGACACTCAAATAAATAATTAAATTTATTTTGTTTCACATTCAAAATTAAATTATCTTTCCCATCTCGCCCACCTTATTATCTCACACATGTTATAACAATATCATATTGTTCTAAAACATCCATAAGTTTTATCATAATATTAATATTATCAAAGGTACAGCTCCACTATGCTGCACCCATTGACAGGGTTACCACAGTACGGTGTCAACTAGGCGCCAACGCGGACGTCTCGGTGACGTTTTGACGTTTCGCGTCCAACGGTTTTCGCGCCGAAATAATACAACCTTTTATCTGTCAATAATAAATTAAATTGTTGACGTGGGCTGACTTTTTGTGTGAAAAAGTTTAAATTAAATATGGAACAGCGTTTCAGTGAACAATGTAAAGTTTTTTTTAATTAAATACTTTTTGACAGTTTTGTTTTCGTGTGTGGTGAAGGTTTTTTAATTTTAGATCGCTGGTTATAAACAATTTTTGAATTTGGAATTAACTTTATACGATAAGGATTCTGTTTGCGGATTTTGTTACCAGTGTTAGTTGACTTGTGTGTGACTTTGTGACAGTTTTTGTTTTGGATTTTAAGAGAACACAACTAAAGAACTTATACTGAATGAAAGGTAAGGTTTTCAATATTTTTTTGTTGTTACAATAATATTTATATAACAATTGTGTTGTTTATCCAGAGCCTGAAGTTTTGCAAATGTCCAAGTTTTAAAGTTCAAAATTAGATTTTCAAATATTTACCTAGGTAAAAATCTGGACATTTTCAGATTTTTCTTTAACAGTTTTGTTTACAAATTAAAGTATATAGGCGGGTAATATTCACTTTTTGAAATTTAAAATGTTTAAATGTCAAATTAGTATCCATTTCTACAACTTCATCAGCCCGTAGTTATAAAAAGATAATCTTTTGACACAGATATAAAAGTAAAAAGTTTTAAAACAAGAAATAGTTTCAATCCCATCTAAAAACATCCTTCAACCCAAAATCCAAGAAGACATAATCAAAAACTTTATCAATGGACTCCAAAATTGGATTAAAAGCGTATCTGTCCTCCGCCTAAAACAAACCTGCCATACAGTTTCAATAAAAAAGACATTATAAAGTAGTCGGCGTCCAAAAAACACAAGATATCCCAAGAATCGAGATGAGGCTTAATACAACCTCCATATTCACATGACAACACAAAAACGTCTTCAACTTTCAACCTTATTACGTTGAAATAAGAGTAATAAATCGGTTTGTGGATGGTAAGGTTAAGTTGGTATCGTTTTTTTTAATAAACAGGTTTGATACTTACTCGTTAGGGTTCGTAATTAGGGCAGGTGTTCAATGGCGGTGTAATTTTTTGTTATGTTTAGTTAGTTTTTTTCTTATTTTGGTCGCGAGATGTGGTTGGGACGAGGTTTGGAAGTAAAAGTTTTTAGTTTTGATTTTGGCTACCTGTGATTCAGGTTTTGGTGAATGAAAATTGAACGTCTGTTCGGTTTTAAAGCAACACGTTATGGAAAATATCTCTACAGGGTGCCTTAATTTTGCAACCAAGTAAATTATTTTTCTTTCATACTTTCTTTACGTAAATTTATTTTTCACTTTCACTGAAATTTTATGTTTTACTAACTTTGCCCGCGATCAACAAAATTATTATTTTTTGTGCGGAACCCTATTTCTTTTTTCTTTTTCTATAATAATAGTATCTTAAGTTACTATTTTTAACATTAGCTATCTGCAAGTGAAAGTCCCGTCAAAATCGGTCCAGTCGTTTCAGAGATTAACCGGAACAAACAAACAGAAAGACAATTTTTTTTTTTTTTTTTTATTGTTACCGTAACCGTATATAGTTTCATATGCATTTAGTAAAAAGCTGTTATTTTGACATTACAAACAGACACTTCAATTTAATTTATTTGTCAAGAGAAAAGAAAAAAATACGTATTGATATAAATATGAGTTATTAGAATAACGTTGCGTATTCGTAGGAAATATTCCTGTATTCTAAGTGTGTTAACAAACACAAATCTTCACATGCACAAACACCCAGACCCGAAACAACTAACTGTAAGCCATACAAATAAAATTATACAGGGTGGTAACGACGTTACAACATTAAATGAAACCACGTATTTGGTATCATGTTCTGTGACCGTACACATGAAATCAATCAAATCCAATCAGTAGTTTAGCCACAGGAACTAATTGAATTTTCTTAGTTTTACATATACCTATCACGATCTCTAGATGAAATTTGAAAAGTCTCTAATCTGTTCTTACAAAAATAATCTATATTTACACGTATAGAATAGATAAAGACGACATAAGTTTCTACTTCGACGTCCCTTCTCCTAGATGAATGAGAGTAGAGTGAAATATTATGCAAAAATTACATGTTTTTAAACTGTCATGATCACTAACATTAGTATTAGAGTTCAAAACGGGGTATTTACCATGTTTAATTGTTTCGAGTTCCCGATATTTGGGCACTGTTGCAAGCGCCATGGTCACGGATAAACCCGGTTTATAAACATGGTAAATACCCCGTTTTGAACTCTAATACTAAAAATTACATTGTGTGAAAATCGTTGATTTTTTTGTAGCGGCTTCAGAACGTGATACCAATTATATGGTTTCATTTAATGTGGACACCACTCTGTATTTATTCTGAGCTGGAATGGAACCGTTGACACGTGGAATACTCAATCGCTCAACCACTGCGCCAATCGTGTTTTCTATATATTGTAATAAAAAAAAAAAAAAAAAATAGGTGATCTATTCTAGATTCTGACATTTTTGTATTTAATTTAAGTTAATTTAATTTAATAACTTTATTTCAGACATATTACTACTAGGTAAGGTAGGTAGGTATTAATAATACTAGGTAATTAATATTATTATAATTTTTTACATTTTTTGATTTGTCAGTTACTAACATCCTTTAAATATTATTAATTCTAGTTATTGGAATTTAAATTTTAAGATTCATTTAATTTATCCCAATGTTTGCATGCCTAAATTAAAGTAGAATGTACTAGGATCAGAAACGTTTGTTAACACCTTTATTTATGTACCTACCTACATTCTATGCAAATAAACTAATATTCTATTCTATACATTTTAATGTTCTTTTCCGAGAAATCGTGCAAAATTCTATGTTGTGGATGAGCCCTTAGGGCCGGAGTGTTAATTGCAAAATGATCCTAGCTACATTAGTGTAGGACATCCATTACTATCTGCCACCATTCCACTTTGTCATCATTTGTTTAAGTTAACTTGTACGACTTGTTTGTTAAGATAAGCGGTATCTTTACATCTGTGTTAATTTGTCCCGATCAGTTCAGTTTATGTTTTTAAACTTTTGCGACATGATTTATTTAGTGTTGGTTTGATAAAAGGTCATCTTTGCTTTTATTAACAGCACTGGAAGTAAAGGTTACCATCAACGGGATTACCGCGTAACTAAAATGGTAATGAACATGAACTCTGGTAATAAACTTCATTACGCCAGTGAGAGAATAAACTTCGTGCTACCTTGTAAAAATAATACCAATCATGATGTTGGGACTCCTAGCTTCAAAATCATCATCAAGATCAAGAATATCATTCATTTCTTCTTAATCGGCCACATTCTTGATCGACCAAGAGTTCATATTCATTACCATTTTAGTTACGCGGAAGACCAGAAAGATCTTTCTCAGAACCTCACAAAAAAAAAAAAAAAAATTGCAGAAACTTGTACTAATTGTATTTAGTGAGGATCTTGCTTCCAAGCAAACACGATGTTTATTTTTATAGATGAAACGAACTTACCTACCTGTAAGTGAAGTTCTATCTTAATTATACGAAGGCATCGTCCGAAGCAATTCTTTGCTAAAATTACCCTTATTTTTTATTGTTTTATGAAATACCTAATGAAAACCTATACATATTATATATACAATATGAAATAAAACCTATACAGAATGTAAAAAAAATGTATAAATCCCTCATACCATACACTCTACTGCGTATTATGAACAACTTTATGTTCAAACCAGTATAACATACTGCCATCGCCAACCATGGTGAATGTGGTGATTATATTATTATCCCCACGACAGTAATGACAGTTTTTTAGTTTGTTCTCTATGATAAAATCGCGAACGAAGAAGATTTTAAGATCACTAATAAACATAACAGTTCTTAGCAAAAGATTAGGAATAATGATGAAGAAGCACTTGATTTATTTGATAATAATGTTGATATAGCTCTACTGTGTACCTGTGTAGGTGTTAACATTTCAAACCGTGATACCTGTTATAAGAATAACAAAGCAAAGGTTAAACAAAACATTCCACGAACATACGATAAACAATATAAAATACTACGCAATTCCTGAGAAATACAATAGAATTCTCATCTAGCGACCTTAACATAAATTTGATAATAATACTATTTTCCAAAAACGTAGACATTTCTTACCTCAACATTACCCAACTGAACTCATAAACAACCAATATAAAAAAACCTCTGACAGCCTCCAAAACTGATGCAAAAATCACGTAATCTATGAACCGTGGTAGACCAAAGTTAAATGGTCCGCTATAATTCTATTATCATTTCAACTGCTTGTAGGAACAACTTTGATAGTGCGTAGGTGTACCTTATTGAAGTAATTTCATCTGTCACATTCGAATTTTAACCTTATTTCTTTTATAATAGCGTTTATAATAAGTCGGGCTATACATCCAGGTACAAAGTATTAAGAAACTGTATGTTTTAAGATGTTTAACGGTCGATTTTAAACGTTAGTTATAGTAAGTATGTCGTCAATGTAATAAGAGTTGAAATGGCGATCATATTCTAGTTACTGGAATACTTACTTATTATAGTTTTAGTTGTAATAAAACTGTTTTGGAACTCTATAGGTAAGGTTATTTCTAAAAAACGAGGTCTTCTGTATTTTATAAGACAACGAGTATAATAGGATTTAAACTTACCTAAAGTTTAAATCCTATTATACTTGTTGTTCAGTTTAATACATTTTAGTATAATTATTTATTTTTCTTTCTCATTTGTTTCTTTTTTATGACGATTTCCAGCTTCAAGGTCCATTTGTTTTTAGGATCTGATTGTGGGTTCGTAAGTATTTACACGACCATCTTGATGATAATAATACGGTCTGTCTTTAAGAAAAGTACTTTATAAATGACACCTTATTGGTATTGTTGCTCATGTTGTTGATAAAATAAGTAATTCTCATTTGAAAGAAAAATATATGGCCAGGAAGATGCTACTGTCAGTCCTACATTTACTTCCCATTATACTTCGTTGCTGCATCCTATGAGATTTAATAAACCATGTAGTCCGTCTTCTGTTGTACTGCATCATCACACGAATTTTAGATCTTAAATAAAATCAAGAGTTAAAAAACTAGTCACTAACTGACTTCACTACGTAATGTTCCCACTTGTCAACAGATGGCGCTATTTTCATTCGTCTTTTGTGTGTCGCATCATCCGCGTCGTACTCCGCGATATATTCTTATTTTGTTGAAATCTTTGAGTTTTTAGTGAATATTTACAGTGAAAGTGTTAGAGAGGAAGCTAAGGATTAGTTTAGATACAAAATTCAACGCTTAGAAAAGGAATTGAAGTTCCGACGAAAACCGCCGGCGTAATATCAAAGTGAAGTTACCTACTAACTAATACCTGTGCTTATTTTTTGTAATAAGTTTACCGCTTACACTCAGAATAATGGTATTATTATGGTAGGTATAGTACAGTGTACATTATTATAGTGGTGATCAAGAAATAACCTTAACGTGGCGTGATGCCACCCAAAAAGTTAGTACCTACCTATTATTATTATTATAAAAAATAATTAAAGAAAGGCCATAGCCTTTATAATCGCAACTGGCCGCACGAGGCCATGAACAAGTGTCGACGTGTGTCATGAATTTCGCCTCTGGATGTGATAATTTTCCCAGTGGTCCATTATTTCCTCAGTGGTGGCACGCGATGTCATCCGGAAATAAAAATACTTTCTTCCTTAATGTGGTGCCACGAGATGTCATCCAGGAAGTAAAAATACTTTCTTCCTTAATGTGGTGCCACGAGATGTCACCCAGGAAGTAAAGATCACGCTGACTTAGCCTTGTTCCCCTATTAAATCCTGAATACGAGCCGCAGCCAGAGGAAACCTTTAGGAAGAAGATACCCGGAGGTCTCTAAACGCTGGGGTACAATCCTACTCCAAGGCCTAACAAAGGATCAGAAGGAGAAGTTGTTGACCTGTTCGACCAATACAATGAAAAACTTTAGCTGGCTAAAGAGCTCACACCTCTAATGCCGAAGGCCACGGTGCGGAGGGACAACTCCCCCCCCCCCCTCCCGTCAACCGGGGAGCGGCGCAAACGCCGCATCGCCTCCGCCGCGCCGCGCACCGCTGGCGACGAGCCGCGGACCGCCCGCCGCCGCCGCGCCGGAGCCGTGAGCCGCCGCGCCGCCGCACAGTGGGCCCATACTGAAAATTAGTGGACTTAGGCAACAAAGTTACCATATCGATGCGATTTTTTTTTATATGACGTGTTATAATATTCCTGACAACTTTTATTCTTATAAAATTTCTTCTAAACTTGATAGTTTGTCTTGAAAAAAATTTATTAGATTTTTTTGTATGGAGCGAATCACGTTTAATTTTTTTTCTTCAATTGTACTAATATGTTGGGTGTGTGGCGTGAGTATATGATAGCTAGGGTCATTCTCTATCCACGAAAAAAATATCAGCGCCGGCCATCTGCGGCAGCGCGAGTAATCATTCGGTAAAAAATAATAATTTGGAAGAATTTTTTTGTCATTTAAAATAAATTCAAAGCATATTTTTTGTCTCATTTGGCTGTTTTCACCTTCTTTATAGTTAAATAAATAGTTTTAATAGCGCATACGTACTTAGAACTAGTAATTCTGGTAGAGATTTAGTTATTATTGCATGTTATCGGTACAAATGAGTCATCAATCACAATGCAGGTGCTCTGCATTGTGATTGATGACTCATTTGTTTGTGCGCGCATAACTAATGAGTCATCGAAAAATGCTCGTCTCTGATTGGCTGTGTTATTTTTTAACTGCACGTTATCTATTGTTGAATAAATATATCGTAATGTTTCAGGTTATACTAATTTTGTTAATGATAGGTGAAATAATTTAAATTTGTACGGGCAAGTCGTTGATAATTATCTACATAATCAACTGTATGTATATTATTATAGTATAAGTTATCGTACGTATGATCAATATGAAACTGTGAAGTAATTGTAGCCCTGAAAAGGGCTGTTTGTCATATTCCTAACCCTGATGGGCTTTTGTGGGAATAATTTAGAGCCGGATCACATTATTTCTTGTTCCAGAAGTGCTAGTGGGTCCGGCAAATTTTCGGACTCTGCTATGAGGCATTCTTCTTCCTCTATAATTTCACTGTCACAGGGAGGCTCAGTAGTCTGTAACAACTGAGTTGCTTCAGGCAACAACTCATTATGAACCTGTTTCATTATTTTAGGCCTTATGTAGGATATGTGGGGATCAGAGCTTATTAGAAGTCCATGGAGGATGTCTTCGTTTGTTGCTATTCTCCCCGTTTTCCGAGTGTGCCTCTCCCTGACGTTTCTGAAGTCCTTATTACGGGCTTCCGAAGCTTCTTCAGATAAGATATCTAAAACGAATAAGTACATACATTTTAATTTCAAAACGCAATCGAGTCAAATAATACATCAAACTATATTTATTTTTTACTTACCGATTGGCAAAACACCAAAGTGGTTACAGATGTCTGCACCGTGCATTAGAAGTTTATGTACACTAACTGGCATGTAGTACCACGAATAGTGTTGCACGTACACATCAGCTGTTTCTCTACAGTATCTTCTAAATTTTTCACAGTCAATGTTTTTGCCTGATGATATGGCTTGTAGAATAACGGAAAATCTGAAAATCAGATTTTCGTCAATTCCCGTTATTCTGGAAGATCTTTTGTAATCTTGGAAAAAGCGCCTCGCTGTATTCCCGTCGTTTGTAGTTCCAAAACCCTAAAATGGGAAAACAATACTGTAATATACAATACATAGAGATATAATTCACAAACAACATAAAGAGAGCGAAAATTAAATACATACCTGTTTGACTATATCAATCAGCATTCCAGTTTGCTCACGAAACTCTTGCTGTGTGGTATTTTTTTTAGCTTGTTTCAAAGCCTTATGTTCGCCGCGAGCAGTCCATCGTTGAAAATCCAGATTATAAGATATATGGAGAAGACATTCCATACACCGAATCTTCATATGCAGTGAAGAAATTCCTTGTTTGTAAATTTCTTCACGAAGTGGTTTAGAAGTCAAAGCGTCTAAATTATTCATCTCACTCGGTTTTGCCAAGCAAATGGGACACGTTGCATATGATGGTACTCCAGCAATTATATTGGCCACTTTTCCATCAATCATGGTCATATGCAATTCATGTGATACAATAATATTTCCACACTGTGTAGATATTCGTTCATCAATTTGTTTTTTCATCTCAGACTCTTCAGACTTTATAAAGTCAGCTGTCTCCGAAGTGAAAGTGAACTTCACTGGTCGACAGTACAGAGTTGAGCAAGGTGTGGGGTTCTCCCAAACTAGATTTTCATTCCCAGATGATGGCCTAGTAGACACTAGCCGAAGAGGGACGATGCTTATCATGACTACTGATGAATCATCGAACTCTGTAGCTGTGTTTGACGTTTTCTGTTTATAGTTACTCTGCGACGAAGAACCATCAAGTCCCCATTTCCAGGTCAACTTGAGTTCTTCATTTTGAGACCTATCAACAGTATTTATATCAAGTAATATCCTCTCCACAGTGTGGTCCAATAGCGCTTGCAATTTAATGTGAGCTCCGTTTTCGGTAATCTCCATACTCTCTTGTGGTGGGTAACATCTTTTCTTGGCATTTACAAGCTTTGGATAAGATGGAAAGGCAGCACAGTTTTCTTCTTTCAGAAATTGTCGAAGAGCTAAGTACTTCCATTTCGAGAGCGCAACTGATGTATAAAGAGCTAAACACTTATCTTCAGAGACAGTACTTAAGCTCTGCTTTTTGAATAGTCTCTCTTCTACTTCGGATAGCGCATCTGGATTACTGGAAAGGTATTCGACCACTTTTGCCAGATTCGTTTTGCCGTTGTCTTTCAATTTTGTTATGTACCAGTGCTGCAACTCTTCCTCGGAATTTTCTTCTACTATGGAAGTAGAACGTCTTTTCTTTTGCTTATTACTTAACTCTTCGAACGGTTTTCTGTGCTCCTTTTCTGTAGATGTTCCCGCTTCCGCAGTACATACTGCAAGAGTAGGAACATGGTAATCTATATCCACAAGCTCAGATAAGGCTGCGTCCGAAAAGCCCATCACACTTCTCAGATCAACACTGTCACAAACAGGCCAGTTGATGTTTTTTTCCAACCACTTGCGATTAATTACACGATTCATAAAAGTTTTTTGATTTCTACTTGACTCTATCCACTTTTGATTTAAATTTACACAAAAAAGTCGACAGAACTCCTTGATTCGGTTCTTGTTTTCTTCAGAAACTTCGGTAGTCAAGAAAGAAATGATACTTTCCTACAGAAACATATGATTTTTCAGATCACCGCCACTTCTTAATTTCACAAAAAGATCTAGGTTGGTACAAAATCCAGCCATAGTTCTAATGTAAATATAAAAATACAAGTATTTCACTGTGTTCACAAACAAGCGACAAGAGCGAAACTAGATGGACTTAATGAATGTCTTTATATTTATAGTTAGTGTTAATTACTCAAGTAGTGGACATAACAGTAAGTGAAAATTATTCAGCCAATCAGAGACGAGCATTTTTCGATGACTCATTAGTTATGCGCTTAGCCGAGTGCACAAACAAATGAGTCATCAATCACAATGCAGGTGCTACCGATAACATGCAATAATAACTAAATCTCTACCAGAATTACTAGTTATAAGTACGTATGCGCTATTAAAACTATTTATTTAACTAAAAAGAAGGTGAAAACAGCCAAATGAGACAAAAAATATGCTTTGAATTTATTTTAAATGACAAAAAAATTCTTCCAAATCATTTTTTTTTTACCGAATGATTACTCGCGCTGCCGCAGATGGCCGGCGCTGATTTTTTTTTCATGGATAGAGAATGACCCTAGCTATCATATACTCACGCCACACACTCAACATATTAGTACAATTGAAGAAAAAAAATTAAACGTGATTCGCTCCATACAAAAAAATCTAATTAATTTTTTTCAAGACAAACTATCAACTTTAGAAGAAATTTTATAAGAATAAAAGTTGTCAGGAATAATATAACACGTCATATAAAAAAAAATCGCATCGATATAGGAACTTTGTTGCCTAAGTCCACTAATTTTCAGTATGGGCCCACTGTGCGCCGCGGCCGGCTAGAGGTACCTACCACACACTTGTCGTATTCTTACACAATTGGTTGAACATAACTACGCCGAATATAGGATGATACCTATAATAAAAGGTTATAAATTACCATTTACTAGAACTTGTGAAACTATGTAACCCACCTTGTTCAAGGACCGAAATGTTTAAGTTTATTGAGAAACTTGAAAGATTTAAGGTCTATTGTGCCATGTACCGATCGATTATGATGGTCAATTTATTTCCCCTATTATTATTTTTTCTAAATCCAAAAAGTAGGTAACTGATCTTACCTATATTATTAAGACATAAGTGAATTCTTATCTGTAACATTAGTTATATATACCTAACAACTTCACATTGCCGGCTATAAGAACGTTAGAATAATTCAAGGGGAATAACGTCGATAACCGAAATGCATTGTCTAGTTCGGCTACAGATGCTGATTCATTTATTTGTAAAAAATATACCAAGTTGTTTGTTAGGTAGTATTCCTTCCTGATAAATGAAAATATTATTTATTTTACCGATTCATTCTTAACTAGCTGTAGCCCGCGGTTTCACGCGGTTTTAGTTTTTTCAGCATAGGTAGCTAGTTATAAACATAAGCTATATCCCTCAGGGATAATGTAGCTTTCTATAAATGAAAGAACTAGTAGTTTTAGGGATTAGGCATCCCGTATGATTTAGTGGCTAGGATACCTGGCTTTCACCCAGGAGGCTCGGGTTCGATTCCCGGTACGGGAACCACTAATAATTTATAAATTTACATAAACATTTCAGTATTAAATGATATTCGCACAGCATCATAATTATTATTTAATGAATCAGAATCAGAATCATTTATTTGTCAGAATGTAGTATTACATAGTATGGTGTTAAATGAAGCATACATGGCAACAATACATCCCAAGATGAATATTTTTTGTGACTGGATAGTCATGGATATAAATCGTGCAGAAAATATCTACCCACTAACGATTTCGTTTATGAATTTTTTTATGAATTCACCTACCTACGGTAGTATAGTGGTAAGTATTCCCGCCTATCACGCGGGAGACCGGAGTTCGATTTCCCGCCGGAAAATCGTACCTACGCAGCTAGTTGTCGCAGCAGTTTGGTAGTACTTAGGTGATCCGTAGTGTATGGCATAACTACGTTTCACGTATAAATATGATAATAATAACTGCTTCTATTCTGGAGTGTTTGTTTCCTAATAATTAAGAAAAAAGTGTTCTCATACGCCGCAAATTTCTTAGAATTTATTGCGTTCCCAGTACCTATAATTATTATTTTATGTTTATTATTACCAAAGGAAATACGTTGCAAAATACATAAAACTATTCGAAATAAACCTGCTAAATCATCAATTGCGATGAGAGAATTTGCTCAGTTTATAGGTAGTATAACAGCTTCATGTCCAACCGTAGCTTACGGCTGACTATACTAAGTGCTTGGAAAGAGAAAAATACTCGCACTGTTCTCGAAATATCAAGATGTAAATTTAACCCATCCCTTAGAGATTATATTTTATAAAAAAAAAAAAAAAAAAAAAAAAATCCTAACTGGTCTCTATAACTGGAGATTCCTTTGGAATCCTCTCTTTCGGGGTTTGAAACTTTCTTCATTGGGGTAATAGCGGTTACCGGTCACAAGAAGAAAGAGATAAGCTCATCAATAATTATTTGTACTTATTAACTGTCTTTATCGGAGTTCATTGCCTTTGTCAAACCATCACCGATTCGGATCTATTGCTAAGAATTGACAACACTACCGCTATAATCTTATACCTATCAATAGAAATGGTTGGACGTGTTCTCTGAGTTCTCTCACTTCAATTATACTATAACTCGAGAGACATGACTGTGTTGCTGTTCATATTTGTTTCCTATATAAGAAAGCGTCGAGGTTTCTCGAACATTAATACGGAGCGGGAATTACACATGGATCTTGTTTCCAAGATATAGTACACTCGCCGAATTCACTAGTTCGGTCGACCAGAAAAAGATGTGATTACCTCTCGAATTAATTTTAAATACTCAAAGACTCAAATTTGGATCTTGGAAATGAGATCCGAACGCCTACAACATATTACGTATATCCGTTTACGCTATTAAGATGTGTCAAATTTCCTTTTTACGTAGGTATTCGAAAAATGAGGCATATTAGTAGCACCTTATTGGCCAAACCAACCTTGGTCCCCGCTGTATATGTCCTTTACCATTTCAAAAATACTATATTTGGAGCCACACATGAAAAAATATTGCTTTCTCCTTCCAAAACCCCGCCCCTTTTATGGCCGAGCCACCTATTTTGCGCAACGCTATACGGGTAGCGTTCGTCGAAAAATCATGAGATAATAATTCCATAGATATAATCACGCAGTTGTTATCATATACCAATTACTTTGCAATAGTATCTAAATTATGATTTGTTTGTTTGTAAAGACATTAATTTAGATTTTTTCAAACTATCAATGACTTTTTAAATACGACTCTTTAAATTCATATAGATCAGCATTATCACGCGTCACATGTAAAGAAACTTGTGTAATTGACTGCGATTGTCGATTTTTTAAGTACAGGCCTTATTTGCCTAAAGATAAAAATACTAACGTGGCGTTGTCTTACCTATCTGATAAAACTAATGAATCGTTAACTCTAGATTGATCACTAAAACTAACTTGCAAACGGTAACATTTATCAAGATCAATAAACATTTCGTTCTGTGAAGCAGGTGTTCACAGAATTGTATTCGAAATTATTGAGCCATCAACACCCAATAGGGCGAATCCAAAAATGATAACTCCATTCCATCACGAACAACCAAATATTTGCCCAGCGAAAGTTCTCTCTGCTTATCTACCTAAATAGAACGAGAGAATCTCGAAATAAATGGTGGACAGATAGATTAATCTTAACTATTAAAAAGCTACCCTAATTGCCAGTTCCCAGTCCGCAAATCAATGGATTAAACAAGTCCTTAAGAATAGCGGAATCGATGTCGGGTTTACTCGCCACACAATAGGCACGCTACACGCTTCGACGTCCGTCGCCGCGTCGGTGGCAAAGTGTGCGTCTCTGTAAAATGTCAGCAAGCATGCGAGTGGCTCGACTGCCAAATCTCTATGCTTCGCTAAATTCGATAACTTACCCTTGACAAATATATAGCAGGACAGAGCTTTCGTTACGCTGCACTTAATACGGATAGGTGGCTCGTTGATTTACAGTTCATGAGTATTGGAAGAAAAGATTATTAAAATAAAAGTGTAATAGATAGTAATTTAGGATCTCCGATCCCTATTGCCTTTTTTTACATGAACATGATTTTCAATACTAGTTGGTATATAAAAATCTACTTATTTGTCATTCCACAATTACCTAGGCGCTAAACATCTACATGGTTTATTAAATCTCATAGGATGCAGCAACGAAGTATAATTTATGGTTAATGGAACTTACCTTAAGTGAACTTCAACCATAATTATACGAGTTGCTGCATCCGTAGAGATTTAAGATCCCGCCCTCCCTAAATATATATCCCCAAAGTAATTGAAAAATGACAAATTGGATGTTACTCTGAAACGAATGAAAATAGCGCCATCTGTTGACAAGTGGGAACATTACGTAGTGAAGTCAGTTAGTGACTAGTTTTTTAACTCTTGATTTTATTTAAGATCTAAAATTCGTGTGATGATGCAGTACAACAGAAGACGGACTACATGGTTTATTAAATCTCTACGGATGCAGCAACTCGTATAATTATGGTTGAAGTTCACTTAAGGTAAGTTCCATTAACCATAAATAATATCGATCCTTATAATATCATATTTCATAAAATGTTATCCATAATGATCATTACTCATAATGATGGATTATTTATTTTATTGTAGAGTGTAGACCAAATCACTGTGACAATGAGTTTGTGTACATCAGGGGAGGCTCTCAGGCCATCCTATCATTGCGAATGTAGGTATAATAACAACAATTATGTGTTGTGTACTGATCTTTATGAGAAACGATGATTATGACTGAAAATGGTATGATTATAAAAAATATAGTTATTATGAGAACCGATATCACATTAAATATCTTCGTTCTTCAAACAATCGTCTCCTTCAATGTCGCACACATCGCTCTGACTTTATTCATTCCACCTTCTTCGTTCAGTCTATTCTACTATGGAATGCACTCCCCCTTGAAATCAGGATGGCTAACAGTAAGCTCTCTTTTAAATTTAAATTACGAAAATACTTTCGTGACAAGACATCGGCAGATTCATCTCGACTCTAATTCTTCTGAATTGTATATATTTATTATTTATATATGTTTATGTTTATTTAGCATATAATAATACATATTTATTTATATATGTTAATATTTATGTAAGTTTATAATTATAATTGTTTTTAAGTATAATAGAATATACCTACCCTCTCATTTAAGTTTTTTTTGGTGCATCTACCTTCATTGTCTCTGCATCACCCTAAGGTTGTCTGGTAGAGAATGCCTACGGCATTAAGACCGCCTTTGTACATTGTACATGAAGCATTTTAAATAAATAAATAAATAAAGATATATATAGAATCATCCTCTTGACGTCAACTCATATCATAACATTTCTCAGTATTAATCATTTGTATGATCACACATCTACATACAACAAAACACCAAAAAACAAGAATTAAATCATACCACGAATTATACACAAATCACTCGCTTGTTGAGCCCTTTGTAAATGCATATGACAATTAAAATGCAGACGACCAATTAAACACGCTGAGTCAAATTTCCGTTCAATAAACATTTTTGGGTGTTCAACAATCATTAATTAAACTGTACTTGTGACCTAGCGGGTATTGGTGTCCGGCGAAATATTTTTTATTTTAGACTAATAAGTCGACATGGGCATGTGCATTCTTCCCTTTTTTACCTAAGGAGCTCAAACTTAGTCTTTGACAAAGATCCAAAAGTCCAAACATAAGGCTTACCAACACGCGATGGAGCGCAGTATTTTAGGTCTAAAATTAAAAGACCATGTTCGAAACACCACACTCCAAAACAAGCATCATTGACGTAGCTCTGAAAGCCGCAAAACTCAAGTGAGATTGGGCAGGGTATGCTTGATGAGCTGTGGGCCTGATGCAGCTAGAAGGCATCACGATAAACCACGAAGAAGATGGAGGGACGAGCTAGGAAAACAAATAAAGAATGGTCCACACTGGCTCTGGACCGGAAGATCTGGAAGTCATAGAAGGACACCTTTGCTCAGCAGTGGGACCATATGGGCTGATAGTAATAGTAACTCGACATAGGAAATAAGCCTAAACCAATAAAAGACAAGTACTTTGTCAAAAAGTTGTTAGTTATCTGGCTCTTTCATACTGAAATAGCTTGTACCGTGGTGGGAAGATAAGTCAGTCTAGGATTATAGTGCGAATAACTGTTCAGAGTCAATACGAACATGTGGTGTACAAATAGTAGAAATTATACCATTGAGAGAAAACTTTGTACCCCTTTTGAAGCATATTGCGCGCAGTGTGAGATTTGGCATAGAAGTTTATATGGAGAAGGAGTGCAGAAAGCTAAAATTTATTTATATGTGGTCGAATTTCGACCAGTGGGCGACCACTAGTATATATTAATACGTGAAGAGAAAACTGAGTACCCATTTTTAAGCATATCGCGCGCACGTAATAGTGTGAGATTTGGCAGAAGGAGTATAGAAAGATATAATTACGGGCGAATTTCTACCACTGGGCGACCACTAGTATTAATAAATAAATCAATGATTATTATAAAACAAATTATCAGATTTAAATGATTGATTTAATTCATGATTCCAATCAAATTATTTAAATCTATTTCCCTCTTTTGTAGAGAAGACGCGTCTATTACACAGACTTCTTTTTTTGGAAGACTATTCTAACTACTATCTTGACTACGGTAACCAAACGCTCTTAGTTGAAACGTTTAGAACCAAAGCATAGACAGTTTTAGCGGTTCGTGTGACACGACCGCTAATTAAATTGTCGTATGGCGCACTCGCGTGATGGTTTCATTAACAAGGCTACAGTTTTTAGCGGCAATATTAGATTTTTGGAGATATTTTTGGGCACAGCAAGGTAATAAAATTTACCCGAAAGCATTTTTTTCGGTGTCAGTTATAGCGCATTCCATCGAAATTTTTCAGGTATGGCAAGTTAATACTATAAAATTTTAAAATAGTCGCTTGCACTTTTGACTACAGAAAATTGAATGAGTATTTATTCAAAAGTAATTTAAAAATAAACACCAAAACAACAAACAAGCTTTTAAAAATTCCCCGTCTGTTCTAATTATTCTCACTTAAACCATAAGAACAAACAAGGATTCTACAGCACAAAACATCGCCAAAACCAGCAAACTAATCGTAATAACAAAATTAATAATTTACCCCACAACAACCTACCGCCATCTATTATCACAAAACGTCAACAGCGACAGGAAGTGTATAAGACAGGAGAAAGTCCGTTAATTGGTGCTTGTGTCATGTATGAGTTGTCAAGTGACAATCGTTTAGTTCGGTCCGGTTCCGTTGCTTCATTCTGATGGTTCATTTGTTTGAATCATTAAAGGTCTGAAATAGATGTTCACGTATTGTATATTACTTAAGATTTACACTTCTAATATATTGTCACGACAATTTTGTATGTGTTTCGAAATACTCAGATCAGAAGTAAAAACCGACTTCAGTAAACTAAATCGTAAGTAAGTTTTTCATAAAAAGCTTAACAGCTTCTGAAGTCGGTGCCATTGCCTAACTAAAGTTGCATTGAAGAATTAAAAGCCACGACTTCGGAAGCTGGTAAGTTTTATATGAAAATTATATTATAGGTTTCAGTTTGTGAAGTCGGTATTTAATTATGTTTATTATCATTTTATCTACTTTAAGATGCATAAACTAAACATGCAACATTATCCACTAAAGAGTTCCATTATCAATCTCCGATGGTCTTCATCAGATCGTAACCATATTTAAATGGGTCCACTTTGGAGGAATTAAAATCGGTTCATTTGCGACGATATCGCTGAACAAACATACAAAAAAAAAAACAACATATTAATGTCAATGAATTGCTCATTGTGGCGTTTTTAGGCCCTCAGGGAAGACTTTTTTGATCTCGCAAATGTGTGTTCATGAAGGCACCTCCAAATGTAAAATATTAACAAGATTCATAAACATAACACTAATCACTAAAAAGAGACAAACAAATTGTTCCGATGTGTCACGCAGGAATAGACAATTAACATTTATTAAAATGCTCCATACAATATTTTGCTCCAGTACATTGTCCCTTAGGACTGACAGGAAAAATGTATTAAATGGATTAATGGAATGTTGTTTTGATGGTTTTGTAGATTAATCATTCAAATATTGTAATTTATTATCTTTCATAGCGTATGGAAGTATGATAACGTATCAGCAGGGCTAACACGACGGCGACGGGTGGATAAACCAGTTTTCTCCTCCCTTGTCTCCATAACAGAAGACAAAACGAAAAAATTTGGGAAAAAACAGTAAAGAGATGGTTTTGTCGCCGAATTTTTTCGTGGAGAAACCTGTTTTCTCCAACACTTGTCTCCTTGACAGAAGACAAAACGAAGACAAAACGAGAAAACGGTAGTAAAGAGATGGTTTGGATGGTCACATCGCTGGTTTTCGGATTGGACGTGCTGTTCGATTTAATTTATATCTACTGTTAGCATCAGCAATACATCTGTGCCCTTCAGCCCAGTGCTGTATTTAAGGTCCTATCTCTATGGTCAGAGAAGGTGATGACAATGACACCGCTACATCACCAAATTTCTCATAGCCCATTTTGTGTCCCACATCAGAACAAAGGCGTAACCGTTTTCTTTCCAAAACTCTCCATTTTGAGCAATTTCAATACAAACATTAATTTATACTGAAACATACAAAATCCATAACAATTTATTTCTCTTTAACAATTTGACCTAAATCGGAAGCTTTAGCTACACTCAGCATTTTTTCTTTTAATGCCAGTTCAGCATTGCTCTACTACATACCTGTATGTTAGGTCTATTTAATACCAAGGGAAGTCGTTCAAATGTCCAATGTCAAAATCGTATTAACTTGGCAGCCCAGACATCTTACAAGTGCCGATTGCTTACCTTTCTTAGTTACGTTCTTTGTAGAAATACATACGTTATACAAGCTATATTAAATTAAAAATGTTATAAATATCCAAACGCTCAGAAACGGACTCCAACTAGAAAAAGAGCTGTAACAGTTGAACGGCTAAACAGATTTTCAAGAAACATAGCTAAGGTGATACCTGATTAAACTAGAATAAACTGAATTGAAATCGTTCTATCCGTTTTGGTGCTACGATGCCACAGTTAGACACACAGATATACACTACCAACTTAAAACACCCCTCTTTTTAGTCGGTGGTTAAAAAGTGAAGTTTGTGTAGGTAGTTTTAGGGTGTCAGGTAAAACTGGCTTGCTAATCCATTTGAAAGTATAATCTATTATGTATAATGGAGAGTTCTAATTCCTAATGAGATTTTTTCTGAACCAAAGTTGATATTGCGATAAAAAAAACACATTTGGTGGTCAGTTGATGGCACGGTTGGGCCCAGTGGCTAAGCAATTGACTTGCTGCGCTACGTGCCGCGGGTTCGATCCCCGCATGGAACAAATATTTGTATTGCCTACAGATAGTTGATCCGGTTCTGGGTGTGTGTGCATGTGACATGAATATTTGTAAACTGTACCCTCGATACAGGAGAAATCCTAGAGAGGGGCAGCGTTCTTTTAAAACAAAGAGAAAAGAGAGAAAGATTTATACATAAGGCTTAATTCAATACTCTTACCATAAACATTTTAAAACCGTAATCGACTTAATAGAGCTCGTAAAATCGTTATCTGTAAAGTACATGGTCGAATCACCGAACCACTAACACAGCTGTTTATCGATAATACAAGTAATCGACTATTTCACGCCCGTGGGAAGGTATCGATATTTATCGATTTCATAGACATTGTTAAGTTTAACAATTAAGACGATAATTGTCTCTGGCATCGCATGGGCTTTTCTTTGCGTACGAATGTTGATATGGGATAAAAAAAACTGGTATGGTAGTGGTCCCGCCCAAGTTGTATAACAAGAAATTTAAGGCAATGCAAAACGCCAACATGCAACAGCTTTTAATTTCGTAATTTATGGTCAAGGCAATACTATAATGATCAATCGTAATTCCCACTTATGTACACACCACACATCCAAATCAAAGGTCCTTTCTTTCTTTCTTTTTTTCAATGAATGAAAATGAAATGAAATGAATTGAAATGAAATGAATTGAAATGAAATGAAAATGAAATGAATTAAAAATGAAATGAAATCGTTTATTACCAGATTTTAACATCCAATAGAGCAATACAAAAATTATTATTAAAATGAAAATTGCAATACAATTATATGATAAATATGAAATAACTGTAACTATATAATTATAACAATTGATAAATAAACAATAGATATAGATAGGTATTTACTGCGACGATTTAGGTAATCGGCGTGTGGTAGCACTGCCGCCTTTGATGTAGGGGGCTGTAGTCCCACTGTCGCACTGCAGTCACCAATAGCCTTCAATAGCCTTTCCCAATTTTATAGGATTCGATTATCCGGTACAAAATCATTGATATTTTGAGATGCCAAACAAACCTTGCAGAATATGGCTATACGACATTCTACAAGGTGAAGGTACTTCCCCATTCGGGCAGCTCCAATTTTGAGAGTAAGAGGAGAGGTCCCGCTATGCCCTACCTTTGTTTTTTACGATTTGATTGGTCATTCGGTCAAAATTTCATCCACTGTGCGAAGTAGTGAAGTATTATTCTTCAATATGGGCATAAGTATCCTATCCAAAGAGCTACGAACTTTAATTTCGCGTCACATTTACGCACCATATTTAAATACTCCAAGACTGTATGAGAGAAAATACTGCAAATGATACACGTATTAATTCAACTGCATTATCTAGTTTCTCACTAGTTTCATGACTAGTTTCCATATACAGTGTTAGTGAGACAACATGACAAACTAGTCAATCTGGTCATACATAATGGTTTCCAAAGTAATAATGGCGTACAACTTATTATGGGTTTGTAAAACCTTTTTTAACGTACCTATAGTAATAATGTATAAATGTATATATGAATGTATATAACTTTTATAATTTATATGAATGTATTTTTTTTTTGTTTGTAAATATGAACTGCACTATCGAATTGCGAAACTGTAATGATAGCTGTATGAAAGTACAAAAAAAAAAAACTTTTATAAAAGCACAATCGAGCGTATGGCACTCGTTGATTGCAGCTGAAAATCAGCTTCAGGTGGTAGCACTTGGTCTTGCCATCTGACATTATGCAGATTGCAGAGCTGAGGCCCTTTTGGCATAAACGTACTTTTTTTTTCTATTATAATATGTGATGTGTTTTATTTTTAATTGTGCCAATAAACGCAATTATCTTTCTTTCTTTGAGGTTTTAACCGATTTTTTTTTATCCCATACTGTTCTACTGGCAAAGGTGATTTTTGAAGAGAAATTTTCTGTTTCCTTAGTATGAGCGTGAGTAGATATTGTTGACATAATTCACAAAAATGGACATATTATTTTGAGATAAATGGTCATGAACTTCAAATTCATCCTATTTACAGGAAAATATTTAAATATGACCTTTTTAGCTGTGTGGTTCTTGGCAATGAATGAGCCAAAAGTGTCGAAACGACGAAGGGGAGAAATACATCCATCGAAAGGATAGGCAGTTGCGTTCCCGTGTGGTAATGAGATAACTTGTTTTTACCTCCACTTGAACCTTTTGCAGGTAAATCCATAAACTTAGAATATTTTCGCTTCCCTAAATCTGATAGGTAATATTATATAGGATAATTAATCAGTACACCATAATTCAGGTACAACATATTTTGCCCATATTTGCCCACGAAACAAATAGGCGTAACTGTATTTTATTTTTGAGCAAACCTTTTTTATAATTTCCATCTTACAATGAAAATTAATTTCAGAAGATCCACTGCAGCCAATAAATTGAGTGATATGCTCAAAATTAGAGCCATGGAATCCATGACTGCTATTATTGATTTTATCTACTGCAGCTGCAGATTGATCGTGCTGTTTAGTTTATACTGTTACCAACAGTAATACATCTATGCCCTTCAATGCCCACTGCTGTACATAAGGTCCTATCTCTCTATTCCCAATCCCTTTAAGGGGTTATTGTACTCATCATTATGAACAACTTTTAATATATAGGGGAAAGAGAAAATCAAATCAAAAGAGAAAATCGCAAAAAAAAAAATCTGCTGGTCCATTTAGTCCAGTAATAAAAGTATTTAATTGGGTAATATCTGGGGGCACGGCAGTGCCCCAGCCAAGTCTCGAGCAAAACGGGCACGTACGTACCATCTTTTCTCGATGCGATTCGCGGCTGTTTCGCCCCCCCTATATCTTCGACGTGGACAAAGCTACGAGTTTAGGTTTTTGTTTGTTTAGGTTTGTGCTCATTGCCAAGTCACTATAATTATAATATAAAGAAAACTATTGATACAATTACTAAATGTTGATTTATAACTACAAAATAATTTGAATAGGACTTGGCTTCTATGAGATCTCAAAACTTTTTACGATGGAAAGACTGCATCGAGAGACTTGGCATTTTTTTACATTTAATGTTTTTGGTGGGATTGAATTATTCGCATGGAACAGCTGTTATTTTTTTTGCAATTTCTGTAGGATTTTGTATATATGGACCTCCCAATAGACTGCTATGCAATGCAAAGTTGTTTAAAAGTCCATTGTCATTATACCTAATAACAACACTCACGGGAAGAGAAGTGTTCTATTTTTAACAGGTGCAGGTAATTGTACTCATCATTATGAGCAACTTTTACTATGGGAACAAAAATTAAATGGCGAAAATAAAATCAGCTGTTCTATACATTTAGTTGAGTACCTAATATTGAATTTTTGCATGGATTTTTTTCGTAATTTCGGTGTTGGTACCATAGTAAAAGTTGATTATAACGATGAGTACATACACGGCCAGAAGCATATACCATGTTAAGAGATAGCTGTGAGTTTCCGGATAGTCTGTTTTAGTTTCATATCGCGTGGTAAAGTAGACCTTCTGTGTGTGCCTATTCGTTGCTTCTGCAGACCGGTTAAAAAGTACACATACATACACAGTTCTAGCTTTTTTGTTCAGAGACTGTTCAAAATTCACCGCTCATTTCCGTTGTACCGGTTATTTTGGGAATACATAAGTTTTATCACGCAAACTCTCTTGATTAAACTATTAAATGCTTTTGCTTTTTTTTCCTCCTTGCTTGATAATAATAAAAATGGATACTGACAGAAAAAAATTGTATCTATATAAGAAGACTACCAAAACGTTTAGTAAGTTCCGGTTACCGTAACCTATCGACGCTTGCAACCCCAGGGGCATAATTCGCGCATTGCCAACCCTGTAAAAATATTTTCACTCCCTTTTTAAGAACCCCATGCTGTAGTCTCTTGGTCTCTTTTAGTCTGTTTCTTGGTCTCTCTTAGTCTCAGTTTCTTGGTCTCTCTGGATTCTTGGTCTCTCTTAGTCTCAGTTTCTTGGACTCTCTGAGTCTTAGTTTCTTGGTCTCTCTTAGTCTTAGTTTCTTGGTCTCTTTTATTCTTAGTTTCTTGGTCTCCTTTAGTCTTAGGCTTACATTCAGAGACGACAGAAACGAGTCTAAGCGTGAACTTACGCTTCCATCTGTCAAAATTTGTTCGTAAAATTGACATATGGAAGCGTAAGTTCACGCTTAGACTCGTTTCTGTCGTCTCTGAATGTAAGCTTTAGTTTCTTGGTATCTCTTAGTCTCAGTTTCTTGGTATCTCTTAGTCTCAGTTTCTTGGTCTCTCTTAGTCTCAGTTTCTTGGTCTCTTTTAGTCTGTTTCTTGGTCTCTCTTAGTCTCAGTTTCTTGGTCTCTTTTAGTCTCAGTTTCTTAGTCTCTCTTAGTCTCAGTTTCTTGGTCTCTCTTAGTCTCAGTTTCTTGGTCTGTCAGTATCATTAACAATGTTTCTTAACCCTGAACCTGCAGGTTTAGATTAGGCAATTTTGTTTTCAAACATCCCCAAAAAAATACCAAAAATTCAGATTCTACCTGTAAACCGTATAACAAATAAAAAGCCTTATCTACCATTTGAGATAAGTAAAATTTTCACCACTTATGTGACGGAGGAAAAATCCAATTTTTTCGCGTAAAAACCTTGTTAGTCCCTCGTATTTCGTATTGTTTGTGTAAAAACAACGGCTGAGCGCGGCTAGCGTTTGTATTGCAATTTGCATAGATACGCGAAGTACCAGTTCAAGAAAAACAGGAGATACACGGGACGGAATTGGGGCGAGGATGTTGGCCGACATTAGGAATATTATATTCTGCATATTTTTTTAAATGTAGCCTTACACTAATATTTTTACTTTATCGTGGGTACAATTTACAATTATATATCTAAAAGAAGATAGAAAAGATTTTTTTTTTTCATTTTTTTTAAAAACGTTGCCCCTCACTAGGATTTCTCCTGTATCGAGGGTACAGTTTACAAACATACATGTCACATGCACACACCATCCAGACCCGAAACAACTATCTGTAGATCATACAAATACTTGTTCCGTGCGGGGATCGAACCCGCGGCACGTAGCGTAGAAGGCTAATCGCTTAGCCACTGCGCCAACCGTGTCGTCAATATTGTTTATCTATCCGTGGCACATGAGAATGATCTCTGACACGTGTTACAAAACCTACACGGACAAAAAACATTGTGATAACAAGACTACCAGAACGGGTAAGTTGCATTAACTAAACGTTAGTATTCCTTAATGAATACTCTATTTATATAATACATCTTTTGCGGCTTTACATTTTTTGTATATTATTAATTATTAAAGTTTACTAAATGCTTCTTATTGTCCCATATAACACGAGAAAAAAATTGTTATTACAACGACATTTTTTTCTGTGTACACAGTTTCACGATCTGTCTATTAGAAGCGTCTATTGTGAAAATGATCGTGTCTTTGTTCCCATTTTTATTTCCCACCTTATGACTCGTACGGTAAATATTTTCTTTCTCTATGTAACTATGAGATCACTCCATAAATCTATTAGTACTATCTCAAAACAAAAAGATTGAGACATTTATTATTACATATTTCAATTCAATTCATACATACCTTAGGGCCTAGACAAAGTAACATTCCATTAGCGATAACGCTAATCGAAAAGTTCCAAAATGTATGGGATTGACATAAGGTAACGACATGTCACGTGGTCTATCATCAACGAATAGAAAATTGGTAGACAATGTAAATACTTTGCGATTCCATCAAACGAAACGCTAGCGTCGAACGTGAACTCCCATACAAATGCGTAGACAAGTGGCACTTTTGACAATCGTTATCGCTATGTTTTCGATTCGTTTGATGGATAACCTAGCGAACGCCAAGACCCTGTAGAAAACGAAACAAAATGGCGATTATTGTCAGTCAGCTGTAGTAACGAGTGTTGTGTAATGTGTTGTTTCGTGATTTTTTATTGTTTTTATTCAAAATGCATACGCTGCGCTTACTGTGGGCTTCTCATAATGAGAGTATTTGGCTTAGGCGTCAAAGAAGATACCGTTCCCGGCAACAATTGGAGAGTGTTGACGAGATGCCAGAGGCATTATTTAGAGAACATTTTAGGGTCAGCAAAGCCATATTTAAAAAGCTTTGTCACGATCTACGCGCTGGGACCACGGTAGTGTCATAGGGACATTGACATTCATAAGAGCCTAAATTGATTAAAACAATTTTCTATTTTATTTTAGTATATTTTAATTCATTAATAAACTTTATTAAAAACTTATTCACACAATTTGGTGTTTACATTGAAACTTATCCTAAAAGAACAAGACTGTTATGAAATAAAAACTAGCATGTAAACTAGGCCGAGCCTATATTTCTGATGGTAATCTCTTTATAGACATCACATCACACAAATATTATAAAGGCGAAAGTTTGTATATATGTGTGTATATTTGTTACTCTTCACGCTCAAACGGCTTAGCGGATTTAGATGAAATTTGGTACTAGGATAGCTTATATCCTGGATTAACACATAGGATACTTCTTATCTTGGAAATCCCACGGGATCGGGATCTACGCGGGTAAAACGGCGGGGCGCAGCTAGTATTTAATAAAACTATAATCGTCGCTCGGTCAAATAGAGTTAGCCCCCGTCTTCGACGTGCTACCAGATGGCGGCGACGAGGAGAGGTAAAAGAAGACTGTGGCGATGATACTATCGGAGGCTGTCGACTGGTTGACGGTGGAGGGGTGGTAGGCGCGGGCGTCGTCACGAGCTGTCGCCGGCTGGTGGACGGAGGCGGACTGCTTGATCGTAGTGGCGCAATAGAGGTGGTGATGGCGGCGGTATTGGTATAGTTCCTGCAAATAATATATCTAAATGAAACCTTTTTTGTTTGGTATTTTTTTTTATGGAAACTATGACGTATGTACTTATTTTATTTATTTACTATCTATAACTATCTGCTAGTGAAAGTCCCGTCAAAATCAGTTCAGCTGTTTCGGAGATTAGCCGGAACAAACAGATAGACAGACCAAAAAAAAAAAAAAATTGTTTTTTGTTATATGTATTGTATATACCTACTATCATATGCATTTAGTAAAAAGCTGTTATTTTGATATCACCAACAGACACTTTAATTTTATTTATTTGTGTAGATTAGGTATTTTATTTTTGTTGGAAGACCAACAGCTTAATATAACAAATAAAATAGAAATTAATACATACCATCTTCAACTCCAACATCTAAATCAAGATGTATACTTTCCGATACATCTTGAGGGGCAGTTGATTGCGATGGTCTCTGAAAAAATATGAAGATAATTAATATGAATATTATTAAGTACCTTCATAATATAATTTATGTGTTAACCTAGTACTGCACTTATTATCAAACAAGTGCAACGAATTTGGGAAAAGATTACACAACGTAATATAGTTCAATTTATATAACTAAAATTGAATCCCTGCTCTTCACTTCTTTCAAACCCCTTTCCTCTAAACCTGTAAAGAGTGAGTCGGCTACTCGGACCACCACCAGTGCCACTAGCGTGACGCCGTATTGTTAAACCCTTCTTTTTAGTTTTCGACTTAGAGTCAGCCCACACCTTAAATTTATAGAGTTAGTATAAGCCCAGTGTGTAGGTATGAGTAACTAGGATAAATATGAATGCATACTTAAATACGTATTTAACACTTATGTACACACCTTTTTCCATTTGTCCGGAGTCTTACGTACATCACCACCAACGGAATTTAAAGAGTTCGCTAGCTCTAGCCACAAACGATCAGCCCTTATACGCCCTTGAGCACCAGGCTGAGGTTTGGTGAGGTCACCGTGCCTATAACATAAACAAACAAGGGGCCCTTTAAATATTTCATTGCACATCACGTCATTGTTTACATTATGCTCTACGACTCTTTAGATACAATTGAATCGAAACCAATGTTATTTTATACACAAACCTATAGAATTATGATTGAGACTTAGATTGAGCAAATATTTTACCTTTCCATGTACTCCAAAAGAGTTGAAAATTGCTCGCCACTAGCCCGAGCTCTCGATTCCATTTCTTTCTAAAAATATACAAAACATTAGCCCGCCTGTTTTTGTATTAGCTTGAATGGAAAGGTTTTATGAACACTATTAACAAAGCTGAAATTACAATTTATTTACTTACCACTTTTAATAACTAAAATCCAAATTAATAAAATTCACAAACACACATTCACAAACTTTTGAAACACTTCAAACTCGTGCGCACTTCGATCCGAATGTAGTATTGACAGCAGGAATTTGACGTTTGTTAACGAAAGACCATAGACTAAAAGCAATTTTTATCGAACAGACGAATGGAATGAGCGATCGCTAAGCTTATGTTACTTTGTCTACCAATCTACTTTCGTTATCGACAAAGCGATAACGATTGTAGAAATGGAATCGCTTCGAAGCGAATGCCACTTGTCTAGGCCTACTTATTTAAAACGGCCACTGTGATAATATTTAGCTTTGTTTATAATATACCTTTGTAAAATACCTCTTACATCTACCTTATTTTATATCTATTTATATTATTTTATACCTACCATAATATACTCACGTTTTTTCACATGACTTGCTTAGAAAATGGACACTGCGGGAAAATATCTCCTGTTTTAGAAACTACTGTCCGGTTGACGGATAAGAAATAAAATGTGTTTAATGGCACATATGGAACAACAATCAATAAAAGTAACAAAATTATCTACAATTAAATCTATACATATATATATTTATACGTGAAGACAAAACTTTGTACCACTTTTTAAGCATATTAAGTTATAACCTAACCGCCAAAAACCCCCGACTCCATCTAGAAAAAGAGCTGTAACTTGTGAACGGCTAAACAGATTTTCATGAAACATAGCTAAGATGATACCCGACTAAACTAGCTTTCAATTAAAGAAAACTGCATTGAAATCGATCCATCCATTTTGGAGCTACGATGCCACAGACAGATACACATATACACAGATACACACTACAAACTTATAACTTATAACACCCCTTTTTTTTGTCGAATCTAAGACGGATTCGCGCATATAACACGACAGTGATAATTGAAACGGTGAACCCATCATGGTGATTGTGGGTATTATCTCCCCTTCCTAATGGAACCTTATTTCCAACAGTAGACCACTAAAGGTAGTTGGTGAGTACATAAATAAATCTCCCCGCAGTAGTGCGACACAACAAAGGACCGCGTATTTCCAAAATACACACGACATGTTATTTGCTATCCTCATTCTTGTAGAACGTGTAAAATGCTGGCCACGTAGACTCACACGACCGATACGCTTTACATAATTCACTGGATTTGAATAAAAATCGGTGTGCTAACAATTCCATCTATTAGTCTGTTGCTCGATGGCTCAATTTGGAATTATGCATTCTAAGCGTTCTTTCTTTAAAGATTTTTAAAAATGGAATGCGGTTTGTTTTCTTCTTTTTATTCCATTATTAGCCCGATCTATTATTGGAGCTGTTAACTTTGCTTGGCGGCACTTGAGTTTCTTTTTAAATATACGAAAAGTATATTTTATTGTTTGTTTTATTCGGATTTTGGATGTAGTTTTATTTTCGAGGTATTCCACGAATAGCACCGATCTGAACGGCACTAAAACGAATAGCACCAACGCTATTCCACGAACGGCACCGATCCAAATTTTGGTTTGGTGCGATTCGTGGAATAGTAAAATAATATTAATTTTATTCCACGAACGGCACCAACGTAAAATTTTCTTCTAGTGATGGGAACTATTTTTTGTTCACAACATTATTAAATAAAACATATCGATATAAATCAGCAGGAAGTACGTATATTGATCATATTATTTTTTTACGTTATTTTTTTTTATTAATAGATCTAACAATCAGTTTTCTTAACTATTTGGGTCACTTGCAAAAACAGCCTTAAGTTATTTATTACCTACTTACTATAAATACCTAAAATCAAATCACATTCTTTTATCACAATTTCTCTTAGTATCACATTTTTTTCATTTATAAATAAACTTTTTTCTACTTATAATTTTGTATATATTTTTTTACTTTCTACTGTATAATAATTATTATTATCATATGTTAAAGTATTTCAATTACTAAAATCATCAATACCAGCCTTGCATTTGGATTATTTCTCAAGTGACTTTGAAGAAGCCGCTGTTAGAGGAGTGCTGGCAGTGTTTCCCAATGTTTTAGTAAAAGGATGCTACTTCCATTTTAAAAAGGCGTTGAAAAAGAAGGGGAAGGATCTAGGTCTCCATAAGAATAGCATAGTCAGGAAGCACGTTGCTTTGTGCACCGTCCTACCCCATCTGCCACCCGAGGTGCTGGATGATGCATGGCTTTACTTCATGAGTGAAAGTCCACGACAGGAAAACGTGACAAAGTTTAACGGTTATATGGTCACACAGTGGATCGAACACAGACTGTGGTCGAATAAATGGTCTTGTAAAAGATGCGATTTTAAAACTGAGTTGGTTTGCAAGAGGAATACTAATGGCAATAAAAAAAAAACCAGTAACATGTTGTATAGGTAGATAATACTAAGAAAGACTGATATTGTAAACGTTAATTGTGATAATAATAATTATTATACAGCAGAATGTAAAAAAAGAAATATACAAAATTATAAGTAGCAAAAAGTTTATTGGTAGATAATACTAAAAATGACTGATATTATAATCGTTAATTGTGATAATAATTATTATTATACAGTATAATGTAAAAAAAAATACAAAATTATAAGTAGCAAAAAGTTTATAGGTAGTTAAGACTAAGAATGACTGATATTGTAATCGTTAATAGTGATAATAATAATTATTATACAGTAGAAAGTAAAAAAATATATACAAAATTATAAGTAGAAAAAAGTTTATTTATATGAAAAAAATGTGATACTAAGAGAAATTGTGATAAAAGAATGTGATTTGATTTTAGGTATTTATAGTAAGTAGGTAATAAATAACTTAAGGCTGTTTTTGCAAGTGACCCAAATAGTTAAGAAAACTGATTGTTATAGTCCTCGAGATCTAAAAAGCCACTTTTGACACATATCATTTGAGTTAATTTGGGATGTGAAGCGTATAAATCGGTAATCAATAATATCGATTTTTATAATAAATCGATTTAATATTCTAAGAGTGTATAATCGTTTAAAACTATGAATAAAAAAATCGAGAAACATTCATCTGATAAAGAATTTATTAATGTAGTATGCACCGAATTTAATATGAAATCGAATTTCTGTAGGTATCTTCATAGAATAATAAAACATATCCATAATTTCATGCCAAAATAATTTATCCACTTGTACCGGTAATAATGGTCCACCAGTTATTGATTCACGTTCGAAGTACTCACATAGTTTCCAAACCAAGTTGCGCGATTTACTATTCACAGTACGAAATCAGACACACATAGACAACTTGAAAAAAAAAATTGTATCGGACGGCCGAAATCACAGTATTATTAGAATCCAAGTATAGCAAGCCAAGACAACTTAAAAGCGGGAACAGTCCAAAATCAAAGCCAGATCACAAAAACAGAGGTATCCGAGAAATAGAGAGAAAGAACAATTAGTCGGAAAAATCGCGAAAAACTGCACAGATGTCATTGTCAATACTGCCGGTGTCAAGCAAATTGTGATCATAAATTAATCATAATAATATAATGTACGTGTCATACAGCCTTTAAAGAGTTTTTAATACCTGCGTAATTTTATACTGATATTTCAAACGATTTTAACGATTCTAGTGATCACATCCCTTTATTTAAAAAATAATTGATTGAGAACGTAACCATTTTTATGATATTTCGGCAGTACATAAACATGCATTTTAAAAATATTTCGATGCTAAAACAATACTTATAAAATTATATACCATGCTAATTTATACGTATCTCAAAAATTTATAGTAATTTCATAATTATTATCAAGTGTATATTCAAAATGGTTTTTATTCACAGCCTATAGTAACATTGTAAAGTTACATTCTATCGTTCTTTAAAACTGTCAAAAGGGACTTCTTAGATCTCGAGGAGTATAGATCTATTAATAAAAAAAAAAACGTAAAAAAATAATATGATCAATAAACGCACTTCCTGCTGATTTATATCGATATGTTTTATTTAATAATTTTGTGAACAAAAAATAGTTCCCATCACTAGAAGAAAATTTTACGTTGGTGCCGTTCGTGGAATAAAATTAATATTATTTTACTATTCCACGAATCGCACCAAACCAAAATTTGGATCGGTGCCGTTCGTGGAATAGCGTTGGTGCTATTCGTTTTAGTGCCATTCAGATCGGTGCTATTCGTGGAATACCTCTTATTTTCAGAAGCAAAGCCTATGTCCCGGTTGATTTTGATGCGGTTTCAATTTAGGCTACTTTTTTCCGAATTGCTTTCTCAGCCTTACATAAATAATTATTGTTTCCAATGCCGCCAAAACAAAAGCGGGAACGGCCTTTTATTGGCTTAAGTAAGACACGATACGAATACGAAAATTCTAGAAGAGAAAAGTCGATAAGCAGTTTCTTTTTTCCTGCATCAAAACGAGCTCAACCTAAGGCATTTCTTGTAACAAAACAGACATTTTATAAATGAAGCGACGTTTCAAGACATTTTTTTTTCTTTTTTTAACCTTTTAAGCATTCTATTTCTCTTTTACAGAATACTTGCAATTTTACGCAAATGCTTGTGTAATAGCTAGAATTATCTAAATAACAGGTTCGTCGGGGCTTCAATAATCAATAAGTCTTTAAGTTTTTACTTCGCATGTCTCCGCTGTATGTCTTCGAGCAAAAATGCGGTGTTAAGTTTCGGAACGTGTTTTTCTTAGGGTAACAAGTTTTTGCTAAAAAAAAATTACATAGGTACGCTAAATATCTTTTACCTACGGGTAAACTCTCCAGATCACGCATAATGTAAGATTCTGCAGGAAAAAAGATTAAAAAAAAATTGAAATATAATGTTGTTGTAAATTTTAATGTATTCGTGCAGTTATCTACAAACGATAAAATAAATAAAAAACTGTGTGGCACCTGGCAAGGGATAGAATAATATCCCAAAAAAGTGACTAAAAAGTAAAAAGGCAGCGCCATCTGGTGGGTTTTATCAACGTCATCATTTTTATACATGTTTAGTCGGAAACTACAGATAAAGTCGAAAGGGGGTTATTGTACTCATCATTATGAACAACTTTTACTAGGGGACGAACACTGAAATCGCGAAAATGAAATCTGTAGTTTTATAAAAATAATTCAATATTAGGTACTCAAGTCAACTCAACTCAGCTTCTCGATTCCCGTAATAAAAGTTGTTCATAACTATGAGTACAATAATCCGCTTTCGACTTTTATGTACCGGCTAACCTTGTATTAGTATAATTTATTGCGTTACTTAAACAATTAAATCTGTTCGTTACGTTAAAGACTAACTCATATCGCTTTTATAACGGGACTAGCTGTATCCCGCGGCTTTGCTTGCATTGAAGTCGATATTACGGATTTCATTGAAACATAACAGAATTTCAAACAAACTTTCGTCCCTATTTTATCCCTTTAGGGGTGGAATTTCCAAAAATCCCTTCTTAGTGGATGCCTACGTCATAAAAGGAACATACTGTCAAAATTTCAAGTTTATAGCCTCAGCGGTTGAGGCTGTGCCTTGATAGATCAGTCAGTCAGTCTGGACAAGTGTTTTTATATGTATAGAAGATAACCTATACCTAGATAGTTTTAACCATGTTTATCCAAGATATTATTATTAACCCTCAAACAACTTCTTCATCTCACGTGTCCAGTTTACAATCGTAAAAAACAACCCAGTGCTGGAGCACGGTCAAATGTATGCATTAAAATAATTAGCGCCAACGACTCACCGCTTTGCCGGCAACTTTACCGCATATGATTGCCCTGCATTTAAAACTAGTTTGCAACCAGCTACTGTTGTAACCAGTTATTAATAAACGTCTCTTAAAACGTTACGTTATTAATTAGCAACCGTTATTAACGGGTCATCATTAGTCTTTAATCTTACCACGACTATGACATCGTAGCTCCAAAACGGGTAAACCGAATTCAATGCAGCTTTTTTTAATTGAAAGCTAGTTTAATGAGGTATCATCTTAGCTATGTTTTATAAAAATCTGTTTTTACGTTCAAAAGTTATAGGTCTTTTTCTAGTTGGAGTCGGGGGTTTTTGACGGTTAGGTGCTTTTCATCAATTCATAGACCATATATGATATCTTACCATATATTGTACCTATTCATCATTATGAACAACTTTTAAGAAGAAGAAAACATTGAAATCGAGAAATAATAAATCTGCTGTCGAGTAATATTTAATTATTTGCATGGAACAAATGTGTTTATTTTTCGCGATTTCATGGGTGGTCCCATAGTAAAAGTTGTTCATTGTTGAGTACAATAAACCCTTAAAGGGATCGGGACTAGATAGGTAGGACTTTTTATACAGCCACGCAATGAACGCAAAGAATTTAGGCGTGATACATGATTTTTTTATGCTAGGAAAGCATGGTTCATACGAGTTTGTCATGCACTTTTTATGTGACAGTCTTGTTCGCTCATGTGCACACGGCACACCTGCAAATTATTATTAAAATAAACTGGCATAAGTCTTTAAATTTGTCATCATATCTCATAGGCAAAATCCTGTCGCAAAAAATATACAACGCGAATGAATAATAAATTTACAAAAATAAGTACAAAAGACGGAATGTGACATTTCCCACCATCTTTAAACAAAAGATAAACTATCAACGTCATTAACAACTCGTTAAAACGGTAAACGAGACAAAAAATAACGATCGACAAAACATAAAACTATTGTTATCGGTAATCTAAACCCGTGTTAACTCAACGATGCATTGGGATATCGATTGATCGTATCGATAACTTGACAAATTCGATACATTTTTAAATCGATTCGGTCATATTATTTTTATGGCACCTTAGGGGACTTTTTTATGAATAGTCAAAATCAAGTTTCGACACGGTTGGCGTAGTGGCTAAGCGACGTGCCGCGGGTTCGATCCCCGCACGGAACAAATATTTGTATGATCTACAGATAGTTGTTTCGGGTCTGGTTGTGTGTGCATGTGACATGTATGTTTGTAAACTGTACCCTCGATAACATTGCCCCTCACTAGGATTTATCCTGATAAATCCTAGTGAGGGGCAATGTTACAAAAAAAAAAAAATGTTTACAATATCATCTAAAACTATAGATACAGCACTTTGTAATTGTGTAAGAATTGCATAGGCAGGTACCTACCTACCGTTTTTCTTTTTTCCTTTTCTGTCTGTACCTACCTCTTTCTTGAGGACATAGATTCTTGTAATTTAGATTATTTAAGAAGGCCTTTACTTAAGAACACGGCTGTTATAGGCAGTATACACAATTAAAAGAGAGGTACAGCACACCAGGAATTTCCGCTCAAAATTGGAGCTGCCCGACTGGGGAAGTACCTCCACCTTGCAGAATATGGTAGCCAGATAACATTGCTCTTTTGTAGTGTTGTGTTCCTAACGGTGAGTAAGGTCACCAGTACTCCTTGGCGAAACGTCGTGTTGTCTGTAGGGGTCCCCCCTGCTGCTAACACAATGCTGTAACTAGTTGTTGTTGTTGTGTGTTGTAGTTGTTGTTGTTATGTTGTTGTAGTTGTTGGTAACCGAGGGTTGGCAACGCGCGAGTGCTTCCCCTGATGTTGCAAGTATCCATAGGTTACTGTCACCGTTTACTATCAAGTGAGCCGTATACTTGTTTGTCACCTTAGATGGACAAAATATACATAAAACATAATAATATTATCTATTTCGTATTTCCCAACGGAATAATATCCAACTACAAAATTACATTGAGACTTTTCCATACTTCAAGTTTATAATTTTGTATAGACAAAAAAGGCAATATCATTCCACTGGTTTCACTAGTAATTAAATTATAATTTAATGATATCCCGTAATAATTACGATACATAATTTTTAGATCGATGTTTTTAATTATTTAAATCACATCCTAGTGTCGAAAACTTGAGTTCTTAATTATGTCTTATTTATGATATATCCATATACGAATTTAATAGTTATTTATTGCTTAAAATAACATCTTAATTAGTTCACAAATGAGTTGTCATGTTGTAAATCATAACGCTAATAAAAATGAGACATGGTACAAGTTTGGATTAATCGGTAAAAAATATTGTATCCTTTTGGATGTTTGTGTGTTTGAAATTAATGGCGAGGAATGTTAAACTATACTCCGTTCGAAATAACATTAGAAATTTAAATAACTCCATTTACACTTTATTCAACCGATTTTGACTTCTACTACGTTGGTGATATGACAAATTACAGCTGCAGTAAACATTTGTTATCGTAAATACTTTTTTGCTTTTAATGCCATCCTTATGTATACGGAATAGAAGTCAAAATCGGTTGAATACACTGTAAAAGTGTTTGTCAAAAATGTCTAATGTTATTTCAAATGGAGTATAGAAGTGAATAAATGATTCTTTGATCCCAAATTCCCAACTTATTAAATAACTGTTAAAACCCCCGACTCCAACAAACCATAACGACACCGAGTCTGCTTTGCCGAATTAAATGTATTAATTTTAATTGTTGTTTTTTGTTTTATATGTTATTTTTTTTTTTTTTATTATTATTTTTTATGTTTTATTTTATTGTTTCGGTGTCGGTTACTTAATTTAATAAACGTTTTTTCTTTCTTTCTTTCTTTAACTAGAAAAAGAACAGGAACTTTTGAACGGGTGAACAGATTTTCATTAAACATAGCTAAGATGATTCCCAATTATATTAGCTTTCAAATAAAAAAATTGCATTAAAATCGGTCTATTCGTCTTGGAGCTACGATGCCACAAACAGACACACAGATACACAGACACACAATACAAACTTATAACACCCCTCTTTCTTGTCGGTGGTTAAAAATAGCAACATTATCAAGGGGCCACCCATCATCATGTCATCATTTATTAACCTACCCGCACCCTGAGGACGAAAAAGTACTTTGTTTCACTCAGTTTCACTCTTCTAGTCTGTCACTAAAATTCCCTTTGTCAGAGGTGCCATTTCTATTACACATACAAATCACGTACACAAACATCCACAGTCGGAACAAATACCTGTAGGCCGTACAAATATTTGTATGGACGTGGGAATCGGACCAGTGTGTGGCGACCATATTGTAATTTGGAACGTCAAAGCCTATATATAGTTTTGACTTTTTAACCCCGACAAAAAAATAGGGTGTTATAAGTTTGTAGCGTTTATCTGTGTATTTGTGTATCTGTGGCATCGTAGCTCCAAAACGGAAGGAACGATTTCAATGCTGTTTTTTATCGAAAGCTGGTTTAATCGGGTATCATCTTAGCTATGTTTCATGACAATCTGTTCAGACGTTCAAAAGTTACAGCTCTTTTTCTAGTTGAATTTTTACAATTAATGTATTGTTGAAATCTAGATGAAAATAAGCATGTGCTTCACTCAATTCAGCGTGTCGCAGTCCATTGCTGGAGATAGGCTTCTCTTATATTGTGCCAAATTTCTTGGTTCGCTGTCGTGCTCATCCAGCCTGCCCCAGCCATCTTCTGGGGGCCTAAAAAGGCCACATTGAGCAATTCATCTACTGATCTGCATAGTAACTGTCAAACAGATGATTACTGAATATGAACCTTATGTGGATGACATTAAGAGTTGTCAAATAAGTAGATATTTTGACATTTGTAATATGAATCATATTGTGATTCATCTAAAGCGGCCTTTTTAGCCCCCCTGGTCTTTGTCACGTGTGTCTGACAACCACCGAGAAAATAACTCACGACACTGAAAAAACGTAACGTCTACAAAACCGAGTACTTGATTCGGATGGAGCTTACAAATTTATTTAATCCGTTTTTACATAAATGTAGGTTGAAAGGTCGCGATCTTACGCGTTTTTGAACTGATTATCGAACAACATTTTTAGAAGCTGTTTAAAATGAATAACTACAAAAATTTCCACAGTTTACTAAAGATGGTAGAGGTAATGTGGCTATCGAAAATAAAGGAAAAAATAAGGTTGAATTAGAAAATAATTAAAACCCTTCTTACACCACCCACTTGGGAATCTAACCCTCACAAAATCGGTAAGTAACCGAAACTACGATTAAAAGACTCGATGAGTGGTTATAGTACGCGCAAATCTTTATGAGCCCTCTGAACTCTCTCCCTCTCTCTCTCCAGCACCTATAATAATAGTACGCTTATTATACGCTTATTATAGACTTCAGAGCTCAGTTCAGGGCTCATAAAGATTTGCGAGTACTATACAAGTGGTTTCAATGTGCTTATACCTTCTACTTATCCCATTTTAATAAACGGGATGAACGTCGGTCTCTCAACGATTGATAGCACATCTAAAATTATCATTTGCATTACTTGCGTTATTTAGTCACGTTATTCACGCAATTTTCTATAACATTACCGATCCAAATTGAAGGCAGTCTCGGTAAATTAGGTACAGCCTTTTGTCCAATGTGTTGTGTGAAAAAAGATTAGCTTTAGGCTGGCTTTCCACCAGGGATGTGCGAGGGTGCGTAGCGAGCAATGTGTGCGATACCAACCAATAGGATCGTTTGATTTCCATAGCTTAGCTCAAGTTAGCTCTGGCGGAAAAGGGTACATAGAAGCGAAGTGTTTTTCATACACGTTATAATGAGGGATGCGGGTGATGTATGGGCTCTGTTTTCACATCTATGGTTTTCACCATAGCTGTGCGAGGTAGCTAAGCGCACGCATGAAACAAATCTACCAATAAAAAAATTAAAAAACCATGCATACACATACATACATAGGGTTACTTCATTCTAAGTCCGCAGTAATCCTATTGATGGGTTTTTTCCTCATGTACCGCTTAGCTCGCATCGCACACCTTTCCCGATAGCTAAGTCGCACAAAGCGCGTATTCCTAGCACACCTTACATACTCCGCTACAGCAGTTAGCTTTGGTGGAAATAGACACTTGGTTTCGTAGCTTAGCCTTGCCCTCGCTCACCACTTAGCTACCTCGCAGGTCCTTGGTGGAATGGCAGCCTTATACTTTTATTTTAGGACTTTATTATCACGTGTCTTGTTTGAAAGTAGATAGGACCTTTAACATGTCTTTTGACTAATACTATCAGAATATCGTTTTTCCAACGAAGTAATGTTTTAATTTATTTGGGAATATTTTACCAACGCATGAGTTTACGCCAATTGATATAGCAATGTAGTAAACCAGCTATTATAGCTTAACATATTGATATGTCTTCAAGGCTTGTTTTTTACCCCCGACAAAAAAGAGGGGTGTTATAAGTTTGCAGTGTGTATCTGTGTATCTGTCTGTGGCATTGTAGCTCCAAAAAGGATGGACCGATTTCAATGCAGTTTTTTGAATTGAAAGCTACTTTAATCGGCAATTATCTTAGCTAGGTATTTTTTATGAAAATCTGTTCAGCCGTTCAAAAGTTACAACTCTTTTTCTAGTTTGAGTCGGGGGTTTTTGATGGTTAGGTAATGTAGCCAGCAACTGTAAATCAGTAATAAAAGCTTATTAAGTCGCCTTTTGTAGCTAAAAGCGAATTTTATCTATTAATGTTTGCCGCGTTTGAAGTTCTATGTGTTTTGTCCATTCCATCATAACTAGTGTCATGTCTCGCTCAATGGTCATCTTCTCGAATGGTATACCTAAACCTTGTGAACTTTGTCATGTACAGTATTATCAACGAAACCAAATCTCAGTCATGTGTTATTTTTATCTAACCGGAAACCTGTTTCGCCAAAACATTATGATTAGTTACGCTAATTCAAGGGCAGTATTTTTTTCTAACTCCCATTGTATTTCATGTTTTGTTTCCAAAAACATGGTGTAATGTGAAGGTTTTTCTTGTAGAAAATCTTCAGAGCAGCCTGGACTCTCGAATTGTCTTTGTTAGATGTCAATAGTATCTACCTTACTTTTAGTTCGAAATATTTATTAACAGGTAATAATTGTTTATTTACATAATAATATTTAGCTTACATAGTTGTTTTAGGCACATTCGAGCGTATGGCACCCGTAGTTTGCAGCTGAAAATCAGCGTCAGATGGTAGCACCTGGTGTTGCCATCTGACATTATGCTGAGCTGAGGCCCTTTTGGCATAAATGTACTTAATCTTATGTATTAAATGTTGTGTTTTTATTTTAATTGTGCCAATAAACGCAATTTTCTTTCTTTCTTTCTTTTACCTTTTCTTTCTTTTACCTTTCTTTATTTCTTTCTTTCTTTTACCTTTTCAATTTCGCTCCTAATTAGCTCCTTCTCTTGCGGTCTCACGACATACTATTGGTTAATGTAATCGGTACATTTCCGTAAAAATACACATGAATAGAATAGAATACAATATATTTTATTTCATGTAAATCAAATACAGGTATTTATGAAAGGTCGAGACTAGGTGCTCGGTTCTAAATAGTAGGTCCCATGGAGAAGCACCAGCAAAAAACTGCATGGAAGCTCTTTTAAATTATTAGATTACAATCTTGATTAGTACAATGTTGTGGTAAGAGCTACGAGAATAATGACGTAATTTAATGTGAATAAAAAAATTGGAATAGGATAATAATGATTTGCCTCTGAATAAGATTGCCATGGCATATGGATTAAGGGTTAGTACAAGATTCGGACATTTTTGAGCGATGACGATATCAACATTATGTAGGTATCATGTGTAAATTGATACTTTTGATGGCCCCAACACTGTATTCTCCGACAGTAATTATTATAATTATAAGCCATGATAAATAATATTCAGTACGAATCATTAATTTACACGAAACAAGTCTTGTCAATGGAGCAAATAATGATAATGATAGGTACACTGTCAATGTCAAAAAGGAATCCTTCGAAGGATATTCTGAAAGTTGTAATCACTTGACAGTAATAACAGACCAAAATGAAGTGCAAAATGTTATAATGATGCATTGTAAATTATACTTTAGGAATATCGTGATAAGGATCATATCAGGTAGAAATGTCAGTGTTTGACAAGTGACAATCGGAAGGCGATTTTCTGTTGTTTTTTTATTTGAAGTGATTAAGTGTAAATTATATTTTGAACAGGTATCAATAGTGATTATGGATAATAGGGGGTGAATTACAGGTGATATTTTTTTAACTGACTTCCATTAAAGGAGGAGGTTCTCAATTCGAAGATTCGACAGTATGTATTTTTTTTTGTTTTTGTATTTTTATTTAGCGATATTATCTTTGCCAATTGTTAACCGATTTTAATAAATTATTCTTTTTTTGTTTGAAAGAATATTCTTCCGAAGTGGTCACATTTATTTAGTGAAGATCTGATGAAGACCTTCGGAGATAGACAATGGACCTCGTCAATGGATATTATTAGCAAATCACTCGCGATTGCTGTAATTGCATGTTTATGTATTTTTTATGCCACTCAAATGATAAAAAAAAAATCTTTTTTAAAAGTAAAAACCAACTTCATAAATCTAAAACACATAAAGTCATAAAATAAGTCCTTAAAAAACTTAAGAACGTATGAAGTCAAAGCTTTGAATTCTTTAATGCAGTTTAGTAGTGGCACCGACTTCAGAAGCTGTTAAGTTTAAAAAAAAATATATATATCTTTACGTTATCGTTTTTTGAAGTCGGTTTTGAAAAAAAAATATATTTTAAGGATTTCTATGGCAGCTATTCTAACCGTTAGTATGCAGAAGCAAATTAAGTTTTAAGTTGTTACTAAATTAGTAGCTTTACCGCTACTCCGTCCATCTGCACTGACCCTAACTCTTGGAAAAATACAGGTATGACGCTATTCTAATAAAAATCAAGTTCTATTTTTAAACCAACCTACCCCAACGACCATAATTTGAAGGATTCATGGTTCGATTTAAGTATGTATGTTTTTAATATTACCGTCTTGAACGGAACTTGGCCATTTGATGGGAAACGATCATGTCTTCCCTTTGAAGTTATGTTTTTTTATAGCCAAGTCATTTCCGTATCAGTAATGTCATTTGGAAGTGACAGAAATGCCGCCAAAGAACGTAGCGGTGAATTTTGTTGGTTTATTTTTATTTTTTATGAGAACTTCTTTTCAACCCCCGACAAAAAAGAGGGGTGTTATAAGTTTGTAGTGTGTATCTGTGTGTATGACTGTGAGGCATCGTAGCTCCTAAACGGATGGATCGATTTCAATGCAGTTTTTTAATTCAAAGCTAATTTATTCGGAATTATCTTAGCTATTTTTCATGAAAATCTCTTCAACCGTTCTTTACAGCTCTTTTTCTAGTTGGAGTCGGGGGTTTTTGTCGATTAGGTTATATTACTATGGGACCAACCATTCAATCGCGAAAAAAATATTTAGGCCCAAATTCACCAACAAAATAACAGACTGTTAGAGCAAAATTACCCGTTTCAACATGAATTTTGTAACGGTAATTGGCCGATTTAATTTTAAACATCTGTTATAGGTACTGTCGGAGAACTTGGCCCTTAGTCGTATAATAATTGAATTATTTGTATGGTACAGCTTTTTTGTGAAAGTGGTTTATAATTATGAATAAAATGGCCTTACCTATACATATCCTCTTCTATAGGACACTGAATTTTTCCGACAAAGAAATCCCAATCACTTTCACCATACCTGCATTTCAAAACTAGAATTATACAGACCGTTGTCACAATACCAATGAGACAACCCATTAGCCCAATGAGATGTCATACCTACATACAAACATGCTGTAATGGGGCAGGTAATTCGTATGATTCAGCTTTTTACAAAATGCCGGTCAAATTGTAGAATTACATTTTTTTTTTAAGACATTCCCCCTCACCAGGATTTCTCCTTTATCGAGGGTACAGTTTACAAACATACATGGCACATGCACACACAACCAGACCTGAAACAATTATCTGTAGATCATACAAATATTTGTTCCGTGCGGGGATCGAACCCGCGGCACGTAGCGCAGAAAGCTAATCGCTTAGCCACTGCGCCAACCGTGCCGTCAAAACAGCAACTGAATTTATAGAAAACAGCTGTAAATTCTGTAAAACTGTTAGATAAGGTTTACAAGGATTGTTGCAGCAACACGTTCAACAAAGTTGGTTGCAGTTACTAGATTAGGGCACTCCGAGCAGATCGTTGAGAACTAACAGCTGCTTTGTAAAGCGACCGGCATTTTGTAAAAAGCCGAATTATAGAAATTGCCTGCGACATAATATACAAAATATCAAACATTTATTTATTTATTCAACTTTACATGGACAACATTACAGTGAATACCAATACGTTGCACAGTTAAAAACAAAAATAACGTAATTATGTAAAAAATAAAAAAAGTAGGAACAAAAATAACGATAATTACAGTAAACAATAGGATACAAAAAATTTAACAGATATCACCATTTAGATAGGCAACTACTCTACTCATCTCTTATCCATCTCCTCACAGAATCTCAAACATTCACGACACACATCTATCCATCCCATTGCAAACAAATCACACTCTGGCGATGAAGTCAGAAGGGCATTCAGCATTGTAAGTGCACGAACATGTAGTGTGTTGCGATCAATTATATTAATTAGGATTACTGGATTATATTAGTTGCGTTAGTTAATTGATAGATTACGGGGGAAGCTGATTGGCGAAGGTTGGATAGAATAGAGTAAGATATACAACGTAATATCGTATAATCGACACAAATATAATAAACGTATACAGGGTTATTTGTAATTCCACCGGTAATGCTTTAAGAGGTGAAACTTCTCATCAATATGAACAACTTTTACTACGGGACCAACCATGAAATCGGGAAAGAAATCAAACATTTCATACAAAAGATTAACCTTGCTCCTTCAAAGTGTATGAAAAGTTAGATTTTTTTCCCGATTTCATGGTTGGTCCCGTAGTAAAAGTTATTCATATTGATGAGTAGTTTCACCCCTTAAAGCATTACCGGTGAATTACAAATAACCCTGTATACTTATAGCAGATAAATATTTCAGCCGTTTGGCTTCGAAATTCATAATGTTCTGAATGCACGTCTCCTTTTAAGACATTTGCAAAACGGTTGGTCGACGCTACACGTGACCCGAGAGCTGGCCTATTCTTTGGTCAAAGAATAAGCATTGCCATTCAACGTGGCAATGCTGCCAGTCTTCTGAGCACGCTGCCAATTGACAGCAATGAGGAGGAGTAGGTTTGACGCCTAAGTGCTCAGTTTTATATTTGTACCTTTATTTTATTTTTTGAATAATTAGGTTGTGTACATAATTAACTGCTTACTTATAATAATTTGTTTTACCAATATACGATATAATATCTTTATTTCATGTAAAGCAGATTCAGGCTGCATTTATGAAATGTCTCTTAAACTCTTAATTAATTTCGGGGTTCTAAGTTCTGACTACTGACAATGGCCGATAGCTTAGCGTGCTTTCTGAGGCACGGCGGGGTCTTGTGTAAAGAATGGTGACCCATCCAATGAGTGAACATGGCAAGCTTGCTGACGATCAATCCAAGCGATGATCATTTTATAAGTAGTAAAATAGTAGGTATCTAAATTTCCGTTTGCGTAACCTTTGAAATAAATATCCAACAACTTCAGTTATTGTAATACGTTAAATTTGCGTGCTCTTATGTTACAAATTAATATAATTGATGGCAACACTGTTGTCTACCGCTTCTTGTGTAGAGCATAATTTACCAAGCGATACATTGCGTCTTGCGAATACTGTGCTGCGTTTAAACTGTCTAGTAAATGCTGTCAGGCTAGCGCGGCAATAAAGGGGAGAGAGTAAATCGTGGACAAAACTTTACCTTTTTATCAACCTATACATTCCCAGTATAAGCTGACATCACATTGGCTTTTCGTAAAACGAGAGGTCAGCTTATACTGGAAATGTATAAGTGTAGAGATAGCTAGTGTGTTCGAGATAATTTTCTTTGCAAGTCTTTTATGTTTAAATATTTTTTACTCAATAACGTTTACCTCGTTTTATCACCACTTTAACTCACGACTAAATTATATTTTCTCGAAAAAACATAAAAATTTCATAAATCCTCATCTCTGTCATTTCTACTCTTGCAAAACCCATTATTATGATAATAATCTTAAAGGTAAAAGTATGAGAGATGTCTTAATAACTGTCAGTGATATTGGTAATATTATAATTATTCTTTTCAGAATAATAGTTTTGACGATATTGTAATACAAAACATCACTACCCATAGTAGATAAAAAACTTTATGCAACAAATAAAAAAAGTATAACAAATGTAAGTAGCGGCCATGGTGAATAGAAACCATCTTAAAATTTTATTCGTGCCTGAAACTGGTATACAAATGATATAAAATAATAATGATCTAATATATTTATTCAGTAGCAAAAAAGAACATTTGCCTTTTTTACTGCTCGTTAAAAGCTGTCTTAGATATATATTGTGATGACACTACAATAAATAAGAGTCGATTGCTCCTAACTTGTTTTTCGACGCCCCTGACAGTCGCAAAATCGTTTAAATATATTATGTCAATTATTAAAAAACTTTATAACGCCATAGACAGCTACTATTAACAACACGGACTGTTGTCAAACAAAAATAACACCGTGTGGAGTCTATACTCATAAAATTTGTTTCTACGACCAAAATGTCAGCCAAATCGGGTTTAAATAAAATAATTTTATTATTGAAATGTCTTAAACATAAAAGGACCTTTGATTTGAAGATAATGAATTAATAAATGTATATCAGATCAGTCATAAATTTTTGACAATATATTGGCAATAAAATTAAGATTTAGTTTCTTTATTAATCCGATATCCAATCTATTTGAATACTATTTTGGTAACAAGTTGAGCCGGTTCTTTCTACCGATTGTGGATAGATGGCGCTAAGTTGCCAGTTCTATTTATAATGTAAGAGAATTCCAGTTGGAACATATTATATTAAGCTTGACAGCATAAGCCTTTATCCTTTCATCAGTCAGTTTATAATCTAAGTTATGAAATGATAATATTACTGAGATTTTGCGCAGTAAATGGCTCTTGTTTTAAATGAAAATCTAGATAATTATATTTGTTTTATGTAGATACACATTATATGTTTATTTTACTGTAAGTAGGGAATTTAATAAGGCTCTTATCTATAGGTTATTATTAAAATAATAATTATATGACGTGTTATTCACTATCGGGAAAATTGGGGCAAATTTAAGTATTAAATTAGTTAATTCTCATACTTTAAACTAGAAGGAAATGTGTTAAAGAAATTCGCAAGAGATTTTATAGTAATAAGTTTAGTTGGCAATAAGTGTCGCTATGTCCACTGGTGGGACCAGTTGGTGTAAGTTAAGAAAAGAGTAACTCTATTTCAACCCCGAGGAAAATGGAGCGAGATTCAATTAAGTTTTCTGTGCGGTACCGTTTGAAGTTCTGCTCAATGTAACTGTAAAGAAACATAAATAATAACCCAAATTGGATTCTATTTCAAGTTTGTAATAAAACGCAATAACTTTACACAAATGTCAAACATACTTGTAAAATTTAATTAAACTAAGCACTTACCTCTAATTTATTTCCGCTACAGGCAAGTGACGTGTCAGTTCAAACGCTCCTCGGGATGCATTGTAGGCATACCTCAGACAAATCTCGGCAATTAGGCAAATGCTTTTAACACGAATGTGAATGAGGGTTGTCACTTGAAACCCAAAACCGGGACTAGTAATTTCGTCTTTGGGTTTAGTGGGTATAAATTAATGTCACAAGCATTTCTAGTGTGTTGTGTACTTGTCTTTAGATAAAAACTAATATTAGTGTGGATTCTGCCAGGTTTTGGCTAATAATAGACCATTTTTTCTTATTTATAACATCGTGAGGAAACTGTTATGTTGTAGAATCAACCATTACAAAGAAGTATGGAGTCAACCATTCGGTAAGGACTGGTATATTGTTATGATTCCTTTTGTATTTATTTTTGTTTTGCTCTGTTTTTGCGTTGTGTTGTCTAGTAAGAATAAAAGATCTTCTTTTTTTCTTTTTATTCCGCACAGTATTTTTAAATCGGTCTCGTGATCTTAGGAGTATCTTCTGCTTAACCGAAAACCACGGTGAGGCCTAGAGGGGCATCCAGCTAAGCTAGGCAACAGCACCAGAAAGCGTGCACTAGTGGTACTCGGGTCTCGTTTAGGGCGTTACTGAGGGAACAGAGGGCTCAATTATAGAGAGGCGGAAAGTCGCGCGGAGCGCAACGCGGAGAAAGGCGCATATCTCCGTTAATGGAGAGCGAGTGAGAGAGCGACACGCCGCTTTGTGCGCCGCGCTACTTTCCGCCTCTCCATAATTGAACCCTTAGGGAGCTGGATTTGATTTTGGTTATTTAGACAATTTGAACTGCACCCGCGTTTTAGCGCCCGCGAGAAGCGGCAGGATTCCTACTGGGAATATAAAAATCATTTATTTTTTTAATTTCCTGCACCCTACTTTCCTCCTGTATCGCGGGTACATTTATAAACAAAACTTACAAGCACATATACCCAGACCCGAAACAACTAGGTATCTGTTTGTCATACAAATATTTGTTCCGTGCGGCAACCTTGGAAAAATGATTCAATTGCATCAATACAAATGTAAAATTGTTTGATTTTTCTTTACTTATAGGTTCTTCAACAGTGACAACCCTACCTCTATGCGTTATACGTAAGTGTATATTACTCTGTTGGCAGTCGTTGCGTTTCACCAAATTGCTTGCTTTGTATATTAATCCCCGCGTCGTTAATTATACGCATATTTAATTGTATACACTATGTATGTACCTACTATAATTATGTTTGGGTGTGGCAGAAGAGGTAGGAAAGTAGAATTAATGGCATGAAATGCGTACTTTGTGTATTTTATGGTGTATTTTGTGGTGTAACATTGAGTGGCATATTGAGAAGGATTATTCCCAGTTACTCAAAATGTACAGATCTTAGGAAAAAAAAAATCCCAAGAGCTCCAAGATTTCTAGAAAAACATAAAATAATAAAATAGCTTATTTATGGTCAGAAATATAAAAGGCTTTTTGGTCACTGTTGCAACATCCCATGAGAGACGGCGCAACAGTGACCCACGTAGACACAGTCCAGGCGACTGGCAACTGTTGGAGCTACCCCTCACCCTGCGCACCAGGGAAGCGCACCTTTTACAATACAATACAATACAAATCTTAGTAATAACAAAGGTATCATCCTGATAGATGTCTGTACTAGGATAAACCTTATCCTCCAATATCACATTTAAGTGGGCAATCTTCATAATTTTATGATGTCCTCGTTAATTGAAGATGGTCCGTCAATTATATTCTAAACAAACCAGTATGTATTCCAGTAGTTGTACCTTCATGTTTGATTTGTATATTAATTCATCTGAGCATGATGTGAGAGCATAGTGCATAAGATATAGCGGTAACGCTCAAGTATCGGTTCAAAAACTACTGTATTTTATACGACCTTTCCCTCAATGTCACCTGTTATTAAACCAAAGCTTTGTATAGTACGACGCAACTAAGAAGTGACATCGATGTACCTGATCGAACAACCAATAGCAGTCGCTCGCTTATAATAGATAAGTAAATTTACAACATAATATATTGCGATTTTTCCTTTTTGAAGTGAAACTTCTATATAGACGGGGGGTAGGTATTAGGATTTTTCTGTCACGAAAAAGCGTTACGGCCGCGTAGAGGGAGTAGACGATATATCCGTTGAAGTTTCACTTCTACTATGTGTCACATATTTAGTTTATTTTTAAATGTCTCTTACACCTTTTTAAAATAAGTGAGTTTAAGTATGACGCAGCTAAGGGCGTCCCCTAGTAGGACACGGGCCTCGGCTTAGGGCGAAGCTGACTGGGCAACAAGAGAGGGCTTGCTGTGTCTGTGTTATAATATTGAAGTGAAACTTCTATATATAATTCTATATTCTATATAGAATTTCCGTCTATATAGGATTTTTCCGTCACGAAAAAGAGTTACGGCCGCGTTGAGGTGGTAGACGATATATCCGTTGAAGTTTCACTTCTACTATGTGTCCCAATACAAATTTTTATTATTAGGGAAATTGTAATTTATTTATTTTCGAGATTTGGGTTAGTCCCATCGTAAAAGTTGTTCATAATGATGAGTACAATAACCCTTTAAAGGGATCGGGACTTGAAAGGTTGGACCAGGGTATAGTAGTGGTGTCTGTGTTCCATTATAATACTCTCTCTCTCCAATGACATTTTACAAATAGACGCATTGCCCGCGCTCTATATTGGCAAGATAAATGCAAGGTAAATGCCTTGCACCGACTGAGAGAATGAGCATGTAGCAGCTAATGTCACGTAACTAAACGTCTATATTCATCTTTTTCTAACAACCGACATGGCGTATGGTGGCTTTCATTTTCTTTCCCTTTCTTCGCGCACTGTATAATTATATGTACCTACTGCTATGTAGCTATACTCGTAGTAAAGTTTACGCCATTTTGTAGTGCATTAATGTTGGTGTATGGCCCGTCTATTTGTAAAATGTCATTGTCTCTCTCTCATTTGTTTAATTTTGTTTTCAATTTCATCAATTAGATTTCGCATCCGCCTCGCCTTCCACCAAACACAGACCTTAGGGATCGTAAAATAGGTACATAAATCGTAACCGGTTGGCTGACCAATTAGTTTTAATAACCAAAGAGTGTTGTTGCCTTATCAGTATGTCGGGATCAAAATATCAAGTTACCATTCAAATGCACAGTAGGCAAGATTCTGGACAAAATATTCGATTTACATTGAAAAAAGATTTCAATCTGATCAAAATTTGAATTTTCGGTACACAGTAGGCCAAGATTCTGGATAAAAAAATCAATGCACAGTGGACAAAATTACGTCATCTGTATTTAAAATACATTTCGTTGGAAGTTTTAATTGTCAATTGATAGTTATGTAAATTAAGTTACGGTATTTTTTTAAATCTTAAGCCTTGTAAGTACCGGTAAGTAATTTAGCTTATTACTCACTTAAATTTGTAAGTATGTTGATTGGAAATTATAAATTCACCAAATTAAAAAAATTAATGGAGGGAAAAACCGCATTACATAAGGCAACTTTTGATTAACTAACTCTTTGTTCATTTACACGACAAGAATTCTATCTACCTTAAGTAGAAAGTATCGGTATGACTCAGAAGCTCAAATAGTAACAAAGCTTGCATGATATATTTACAATCCACACACATACGGACAAAATTCTCTATAAACTTTATTACTAAGCACACAAAATATCTACATAAAAGAACGCAACTAGAACAAGTCGTAATGTCATAATTTTTAATTATTTGATGTCAGAGAATAATGGTTTCATTACTATAATAATGTTTTTAAGAATGAAATAATGAGAATATAGTACGGTCTCTCTAATTTGACACTAATGTTAGCAGAAAAGTAGAGAGATTAGCAGAAATTTTCGGATTACTAAAATGTTGGTAAAATTAGTAAAAATTCGTAGATTCGTAATTAATGTCTAATGTAGGTAAAATTAGTAAAAAATCGTAGATTCGTATCAGTGTGTATTGAAGTTAAAATCAGTAAAAATTCGTAGACCGACCGCCTGATTACGTATGATAAATATGACAGTTGCTGTCGCAAATAAACGTCCTATTCCCTATCCTCTTATGAAAATGTCTTTAGGCAAGAAAGGGATGCATTGTTTGTTGGTCGCTGTGGGTGTTAGATTTTTCTCACGAAATTAAGGCGCCGTTCATAATGAAATTCAAATAAAATCAATGTCCACAGCCCTTGTTTTAGTACCGGATTATTGGACGTGTCGGTATAGTGAAGTGATGGATTAGCGGGATCATACTATACTAGGAAATTCATAATTATGTGTAGATAATATGATTTTTTTTATCTTTCTAACCCGCGACGAAAAAGAGGGGTGTTATAAGTTTGTAGTGTGTATCCGTGTGTCTGTCTGTGGAATAATTGCTCCTGAACGGATGGACTGATTTTGATTAAGTTTTTTTGTTTGAAAGGTGTCTTTTAATCAAAAGTGTTCTTATTCCAGTTGGAATCGGGGATTTTTGACGGTTTGGTTAGTGATTATAGTTTCAAACACATTTCGCCCTCAGTGTGCATACTGTTCCATACAAAGTATCACGGCTGTGTTCTCCGAAGGATTAGGCAGAGATGTAAGTTTGTGGTACACCCACATTTCTCCGAGTAATAGTGAGCGAGTCTATTGCCATCAGTACCGGTTTCAATCCCGAACTCCAAACTGCTTCTGATAATTTTCCTAAAGAAAAACCCAATATCACTTTGCCCTATCTATGAACTCAGGACCTCACACATGCTGTTCCATATTTCTGATTTTATAGTTCGTCTGTATTGTCGTTAATAATTTACTTTTTTACGGTCAGATGGCACTTCTGATTTTATGAATGAATTTTCAAGAGACACAATATGACCACAGCTGTGCAGCTTTGTCCATAATATGTGTCTCCTGTGTGTGTTACTTCGAACTAAATCAAATAAGTCGTCTCGTTTATAAATACATCGCACACTGTTCCAAATTCAGGCAATTTGTAGCTAAAAATGAAAACAAACTTTATAATAAGTACACTAGCAGCGTCAGCAGCAAAAATAAAAACGGAGTATAACAAGAAGATATCACACATACCTTATAAACCATCCGCTCAGAATTAAACGCTTAACAAAATCGTATCCAAAGGGATCTAAAAAAATACTCGCTTGAAATATCCAGCTATCCTTAATTTAGACTTAGAAATAAATTCGACTCTACACCACCCAAATACAGATGAAAACGACTTAAAATTCGAAAGTTATTTCAAAAATGGAACATATACTCGAAATTATAAAGTGAATTTTCGTTTGCATAGCACAGTGGTGCATTCTGTCGAGACTCGGGAAAAAAAAACAAGTGGTGTGCACTGCGGACAAATTTAGCGAGACGTCGAAAAGCGCGCAAAAAGGAAGCTCAGACGTTTGCACCCTTTTTCAAGGTAAATTTCCCGGGAACATCAGGAATTAAAATAGGTATGAAGGAATTTTTTGTGTTTTCTGAAAATGTATTTCTTTTTTGCTTGATATGGGGAATTGGGGACGGGAGAAAAACTCCGTGGCTGGTGTTTATCGTGCTGAATATTGTTGTTTGAATCGGAATATTTTGTTGTGCCGTTCACACATAGGATTTTAGAGCCATGATTTTTATTTATTTATTTATTATATACTTTATTGTACACCTGAATACAACAATTTTGTAAGTACGGAGATTACAATATTAAAGTACAATGGGCGGCCTTATCGCATAAAGCGATTTCTTCCAGGCAACCATTGATTAACCATGATTGTACGTAGAGAAAAGATCTAACATGATTATAATGGGAGGAATTCTAAGCAAGGTTGTTTTTATGCTTGCAGCAGTACTTAAAGTTTTCCTAACCATTCCATAGGTTTGTTTTCCTAAGGTGATCGTGTAAGCGAGGAAATGACTAAATGCAAAAAAAAAACGTTTAATTCACAAACTTAGTGCACACGATGTTCTAAATTCAATTTACTTTATCCTCTAGAGAATAAAAACGGCTTTTCCACTCAGATATTGAAGATTAAAAATACTCTTTCCGAGATGGTGGGATGAAAATTTACTTTATCCTCTAGAGAATAAAAACGGCTTTTCCACTCAGATATTGAAGATTAAAAATACTCTTTCCGAGATGGTGGGATGAAAAATACAATACGCTTTAGTATTCACCAGATAGAGAAGAAAAAACAATAAATAAATAAAAATCTATATAATAATACATGAAGATAAAACTTTGTACCTCTTTTTAAGCATATTGCGCTCACAGAGGCGTGTGAGATTTACCTACTTAGCATATTATTATATGGAGAAGGACTGCAAAAAGTTAAAATTTATAATATATAAACTAGTTTATAATATATTAATGTGGTCTAATTTCGACCACTGGGCGACCACTAGTACTTAATAATAAAAATACTTTACTATTTTTAACCACATTTTTTCCTTCAGGCACACTGTTTCAATATTCTGTTTTTACTTCATCAATGCCATTTCTAGAGTTTAATTGCTTCTTATGTTACTTTTGTTAAAGAAGACGAAATAAATATAAATTGATTATTTGCATCAATCAGTTTATCCGCAATATCAGAATCAAAATAAATACTTAATTATAAAAAAACGCCTCTTTTGTCTGGCTAAAAATACAATTTTATCATAGACATTGTTTTACTCTTAAAAGCAAGTAAAAACATAAATAATGATAAATGTAGATACATAATTTTCCAGTGCACACGGATTTCAAGCAGATTGATTCGTCATCTGATTGTTTTTGAAACTGAAGTTGCTTTATTCGTTTATTTATTTATCTCAAATCGGAACAGGATGCTTTATTGCTTTCCATAAAAACAAACTAACAGATATTTATGCCGGTAAAGTTACACTACCAATACAACCGGATCCTGCTTGTAAATTTTCGAAAAAAGGTCTAATTTCCATAAAAATACACACAGCATGCAGGCTTGTTAGATTTTGAAGATAAAACTTAATTTGACTATTGGATTTTACTAATCAACAATTTCCATACAAGATGCACACAATAACTTCTATGTCTACACATTATAAAGTAAAGCAAAGCCAGCGCATCTTCGTCTTCAGATGAGAAAGACATGCTATTACAACAAAATCTGCCTGTACAATGACAAAGCTTGGTACGTCTTGGCCACTTATGTATAATTTAATATCGCGTCCGTGGCACGTCCGTGCGACGTCCTCGCGATGTCTTCGCCACGTCCTCGCCAGACCTCGCGTCGCTTCTATATAAGTCAGGCCAGTGTCAGAAGATAACTTCTAAACAGCTAACGAAATGACGGACAGTTTATATATATTATTAGTACAGATTGTACTCCTAAATCATCAATGTTATTGTACAAGAGGATTAGGTTCTGACTTGGATAGAGATAAGTTTACCCAAAACAAATAATGTTTTAACAATGTATGAAATCAGAATTTAAAATGAAGTATTTGTAGGCCGGTATTCATTCGAAATGATTTATATTTTTTTAACAAAGGATTTAGGACGATAACTCTTAGATTGTTATTAGGCATTTCACAAAAAAAAAACATATTTTCTCCAAAAATAATCTTCGTTGAAGTATCTATAGTACAAGGTTTAATTCTAAAGCTAGGCAACTTTACCGATCCACCTAAAAATAGCAATTTTAATTATAATATTTCAGACTCAAAAGTCCTTCCAACTTTTGATGTTAACAAAAATAACTAAAACGGAATTTCTAATTGCTAATCATGATTTCAAGAGTACTCTTGTTTGGACGAACAAGATTAATTATACCAACATTCTTGACGCTACACTGAGCTATAAATACGTAACATTAAGAGCCAAATTCCCGTAGACCTGTGATATTTCTGGCTAATTAGGCACGTAGAACCGTAGATTTGAAGAAATGTTGGAACAATTGAACGGACTGTTTCTAAGTTTAAAATAGAATAGAGTAGAAGTGGTTTGGAGCTTGTAGCACAAGATTTATCGGTTGAAAAGAGACGGAATGGATAAATAATCGTTTTCGAGAATTTAGTTTTGGGTGAGACGTGAAATCGGGAATTTAGTTTAACTTTAGTCAATTTAAAACAGTTTATTGTAAAGTTTTAGTTGCTATTCGGATCATTTAGTGCTGCTATGTTAAGAAGCTGAATTAAAAATTAAAAATGAATAAATCCAGCTTATTTCTATCCCATTGCTTAGCTCAAGCCTCTTCTAAGTATGAGAAGGGTTAGGCCTTAGTCCAATACGTTGACCGAGTGCCCATTCACAGACAACACATCGTTGAAAACTTTATGGGCCCTTATAGGTGTGCAGATGTCCTCACGATGTTTTCCTTCACTGTTTAACGCAAGTGATAATCATATTCTGATACGGACATGAATTCGACTGTGGTGCGGGCCGTTTCAAACAATACCCTATTGCAGGGCTATCACGGCCAAAGAGGGAAGAGAGAAATATTGGAGACAAAACATTTTTTTAGTTTTCTCTATAGATTTTTCGTTTCGTCTTCTGTCAAGGAGATAAATAGTGGAGAAAACATCTTTGTGCACAGAAAAATCCGCTACAAAATTATCTCTTTACTGTTTTCTCCCACGATTAGTTCGTTGACTTCTGTCAAGGAGATAAAGGAGGAGAAAACTGGTTTGTCCACCCGCCGTGCTAGTCCTACTGCATGCACGTCGAGCGCTCAACCGCTAAGCTATCTCTAGTAAAAGAAGTTAAATAAATAAATGAATCCAGCCACTGCTGGGCATGGGCCTCTTCTCAGAATGACCTTAGTCTACCACGTTGGCCTATTGCGGGTTGGTGGGGAAGATAATATTCTTGTTGCTTCATTGTAGAAGTACTGACGACTTATAAATTATGACCTCGACTTTCATGATCCTTTTTCATGATCTATTATATATTATGAGGAAATCATCAGCTACACAATTGTACTAACACCCAACATTATGCTGAGCTGCCCTTTGGCACTAAACTACAGATTTTTTTTTTTTTTTTTTTTTCGGTATTTAACATGTATGTGCCAATAAACTATATTTCTTTCTTTCTTTCTAATCGCCCTAAAAAGTTTAGTTTAAGACGCCGATTGTGTTGAGTCTTCTAATCTAGTAGGAATCTAAGAATAGTACATCATTATCACTCCTTTTCCTGCCAAACGGAGTAATTATGGAAACTGCCGCCATATGTCAAAAAACCCTTGTAATAACATTATTTAAAAATAGATACCTACGTATTGTATGTTTCACAATAGCAAACTACCTATAACTATTACAGTTACTTTTTCAAGTCATCATCGCGACACCGGTCAGGGAGTGTTTCGTGGTGTCGTAAATCCGATCACAAAGTTTTATGTTTAAAATAATAATATAATAATAAATTATTTATTTCAAGTATTAGTAGTAGTGTATTGTAGTAGTGTTAGTTACAATTTTAAAATACTACGCTCCATTGCCCTTTGACAAACCTAATAATTATATTCTAATTGTTTAAGAAATATTGTTTAAGAATTTATTTTATTTTATTTATTTATTGGCACACAAATCAGAATACAGTCAATAATACATATATAAAAAAGGTAGCTAGTTCCGAACAAGACAGTATTCCTAAACATGTGTACACAGCATGATTATAAAAAGAAACAGGACAGTGCTACAGAAAAACATAAATTGAATATGACTTAAAATATAATAAAAAAGGACTGTACTCAAAAAATGATAAACTATTTGCTCATTGGACGTTCTGCTACATAGACATTTCGATAGTTGGACATTTTGCTTTATATATAAAGACAATTTGCTAATTAGACGTATTGCTAAATAGACATATTGATTATTTGGACGTTTTGCTACTTAGCCAGGCACTGCGTGAGGCATCTAGTCTGTCCCAAGCTAGATTTGTATGGATTCTGCTGTAAATTATATGCGGCTACATTATTCGTTTTTAATCCCTGACAAAAAAGAGGAGTGTTATAAATTTGTAGTTTGTATCTGTGTGTCTTGTCTGTGGCATCGTAGCTCCAAAACGGATGGACCGATTTCAATGCAGTTTTTTTAATTGAAAGCTAGTTTAATTGGGTATCATCTTAGCTATGTTTCATAAAAATCTGTTCAGCCGTGCAAAAGTTACCGCTCTTTTTCTAGTTGGAGTCGGAGATTTTTGACAGTTAGGTTATAGAAAAATCGAGGTAGAAATAGTCATGCTTCGGGTACTGGATGTAATAAATTAGCTCATTGCTGTTGCAATGATATTTCTGACAAGCTTAACGTGATTCTAGATTAACAAAAAATCAATTAAATATTTATATTCTATCCCACTCTTACATTTCTGATGACCCTAAAACTGCGTGCTTCACGCTCCACTTTAGTGATAGCAAACACTGGATGTTATTCTTTTTGCGTTTATAGGCTGCCCACGCGCATCTACCGAGCCGATGAATAATACGTAAGAAATAGTGCGATGTGTAAACTTTGAGATTTACGTAACACAGGTGAGATTGCGAGATAACTGAAATTCCTGATACCTTCTGCGTTTTCTGTCAAATATAATCAGTAGGGATTTAAGGGTGCTGGTGTCTTGCTAAGATCTATCAAATATTGTACGAAAATAAAAAGAAAGAAATATACAATATTCAGCACAGACATATTGACAACATAAGAGAGAGAAGATAAAAACAAATAACACACGTCAAAAGTTGAAAAATAAGAAATAAAATATTTTTAAATAGGTATATAGGTGTGCTGTCAAGCATGCCATTCCGAAAGGGTAGCCAGCTCAGCATTTGCTGGGCGCGGAGAGCCCAACGCTGATTTTTAGTTGGCACCCCTGCAGTGACGCACGGACGAACACGAATCACGAAAATCAGCGTTGTTTAACCGTACTAAGATACGTTAATGTCATAAGGAATAAGGCCCAAGATTGGTCTATCCTCCTCATCATTGTTCTAGGCAAGCGAGATGGCCCCTCAGAGCCAATCAATTGCAATCAATCATATTCAATAATATTTTTTTATGTTTATTTTCGAATTTTGTGGATGTGCCTCTGTCGCAATCTGCCACGATCTCCGGATGTGGATAAAAGCAAAAAACACATGTGAAATACACACGATACAAGCTTAAGATGCCTAATGAGTAAGCAGTTATAACGTGAACCTTATTTGGAATACATACCAGATTATGGAGAGTTTAAATTGAAAACAATTTTAAAACTTTTGTGCGATTAATAAAGTAGGTACCTATATTTGGCAACGCAGAAGAAAATTAAGTCACTTTGTTGTATTAATTTGAAATGTAAATTCTATCGAAATTTTAGGTGTATATTTTAGTGAAGTAATAAGATGATCTTTTTCTTTTTTTACTAACGACAAAAGAACAAACGGGCTTGCGGTTCACCTGATGGTAAGTGATCACCGCTGCCCATGAACATCCGCAACGCCAAAGGAGTCACCGATGCGTTGCCGACCTTTTAGGATGGTGTTAGGAAAAAGGGAGAGAAAGGAGAAGGAAGGGGACTAAGGGAGGAATTGGGCCTCCGGTGCTTCACACTCATTGAACAAAACGCAACAGTATGTATACTGCTACTTGTCGTCGATATTCTGTGGGAGGGTAGTACTTCCCCGGTCGCGCCAACCCATTCATGCTGGCATGCCAGCGAGACACGACTACCACCAAAAAAGAAAAAAAAAAGAAATTAAAATAAAAAGGCTCGATATTATTGCTATGGAAACGATAGTGTGATATCATTGAAAACTCCGGATAAAAACCACAACAAACCGTTCGATAAAATAAAAATATATCCGGAAAATAATGCGATTTTCTTTTTTTGTAACTTTAGGTCTATTTTTGTATTTCTCTGTATTTTGTTGTGTTATGGGTATAGCTTTTAAAAGATTTGGCATTGGATAGGACTGAATGGAAATTGCTACACCGACAAGTGCCTAGCACTGAAATTTTGGATGGATGGATGGATGGGTATAGCAACGAAAACACAGAAAATCCTAGTGTTATAAAACCTTCACTAATTATTTGTACCCAATAATACATTTACAATAAACTAACAGAATTTGCATACCATGTGCTAAAGGTCATTGTCCACAACACCAAAATAAATCTAATTATAACAATGATACAATGTGGTAACAATTGGTTAAGATCACCACGTGGGTGAGTCAATGGGAACTAAATATCGGCCATATGGACTGCTGTGTCTGTTTTGACAGTTATTGCGAAACAAAATAATGACTATGATGCTATATACGCTAATAGATCTTTATTTCATGTAAATCAAATACAGGCACTTACGAAATGTCTAGATTCTAGGTGCGCGGTTCCAAATAGTAGGTTCTATGGAGAAGATCCGGCAACTCCACGGGAACTCTTTTAAAATAATAGATTACAATCTTGATTAGTTCAATATTGTGGTAAGAACTGCGTGAATAATGTAATTTAATGTGAATAAAAATAGATTAGAATAGGATAATAATAATGATTTGCTTTTAAATAAGAATGCCATGGCAGTTACAAGCTGACCAGGCCTGACAGACGGCATCAGAAGTATAGCTAAAAAAAGATAACCTTGCCCAGGGAAAACTATTAAACGACGTGCTTTTAAGTTCGTTCATGACACGTAGAAAACAAAGAATTTTTGCTTCAATCCATGTCTCTTCTTTTCTTCGATTCGTGATCACTCACTATCATGTAGAGATACTGCTACTGATACTATAATGATACTGCTATCCTTGTCATTAATAGTGATTTTGTTGTTCTTCACGTATTTTCCTACGAGTAACCTATTTAGTAAGTAACCTATTTTCCTAACGTGGGAGGGTAAAAGAAAAAGCTACTATTGCAATTCTGTTTATTTTTTTTTGTCACTAGTTTCCCAAGTGGCTATTAATGTCACTTATAATACCTATCTTTTAGCGGGGTAAGCTAGTGTAGGGTTAAATTTGGGAATACTTGTATTTATTTTATACATATCAGTTATTGGAACCCGTAAAAAAAATACACATTTATATTATAGTTTTAATAACTTTTACACAGAAACTCGTTCAGTTTCACTGAAATAGCTAACGACAAAATAAGGTTTAAGCCGCATGTCAATACTTCTGAACAAACAATAATATCCCTGAACCCTTCGACCGGATACCGACCACGTGTTACCCTGCGCTCACGCACATTTCGAACAAGGGGGCGTTTTCTAAAAATATAACACAGAATTATAAACGCAATACGCGTTCGGTTAGTCACTTCGCGTTCACCACGATACGCGGTTCCCGAAATCCGTGTCCGAGTCCTGAAATCGCGAGCCCGAGTCTTTTGTTCGTGTACCATGGTCCTAAGTGTTTGAATTTTTGAAAATCGAATTTTATTTAGTGTATCAAGTGTGGATTTTTTTCGGATTATAAGGGTGAGGTTTTATTAGACTACCTACTTTTTTTTTTAAGTTCGTCTTTTGTTTTTTTTAAAGTTAGTGCGAATATATCAATCCTATTATTTATTTTATTCAAAAGCGCGTTTTAGATGTAAACAAACGGAAACACAGTGCGCTAGCATGTTATTTGTGTAGGTTTAAAAAACCGGGCGACCTCTTTAATTTCTAAATACGCACAATAATAAACTATTTACTGAGTTATGTGTAACAAATTCTTAGAAAAGAACATTTCTTATACGATTTCAGACTAGTCTGAGAAGAGTATTTTTCTACAAAATAGATTTTACGTTAGGTAGAATTTTTCGCCTTTTATGCGCGCGTCTATAAAATATGAATCTCGGAAACTTAATGCTCATTTGACGCCGTTTTAGTCTGCATAACGCATTTTCTGATGAAAAACTCGGGTCATAAAACTGTAACTTACGCTGAACAATGAAACGAGGAAAATAATGAACTTGGTACACTTTAATATTAAGTAGGTATTGTTTTTAAGTTAGGATTTTTTTTGATACTTGGATGCAGTTTCACACATTGAAAATAGAAAATTTTCATTCGTACCTACCTCATGCAAGAAGTTGTATCTATGAATTCGTTTTTCAATTATTTTTTTTTTTTCTTTTTTCTGTTGGTACTAGAAATACAGTCTAAAGTGCGCCCGCCGAGAGAATGCGTTCTTGACAGCTGTCAAAATATACTGATAGATAGAGCCAAAAACATTAAAAAAAAACTTTAATATGAAAGAAACCAGTATATTTGAAAGGTGTCAGAAACGCATTCTCCCCGCAGTCGCACTGTAGAAGTCTTCAAGTTATGACTTCACGAGTGAATGGGTATTTTCTAAGCAAGCGCTCCAGGTGAGTTTGTGGTCAAAGGCTATTCAGAATATAAAAACTCTACCGAACTCCTAATTATAGGTACTTATACAACGCTCCATGACTTGCTGGTAACCTCCGAGTGCGGACTTTTGAAGTTTTGTCAAAGATTAGGTCTGAGCATGTGCTGGTAACACCTGTACGAAATTGCCATTGGAAAAAAATATAGCTTTTCACTTTCGATTTTTAAATTACAGCCTAAAATTAGATGTAACGGATGTAGATCTTCCTGTACTCAAACTAAGATTGTAGGATGATTTCATGAACTTGCGTAACAATGTTCGTAGTAGGTATTTATTTAGAGTGAGTTGTACTGGCGGACCTATTTTGTACTCAGATTTATAAAATTCGTCGACAAGGCATACTTTCACGTATGCAGACGACGAAATCGCTCTCCAAGAGGAGAGACTCGGATTAGGTAGGAGCGGGTCTCTAGTTCATTATGACGGTCTTATAACATGCCTTATATTGAGCAGTGAACGCCTAAATTCCTGTTAATTTATGAACCATATGGTTGGGAATCTAGTGACGAAATGAGTGGCAAAGCATGAGCAATTTGTATTTCATAATTATAACGTCATGCATTACACAATGTTAGGAAATAATTACTCGTATTACACATCCTCATTATATCAAGCAGCCATCTTTTCATTGTATGAAATCATCTGCCTAACCTTTTTCCCAAAGTTGATTTCTGATGATCCCAAAGGTACCTTAATTTTGCAACTACATAAATTACTTTTCTTTCTTTCTTTATTTCCAGTCTTTTTAGGATAGAATAGATCTTTATTTCAAGTAAACCAGATACAGGCACTTATGAAATGTCGAGACTCTAGGTGCACGGTTCCATATAGTAGATCCTATGGAGAGGCACCGGCAAGAAACTCCATGGTAACTCTTTTCAAATAATTGATTACAATCTTTAGCAGTAGGTACAATGTTGTGGTAAGAGCTGCGAGAATAATGTATTTTAATGTGAATGAAAATAAGAATAGAATAATAATGATAATTGCCTCTGAATAAGATTGCCATGGCAGTTACAAGCTGTCCAGTTCCGACAGACGGCACCCGTTCACGAGCATGACGCATGCGTCAGCATCGCTGAGCTTGACCACAATGAAGGGAACTCAACGACTCGACACACAACGCCACCATTTTCTTTCCGGATGCGATTGAGTACCAATATTACACGGAGGTGCTATCCGACCACTGCAATCTCATATTAGTATCAGTAAGGGAAATACCGATACTAGAGTAGACCAGTTCTCAGATTTTACGGGCTCCTGTCCGTCATGTCTATCCGAAACGTCTGTCATAGGCTTTTGTATTGAAACTAGCTTCATTATTTGGTTTTGTATTTGTAAATCAGTTTGTTAGTATGAGTATTGGAAGTTCTATAGAACGTAGTACTCCACATACAGGATAATTTTTTATGTAGTGCGCAATAATTTCATATTGATTCAGTGTCTCTTCCTAAATGCAACTGCAGTACTAAAAAAATACGCTTCAAAACAAAATGAGCGCTAGTAAATTATGCGGGCCCCCATACTATGTAAGTCGAATTTTCGTTTCGTTTTAATGTGTATCCCAATACTGCGGTTGCATTTAGGAACAGAGACTAAATCATTCTACAAATTATGCGCACTACATACAAAAAAATATCCTGCATAGCAGGCCACAACTCTACCTAAAGGAGAGGTACAGTCAACATCAAAACTAAGCGATGATTATATTTATGTATTTTAGCCAATAAATATTTATTTGTATAGATTTATTATTAACATTAGTCGAACTTAAAAATCACTGAACAATTTAATTTAATTATTTTTTCTGACATCTGGCTTCACAATTTACTTTTGATGTCAGCGGTACCTTTTCATAGTCTTATCATTACTTGGAACTCATCTCGCTGGGCTTGCGGAGTGGATGCGAAAATGGTTAGTGTCAGTTCACACTCACTTCTGATACGGGTTTGCTCTGAATAGCTACCTACATAAGATCTCTCTATAACTGTACATATTACATATTGCATGTTAGGCGTAATATAAATGAAGTACTACGTCACAAGCGGGCAACACTTTTTTAAAACGCTTTTATTAGCTTCACCTGTAACTAACTAGGTAACTATGTAAAAAAATCTTGGAAGTTAAATTTGACCCACTTCCCGATTTCCGATTGAGCTGAAATTTTGCATACACGTTTAGTTTGGATGACAAAAGCGTTTTCTTTAGTTTTTTTTAAACTATAATATTTATTCCGTACAATTTGTGGTAGTACCTACAGCAATAACTTTTAACCAACTTCAAAAAAGGAGAAGGTCCTCAATTCGACTGTACTTTTGTTTTGGCCCTTTTTGTGTACTTCATACTTGTTCACTGATAAGTTCGCCAATTTGTAAGTGTATTTTCTGAAGTGGATCCATTTAAATTTGGTGAAGATCTGATGAAGAACTTCGGAGATACGCTGAGATGAGTACAATAACCAAAATATGCCCTGTATATCAAGCTAATACGAAATCTTATTAATATTATTGTCCTAAATATCTTTACATATAATTATGTTAATATAATTATGTTTCAAAATCTATTATTTCGGCGTTGTTGTAATAATAATGATGTCCCGGGACCTATTATTAAAAGTTAGTTTAAAGTAATAAAAACATCTGTTAAACAATAAAGAATATTTTAATATTACAATACGTAAAACATATGGGCGTTTCCGCTAACAAATGTTCAATTAAAATCCGTTGACGGTTTTATTTTATTTTCCGTCCGAACATAGTTTACTACAGTGACTTTTTTTTACTGGTAGGTTTGTTATTTTATGGAATTAATTTAATAAAATATAATCACGATGTTGTTAGTAAATATCCAGATAGGTCTCTGTATTCTTTTTTATTTTTACTTTTAGAATAGTGGGTGAGTAACTTTTGAACGGCTGAACAGATTTTCATGAAAAATAGCTACGAGTAACATGATTTTCGATTAAAATAGCTTTCAATAAAAAAACTGTATTGAAATCGATCCATCCGTTTTGGAGCTATAAAGCCACTCAAAGATACACAGATGCACAGATACACACTACCTACCAACTTATGACACCCCTTTTTTTTGTCGAGGGTTAATAAAGTTTATTGAATAAATATATGAACAAAACTAACTAACTCAATTTACCGTCCTGACATTTTATTTAAACACAGCCGTGAATCAAGGCATGTTCGGAAACAAAAATATAAATTAAGATAGATCTTGTACTAACGGGTAAAATAAAATTTAAAGAACACCCACAGATAGTTGTTTCGGGTCGGGGTGGGTGTGTGTGTGTGTGTGTATGTGAGATATAATTATGTTTGTAAACTGTACCCTCGATACAGGAGAAATAATAGAGAAGGGCAAAGTATAAAAAAAAACGAAATGTAAAAATAACGTAATAAAATCGCAAATATTTCGTATAAGGGAAAAAGCGTAAATGATCCGTACTAACTTGGCCATTATTGACCATTAAGACCTTACATCCTCATTAGCAGTACCTGAAACTTTCGGGTACCACGTAAACAAACAGCCAACTTTCAGGTTTCAGTCTGTAACATTGTTACAAATTTAACTTTGTACGACTCTTTGATGGAACCTATATTTTCAATTTAATTTCATAAATTATTCTGGGTTTAGTATGAGGCAGGTTACCGTAGCAACTTTTAGGAATTTGTAATTTTTTAATCCGGTTTCGTGAAACCATTGTACAATATAAAGTGCTATTTATTTATTTTATTATTTATGTACATACAACAAAAAGAAAAATACATAGATTATGGAACACTTAAGTACAAAGGTACTGCTTACTGCTATGTGACAGAACCTAGGTAAACTGATCAGTTTTTCATCTATTTTTACTCCGAATAAGGATAGCTTAATATAGCTTTATATTACTGCCTCACTATATCGCCTAATTTTGACATCATCGCTAGTTTATTTATTGACATATGATTTGGAATGTTATCTTGGATTTATATTTTATGTATTACTATGACTACTCACAGATTGATTATTTAAGTATCCCTTTTTATTATAGGTATATATTATTACCTACCACACAATTCCATGGAAACTTCTGTACTTATCTATTCTGTGATTATAGTGTGAACACAACCCAAATTCGGAAAATGTAACAGAACAGACTACCATCAACACTGCCTACACACAAAGCCATTACGAATAATTAATCTTTTCATTCAAATGAGCACTTATATAACGGTGTGTTTCACTCCATGCAATTCATTTAAGGGTGAGATAGCATCATGTCCAGTCCACATTGTTAATCCAAGCAGGACAGTGACTGTAAGTTAGACAACAAATTCTTCAAGTCTTTTATCTAGGTACGGTGGAAATACTAAGGTTGAAATAGTGGAATTAATTAGAAACGGCTGCTTCAAAGAAAGAAAAAGAGTTATTAGCACAACAAAAAATAAAAGAAATAACAAAGAAAACATAAAGTAAAATGAGATATTGTGCCAAAAGGCCGCAGCTCAGCATAATGTCAGGAGGCAGTGATACTGGCCACCTGACGCTGGTTTTCAGCTGCAACCCACGAGTACCGTACGCTCGAAACTACGTGTATCAGGTTCGATACGTGCTCGGAAGAAAAATTCAAAGTAGTTCCGGGCCTGGGTGCATGTGAGACGTTTGATAGATTTGTAAACTCTACGATGCCGGAGAAATCTTAGTGTGGGGCATTAGGCATGTGTAGCAACGATTTTTAACCCCCGACAAAAAAGAGGGGTGTTATAAGTTTGTAGTGTGTATCTGTGGATATGTGTATCTGTGATCTGGCTGTGATATCGTAGCCCCAAAACGGATGTACCGATTTCAATGCACTTTATTTTAATTGAAAGCTAGTTTAATCGGGTATCATATAAGCTTCAATAATGTTTCATGAAAATATGTTCAGCCGTTCAAAAGTTACAGCTCTTTTTCTAGTTGGGAGTCGGGGGTTTTTGACGGTTAGTTAATATAAAATCAAATACAAATATTGTACGCCGCCATAGATAGGTGCCCTAATTTTAAGGTAGGACTCGAAAAATCCAGATGGAATCGATCGTTTTCATTATGCGTTCGAAGCAATTTATATATTATATTGGCAACACAATATTATTTGCCTTGATTTCCACCGCCTATTTATCTGACTTCAACTCATTTACAGAAGTTTATATAAACTTATTACTAGTGCAGTGGTCGAAATTCAACCACATATAAAAAACACATATAAAAATTTTAGATTTCTGCACTCCTTCTAAATATCTCCATATAAAAAAGGGGTACAAAGTTTTCTCTCACGTATTAATATTATTGATTTTAACGAACTATAGTGAAAACGACTTTGAGTGCACAAAGCTCTCAGTTAGAAACATCATTAGTAGATATAATGTGTGTCCGTCTGTCTGTATGGTTTTGTTTTACATTCCTATCTATATCGGGGCGATCAATGAACTTTAGGTCCCCCTGTCTTAGCTTGAGTTATCTGCCGGCTGTTCTGAATTTGTTGAAGAAGTAATTTGCGTTGCTAGGCGACGGATTTGTGCTAAGAATAATATACTATAATCACTTAGCGCTGCATACTGAGCCACCGGTGGTGACAGCTACTAGATGCCACTGGTAGTCGAGCCACTAGACGCGGCCACCAGTCACAGCTACCAGTGGCCGGACGCGGTCACCAGTCACACCTACCAGTGGCTGGACGCGGTCACCAGTTATAGCCAGTAGTGGCTTAGACGTATCCACATTTTCGTTCATTTAAACATGTCTGGTGGTCGGTTGTCTATATCCAGCTTTTCCGTGGCGCCACCTACGTAATACAATAGCTAGCGCCGGATGCGTATTTATTTATTTTTAAAGTGTATGTAGTCTAATGCTTACGTCATCATGCGGGAGGAAATGCGGTCGTCGAAACATTTGAAGAATAAGTATTTAAAAAACTGTCACTGTCGCTGGTGCGTGCTGTTCACCGAGTGAAAACGAAAGGGACAACTGCACCTCAGACTGATGAGACCTGAATAATCGTCAAGATCGAGGTTTTTTATTCCCGTTTCCTTCTCCAAAAGTGGACCGATTTTATGTTTTTTTCACTTGGATATGCACCTAGAATCACGACGTTTTGAAAGTGCCTGCAAAGGCGCAGTTGAAATAAAAAAACTAAACGTAAGGACATGATAGTGGTCGATATCTACATTATATAAAAAAAACAATTCGCTAGTGACGAAATCCAGAGGAAAAATCGTTTGTATGGAAAAATCGCCGACCGCATTTACCCTTAAGTACATAAAAGGCCAGTTTTTATAAATGAACCACCAAAATATTTGACGATAATATCTACATTGCAGATGAAAGTGTCTCTCTTTTTGAAGCCAGTTTAAATGTTTTTATACTCTCCTAAGATTTACATCTTATTTAGAGTACCGATTAAGAAATAGTGTTATTTCATCAATATCTTACACCTGATTAAACCTGAAGCCAACCCAAAATACAAACTTCGAGATAGGTTTGACCTTAAAGGTGCGTTTACATTGGCAGAGTGAGTGAGTGAGTAGTAACACTAGCGTTTATTTTTGCGAAATCCACTTTTTCTACCATTTCTTGTGGCGTAGCCTTACCAGTTACCAATTAGGTATTACTGTCCTTGCGTTAACAATACTTACGCTAGGAATGAGTCACTTAAGTTCTGATGGTTAGTGGTATAAGTAGTTTAAGTTTTAAGGGAAATGTATAATGTTTTAACCTATTAAATTATGAGCTACATAAGTAAATTTATGATGTTTTAAAGTTTGAAGTGAATCATTCCGATTTTTATGACAGTTTGTGGCGAAAAACCTTTCAAATTTTAATATTACCGTGTTTCAGATAAATAAACCTACTAAACTAAAGTCTGTTTATTAATTTAATTCACATTCCAAATAAATTTGAACACTCAAAATCTCCTATATAAGAGCATTATTTGTTGGTTTGAAGTTCTTAACAGGTAGTTTTTTTTTTGAGTTTATAAAAATATTTTGTACACAGCCTAATTAGCTAAAAATTAAAATTATGATAACAAATATAGCTACTTAAATTTTAAACTATAGAAATCGTTTTGAGTAAATAAAATTATTTTTTTATTAATTTTAGACGGACATGTAAAATGTAAACAGACTCTCCTCACTAATGTAAACGCTCCTTTGATTCCAAATTGTTTAAATTTTCATCCGAACCCCTAACCACAGCCTGTTGAAACCACTTTATTCCCCAAAATTAGTTTACATACACATTCATTCACTAAATCAGTTTGTATATTCAATCTTATCTAATCTGGTAAGAGTATCAGCAGACCACACACAGAGCCGCCCACACATGATGATAGAAAAAGAAATTATATTTGTGATTAATTCGTTTTGTATGCTGATTTGGATATAATCTCGTGATTTTATATCGCAGATTGTATGTCAAACACTCTTTATGTCAAGAATATCAGTTATTTTTATCGTGTACAGTTATGATTTCGTAAGACTATTTGGAAGGAAAGATTTAGGTTAGATTTAATCAATATTTCTTTCTTTCTTTAACATGTGATCCATCCCATTTCGGCAGTGGAACTCAGGGCTAATTCACGTAATATTATGACGCGCCGATCATATTGCAGTGTCGCTCAAACATGACGCGAGCGTATCTCACTGAAGCTAAGAGAATAACAAATGTGTTACCGTTATCGCAAGGTATAACCAAATTCTAATCCGCACATGAATCCGAAAAGTCGGAGGTTCGAACTCAGACCCTCCTGCATGGAAGGCAAGCATTTAACCGCTAGGCTATAATCGCTGAGTCAATTACTCAATAAATTATATACCAAGTCATTTCTTAGTCACAGAATCAACATAAACATTATACTACAAGATGTTTCACGTACAAATAACAATAATGTAAATTACAAATAAATTGAAAGACAAAATATGAAAGTTGACGGTCGTAAAGAAAAAAACCAAAAATTCATTTGAGTACCATCTTGTGGGAGATGATAATTAAGTAAAGTAAGATAATTATAAAAAGAGCTGTTGAAATAATATTAGTGGTACACTGATGGCCATGTGGTAGGGTGATGTAATGTTAATGGATGTGACAAGGGTGTTAATGGATGGGGAAGTCGAGCGTAGTTTACGTCGTAAATGTGTTATGATTGTAGATCAAAGGGATGAGAATGTTTTGAGTTATTTGTGAGAGAATATAATTGTTGAGAGTAATTTAATGTTTTCTATATTAACACATGGAGTGTTTGGTTTAGTGATGTTGTCTAGTGATGAAAGTAAAAGGAAATGTGTGTACATTTCTGATATTCAAATACACTTAATGGAGAAATTAATTGCTGTTTATTATTAACTTCCTTGACGAGTCTCAAAATTTAATTATGTAAATAAGCTTACGATAATAGTTTTTAATGCGTATCAAAACACATATTTATTTATAGCTTTGTATTTACCTATTACATCATAAACTGCTCTATTTTCACGGGAGAAATACCCTAAACATTACATGAAAAAATATCTTTCGAAATACGTACATTCAATAATTAAAAACAAACCCTCATCCATTGAATGAATTTCGTAAATTATTATCCGTTGCAACCCATACTCAAATTATCAAGTACAGTCACACACAAAAGTGTCACATCCAGATATCCCGTATCATTGTAATCGAGACTGTCACACATGGCCACGTTAAACCATGTGTCTCGACTGTCGCTAGCATTGTATTGAAGTATTTTTGTACATGCATGTACCGTTTTTGTCATTTGATGAATGAAGAGACAATTACTTTGAGTATTGTTAATGAAATTAGTTTTGTTATCCTATAAGTGGTAAGAAAATCTTCACATTTTCACATACTTGCTAAATTTTTTTTTTATTATACCTTAAAAATTTCCCGGTATCGGGGGTACAGTTTACAAACATACATGTCACATGCACGCACTTAAACCTAGTACAACTATCTGTAGTCCATATAAATATTTGTTCTGTATGGGAATCCAACCCATGACTCGTAACGCAGAAAGCTAATCGTTTAGTCACTACGCGAACCGTACAATCTTATCTAATATAAATTAGTCTTAATCATTATTTAATAAATTCAAAACTACAGGAGGCTCTAAAAGATGTCCAGATTATAACGAAACAGTATTTATTAACTTCTCACACATAGAAATAACAACACACAAGAAGCGTTGACACATGCACTGTATGTATACAAAAACACATACATAAAAGCCTACCTAAATATACATAAATGGAAGACCAGGCTAATTTATAACAGACTTATGCAAATCAATCTTAAGATGGGTATAATTATATAAATATAAAAACAATTAGCAGATCAAATACGTAAAACTTTAGTTTTACGATGTCAAACAACGGCCGTATATAGTTTTACGACTTAGGTACAAAACAAGGTATCAAGATAATCTTTTAAAAAAAGATATGAGATTAAACCTTGACCTTAAAGATTAATTTTGTCGTTTCTAGAAGTTAGTTGGCAAGGAGACGCCGGCGCCAGTAAGCTTTTTGACCTCCGACGTAAAAGAGGAGGAGACATTATAAGTTTGTAGTGTGTATCTGTGTATAAAAATAAATAAATAATTTATTTATTTTAGGCAATTTTTTTTATTTTATTTATACAGGGTTATTTGTAAAACACCGGCAATGATTTAAGGGGTGAAACTACTCATCAATATGAACAACTTTTACTACGGGACCAACCATGAAATCGCGAAAAAAAATTCAAACTTTTCATACATTTTGATGGAGCAAGGTTAATCTTTTGAATGAAAAGTTTGAATTTATTTTCGCGATTTCATGGTTTTTTTTTTTTTTTTTATTTTTTATAAAACGTTGCCCCTCACTAGGATTTCTCCTGTATCGAGGGTCGATGGTTGGTCCCGTAGTAAAAGTTGTTCATATTGATGACTATTGCCGGTGTTTTACAAATAACCCTGTATATTCACCCCTTAAAAGGATTCCCGCTAGTAAAGTGGGCCCTTATATTCTGTGTATTTGTTCTCTCGTATTTATAACGAAATTCCATTTATTAAAATATTTTTCTTTTGTTTTCAGATACAATGTTCAAGCGAAATTACTGAAAAATCAACACAAATGAAACAAAATACTAATTCCACACATCAATATGCTTCAAACATATTATAAACTATGGCGGCTAAATACAAAGAGACATTCGAAAATGGAACGCCGTTTATAGGGCTGCGCGGGCGCAGGGCTGATTCCGAATTCAAATATAGAACGGAAAGGCGCCGGAAATGGGCTCGGCCGGATGTCGGCGTACAGTTCCTGTCGTTCATCGTCTTGATTATCGGTTGTCATGGTTACCAAGAACAGAGGTTCGCCATGGAACCGCAAGATCAGGTATGTTTTAACTGTCGATAAATAAATAAAAATGTTGTAAACAAATGGTTTCTTAGAAGGGTGTGTTACTGTAAACAACATTGTTTACAGCTGAATTATTTGAAAGGGATTTTGGGGTGTCGCAAAAAGTACAGCATGCAGCCATGTTTTTAAAAATTTCCGCTTTTGTAAATATTGTGTCCAATTGGTAGGTTCCAAGCTTATTGTCATATTAAAAATAACTGCAGTACATTAGTATTAGAGTTCAAAACGGGGTATTTACCATGTTATATATCTATTGTTTTGAGTTCCCGATATTTCGGTACTGTTGCAAGCGCCATGGTCACGGATGAACTAAACTAACTAACTCTAATGTTAGTGATCATGACAGTTTAAAAACTAACTAAAAATATTTCAAGCATGTCCAACATACAAAATAACTGTAAAAACCCGGTTAAATCAATAAACAGAAAAATGTAATAAAACAGCTTTTAGTTAAATCTATAACGCCATTAAAAGTTAATTAAAAGTTAACATCGCCGACAGATATCATAGGTTAATTAATTTTATGACTTTCCGTGCTAATCTGGTAGTGGAAGACGGAAAAAGAAAGTAGTAAAAAAAGAGGTAAGGTCACCAACCCACTTGGATCCGTGCACCTAGAATCACGACGTTTTGAAAGTGCCTATAAAAGCTCAGATGAAAAAAAAAATTGACTTTGTCTTTGAGCTACATAATAAAGTTTTCTTAGGAAATTTTGAAAGTGCCTGCAAAGGCCCAGTTGAAATAAAAACCTTTAACGTTGACCTTGACTTTAAGCTACATCATGAAGTCAGATTTAAGGGCGTGGATCAGCAACTGATAGCTGACAATTTTTTTGCGATAACGATGTTGATCCCATAGAGAAAGTTGTTCAGTTTCATGATCTGGTCCACACCCACCACGCATTTCTGATACACAAAATTCACACCAAAACAAATTAAATAAAAATTTGATTTTCTATAGCTTACGCTAATAAATTATATGTGTCCCCCATACTAAGACGAATTTTCGTTTTGTTTTAAAATGTATCCCAATACTGCGGTTGCATTTAGGAACAGAGACTGAATCACTCTACAAATTAAGCGCACTTTATAAAAACATACCTATCCTGTATGCAAGCGGCATTATAGAAGCTTTGCTGACCCCAATACAGCCGTGCGTGAAGATAATTTTAATTTAATTAATAGTTAAAACAACACTGCGACACATTAACTTGAGTTTTACGACTGCTTAATGACTTTTCATTTATCAATTTTACTTTTATGATGGTCAAAGGTTATTGAACTTTAATGGCGTCCATCGAATATTTTTGTTAGTTAGTTAAATATTACGCAAGATGATTATCTTCTCTTTTTGTCACAGCTCTCGTATGGATATCGATCATACCGTTATAGATAAACAGACAGACAGTGACGTAGTTATAGTGGGTGGAACCCGGAGCGTATGTATAGAAAGGGCGACACAAGAAAAAGAAAAAAAATTTTTTTTTTTGCTTCAATTTTCATTGCATCCTTCTTCGTATGGACAGTGTTAAATCCTTAAATAAAAAAGCAGAAGAAATATGGAAGGATTGTTGTTTGTCTTCCACAAAATTGTTACAGAGTATAGCGGTATTTGAAAAAGATTTTTTTAGTCTATTAATTGCCTATAACAACTGTAATAACTTTTATATCAGCTATTATGCTGAGTCTAAGACCTTTTTGTCTTTTACTTTCTTGTATGATGTATCTCCTTGCTACCTATGTAATTTGAAAGACAAATAAAAATCTTCTATTCTATTCTATTCTATATTTCGTAATATCATCTGCTAACAAGAGCAGAGATAAACGAATGCCAAACGACTAGATATTGTAATCGCATTAGACACATAATGGTGGGTAAACTGTCCGAATTGACAGGCGATATGGGGATGAGTCGATGTCGTAAATATCCAACTTGTTGAACATACAATAGCAGAAGTTTCCCCTCCGTCGATTTTTACGACTTTGGTTATTGCAAGTGAATAGTCAGCGACAAGCAGCGTTAAGCATAGGCATTACTGGAAAAATACTTTATCTCTTATTTTTATTCAATAATTAATTTTCTAAGATTTGAAAAAAAGTAAAAGTATTTATTTGACACAGCACAAAAAAGATTTTAAAGATTTATACATAAATAGAAAAATAAAAATATAATATCATAAATAAAATGGATTGTACGTCGCAGCTGTGTCAAAAAGGCTTCCGCTCAGCATATGCTGTCGCGCTGCGAACAACCCGACAGCGCTGGTTTTCAGCGGGATTCGCATCGAGTGACGGTATGATTAGAAGAGCAGTGATAGGATAGCCTAGTGGCAGAACGCTTGCCTTCCATCCTGGAGGGTCTGAGTTCGAACCCGGCCCGCACCTCTGACTTTTCGAATTTATGTGCGGATCGCAATTTGACTACCACTTGCATTAACGATGAAGGAAAACATTGTGAGACCTGCACACCTGAGAGGGCCTCATAAAGTTCTTGATGGTGGGTGTAGTCCGCCAACCCGCACTAGGCTAGCGCGGTGGACCAAGGCCTAACCCATCTCGTTCGGAGAAGAGACCCGGCCCAGCAGTGGGACAGTAATGGGCTGGATTTATAAGATTTGAATATCCAGCTAAAGTAAAAGTTAATTTAAATGATGTACTTTGTATTTGCTTTCTAAACACCTAAATTATTAAATAAAATAGACATTCCAACTTTAAAAATGATGAAAAACTTAGTAATAAATAATTCCTTCGCCATTTAATAGAACCACAGATAAAATAAATCAGTATGCATAGATTCTAAATGATAATAATCTGTCAAATATTTTATTGTAATTATGTAGACGACGATTCTTAAATTAATGTTTCATGAATATTGATAAAGGAGATTAGCAGAATCAAATCAAATCAAATCAAATCAAATCATTTACTCGCTTAATATGGGTAGACAGGTGGTACATTTCATGTTATTAGCAATAACTAGTATCCGCATATTGACCATCACTGGTATGCGAGACTTAAATCAAGAATAAATTACAATTTATATTATTAATGAACAATTATTGAATCATTACACATAACCATTACAATTATATCATAGAATATTAACAAATAACAAAGTAACCAAATAATACTATTATACAATATAGAATACAAACAATTTCATTATTATTAGAATAGGTAAACAATTATATTTCAACAAATTCATTACAACAGAGATACAAAAATTATCAGGTATTATCCAGATACTCCTGAATACTGTACAGACACTTATCTACTAACCAGGTATACAGTTTCTTTCGGAAAATAATTATGGGCAGATCCTTAAGTCCACCTGGAAGATTATTGTATATTTTAATTGTCATTGGGTAGCAATTTCTTTTATATAGGTCTGTTTTTATACTTGGCAACCGTAGTCTATTCGGGTAACGGGTCTTGTAATTACAACAGTCACCAAAAGTTTTATAGAGGTGTTGGTGAGTTTTAACAAAGATACAACACTCCAGAATGTATATAGAAGGTAACGTTAACAGTTTTAGTTTTTTGAACAGAGGTTTGCATGAAGTTACATTATTTACATCACAAAGTGCGCGAATGCATCGCTTTTGTGCCAGAAACACTCTATTGAACTCCACAGAACCACCCCATAGCAGAATGCCATATCTTAAGTTGGATGAAACATATCCGTGATACGCCTGCAAAGCCGTCTTTTGAGTAGAGATTCTCGTGAGACGCCAGAGGGCGTACACATATTTATTAATTTTTGAGCATATTTTCTGTACATGCTGTTTCCATGATAACTGGTTGTCTAAACATAACCCAAGAAAAGTCACGTTTCCCGATTCTGCGATGGGATTATCCTTATATGATACACTTAATTTAATGTCGTTTTTTCTCCTGTTATAAAATTGCATAAATTTGGTTTTTTCAAAATTAACTTTTAAATTGTTATCCTCTAGCCAATTGATGATGCTTTCAACCGCCTTATTGACTTCCTCATTGTAGCTATTTATTGTAGTCATGGGATTTTGTGTGATAGCCAGCGATATATCATCAGCAAAAAGTGTACAATGGTGATTGGTTGCATCAGGCAAATCGTTAATATAGAGGAGAAACAGGAGTGGGCCGAGTATACTTCCTTGTGGAACTCCAACTGTATTATAGGCCAGGTCTGATTTATAGGTTACTTCTAAATTGTGCTCGTTAATATTATTGATTACAACGTATTGTTGTCTGTTTAGCAAGTAACTACGCAACCAATCATTTGCCACACCGCGAATACCATACGCGCAACATTTTTGTAGTAGCAAATCATGAGATACGAAGTCAAAAGCTTTGCTCATATCAAAGAAAACTGTACATGTGTTAATGTTTTTGTCGATATTTTCGCTTACCTTGCGAACTAATTTGAAGGCAGCTAATGAGGTAGACTTGCCTTTCTGGAAACCATTTTGTTCTGATTTTAATATATTAAACTTATTAAGAAATATAGTTAACCTTTTATGTATTACCTTTTCTACAACTTTAGCTAAGATTGGTATCAGAGCAATTGGTCTGTAGTTATTGGGTTCGCTTTTATCACCTTTTTTGAAGATAGGTTTCACTACCGAAATTTTTAGGGACTTGGGAAATATGCCTTGGGATAGCGACAAATTTATCAGATGGCATAGAGGGGGAGTTATAACAGGGGCACAAAGTTTAAGAAGATGAGTCGGTAGGTTGTCATAGCCTACTGATTTTGTGTCTTTTAGAGATAAAATAATTTTTAAGATTTCATCACATGTAACGGGCATTAGGAAGATACTGGCATTAATGGGTTTAACTATATTTGGGGAACATTTTGTTGGTTTTTGATCTTGAGATTGATTATTAGTGAGCTCAATAAAAAAGTTGTTAAATGTGTTTGCTATTAATGTTGGGTTAGTGATTGTCTCGGTTTTAAAACATAATTTATGAATTTGTTGATTAGAATATGTATTACTTTCCTGGCTTTTAATTATTCTCCAGGTATCACGACAAATGTTCTTTGATTTCATCAATATACGTTCATTGCTTAGTTTTTGTGCTCTATTTATACACCTTCTCAATATTGTATTATATGCGCAGTATTTAGTTTTATTACCCTGACTTGAGGCTTTACAATTGTATAAATATCTTAGCTTTCTCTTAGTTACACATGACACTTTTATGCCAGTAGTAACCCATGAATGGCTGTTTCTTTTTTTATTTACTTTTATTTTTCTGATAGGAAAGCAAAGATTGAAAAACAGTATAAGAGTATCATGGAAAACCATAAAAGCATGATTAGCATCTCTGTTTGTGTACACCTCTGACCAAGAGAGATGCCGTATGGATTGCAAAAAAGTATTCACATTTTCTGGGGTATAATCGCGCCTAAATATATACCACTGCTTTTTAGCTTTTATTTTGTTTTTGACGGTAAGTGTCAGTGTTTGACATGTGTCGTGGTCAGACAGACCTAAGGGAAGGACATTTCCTACCGCGTTCGATACATTGCTTATGATTTGGTCTAGACATGAGCTTCCTCGTGTCGGTTCTGTTATGTGCGTCTGATAGTTATAATTTTGCAGGATTCGTAGATATTCATCGCGTATCTGTGAGTTTTTCAAGAGATTTATGTTAAAGTCTCCTGCAATAACTATTGTTTTCTTAGTTTTAGAACGTACTTTATGCATTATTGTCTCTAATTTTTCCAAAAATATACGGGAGTTCGAGTTGGGTATTCTGTATATGCATATAATGAATCTTGATATATATATGTATAAGTATAAAACGTGAATTATGGTTTTGATCTGATGTAAACACGGAGAAGCGACAGTTTTTGAATAGTTTGAGTGTGATATATTTTTGTGAATGGTATAAGTTATGAGAGGAAAACATTTTTATAAAAGAATTTCTATCATGTACTTATTATTATTATTTAGAAGAGATAGGATCCTAAGCCCTTTTGACACTGCGACCTGCGAAGATCTGTTGTGACGTTTATCATGTACTTACATAATTAAATACGAATAGAAAAATGAAACCGTACGAATATCCTTTTGAAATGTGTATATAAATAAGATCCAACCTTTCCAGTCCCGATCCCAGTACTCACTGCTATGAACTATTTTGGGACCAAACATGAAACCGCGAAAAAAATTTAGTCTTTCCATACGATTTAGTCGAGTAAAATTGAATTATTTGTATGGAATATCTATTTTTTTCGCTATCTTAGTCTTGACTCAATATTAAAAGTTGTTTGTGATTGTGATAAGTGCAATAACCGCTTATAGAGATCGGGACTTGAAACGTAAGACCTATAATAACTCTTAACTCCTAAGTAATCATAATTATATTAAGCTATTGTTGTCACTATTTCGCTCAAATACTGTATCAAAACTAAATTATATTAAAAAAATACTTGCTCTTAGTTCAGGGAAATTAATATTGATCTGATAGTAAGTAAGGAGCAATTTAAGCTGATCGCCACTTAGATTTATGTTCGTAATAACTTGCAGCTTTAACATTATACGACTTTTACTCGCTTACCGAAATGAAAGTGCGCAAATAATGACATACTACTACGAACTATCTATATCTCTACCAATACATTGTAAGTCGGTTAAGTCTGCGAGTATTTTCTCTTTTATTTACTTATTTAACAATTAATGCACACATAAAATACATGAGAAATATGAAGTAGGAGCATAAAGTACAAAGGTACTGTTTATTTCTAAAGAAATCTCTTCCAGCAGACCTGCGTGAGGAGAGATTAAAAAGAAGAAATGTAGACACAGTGTGTAAAGGATACGTATAAATAATTTACATATAATATATAAATACATACCTAACACGGAAGAATACAAATACATACATTAAATATACCTATATATATAACAAATACCTAAATGTATAAATGAAATACAAACTATGTAACAGAGGAAAGGTAGTGCTCTTTTAAACAGTTTTATACAGTTCGTATAAGATATAGCAACTGTACTTATAAATAGATAAGCACAAAAATAGCCAAAGTGTGACTAGGGTTATATAAAAACAAGGGGTGACTCTTACAGGGAGAGTTATTGAAGTATCTTAAAATAAATCCACAAAGTGAAGACCCTTATCTCCGAGGCACGTTACCAGTATAAAAATAAAACAGTGAAAAAATACTCAAGGAAAAAACAAAACGAGAAAATAATAGCTCCACACTACCTTACACTTATTATAATAACAACTTAAAAATACCACTAAAAATTACAACTTCAAAACCAGTTTTATTACCCATTGTTTGTTTCCCATTTTCCCTTATAACTCGGACTGTACCGAATAAATTTAAATTTATAATTGTCATACTCATTTACATAGGCATTTTGTTAGTCTGTGGATGCGCCACTTAATTTTATCTTTCTATTAGAATCAGTAGCCGATTTAAGGCATCTACAGAGTTCGTTCGACATACATAGAAATCGGTAAATGAATACAAATTGTTAGTTTAGTAAATTTTAATCTCTTGATCGCTTTATCTGTTAATTTCTTAAACGCTTTGAGTTTCTGATGTGTTTTGTTGGCAAGTTTTTGGGTTATGGTATTCAATAGAGGTGCCGTACGCGCATTTGTATCTATTGAACAAATATCTTAGAAATGTGTCGTTTATATTTATTTTTACTGCTCCAACTACGTTAAAGTATGTTTAGAATTCGATAAATACAAGGTCCGTTCTAGTCCCGATCCCTTCAAGGGGTTATTGTTCTCATAATTATGAACAACTTCTACTATAGGACCATCACTGAAATCGCGAAACAAAAACTGTTGTTCCATACAAATAATTTAATAATACTCGGTAAGATGTACCTATGAAACATAGATGTTTCATAGGTACATCTTACCTAAATCTAAATCTATCTATATCTATCTATCTTATCTTATCTAAATTTACTGTGTAGACACAGTAAATTTAGAGGCAAAAATCTGTCTCGTTTCTCTGTAGAATTAAAATGTCTGTTATTAAACAGCAGTTTTTTATATATTTTTCTTTGCTGCAAAAGTTAACCGATCATGTAAAGCAATTATCATAACCTAACCGTCAAAAACCCCCGACTCTAACTAGAAAAGGAGGTGTAACTTTTGATCGGCTGAACAGATTTTCATGAAATATAGCTAAGATGATACCTAATTAAACTAGCTTTCAATTAAAAACAAACTACATTGAAATCGGTTTATCCGTTTTGGAGCTACGATACTCTTTTTTTGTCGGGTGTAAAAAAAATTGATGAGTAAATGAAAATATTATTAAAGATAAAGATATTTATTGCAGAAACTGTGTACAAAGGTGTTTGTATAAATATAGGTATCAACAGCCTACCCAGTATTACTAACGTGTTTTGAAAATGATGGACCAATTTTTTTGTTTTTCTATATCTACGAGTACATATATATATATATTTTGGAGCTACGATGCCACAGACAGATACACAGTACGAACTTATAACGTTATAACACCCCTTGTTTTGTCGGGGGTTAAAAATGATGTTAAAAACATGATAAATGAATTACATCAATATCAATTCCGAATGTTTTGTAATTGCCGAGAAAAATTGAGATCCCTGCCGCCCACGTTTTGAATTTGTCGCCATAATACTAAAACCACGCTAAGAATAAAAGTCCCACTGCCGCTAGATAAAACACGGTACGCTACAGAATCTTTAGAAAACCAGACATTACAAGTTGCTTTCAAAAGATTGCATTTGTGCACTAAGTAATGATGTATGGTGTCTCGTTTAACAGCATTTGTATATGGAGATAATTGTATAGGTATTAAAAAGAGATGATGAAAACGAACGTATTAATAATAACTAGTGGTCGCCCTGTGGTCGAAATTCGACCGTAATTTTAGCTTTCTACACTCCTTCTCCATATAAACTTTAACTATTCCAAATCTCACACTCCTCCATGCGCGCAATACCTATTCTTAAAAAGGGGTATAAAGATTTCTCTTCTATAAAAATTAAAAATAAAATGTTACATCATTTTCAAAACACGTTAATAATAACATTTTCATTTACTAACAAAATATTTTTTAACACCCAACAAAAAAGAGAGGTGTTATAAGTTTGTATTGTGTATCTGTGGATCTGTGTATCTGTCTGTGACATCGTAGCTCCAAAACGGATGGACCAATTTCAGTGCAGTATTTTTTAATTGAAAGCTAGTTTAATCGGGTATCATCTTAGCTATATTTAATGAAAATCTGTTCAGCCGTTCAAAAGTTACAGCTCTTTTTCTAGTTGCAGTCGGGGGTTTTTGACGGTTAGGTTATAAAACGAATCTGTGTCGGTTGAAAATCTCATCACACTAATACAGAACGATCTCGATAATCCGTCATTTCACTATACCGTCACGTCCAATAAACCGGCATCAAAACAAGGGTCGCGGACATAGATTTCATTTGAATTTCATTATTAAACAATTAATTAATTATAGGAGACATTTTTGCTTTCTTTTTTAGAAAACATTGCCCCTCACGAGGATTTCTTCTGTATCGAGGGTACAGTTTACAAACATACATCTCACATGCACACATACCCAGACCCGGAACAACTATCTGTAGATCATACAAATATTTGTTCCGTGCGGGGATCCAACCCGCGGCACGTAGCACAGAAAGCTAATCGCTTAGCCACTGCGCCGACCGTGTTGTCAAATGTCGTCACGTGTTACTGCTTGCCTGATTGGCTGCAGCATGTCTTCTGAACTCTAGTTTCTACTTGATATTTATTATTTTGATTTTACACAAACACATTTTTACATTTACACATGCACATATACATTATACATACACACATACACATTACACACACACACACACATACACACACACACACTACACATACATTTATACATATACATACATACACATACACACATACATACATTTATACTTTTTTTTTTTTTTTTTTTTTCTGTATGATCACACATGTTTAATGTAAATAAATTATTTGATTTGATTTATTTTTTTGTAAAATTACTGTCCCTTTCATATAATATTATTCAAGGTCCTCTCTAGTCCCGATCCTGTTATTGTTGGTTATTGGACTCATCATTAAGAACAACTTTTACTATGACCATAATAAACACGAAAAAACATCTGCGTTTCCATACAAATAATTAAATATTACTCGACTAAATATATGGTCTTAAATTCATTTCTCTTTGTAATATAATTTCATCAGTTATCACGGTAACCAGTAATCGATTTTCACCAATCATTACCAAACTATAATTGCAATATATATCAAAATCATATATCAATTTGCAATTTGATTATAAGTTATAATTTATAACTAATTGTGTATGATTTTGCAATAATACCACTATTACACACAATTTTGTATGTACCGAAAATTATGTATTTTAATCCGGTAATTGGACAGTGAATGCAATTTTATTTTTCGTAATAACCTATAATAATAATTATGATCAGGTTCAATAAATAAGGCCTTGGTTTTAATGATGTTTTTTGGACTTATTGTGGTACCTGTTGCAATAAAATCGATTTCGAGTTTACTAATGTTCCACTGACTACAAGGTGGCCGGTCAAACGAGGGAATCATTGAAGGAGAGTATTGTACTCATTTTAAACAAATGAACAAATTTTACTCCTCCTGACACGAATCACCTGACAAACCTAACGACGAATTAATGATGATGATGGACTGGACGAATCTTGAAATCGCGAAAATAATATCTTTTGTATTTGACATTTAAATGATTAACTTAGCGTTAAGTACTTGAATTAAGCATTAGATTCTATTCTATTTTCTTTTCTTTTTTCTCATTTTTTTTTTAAATTCTATTTTATATTTATTAGACAATTCTATCCCACTGTTGACACCTTCCCATGTTTGATTTTTTTCACAAAGCAATAATAATCTATTATTTCTTCCCCAGAGTGCCATAGTCGGGTCGCGAGTGACTCTCCCCTGCCGCGTGGAGAACAAGGTGGGGACTGTACAATGGACGAAGGACGACTTCGGCCTCGGCACACACCGCAACCTCAGCGGGTACGACCGGTACGCTATGATTGGGAGCGACGAAGAAGGTTAGAACACGAGAACTCTACTAATATTTAGTAAAAAAAAAAAGATTACCAAAAAATTTTCGGCTGACTATTCTGCATACTTCTAGTTAAGTGTTATATTGGTGGATATGAAACTAAATTGCAATATGGTCAACAATAGGCTATTTGTTGTAGGTACCTATTTGGATTACTTTTGGATTCATTTATTTAAATGTCAAGTTGAAAGCCAAAGAACTGCTGTGCTGAATGAATCTTTATTCTTTCTTTACTTTTCTTTGAAAGAAGAAAGAAAAGAAAAGAATAACATTTACTGGGAATAGACACTAGACAATAAAATGCACAAACAGAAAAAAACAAAGATTAGCACAGCAAGGGTTGTCGGCATGCCAGTAGGTACCTAATTTGTGAATAGCAATAATTCTGCTAAAAACATACGCGTCGAATTGAGAACCTCCTCCTTTTTTTTGAAGTCGGTTAAAAATAGACAAAGCAAAGAGCCAGTGTTGATTGCGAGATGAAAATTTATGTTCTGCTTAGTCCTTAAAAAACTAGTCTAACCACACCCGAAATGTTTCTAAAAAGTTCCATATTAGTTCTAGTCACAAAAAAATTGAATTCGGGATCAATATTTACAAGAAGAAAAAGAAGAAAAATATTACAATATAATAAAGCATTCAAGTCGGTCAACGCTACGCATTTCGGCAATGACTCAGTTGTATATAAAAACGCACTTTTAAACACAGAAACGTATATAAACAAGGCAATTTAAACTTTAGAGTATGGTGGTAGAGTCGTATTTAAAATAACAGAGTGAACACATTGTATAGCAATCTTCAAGAACAATTTTATATTTTAGGGTTCAGGTGTGTAAAATATCTATATACTTACTTACCTATTAATAAGTGAAGAGAAAACTTTGTACCCCTTTTTAAGCATATTGCGCGCACGGACGTATGTGAGATTTGGTATAGTTCAAATTTATATGGAGATAGAGTGCAGAGAGCTAAAATTTTTAAATAATATTATGGTCGAATTTCGATCCCTGGGCGACCACTAGTTAGTATTGAATTAATGTACTTATGTCTAAGACCTTAAAACTATTGAATTAATGTACTTAAGTCTAAGACCTTAAAACTATTGAATGACTGAATTATTAAAACTAGTGGTCGCCATGCGGTTGAAATTCGACCGTGATTTCAGCTTTCTACAATCCTTCTCCATATAAACTTTAACTATGCCAAATCTCACAATCCTCCGTGCGCAAAAGGGTACAAAGTTTTCTCTGCCGGTGTATCAGTGGCAAAGAGTCCATACAACCCGATTCCCATCGGCTTCCCTTTAGGAATTGGTTAGTACCAGCGTAATAATATAGGTATTATTTACTCATCCAACTGACAAAAAAAGGCTTGTTATTCAGTTAGATCGAGTTCTTCCAGACATGACTATAATAATATATAGATTACAAGAGACGGTATTGATTTTTGTCTTGCAGCATTAATTGCAGCAATTTTTAGAGGGAATTTTTGGGACGGCTTCTCCTTTTAATTAAAACTGTCACCCTTCGCCTCTGAGGTGTATAGATATTATTATTAAGAAACCAATGAACTAAAATAACTGATAAATTTATAATCATGCAGAAGTTGGACACGCTCTTTGAAATAGAATAGATTTTACACAGACACGGAACCCTATCCAAATTCACGTCTCGCTTCGCACCATTTCAAACAAGTTTATTTTTTGGCACAGTACGTAGCGAGAAATAACGTAACGAGATATTTAGGTAAACTATTAGACGAACTATATATTATTTGGGATAACAGAAATAAGGCTAGACTGGTACCTGCTTGGTATTTAGTACAGGGCCGAACATTTCAGGTAGGTACCACCGTAGACAGTCAAATAATGATAACAGATTTTAACGGAAAATTGTCTTTTTACTTCTCCTATTTTTCGGTTTCATGAATAAGCAAAGAACTTAAAATTAATAATGTGATTTCACTTTTATCCTTGTACTGAAACATTGTATTTGTGAAGGATAGAAAAAAAAATCCGTATTGGATAATGACGACGCATCATTCTTATTAAACGAAACAAAAAAAGAAAAAAAGTTACAATTAAAAAATAAACAAACATGCCGTCTAATTCAAATTCATTTATTTGCCAGAGTGCCGGTGTACAAAGCATGATCTTAAATAATTTTGACGGCCTATTTACAGTCTAGCATGCCCGTACCGAAAAGGTTACCAACTCAGCATAAGGAAGAAATGTATTTAATAATATGTTTATCCATAAAAATAAACACTTTTCACGTGTGAATGTATAGCGTACAAGTGAATCCAAACACTTTATAAAAAATATTTTAGAGACCGAGACGAAGACAAAAAAGAAAGAAAAAAAAACAAACAAAAAACACGACACACATACATTAGAAATAGCAGTATCCATATCAAGTATTTGCCACGGCAGAAACAAATAAAAAAAAAAAAACAAGGAGTGGATATAATAAACAACTTACTAACAAAAGTGCAAAATCGAGATGGCAAAGCACAGCAGGTTATCGTTAAGCTCATCATTTTCAAGTTCTTGCTACTTGGCTCTAAAGCATCCCATATTACTCAGTCGACCTTTATAAAACGAGGAAGCGTGTAATCAATATCCTTTGTTATCATTTCCTTTCTAAATATAGAATCCTATAGTTTATTGAATCTGATCTGCTGTAGACAAGCGTACAATCTGTAATCACTAGAGAATAGACATGCCAAAATATACTGAACTAGCTGTGCCTGTGACTTCGTCCGCGTGGAATGTAACATTTCTTTTGCTCTGGACCTTATTTCTTTTTCTAAAATAAAAGTAGCCTAAGTTACTGGAATCATGTAACATTTTTTTTTTGCTCTGGACCTTAATTATTTTTCTAAAATAAAAATAGCCTTAGTTACTCCTTATAACATCAGCTATCTGCCAGTGAAACTCCAGTCAAAATCCGTTCAACCGTTTAGAAGATTAGCCGGAATAAACAGACAGAAAGATAAAAAAATAAAAATTGTTATTTAATATTATATGTACTGCATACAGGATAATTTTTTATGTAGTGCGCAAAATTAGCGGTGATTCAGTGTCCGTTCCCAAATGCAACCGCAGTACTAAAATTTACTCCAAAACAAAATAAACATTTGATTTTGTATGGCTTGCACTAGTAAATTGTAAATTTTTGTTTTAAAGTGTATTCCAATACTGCGGTTGCATTTAGGAACGGACACTGAATCACTCTACAAATTATGCGCACTACATAAAAAAATATCCTGTATACTTTCACATACACTTAGTAAAAAGCTGATAATTTGACATTATAAACAGACACTTCAATTTTGTTTTTATATGTATGTGATTGACATAAACTGTCGAATAGTAACGTGATTCGTAAGTGTCAATCCAATATATTCTGCTGGCGTTTTTATTCTCCAGCGATTGTAGATTGCAAATTGTTTGAGAGGGCTGGTTTCCAATATTTTTAATACTGATAATTTTTTCGCAATTACAATGTTGGTCCCATCAGTCCCAGATTTAGGGGGGCAAACCGCGGCATCTGCCACGGGCGGCAGTTCCAGGGAGCTCGAAAATCGAAATAAAAATTTGAAAATAAAAAAAACTTGTTCCACAGAGCGCCTAGAATCCAGTGCATGTTTTTCTATCGATTATTCATTTGATTTTAAAACGCCCAGTTGGTTTTTGAACACACCCTAAGTTGATTTATGAACGTATCATAACTAAGTTATCAGCTAAGTAATAGGTAATAAAGAGTGCAAATTTATTAAAGGGTTCTTATTCTCACGGTCACAAAAAATACCACCCATTGTAATATATTTATCAGTGTTTTCAACAATTTATCGCATCTCTCTCTGATGACAGGGGCGCCATTACTAAGATCCCAGCCCGGTTCAAAAAAATCGTTGATCTGGGGCTGGGAACCATAGAGAAAGTGGTTCAGTTTGATGGCCTGATCCAACCCTTAAATATGACCACGCATTTCTGTTACACGTTGTATATTTTCATAATAATATTAGCCAATAATAGCCTCCGGAAATTAACGAACATAAGAAGTAATAACATGGTAACCTTGGACAGACAATACCAAGATGAAAGAAATTCGACCAGCAACATAAAATACACCTTTTATATTTGACTTATTTTTCTCCTAATAAAATCGCTTAACTTGACATTTAGAGAAAGAGCAAAACTCGCTTTGTTGACCTTTGACTTTATCTGCAAGAATTACGACTAAACGCCTACGCAAAATTCGCAAATGAATAGCATAGTATCCAGGCGGATAGTCCATAACATTTCATTTATCAATGTTAGGTGAAATAAGTGACTTAGTATACCTACAGCGTGACTGGTAGAACAAGGGAATCATTGAAAAAAATCGCTTTATATAATTCCATATTATTCGACTAAATGTACGAACAGCAGAATAGAATAGATCTTTATTTCATGTAAACCAGATAGAGGCACGTATGAAATGTCGAGACTCTAGGTGCACGCAAGCCAACCTAAAAATAAAAGGCGTTTCCCAGCAATTTTTTTTTTTAAACATTGCCCCTCTCGTATTTCTCCTGTATCGAGGGTACAGTTTACAAACATACATGTCATATGCACACACAACCAGACCCGAAACAACTATCTGTAGATAGGTAGGTAGGTGTGTATTTTTGATCAATTTTACTAATTAAATAATTGGTTTGATGCTAAGGCTCTTTTTTCACTCTGTTAAACAAAGTAATAAACATGTCAACTTCTTCAAGGGTTCTTTCTATACATTTTAACATGAAGCCTATGAAGGTAAAAAAATATCATTATACTTTACTCATAATTATGAACCGTCATTCTTGAAAAAAAAATACTAAATTTTTTCCCCGATATATCACCCGTATCACCACTATCCATTGCATATTTATATAAATAACATACACTTTTCATTTCATATCTTTAGATCACAGTATTTATATTATTAGAGTTTTTACGCAACAAAAGTCATCGACCGCTCAAATCTTGGCTGGCAATAGCAATAATGATTTGACGGACGCGGAATTAGAATCAAGGTTGTCCGCAATTTATTTGGCAGGTAGAAAACAATAGTAACAGATATACATTGTATCACTGAGCCGAACATGAACGTTTTTGACGTATCGTAACGTTTAACGTAAGCAAATTTAAAATAAAAAGTAAACGTTTAATACATGATATTTTTTGAAAATATTGTCGGCAGTTTTGAGACTATTTCTGCTACAATGTTCATTTCCTTTAGATAGTCTTCACAGCCGATTACGGTGATTGCTGCTAATTTTTAGTGCGAAGGGCACAATGTCTTTGTGATATTCTTGTGACAGGTCGCAATTTACCGAAGTCACATAGTATTCTGGAGACTATCACGTCCAGGTTTTCAAACTGCAGTTCCAAGGTGGCCATCACGACGTCGGGTGACGTGATGCAGATGAGCAGTGAGGTGACGACTTCCTTGGCAGCTCCGTGAAGACTTTTTCTAAGCCGCCATAAATTTTCACGATGGCTAAAGTTGCATACTTGAGAAGATATCTCGTAGGATCGTTTAAACTGCAACCACTCAAGAGGGTCACCTTCGTATTTCGGTGAATCTCGAGGCGTGCACAATCGGTTTAGCATCTTCACGTCGGGCACAGGTTTTTTAGTAGTGTCATAAGCAATTTATTGGCAGAGTAGAAAACAATAGTAATAGAAAGACATTGTATCAATGGAAAGAGCACGAACTTTTTAACGAATCGTAACGTTAACGTAAGCGAATTTTGAATAAAAAATAAACGTTTGATACGTCATGTTTTTTTTTTTTAAATACCTGCATTATTTTTATGTTATCATGAAATAAGTGGGTATGTTGCGTAAAATTAAACAAAAATGGGATAGAATATTGTATTTTAATATTACGTTTAAGTTAACGTTATTTATTTATTGGATAAATTAATAACGTTAACTTACGTTACGTTACGATACGTCAAAAACTTCCGTGCTTTCAGCCCTCTGACACTTTTGTTCTTCTATGGACGCGGCACGAGCTTCATTTTGTAAAAGATACTAGAATCTGCAAGTCGATTTGCAACAATTTATCAACAATTTTGATTAACAATCGGTTACATCCATCGCGATATCTCCAGCCACAATTCTCTCATCTAAGAGAACGCACCACTTTGTAACACAAATCTAGGCACACTTCATTCACAGTCACCTCATGACAAGCATTTCTCACGTCTATTAAGATCGCCCTAGAAACAATACAGATGTATACCACAGATTACCTCAATGCCTTTTAACGTGGTGATGAAAAATGTATTTTTAACATTTTTAAGACATGATGAAAGATCTTAAGTGGGCTTCAAACTGGAGCACTTTTCAGAGTTAAAATAGTTATTTGTGCAACAAGAGAGCAAAGTCGTTTTTTGCTGCGAGTGCTGATTTTGAATCTTGAGCAAGCGAAGGATTCAAAGATTGAATCACGAGCGTAGCGAGTGATTCTAAAGTTGAATCCTGAGTGTGGCGAGGGATTCAAAGGCACGAGATGCAAAAAACTTTGCTCTCGTGTAACACACATAACTTTTCACTTCAGCAGCGAGAACACTTTAGGAGATAACGCGTAACATTATTGAAACTAGAAATAAATATTTACAGGTTAAATATCAGTTTTATTTGCAGTAAATACTTATTTTCGTTTAAATACAACAATAAATTAAAAATTCAATAAATTACACTATAAGACATAATTAAGAGAGGATTCTTTGGTCATTGGACATAATTGTCTTTTTGCAAAATTTCTTTAGTCAGTACGAAATTCCGAACGTGTTTGTCTTTGAGGTCGAATTCAAAATCGGAACTTCGAAAGGGCTGGTCTTTGTCTCTCTCTCTTTCTAATGGCGGGAAAGAGATAGAGTGTGAATGTTTCATTTCGAATTGTATGATTAACCCAAGGCTGAATAAGATATTCGCGGCTTTCTGAAAACAAAAATTAAAAAGTTACTTTGTCTCACTCAGTGAGCAAAATCGCATTTTGCTCACTGATTTCAGGCAGCAAAACCTACATGTTTGAGCTACTGAAGTGAAAATGGAATTTACCGTATTTCTAGTCCGTTTGTGGACACGTAATATTTATATTGCGGTTTCCTAGGATGGGGAGGAATATATTTCAGTCTTGTATTTTTATGCAAACGTACATTTATGTGTGTCCCATATTTACGGTATCTATGAAGGTCATTGTGTAAATGCAGTTCTGTTTCTATCGGTATTGAGTTCGACTACAATATTCATCGAAATTATGTATAGGTAAGCAGTAGTAGCGGCATCTAGCGGTACAATAAGAAACTACGTAGCAACGTAGTAAGCTAATATTGCGCGTTTACAATACGAAATCAAACAATCCGATTACGAAGCCTGAATCACGCAAGTAAAACGAAATAGTTAAAAAAAAATAACAGTAGTTTTTTTTTATTTTTCCATTTTATTTCAAACCTTTTAGTGTCAACGCCTAACATTATTATTTAGAGCACAACATAATATTATAAATATTCTTCTTTTTATATCTATATATTAATACGTGAAGAGAAAAATTTGTACCCGTTTGCGCGCACGCACGGAAGAGGGTGAGATTTGGCATAGTTAAAGATTATGAAATGCAGAAAGCTAAAATTACTGTCGAATTTCGAACACTGGGCGACCATTAGTTATATTAAATAGACTTGTGTTGGATCACTATCTCACATAATTCGGTGAAATGGTGATCAAACGCAAGCATTTATTATAAAAAAAAACAGTTCAATTTCAACACGCTTTTATTAGCTTCACCTGTAACTAACTAACTATGTAAGAAAATCTTGGAAGTTAAATTTTACCCACTTCCCCGGTTTCCGATTGAGCTGAAATTTTGCATACACGGTTTGGATGACTAAAGCGTGATCTATAGTTTTTTTTTTAAACTAAAATATTTTATGTTTTACTAAGTATTAACTTGCTATGATAAGTCCATTCTCAGAAAGTTGTAAAACAAAAAGTGTAACCCGATTTGTTTGAATTACTTCAAACTGTAATAGTCTGTAGTATTAATTATTAGTTGTGTTCTTATTAATTATTTCATTGTAGTAATGATAGAGTGAGGTGAAAAGTTTACTTGTTGTTTCTAAAAGCTTTTGTTGGAAATTAGTAGTTTTACTGAGTGGATCGTGTTCATTCTATCTGGATACAGGTTTTCTGTATTGTTTTTCTTTTGACTACGACCTTATGAACGTCTTCTGATGATGAAATATAAGGATTTCAATAAATTTAAAAAAATCTGCTATTGACATTGCTTTGCTGACAATGATTTTGACATGGATTTTTTTATATTTATTTTTTTATTGCTCTTGACATTGTATTCATTGTTTATTACATAAATTATTGTGTTGTGTTTAATTTTATTACTGTCAATGTTTATTATGAAACTATAATACTTACTTAATACTAATTGATACTTGTGCTACTTTTTATATTTGCATGCCAATTTTGGTTGAATGTATGGAACTTTTTAAAGTAATTGTCACCTTTCATACCTACTTCAGCAAATAAAGGATTTGATTTGATTTGATTTGATTTGTTCCATACATAATTATTATTTTAATTTTTTTTCGCGATATTTTCTTTGATCCCATAGTAAAAATTGTTCATAATTATGAGTACAATAACCTTATAAAGAAACCGGAACTGGAAAGGTAGAACCTTGTATTCTTGTAGATACACATAATTCTTAGTGGTTAAAGGTATATTTTTTTAATTATTCCAATAATTACTACAATGGTAATATACCTCATATCCATTTATCGTAGCGGTTCAGTAGAAAGCCCATCATCAACAATTGACTCCAAAGTCAATTGTTGATGATGGGCTTTCTGGGACACCGCCAAGGACGCCACTTTGGTGTTTGACACGCCAAGTGGCGTCCTTCCATTGAAAAGGGGAGGATCCTCCAAACAGGCGAGGTGATGTCGACGGTTGATGACGAACAATCAGTATATAAGGTCTTATTTTAATAATGCAAGATTTTTTAGGAGGTAAGGGATCAAAGCCTATTAAATTTTCTATTTAAATCTTAATACATCAATAGGATTCTACTTAAATGTGCTATATTTCGCAATAAGTTGCACATGTGTATCTCGTCTAAGACGTGCGAGCTCGAATCTCAGAATTCAAGTGGCGTTTTTAATAGTGAGCTATTTTTACACTTCTGTTGCGGCATGAATTTAGAATTCTCAACTGTCTGTTTGTTTGCATTTAAATAAGTATGAAAGTTCTATATTAAGGTAAGAAAATAATTACCGCCCTAACCCCCCTTTGACCACCCTTTGTACACCAGTAATAGAAGAAAAGATACAATAATTAGAAAAAGAAATTCTAATTATTGTATCTTTTTTTCTATTACTGGTGTGCAATAAAGTGTATTGTATTGTGTTGTAATTATTTAGTACTAGAATTAGGAGTAAAACAGCAAGACGGCGTTGCGGCAGACTGCGAAAGAGATAGTGGGACGAACTAGACACATTCAGCATGTACCTACTGGTCATCGTTGGGATATGATCGAACAGCATGAAAATCAAGGGGGGAGGCCTTTGCCCAGCAGTAGGATGATACGGGCTAACAGTAACATAATTAGGAGTGAATTCTGATCATTTTTTTTTTTATTTTTTTTTATATCCTTTGCCCCTCACTACGATTCCTCCTGTATCGAGAGTACAGTTTACAAACATACATGTCACATGCACATACAACCAGACCCGAAACAACTATCTGTAGATCTTACAAATATTTGTTCCGTGCGGGGATCGAACCCGCGGCACATAGCGCAGAAAACTAATCGCTTAGCCACTGCGCCAACCGTGTCGTGTGTGAATTATGAATCACTAATCTTATTGCTTGTAACAGAACATAGTACTGGAGAAATCTACTCCTGGTTTCCGAAAGGCTAGAATAGAATAGATCTTTATTTCATGTAAACCAGATACAGGCACTTATGAAATGTCGAGACTCTAGGTGCACGGTTCCAAATAGTAGGCTGCTTCTTTTTCTTTTTCTGTGGAGTCGCCACGAGCTATCACAATGAAATTGCTCATGCCTTAGTGGAAATAATAGCCAGTCAGCTGTGGTGGTATCGAGACTGACTTCCCAGGGTGCGACAGGCGATCTCAGGGTTTATCACTCGTGGAGGCACCGTGGGTTTTCCTTGCATCCCCTAAACGAATCAGATATATCATGATCTGAACCGTCAGTTAAAAGTAACATTGTTTGTTTACCTATTAAGTTTGTTGTACAACTTTTATTCAAAATAACAAAGATAGTGTATCTTTTATCCTGACACACATTACTTGTTTAATTATAGGGTTTCCATTCAGGTCAGGGTTTTGTCGATTAAACGTGCAGCTATTATCTCTATTTTAACTGTTAGAATCTACAGGTTGACCTATTGAACGATCGATTTTCGTTCCAAATCTACACGGTTATTGGTGAAAAATTTAAGGCTATTTCTGTATATTATTATTTAGGGTTATTTGGTAATTAACTAGAAGTACTTTGAGGGGTTATTATACCTACTCATCATTATAAACGACTTTTACTATGGGACCAACCATGAAAAAAATAAGCTGTTCCACGTAATTGTCTAATAAAATCATACATATTTTTGTCTGTCAGTCAGGTTTGAAGTATGAAAGGAAAAGGGATCATAGGTACCTTCCTACCTTATCACCGTGTACAGTCGCCTGCGCAATGGTGTTTATAAAAGGATATCATGATATTAACAACAATTTCTTGTTTTATTGAAACCTTGAATTTTTCCCAAATTTTCCCGGAATTTATAGACAAATGTTGTTATTGTTTTTTCTTATACAAATTTCATGTGACTTAGATTTAGAATCATGTATCCATTAAAATACAAAATACTAATTAAAAAATATTTCTAAATCCCATATCAACTGGTCGCGGGACTTATCTCATTACCGTGACCCCGGAACGTAAAGGGCTATTGAAGGAACACCGTGGATTTTAGTCAGTACAAGTCTGACAGTCCCTCCCGCCCTGCCCGGGGTGGGAGGATTCATTTGATGATTTTACCACGCTAAAAAAAAAAAAAAACCCATTTCAACTGAAATCACAGCGAATATAAAACAGCTGACTTTTCTACTGAAAAATCTAATCCAATCTCTTAAAAAACTAACTGAATAATCCAACAATGCTTAATTATTTGGACTGAGGCGGAGTAATCCCAGCGCTCCGGGCATTTTTATCGAGAGCTGAATACAGTTGACAGCTTATTAAATAGAAATCCCTCGTTGAAATCATTTCTGCTGAGTCCTTAAGGTATAATTATATTTATTTTACTGTTGGGGACACAATAAGTAATTGGCGCGATTAGACGTGCAATTATAAACTACGTTGACTGGCGTAAAAATACCTAAATTGTTTAGCAGAAGCAAGCATTGTTTTTGGAAAAAAAGGGTCTGTGAAAGGACCTAGGTGTGATCTACAAAGATCTATAATAGTGATGCGTCCAAATTAGTAATAAATAGTATATAAAATACTTTTTATTTGAATAAGTCAACATTCTTAGTTTCCGAGATATTAAGGTTTATTAATCACCCGGATTCATTGCTTTCGAGTGTAATTGTTATATTAACTTGGGTACCTACTAACTATGTTTCTCAACATCCAGACAAACCTACTTAGGTTTTTGTGATGTTCTTGTGAAATTTTTTGTGTTTCTCTTAAGGGGGTATTTTACAGGAATGCCGCAAAAACCGATTTGTATTTACAATTTTTTGAATAGAAATTCTTATTTCTTTGTCCCGAAAAAAATATATATCAAACTTGAAGATGTGACAATCTCTGCACGGTTGTCCGATACATGATTGGATGAAGTTGGCTCGATAAAAAAAAATCGCAAAGTTACCCCTTTTAAAAAAGTGTTTACAAGATTATTTCTAAAACATGATATTATTTCAAATAATTTTTACATCACAATATTGGTCGCAAATATACCAACGAAAATCGGTTGTTATTTTTTTATAATATTACGTATATTGGTCACAATTTGATAAAAACCACAAAATTCGTGATTTCTGTCATCTCTGCCATCAATCAGTCGCGTTTCGGCGCGCATCGAGGTCGGACCTGTGCAATTTTTTTTGACTTTCCTGCGCTTACACTTTATTCAAAACCAAAAGAAAGAATGACAGTAAAATCATTAAAAAAAATATTAAAAAGCAACAGGAAGTGTAAGTAACTTGCCTTTTATTCAGAAAATCTAAGTATTTCGTTTATAAAAATCAATATGCTAAAATAATTTCTTGACATCTCCGTCAAGAATTCATTTTATAGGATGTAGTATAGAAAAATCAGTACGACAATTTGTAGTGTTGAGAACAAAGAGTATGAAGTTTTATTTACACCATGTCCCAAAATTCAACGATAAGCGGGCACCAGAGGGTTGACCAGCTCATGACTACTCGAGAACAAAAAATAAAATTTAAAAAAATCTCAATTTTTAAGAAGTTACATAAAAAAATTGAAATCCTTCAAAAATTTATACCCCTTAAGATATTTTTAATTACCATGACCACAATGTTTCAGATATTTCTGAATTTCTTTTTGTACCGGCAACCTAAGTAGCACTGCTATCCACCACAATCGTTAAAAATCCCAGAATGCCTGTAGATTTGACACAAAAATCAATCAAAATTATTTTTCACCCTAAAATTTTGAATGATTTACTTTTGGTCCACTTTCACTCATCGTGGTGTAAAAAAAAAGTACAGACACTACAATGGCAAGTTTTTTTAAAAATTGACGCAACTATCCAAGGTTCCAAAATGGTATAATAATCTAGGAAAACTAGCCACAAAAAATTGAAATGCGTACTATTTCTGAACAAGAACCAAATTTCATAACTTTTACTATGTGGTTTTTTGTTGTAAATTCTTCGAATTTGAATGATACATGTCCGTAGTTAATAAAATTTAGAAGTTAGAGAGAGATAGATAGATAGTATGTAAAGAAGGAAAGAAAACGTTTTTAAAAATTATACCTCGTTTCTCCACAACTACAACAGTCTGCTAGTACGTCTGTGGCATACCATCACCTGTCATCCCACTTAGGATTTCAGGAGTGAAAGTGGACCAAAAGTAAAAATCTTTCAAAATTTTAGGGTGAAAAATAATTTTGATTGATTTTTGTGTCAAATCTACAGGCATTCTAGGATTTTTAACGATTGTGGTGGATAGCAGTCCTACTTAGGTTGCCGGTACAAAAAAAAATTCAGAAATATCTGAAACATTGTGGTCATGGTAATTAAAAATATCTTAAGGGGTGTAAATTTTTTAAGGATTTCAATTATTTTATGTAACTTCGTGTGCGAGTCCGATTTAAATGTTTTTTCTTTCTTTCTTTCAATTTTGAAGCTCTTCATCTACATACATAGCGAGGAATCTGAACTAGGAATATGGTTTTGATCTATGAATATGCAATTTCTTTTTTGGTAAAAAAGCAACCCTGTGAACATACTTAAGTAGGTATGACTACGGAAACGGACGACTCCTACAGGTGTGGGTGAGAGTAGGTTATTATCTCAAGGCATGGATTTGAGTTGGCTTATTCTTCTAGCATTACACACACATTGGCAGTGTCATCAGGTTTGTCATGCCGATATATCGGTTTCGTTACGGCATTATTGGCTTAGTGTGAAAATGCCCAATGTTGGTCGAGACAATTATGTGCACTTGCATAAACTCATACACAATAGGTATGACTGATAGTTTATAAGTAGATAGTTAAATAGGTATAAAATCTACAAATACAAAACGGAGGTACAGATTTTCTAGCGTAATATAGGACACTGGGTATACGATATTATGAATTTATATTTTTCAAGTATTTGCTGGTGTCATACTGCATGTTGCTAATTAATATTGCTATTCTGTGACACGTGTGTCACACAGTCTGATACGTCAATTGCGTAATTGCGAGAACGGAGCTCCCCTAGTGGGTGGGGCTTAGGCTGATACTTCACCCCCTCAAAAGTAAGAAATCGTCGTAAAATACAACCTTAATAACAAAAAAACTAACATTGTCTGTTTTGTTCCAGGAGACTACTCTCTGGATATCAAGGACGTAACTCTAGAAGATGACGGACTGTACCAGTGCCAAGTTAGCTCCGGCCTCAACGGTGAGTCCAGCAATACATAATACTTTACATCTAGCTTGTACAGTGAAGCCTAGCGGATGAATGCTTGCCTTGCATGTGGGTCTTCCGGTGTACCTTAGGCCACCACGCTCTGGCCTGGTGCGGGTCGCCAGACTACACCTTCGAGAACTTGTGAACCGGACAGAAAAATTGACTGATAATAAAGCGTGTTATTAAAAACGTGGTAAAATAAGTATGACGCCAATACTAAGGTTAGGAAGTGGTCGGTTCGCATAAAATAGGGGAGAGTGTGTATGAAAGAGCCAGGCTTTGAAAGAGCCGATGCGATTTTCTCTCACTTGCCAAAATCAATTCAAATTTAATTTTACTCTTTATATGACAACACTGATTGTCTGTGGGTCACAGCTATTCAGTGTTGTCATATAAAGAGTAAAATTAAATTTGAATTGATTTTGGCAAGTGAGAGAAAATTGCATCGGCTCTTTCAAAACCTGGATCTTTCATACACACTCTCCCCTACAGTAGAATATAAACCAGAAATCTCTCCCACGATTATAAGATACAGATAATTGATGGAGTTATAACGATGATACTTATGAGATAAAATACACCAGTCATAGCGATTTCAGAATTAATATCTTTATAGAAATTAAGATCCTTAATTGCAATTGCAAACTATAATTGAACGATTGAGCATTACGGAACAAAATAAATAATTAAATTTACTAGTATATGGCAGTACCTATTAATAGCCTTACTTATAAGGGAAATTCCCGTGGGAAAAACATACGGGACAGGTAGATTTTATGTGTGGCTTTAATGGCTCTCAATCTGGGCAGAAAAGATTGGCAACGCTTCACCGACTGTGTCGTGTCATCGTGTTTAGGTGGCGGTGATAGCTACCTATCGTCCTGTGACGTTTGCTTTCTCGTTAGTGCCTTTTCACTCTAGCCTTGAAGCCATCGTTTATTATCTACTAGCGACTTCGCACGGATCCAATAAAATACGTTGGCAATATGTGGTGTTATACCGATTTATTAACTACCTACTCAAAATATGTAGCTTCGCAAAAAACTAATGATCTTTTAACCAATTTTGAAAGAAAAAAGAAATCGAGTTTATTGGCACAACAACATAAAAACAAAACTGGAAAAACAAAGAATGCATGCAAAATAAAACATGACTAAAAAGATAAATGTGGTTATTGTGGGTCGACCTTCTATCACGTAACGTATGGTATAAGCCAGCGTAAGTCAATATTATTATTTAGAAGAGGTATGGTAGATACTAAGCCCCTTTGTCACTGCGACCTGCGAAGATCTATTGTGACACCCATGTAAGAGCTCTAAAAATGTCTTTTGACGGCCTAACGACAAAATATCGAGATATCTCTACTATCTTTAATTTGTAAAATGTATTATACACATAAACCTTCCAGAAGAAATTCTCTAAATGATGGTGAAAACTGCATCAAAATCCACGGTGTACTTGAGAAGAAATACGCGAAAAAACAGACAGACACGAACAGCGACTTTGTTTTATACTGTAGCGACACCTAGCGCCACAAAAAGAAAATACGTAGCAACGTAGCAATCACAGTGATCGCAAGCTAACTACAATGGTCATCAATGAGTGTATGTAATACGAATTCGACCAATGAGATCACGAAGCCTGCATCATTGGGCCCCAGACGTGGTCCTTAGAGCCGGACAGATCTGGCTCAAAGGACCAAGACCTCAGAAACAGAGAAGATAATTTATATTTATAGAAGAGATTAATACAGCCTTATTTCCATGTCGGCAAAGTCGCGAGCAGCATCAAGTATTGAACATTATTAGCAAGTTAGATCGTATGTCACGCATTACAAAAGGTTTTTGATAACGAATGAAGTTACAAAGAGATTTTAATGATTGTTAGAACGATTTGGTTCTTATTGTGATATAACTTTTTATACATATAGTATATATATTCATATTCATGTATTTAGGTTTGTGCTTTACCGTCTTTGTCTTTTGAGACAAAACATGATCAAAATTATGGTAATTTTTTGTTAACCTTTAATTTTGTAAAGTATTGTTTTAACCCACTATAGTTATATAGTTTACTAATCAAATATCTCTTTTCTAGGTGAGCCACCAATCCGCTCCCGCTACGCCCAACTGACAGTGTTAGTTGCTCCCGAAGCTCCCAGAATTCTGAGAGGAGCATTCATTGATGCGACAGAAGACCAGCCCGTTGAAATAGAGTGCGTGTCTTCTGGAGGGAAGCCTGCTGCAGAGGTGAGTCAGGCATCAGGAATTTCTTTTGACTTCTGGGGGAAGGAGGAGTAGAAGGGAGAGGGGGGAAGAGTAGTGGGAGGGTGGGGAGGGGAAGGGCGGAGGGAATTCATTTACAGAACGAAGTCTAGTAATAATCATAAAGTGTATTTTTATCTTTAGATAACTTGGCTGGATGGTAATCAATCAGTGATCAAGAAGCCTGTGAAGAGTTCAGCGGAACTGTTACCTGACGGCCAGAGGTATAAAACGAGGTTCGTATGACTTTCAATAATGCCTAACTAACCCGACTGGAGGTCCTTCTGGTCTCGCCTTTGTCTAGTTAAGCAGCTAAAGCTCGCATATTAAACAAACGTTTCTGCGTTTGTTTGATATGTACGTCGTTGCTCGCGTTAATGCAGAAGCATGATAGCTCTCATTTATGGCCATAAGTGTGAATGAAACTCACGACACGACGCGCAACGCCTCGTATGTCTATCATCGTAATAATAACAGTTAGGAATCAGATGTACTACAAGCCTTATTATAAGCCAGAACTAATTAACTAACTAACCTATTAAACAGATACCGAACATCATTTTAATCATCTGTCAATTCCAGGTCTGTGTTGCGGTTAACCCCGAGGAAGGACCACCACAATCAGACAATAACGTGTCAGGCGCAGAATACGGCGGATAGAGCTCCGAGGATGGCCACTGTACATATAGAGGTAATTATCTTATGACATCTTCAATTATTATCTAATAATATTATTGAATCCGCACCAGCATAGCTATTCTGTAAGAACATTTCGATCTCGTTTCGAATCTCACTCTTATTGTAGGTGGATATTGGAATAATTGACATAGGTAGGATTAACAGGCGCTGTGGACATGACTAGAGCATGTTCACAACTTCACAGGTCCGTTATCAAGTTATCATGTCTATTTATTAAAGCTCCGTGAACATGGTGGTTGATAAATAATTTCGGTACTGTCTTGAAGAGTTCCCGATTTCCATCATCAGGTGCCGAAATTTGTCCACCGCGGTGAGTTTAACCAGTAGGAGTCAAGACTCCTTAGGCCCTCAGGCAGAGAATAGCCCGTGGTTCTAACCAAGCTAGTAAAAAAAATAGATTTACGACAGATTATGCATAAAAATATAGAAGCGAAAATTAACATGATTTATTTTCCAGGTGAAATACATGCCCAAAGTGAACGTGACGATTATCTCCGGGCAGAATCGGGGTAAGATACCAGAGGGGTCAGAACTAAGGGTCAAGTGTGACGTGGACGCGAACCCACCGGCCCAGGTGTATCGGTGGTACGTCAACAACAACCCCGTGATTGGAGATTACATTGATGAGATGGTAAGAACCTTGATTTTTATTATTTTAAGCGATTCTTCTGTGGCATCGTATCTGAGGACTCAATGGATTGCGAGCTTCATAATTTTTCTTTTTATAAAGATTTACAAGTTGAAATTTTCCGCTTGTCAAGTGTTGTGTATAATGGAAAGAGGAGAGGGAGGCCTTTGCCTTGCAGTGGGATATTACAGGCTCATAATAATAATAATAAATTGTAAAGGATGGGACGGCAAGCCACTGTCCCGGCGAGACCCTTAGACATATCATAGCGGGTTGCTCTTGTCGTGCTAACGGTGAATAAGTGGCCAGGATAATTCACCAGCAACTTGCTTTGAAGTACAGACTTGTGGATTCTGAAGTACCGTACTAAAAGTATGTGCCCGACCCAGCTCTCGAAAATGGTCATTTCACGTTATATTGGGATCGATCTATCATCACTGACAGGACTATTGTTGCCAATAAGCCTGACATAGTGGTGATAGATAGATCAGCACGTCGTTTAATGATTGTTGACGTTACCGTCCCACATGATGAGAATCTCGTAAAAGCCGAAGAAGATAAATAAATCAAATATCTTGACTTGGCACACGAGGTTGTCGATATGTGGGAGGTGGATTCAGCAGTCATAGTGCCGATCGTCGTTACGGCCAATGGCTTAATAGCCAAGAGCCTCGACCAGCATCTTATGAGGCTCTCGTTGGGAGGCTGGAACATGGGCTTGATACAGAAAGCGGTACTCCTCGACACGGCATGCATTGTGAGGAGGTTCCTTTCTCTGCAGCCCTAGCCACCGTTAGCTAGAACCCTGTTCCCGATAGCGGTGGGTTACTACTCTTTTATATTTATAAATCTCTTAATTAATTTTAAAAAGAAAATCTTAGTAAAATTATACAAAAATATATAAAAGTATGCTATAAAGTTGAATGAAGGAAATAATAATAAGTGGTGTGTTCTGGGTAAACGGTAGGAATAGCTGTGAAATAACTGCAATATAAGAAATTCCAAGCGCTAGAATAGAATAGATCTTTAGAATAGAATAGATCTTTATTTCATGTAAACCAAATAGGTACAGGCACTTATGAAATGTCGAGACTCTAGGTGCGCGGTTCCAAATAGTAGGTCCCATTGAGAAAAACCGGCAACAAAATCCACGGTAAAATAGTTTCCGTGGAGTTTCTTGCCGGTTTTCTTGAGTGTACAATGTTGGCAATGCAGTAATCACTAGGGTACTTTAAGCTGTGCGATGTCTGGCGGCTTCACTTGCATCTTAGAGCAATGACTTTTTGTACCCGGATAAAAAGTATCATAAGTAGGTATCCATCTTTGTGCCAAGTTCTATTTGTGTTCAGCTGTTTATGCGTGATTGAGTACCAAACATACAAACATCTAAACAACTTCAGAAATTTTCACATTTATAATTTAATATTAGTAGGATTGTGATTCATGGTTCCAGTTTCTACGTAAACCTGATCGTTTTAGCGTCCAGCTCATACTACTTTACAATCCGTGGAAGTCTTTCCATAGTCCAGTCGTAGAGTCCTAGGATAATCAAATAGCTACCCAGTTACCCATTGCATTTAAAATAAATAAAAATATTGTATCAACAGACTTACAGAGACACTGCCTGTCTTATTACAAACAAAAGATGCTTTTGTAGCCCCGTCTCTTTTTATTCTACGACGTAAGTAAGAGACGAATATATTTAAAACCTGAGTTTTACTAGAATTGTTTTTAAACCATCTCTTATAAAAAGAGGATGCATGTCATGTACGACCTGTATCCATGTAAGCTTGTCGAAAGTATATTAATAATAAACTAGGTACCTATAATATTATCATAATAACTATCTCTTATCTGTACATTCATATCGTAAAGTTCCGACTATGAATTCAAAAACACTCGTGTGATTCTAATAAAACCTCGCCTTCGGCTCTTTTTAAATACACACTCATGTTTTAATAACCCATATTATGCAACAGTTCCATAAACTACTATTTTGATCGACACTAAGTGTATAATAAGCAACAAACTGGCAGTTACATCTATTCCAGACAAATGAAAGAAAATCTTTATAATACCAGTAGGTACAGATAAATACACAATGTGCTAACAAGAAAAACAAAAACAGAATAAACAGCCCCCCCCCCCCCCCCCCCCCCACCACCACACATAAATAAAACCGACACCATGAAGATACTAGCAACAAAAGCAACAAAGCTTTAGTATTCGTAGTTGCAGTCGTTAATTAAGCAACAGAGGGCAATTCACATTATGTTAGCAATTTAACTGAATTTCGCAGTATGCGCAACTCAGTCATGCATTAAGTATTATGCGTTGTGTTGAAAAATTTACAGGTTTGCTGCAGTCATAAGCTGGAATGAACGTTTATAAACGTACAGCAAACACATACTTTAGCAATGTTGATTAGTTTTGTACTATATAATATATGCGGCACGGAGGGGCCTCGATGTTCGAAGAAATTATCACCCATCCAGGGACTGACCGCGGCAACCTCGCAGATCGACTGGCTACGAGCCCCTACGAGCCGTATTATATATATATTTTTTTTAAATCATGCTTATCCTGCTTCATTTTGTTCTAGATCATCTTCAACGTGACACGTAAGCTCAACAACGCGGTGGTCAGGTGTGAAGTAAGCAATTCCGTTGGGAAAAGCGATGGGAACACCACCTTAGAAGTTACTTGTAAGTCCACTTACCTACAGAATTTAAGAATCCGCTACTCACTACCCAATTTCAAAAAGATATTGCTAAAATGGCTTATTGCAATGAATTTCTCTAATGTTAAAGATTATTTAGAAGTTACATTGCTAAAATCTAAATTTTGACATGCAAACATTGTTTTGGACCTTGTAATATTTCTATGTTTTGGACATAATCCTGAATCTTGTATTTTATCTGACATTTTTGACATAGGGCTCTTATTACTTTGACCCGCAGATTATTATTATATATGACATTCCATTTAAATTGTTTGACTGTGGTTTGACTAGTCTTGTTACAAGTCTTCGTCGTCTTCAGTCGTCAACGTCGTCAATCTTGCAATTTCCTTTATATTTTTTTTTTACATGCCAGCTATTAGTGAAACATATATTATAATGCCACATTATTACCACCATGTAACACCATTTCTATACCATGATTCAAGCAAAAATAAATTTAATAAATTTAATTGAATTTCCAATCAAGTATCTAATTTCTTCGGGTTAGAATAAAATAATTTCTTTGTAACTTCCTTGATACATTATTTTTATAATAAATCAATCGGAAAAAAATCGAACCGAACAAATTGTTAGACATATTTTATAAACGCGTCATGCTCCGTTTTAGTGGGAGAAATAGCCGCGGTGTTTATATTGATGATACAAAAAGCCATAACATTGTGCGCGTGCGCCCACAACGCGTGCGTCAAGCGAGATACTAAAGTGATTTGCTGAAAAATGTATCGAAAGATAGGGAATTTAAGAAAGGAGACTTGTATAATCCATCACATTATAAATCTGTAAACTCCACTGTTAATTACAGCACAGTAGTAATAGTTATTTGTTATACAAGAGTGCAAAGTTGCTTTTTAACCGCGTGTTCAATTTTGATGACCGAGCAAGCGAAGGATTCTAAAATTGAATAACGAGCGCAGCGAGTGATTCAAAATTAGAATCCTGAGCGTTAGCGAGGGAATCAAAAGAGCACGAGGTGAAAAATCTTTGCACTCGAGTGCAACACGTAACTTTTCATTCCACCTCAGCGAGGAAATGACTAAATGCAAAAAAAAAACGTTTAATTCACAAACTTAGTGCACACGATGTTCTAAATTCAATTTACTTTATCCTCTAGAGAATAAAAACGGCTTTTCCACTCAGATATTGAAGATTAAAAATACTCTTTCCGAGATGGTGGGATGAAAATTTACTTTATCCTCTAGAGAATAAAAACGGCTTTTCCACTCAGATATTGAAGATTAAAAATACTCTTTCCGAGATGGTGGGATGAAAAGATAATTATTTCATTTGAAATTTATCTTTTTATGTTTCGTTTATTGTGAATGTTGCGCCGTCATCATCCCGTACGGGATAAAATTATTTTTCTTTTCAGTCTCGTAATTGATTTAATTTTGACAGTTCTAGAATTAACCCCTTAGCTCTCTGGATGCTGGTGTATGACGCGTAGTAGCGACTGCTTTATTCTCTTTTTTTATCTTCCGATAGGTAACAATACATATTGTTCTCAGACCCACCAACATTCAGAACGCGACCTCAAAACGTGGAAACTGACATCGGTTCCAGCGTGATCCTGAGCTGTGATGTGGATGGCCAGCCTCAGCCGGAGATCATTTGGCTGTTTCACGAACCAGGACGGATAGGGGTAAGTGAATACCATGATGGAGAAACAGAGTTAATCCATATAGGTAGAATATAATAGTATAGAAATATGCTTTATTGCACACCAACATAAGCGGTCTTATCGGTTAAAGCGATCTTTTCTAGAGAACCTTTGGATGGACAAAAAGTCATGGATAAAATGGAATAGGCTAGTCTGTGGTGTACGCATTTAAATACATAAAGTAGAAAAAATATGGCAGATACTACATAAATAGGCAACAAATGCAGAATAAATATTAACACAAAAAACAGAAAATAAATAAACAATAAAAATAAAGCATTAAATAAATAGAGCATATATTAATAATATATTTTATATAAATATATATAAACAAACACATACATAATATAAAAAATGCTATGACAAAAAAAAATGCATGTAGTGTTGAGTGGTAGCATGGATATCCGACGTAATAAAGCTCGACTCGTCGAAGTCGAACTCTTTTACTTCGGATATCCGGATATACCGCAACTGGGCAGCACCCGGTACAATAGTCCTACTTACACACATCAAAAAAAGTTTAAAATAATTTTGAATAGATTCTATATATTTTAATACCACAACTTGTATTAATTATTTTTAGGTTCATAAATTAAAGTCAAAATAATGAAGCATTGCGTTTGTTTTTTTGTTTTTAAACATAGAACCTACTTTTCAAATCTTTGAATGCGTTTTTCTTAACTACAAAATCGACGACATGATTCCATAGCATAGTTACAGACATCCCCATACCTACCCATCTTGATGGATCACTCTGTATATTGTATATATTTTTCAAACAGTACTACGTCAAGTCTAAAATTGGTATGGATGACTAACATTAGATCTAAACCGCAAAAACATGTGGCAATATTAGATCACTCATCAAATTATATTAACAGACAAATTATAATAATAAATCATTGTATCATGTTAATAAATATCCACAAAACCGCAGCTCCAAATAGTTTGAAGTATTTTTGATATCCCTACTAATAAATGCGAAACTAACCCTGTTACATTGTCTGTCTGTTTGTAAGCTTTTCAAGACTAAACAGCTGAACTAATCTTGATGAAATTTGACAAGGAAATAGTGTGCATCATGAGGATAGATACATGGTTTTTTTTTTAAACCAGCTTCCTATTTCTACGCGGTTGGAATCGCAAGCGCAGCTAGTGCTCGGTGCAATAAGTTTTTTCAAAATTATTTTAGTCATTGACTTTGACTACATTGGTTTAGTAGTCGCAAGTGCGGCAGCAGATCGTGAAGTCTTGGGTTCGATTCCCAGTTCGGGCAAAAGTGTCAGATACACAGATAAACACAACAAACTTATAACACACCTAACATATTTTATCGGGGGTTAAATTTTTTTTTTAAATCATAGATACATTTTAGAAGGTATGTAGACAGTGTTACGTGAACGTGGCATATTATCCAGCAGGTCAAAGGAAAAGCTCCCAACTTGAAGGTCTACGTGACCCGGGGGACGGCTGGCCGGTACATCTGCAAGGTCACCGAGGAAGGGTACCCGGAGATCGAGAGCGAAGCCACCATTTTTATCAAGAGTAAGTTTCTTATGGCAAATATTTTAAAACATAGGTACTTAAGTAGTAATCTACCCTCGAATTGCCATTCACGGTCCTTTAAAAGCGAAAAAATACTTAAGATAACTGTAATGGATTTTTATAGCTGAATAGAAGAGAATAGAAACATGCTTGCACACCAACATAAAAAAAATACACACAATAAAGACAGTGTAAAACAATGCACAATAGGCGGCCTTTTTCTAGATAGCCTTTGGATGGAAAAAATGTCGGTAGTCTGCAGATTACCTAGGAAGTCGGTAGATTATCTAGTTAATGGAAGAACTAAAATATTTTTTTCCACTATAACGGACTCAACCAGATAATCTGCAGATTAACTAGTTTATCTGCACTCTAACTGATTTACGCTCATTAGCGGTAACATAATAATATTAATTATATAACTTCAGCTTTCTGCACTCCTTGTCCATATAAACTTTAACTATGCCAAATCACACAATTCTCCGTGCGCGCAATTTGCTCAAAGAGGATTAGAAAGTTTTCTCTTTACGTTTTATTATATAGGTATGTAGATATGACGCCAGTAGAAGATTTATGTTATGATTTCTAAATCTATTAATCTTTCTTTCTTTACTAGGTGCACCAAAGATCCTGTCAAACAGGACTCAGTTTGGCATGGAAGGTGAAAGTGTTCGGGTAGAATGCGCTGCACGCTCCGTGCCAAAACCTGATGATATCCGGTGGTACTTCGAAGGTCGGGAGATCAGTGTGATACAGGATCCGGTAATTTGGTTTTATGGAATTATAATCATCTTGTTCTTAGCAAATCTATAGCCGCCTACCCCATAAGGTGACTTATTGTTCTTAAAATACAGGTTGTAAGTGAGATGGTAACGAAAAGGGATAAGACCATGGATTTAGTAGATACATGATTCTGAAAATCTGAGTTAGAATTTAGAGTCGTTCTTATCAAAAAAATTACGGTTTTGTTCACAGGTTTTTTAGTTAGATATAAAAACTGTGATCAAGATTGGGAATTTTTTTAAAAGACTGCCACCTATTTCTGCTGCTGAGGTCTCCAGAATCATGTAATGAATCCATGATATCAGTTTTCGTTACAATCTTACTTGCTATAAACAGAGTCTAGCTGAAAGGATGAGATGGTACTGAAATAAATGAACTTGGCAAAGTAATCGGTTTGATCTTGTAAACAACAGCAACCATGAAGATGTTGTTGTCAATTTACTTAATAATTAGTTTATGAAATCAGTCATTATTATTATTGACTTTTATAATCACGGTCTATGACCGATTACCTACAATAAATAAGTGAATGATCAAGGATAACGCTTCGAAACAAGGAAAATACAGTGCCTATAAAATAACACTATAATAAGTTTTTTTTTTGCATAATTTTTAAGTACCCTAGTGCACTCCCTTACATTGTCGAAAGCTTATGAAAGGTTTTTTTCAATTAGCATAAAGGGAAAGTATCGAGATTTCAGTTCCTCCATAATTTTGAGTATTTCAATATTACAATTCCGTTGCAGGATTACGCGACCTTAGAAGAATCTTTGCCAGATGGTGTGATCAAATCAAGCTTAGTGATCAGGGCCAGCCAGTCCAAGCATTATGGTCAATACAACTGCAGTGTTACCAACGAGTATGGGAATTCTAACGCTGCGATCATGTTGAAGCCTTTGAGTAAGTTATAGTCAAGTATCTGTAACAAGTTTAAGCTCTTGCTTCTTATTTTCTGCACTCTTCATTATTACAATTTTGCGACATGTTTTTGAAATATCTTTACTTATTTTACTTTTTTCGGTCTTCTGACTTATTCTTTTTAGCATCAAGGATGGATGTGACTTCATTTACTGATATAATTCTTCTTTAGTGATACCCATGACAAGAAGCGCAGCGGTATCTACTGTTATATCGAGAATCAAAACCGGATTCTCGCAGTCTGAATTTATTAGTTTATAGGTATATGCTCTAGCTCATTCCTTAACACTCAATAAAAATAACCGATCATCGACATATACATCTTCAGCTACCCAACAATGTCATTACACCCATTTTAACGAGCAACTTCCTTCCAGAATCGCTCCCTCTCTACATAATCCTTATCGGAGTTACATCAGGCATTATCATCTTCTCCGCCTTCATCATCCTCGTGGTGGTCTGCCACAGGCGGAGACGGAAGAAGGGCCAGATGAATGAGAAGCCTGACGTCACTGTCACCACGGGAGACATGTACAAAGAGAGTGATAGGAGCTCTAATATTAGTGATCTGAAGATGCAGCTGCCGCAAAGTGATGGAAGCTATGAGCTGGTGAGTGATTTATGCAACGTGTAATTTAATTAACGCATGACCCAATGCAATGTCAATGATAAAGTTTTTTTAATTCAACTGGGTCTTAGGGAGGCACTTTTAAAATGTCGTGATTCTACGTGTATCATGACACTGTTTACTGTTTCTGTATTGGTAGGTACATTAGTGTCACTATTTGTTCCACAGTTGCTATCCCTGAACAACTGGCATACAAAGAATATCTCCGATAGAGCAATAAACTGACTTACCATGATCACCATGTAACACCTTTATTTTTGTACCATGATTCAAGCAAAATAAATTTCATTTCATTTCATTTTACTACCAATACACAATTTGCACAAAATCAAGACACAATTTTTTAATAATAGATAATCTTTATCTACCGTAATTTCCCACAAATAGGGTTATGACTTAAAGAAATAGAAGACGGGACGAACTAGACACATTCAGCAAAGACTAGTCACTGGTTCAACAACATGGAAATCAAGAGCCTTTGCCCAGCAGTGGGATGCGAAAAGCTAACAGTAACAAGGCCATGATTTAAAAATACCCAGGTTCTTACATCAGCCTCTTTCTTCCCCAGGACTACACAAGCTCCGATCGCTCAGACAGCAAGCTCCATGCTGGTCTCCCCCTCGCTGGCCCCGTGCATCTCCCAAACCTTCGCCACGATGACCCGCTGATGCAGTTCCGGTACAGCAATGATTACTCCGACCCGACGTATAGCGACCCTTATTTTAAGGTAGGTGACTCAAAAGTCCTTCCTCAACAACAAGAAGTTGTTGTGGATTTTTTTAGCTAGAACTCCAGGTTTTAAAATCTCTTACAGTAGTATAGGGAAAACTATGATTATCATCAATATGGTTGGTACCTACCTTGTTTCCTTTAGTTACACACTGTGTCTTCTTTTCTTTTCACTCTTTCCTTTCGCAGGTCTGCTGGCAGAAATTTCTTTAGAAATAAGCAGTACCTTTGTACTTGATATCTTTACTTATTTTCTTTGTCATGTGTATCTGTGTACATAAATAATAAATAAATAAATGGTTTTTACTGGTTAGCTAAATACGGGGTCTTGTTCCGTCACGAACTATATAAACAGCAATCGCTCAAGCCAAAAATAGTGATAAACGTCTGTTATTTTGTCGGTGAAAATGGTAAATAGTAGTAGTAATAGTAATAATAACGTATATTTTCCGATAAACCTCTACACTTAAGTATATACAAAATTGTCAAGAAACCAATCTCAAGAAAGACTGCTTTAGCAAGAATCATATTTAATTTTCTTGTTTTTATAAAAAAAGAACTAGGTAATATTACTTCAAAGGTAGAAACTGCTCTAAGCCGGCTTATTTTCGCAACTTCAAATTTAGATCAAACTACAAAAGCGGAAAGAAACCAATTTGACAGTCGCAACTTATCTGAAATAATACCTATTGTGTGTAGAACCACAAAAAAGATGGAATCAGAAGTTCAACTTGAACAGTCCTCGATATTAACCACGCACACATTGACGCTTCTATCTTTTTATTAAATCGCATTTAGCTTAAAAACACATCACAGGTCAAAATTCGACTTAGTATGGGGGACACGCATAATTTACTAGCGCAAGCCATACAAAATCAAATTTTTATTTTGTTTTGGAGTGAACTTTATTACCTCCTGCGGTTGCATTTGGGAACGGACACTGAATCGCTCTGTGCGCACTACATAAAAAAATATCCTGGATGATTAGGTATATAGTTAAATTAGTTACATATAGGCAGCGTGGTGGATAATAACCTAAACTGGTTACCAAGTTGGTTGACTTTCTGTATATTATCTTGAGATATAACTTACTGCGGTAAAATAAAGGTGGTATTACATGTTTCATTGTAGAGTCCCGCGGGCTACGTGTACGACTACCCACAAGGGTACGCTCCCCCTCCCCACCTGCGAGTACAGTCGCCCCCCCTAGAACCTCCCAGTAGGTAAGTACATGATTATTTTATTTGTATTTTCTTTTTTGTCGGTGTTAAAAGGAGATTTAGGGCTGGCACCCACTTAACGCCCCAGTGACCAATCAATTGTATTACGTTCTTATTTGAGTTTTTCTACATACAAGGTGGTACAGGCCTAACATCTGTTTATCGCGCATATTTCGCACCATTAACGTGTGTCACACGTGATATTTTGAGCACTGAAACCTTTCAACTAAGGACAAAGAATCCGCGATTCTAATCAAAAGCTGCGACGTTGTTTGGTCGTCAACCCTTATTTCACATGAAAAATCTTGTGTTATTTTATTTTTCGTTTTGATAGTTTTGTTAGATGTTCTACTTCTAAATATAGTAATATTTTTATTTGAGGGTAAAATACATTATATATTTTATTCATGTTTTTACCAAGATCGGTGATTTAGAAATAGAGTTTGATCATGTTATTTGCACAGTTAAAATTTTCAGTAGTAGTTCCCGAGATATTACCAAATATTTTACCAAAATGTTTGTTAAACACAACACAGTCAACTACATTTTGTACACTAATACCTAGTTCTAAATACTAAACCGAAAATCCTTGGCTAATACTTGATAACAGTCTACCCTCTACCAAGAAATCACTTTACGAAACGACGATATTGCTTGACAGATCGCTACAAGGTTCACTGACGCGCAGCATCGACACAGCTTCGACGCTCCCGTTGTCGGCCGGCAATGGGTCGCAAAATAATACGCTGCAACGAACGAACAAGTCTCCAGACGAAACGGACGCTATTAATAATTTGGGGCTTCCCGTTGGCGACGGTGAGTGGAAGTTCAGTTCAGAGTTAATGACATTCTGAGTTGTGAAGACTAGTTTTGTTTTAAGTTATTTTGTAATACCACGACATAATTATTATAAACATAAAAAAGAAGTGATAACTTAGCGGTTGGACACTTTTTGCCTTCCATGCACCTGATAACTTATAACAGAGGTATTGCAAACAAACGTTTCTTGACGTATTAATTTTTTATTTGCCCCAACAGCGTCACCGACGCCTATATACGCCCAGCCAAACACCAAGCCACAACTTCAGCAAAATGTGGACCCAAGATACTCAGCCACCTACGGCAACCCGTACTTGAGAAATAGTAATATTGGTAAGTTTCAATATCTGAAAGAAAGAAAGAAAAGAAAGAAGGGATCAGGACTAGAAACGTAGGGCCTTGAAATGAAATGAATTTATTTGTATATTAATGTGGGTCGTACAAATTCTGTTAAAAAGATGTTGTGTTAGTTCAGCAAGTATACCTACCATTTGCATCGCATACAATTTATATGTTTAAAAATACATAATAATAATTAATTAATGTTAATTGAATGATGATGAAGGGTATGCATCTTCACCACAATTTTACAGATTGAATACAATATAATGTATAGTTGTAAATGTGTAAACCGTGAGAACTTAAAACAGTTATTTGTACTTGTTCCTAAAAGCAGAAAATACTATGAAAATTCATCGCAATGAAATCGTTTCTTTTATTTTATTCGTTACAGTGTAGTATTCACACGTGTTCGATAACCACAGCATCTAATTTTCATACGTGCATCATTTCGTCAAAATTTTGATATTATTTTTATTTAATTTTTTTATTGTGTCCTTGTTACCTATAGATTTACCTCCTAAAATATTATGCATTATTAACATAAGACCTTATGCTTCACATGTTTTAAATCTATGGTACTATAACCCCTTTTACGTATCCAGGCTACAGCAGTCAAGTACACACAGCTAAGCCAGCGGCGACTCCTGCGCCGCCCCCCTACTCAGCGGTCAGGAGCTCTGTCGTTTTACCTCCAGGTAAATAGGTGTCACGCGGTAACGGGTAAGCAGTATTCCTTATAGAGAATGCTTTACCTATTAGTTTTTAGAAATTTACTTACTTGTAATGAATGACTATTTGGAAATTGAAAATTCCATTACTATTTGGAAACTCCTGCTTTTAAATCTTTTGATATTGCTGTTACCTCTACTTATATCGATAAATTTTCCTTCCGATACAGTAAAACACTTCCACTTCAATAGTTATTCAATTTGAAAGATACAAAAAATATTAAAGTTTATTTCAGAGAAAAATCTGAAAGATTAAGACTACTATAAGTCGCAAATCTTTATGAGCCCTGAACTGAGCTCTGAACTCTCTCTCTCTCTCTCTCTCCCTCTAGCACCTATAATAAGCGTACTATTATAGGTGCTAGAGGGAGAGAGTTCAGAGGGCTCATAAAGATTTGCACGTATTATACGTGGTAAAACCAACCTCTTCAGTGAATGCTTGGCAATCGATAATTTTATATCTGCATTTGAATATAAAATATTTAAAAATAAAATGGAGCGTAATCGAAATTTTAGGGTTGACAAACGATGTATTCGTTGAAAGTTCAAAAATATAAAATATGGCCTATGATTTAAATGTTTCCATATTTTTACTGTCCTAGAGTACACTCAGTGTCAAAAGTATAGTGACAAAAAAAACGAACTAAGCAAGTTAAATGATCACAAATTACACTGCCGGAAGAAAGTACAAACAAAGTTGAAGATCACGCGAACACACACAAATACAAAGATAAAAGTTTCCCACGACAAAAACCGAATATCAAACACAACTCGCAAACAACTGAACATGCAACAAATACATTAATATATAAACAATATCTAGGTTGTCTGCAAAGTTATATTGGCAAGTTCGACCATCGCAAGCTTAGTACAAGTGAATTGTTTGTGTTTAGAACTTACGGTAAATTACGATCGATCTTGGCCGCAATGGGTTTGCAAAGTCACATAAATCTAATTGCATTCAGAATTGAGACTTGAATTATTTATTGGGTAACTAACTTGTTACTCGAGGCACTTGGTTTTATTTTGTGAGGGTTGGCAACGCAAGTTTAGAGGTAAAAGAGTGGATTGTTATATTTAGAAAATATGTGGGAGTGGCAACCCTATTAATGTGTAAAATGTATATTAATCTTATGCCAAAAATACGTTTTGAGAACAGTACTATTGAATAAATCAAGTCATTATGGGTTGAATATAATAATCTCTCTCTACATAGTACCTATAAAATAAAGTCACTTTCCGCGTCTGTCTGTCTGCCTGTATATCCACTAACTCCTCCTAAACCACGCAACGGGTTTCGATGCGGTTTTCACCATCAGTTAGATAATTTTTCACGGAAGGTTTATATGTATAATAATTTGATATTAATGTAAAGATAGCAGAGAAATTTCACCCGTGCGAAGCCGGGGACGGATCGTTAGTATCAGAATAAATATATTAGTATTGTGTTTTGTTACATGCTGTTTATACCTATATATTAAAATATTAAATTTGTTTTTTTTAATACTAGTCAAATAACTTAATAAGTTCAACAAAAAAAGCAATTTGCCATCCAGCATTGCACCGTTTTCTAAAACATTAAACCTATTAAAAAAGCGTGTCGCGTTTTTTATTAAAACAAATTTTACTTACCTTCGTGCCGGAAAAAGCTAGTTACATAAATATCTTACTCAATTTGTATCCCGTATTAAAAATAATAAATGACCTCTTCTGCTTTAACTAGACCGTTTTTTCTCAATATCACTTAAGCTAATTGTCATCATTTTTCACAGGTAATGGCAGTCAGCCGTCTCAAGGCACCCACGTATAGCGAAGGTGTAATGTTATTATTGTGTGAAAATGAACATTTATTTCAAATACGGCTATAGAAGATATAGCTGCATGTGTAACATACTATGTTCCTAAATGTTAAATGACTGACTGAGGTGTATATAATGATAAGATAAGCCCGACTTGTTTTTGTTAATAAAAAAAATATCGGAGAATTTGTAATTGAATTGACTAAAACACAAAAGAGGAACGTATTTTTTTTTGCTGGCAAATTTTAGCTTTTTTATATGACTAAAAAATAAAAAATAGGCATGAAAAATACGTTCCTCTTTTTAAATACAGTTTTATACTTCGTAGTCTAATGACTTGAATAATTTATTTGAAGGCGAATACTTTTACTATTTTGACTTTGTGTTAAAAAAATTGCGTCATAACGCGTTATTAAATAATTAAACGATGGACTGTAAACTTCGATTGTAAACACTATCGCTTGTATTTTGTTAAAAAAAACTATATTTTTGTAAATACAATGCATGAAAAAAATAATTTTCTAATTTTCATATTTAAAATATTTTTGTTACAATCTGTATATAAAATTATATCCGCATTGTATGTGTGAATTTTATTTAGTTTACAGATATTTTTTGTTATCCAATCCAAACACTTTTAGCATGTTACGATTGCTCAACAAATAAATCGATTATCGATTTTTTATAATTCCATTTATTTCCAATTTAGTATACTTTTTAATAAACTATACAGACTGAAAGTAAAATATTTTATAAATTTTATAGAAAAAGATCTAGTTGTATCGATTTTGTGGTGTATCGAAAATAAATAATTTTTAACATTCTTGTAACTGTCGCTCGGTTTTTCACTCTATAAACGACAGAAAATTGTTTTTAGATAGAGTAAATATTTAGCTAAAAGAGGTCAATGATGTAGAAAAATCATATTTCTGTGATAATTATATAGTGAAAAGAAATTAGGATCGCATCTTAATAGTTCCATAATAGTTAAGATTCCGAAAAATGTGTGACAACCTTGAAACCTGTAGTTTTTAAATAATTTTAGTTTTTGTGTGCCACTTTTTATTTTTACTCTCATTTAATGTAAATATAAAAAATAAGTAACGGGAAAAGCTTTACGAGAATCAGCACCTCAATTTATGGGCATATTAATGGCAAAATAACTTTTTTGTTGTAAAAAAGAAACAAAATGTATAAAAATATTGCATGATACAGTGTTTTCGTTCTTTGCATGCGATTATAATTTGTCATTATTTTTAAATGGATAATGATGCTATCTTAATAAAATTTGAATTTTATTACGATTCAGTTTTATTATTTGACGACCTTTCTACCTCAGAACCATTTAATAAAGTAAAGTCATAACTAAAAATATTATATAATAAAAAAATTAAAGTTAATTCCAGAAAAAAGGTTTTATCTTTTCACAACATAAGTAAGTATTTAATTTTATGAGTTGAAAAGGTTTGAATCACGTTTCAAACATTACGCATATCTTTTTGGTCATGACTGTACCAACTGTTTGACTGCGGCGCACACGAGATGCCCAGGTATTTAAATTTATTTTTTACCATCATTAAGATTGTTATCTATAAGATTTTGTGCCTTGATATTAGCAAAAAGATAGATAGGTACCACAATAATAAATATCTAAGGATATCTACTATCTATACCATGGATTCTATCGATAATAAATCGATAGTGTTAGTGATTTGGGGCCTTAAGATGATAATGATGTCATTCGGATGGAATAAGCCGACGTAATTCGTCAACGGTTACTCGTTATCTTGGATGATGATCACGAATATGGTTGGCGAAACCAAAGGTTGTAAAATTCCTGTTGCAGAGCACACATTGCAACTGCGGAGCTTACCGTCCCATGTGTAGGTTGGTTAGCTTTGGGCGGTTCGCGCACTTAAAGCACCGTAGGAATCGTATTTGAGTATTCTTCCTATAAAATTATGTATGCAAGCTCGCGCACCTAACCGTACCGCATTTCAGTAAAATGCTGTAAGTATATCGATTACACCCGCATTTGCGAAAGCCTTCATCAGATTAGGCGTGTATGCTGCGGGCAGCGCGGGCGGCTCAATGCTGATGATGTCATCCGCATTCTGCATCAACAATTCTGTGATTTGGACAATTCTGATCCTTCGGCGCGTACGGCGCGTTAGTTGCGGATAGGTGCATGTTCCGCACTTGTATGGAATGACCTAAGTATGACTATCGATTTTCAGGAAATACGAGGTAGATATACAAATAGGTACACTTATACGGAAAACCCAAAGTGATCGGAACAATTATCTTATCAACTAATATAATTATTATAACACTCGAGTCATTATCCCACCCTGGATCGCATTCTAGCTTCAATCGCTTCTTCGTCTCACTTAGGTGAGACGAAGAAGCCCAACAACCAGGTTCCAAGTTTCCAAGTTGGAAGAGGTTCCAACTTAGTAGAAAAAATACAAAATGAGCTTTTGATGACCACAAGACTAATGATCGAGATGTGTCTTCGAGAAATATCAGTATATACAGTGTAGGTTTCTGTAATATGGATGTGGGAATGGAATAAAAGCGTATTACTGTCGTAACGGTATAAGCAGTGCCCTGCCTATACCGTTACGATGCTTATGAATCAGCAAATTATTTATACTGTCATAATATCACGCGTTTTCCACGGTGTCATAATATCACGCGTTTTTCACGTGTTATTGCAGGTTGGCAGAAAAAACGAAGAAGTGACGTCAAAACTCGATGATTATTTATTTGAAGAGGTAGGAGGGTACTAAGCCCCTTTGTCACTGCGACCTGCGAAGATTTGGTGGTTGAAATAACGTTCCGTTTTATGTAATTTATATTAAAGATATTTTGTAAAGAAAAGGTATGGTTTTTGAATAGATCTTTCATTAATTCAATTTTCACAACTTTAATTATTGATATTTTAACATCAATTATATTATAATTTTGATGCAAGTTCCCTACAAACTAAAGAATGTGACTAACCATAAATAGAACCAAGGCTCATGGAAACGGATAATCTTTCAACTTCAGTAGTCCACCGCAAGATGTCACTGCGGTCGTTACCCAGAAATGCTGACTGACTGGTTTGATTTGCGGTGAAAATAACTATTGTAAGTATCTCTGTACTTGTTTACTTTAAACTTGGCGGTTTATCTACCTATTTTCACCAGAAACTATGGGATTAATAATAAATAAATAAAAATAACTTTTTATTCGGACAGCAAGAGACAATACACAATCATATTAAAAAAAAAAAAAGAGTACAAGAAAAACAACAAAAAGCAAAAGGATTAATACCTACGAGTATTTTGCCAAATATTTTTACAGTTCCGTATCAAAAATGTAAAAGCCCCTGACTCCAACTAGAAAAAGAGCTGTAACTTTTGAACGGCTGAACAGATTTCATGAAACATAGCTAAGATGATACCCGATTAAACTAGCTTTCATTTAAAAATACTTGCACTGAAATCGGTCCATCCGTTTTGGAGCTACGATGCCACAGAGAGATACACAGATACACAGATCCACAGATACACACTACAAACTTATAACACCCCTCTTTTTAATCGGGGGTTAATAAAAAGGAACCCTAAGGGTGCGACACTGTCTGTCCGTCCGTCTGTCACAGCGGCATATTTCAGGAACTACTGAAGCTATTATTTGAAATAGTTTTAAATATTGCTTACCTAACCTACGGTAAATAGGAAGAAGAAATCTGAAGGCTCGCGGTAGCTCAGTTAACAAGAGGCGCTGGTTTACTCAAGATTATAATCTATTAGGTATTTTAAAAGAGTTTCCATGGAGTTTCTTGCCGATTTTTCTCCATAGGACCTACTACTTGGAACCGCTCACCTCGACATTTTTTTTTTGTTTTTTTTTAACATTGCCCCTCACTAGGATTTCTCCTGAATCGAGGGAACAGTTTACAAACATACATGTCACATGCACACACAACCAGACCCGAAACAACTATCTGTAGATCATACAAATATTTGTTCCGTGCGGTGATCGAACCCGCGGCACGTAGCGCAGTAAGCTAATCGCTTAGCCACTGCGCCAACCGATATTTCATAAGTGCCTGTTTACATGAAATAAAGATCTATTCTATTCTATTCTACTCAACTGAACCAGTATGTCGCAGGTTCGAGTCATGCCCACGGTCGAATTTTACTAACTATAAAAAAAAACTTAATTATTGTTCCCCCAATAAACCAAGAAAACATACATCTAATACACTCATACACCAATGAAAATATAATAATCCTCCCCTTATAGCCCTATAATTTCCACGGCCTATTTGATGCGATACATTGGGAACTTCATGGCTAGTAAAATAATACCATAACATGGATCATAAAACCGTAAGAACAAAATATTTTTGTTGATACGAAATTTTCCAGTCTTCGGATAATAAAAACGACATGGATATTGTGAACTAGATGCCGTATGGAAATAAAATCTTGCTAATAAACGCAGAATAAGTCATAACTTATTCTGCGTTTATTAGCAAGATAAACGCAGATTAAGCATTGCATATTCTATGGCATACCATAGAATATATCTTAATTTCATGTAAACCGGTTACTACAGGCAGTTATGAAATGTCGAGACTCTAGTGTGCGGTTCCAAATAGTAGATCCTATGGAGAAGAACCGAGCAGAGAGCTAATTGCTTAGCTAATACGTTAACCGTGCCGTCTATCCATCGCACCTTGATGGAGAAGAACTGGCACAAAACTACATGATAACTCTTTGAAAATAATAGATTACAATCTAGATTAGTACAATGTTGTGGTAAGCGGTGCGAGAATAACGTTATTTAATGTGAATAAGAAATAGTAGGATAATAATTATTTGCCTCTGAATAAGATTGCTATGAGTAATGGATATCTGAACGATACATTTTTTTTCGGATAAGCTTTACATAACTTTATTCCATGTTTGTAGTAAGGGAAATAATATTATTAAAATATTTGTTCACCTTTGATTGCCTCATATAGCCATATTTTGTTGTTTCAACAGCGCCTGCAGTGTGATTTTGGTTCATAAATCGGACAAAGTGATATTGGGTTTATCTTTTAATTTCTCAGTTCCGGAGTTTGGTGTTTGGAGATATGCCCGGTAAATAATTATATAGATGATTAGCTGCTATCAAATAGGAACTAATACCGATATCGTATACTAATCCCATAGGGAAATAAAGACGTACCGTGTGTGTATGTTTCTTTCTATTATGTTTAATTTGACAAAACAAAATTTAACTCACTGTCTGAATGCTACGGATTGGATTCAACATTTAAATTCTATCATTCCTCATCGTCATCATTTTCATAGATGAAGACTGCTTAAGACTGTCTATAGCCTGATATTTTATGGATTTTTCAATATCTGTATGTAATGGTTACGAACGGAACGCGTTGAATGTCGAAGTACAATATTGTGTACCTATTTTTTAACTACGCCCAACTCATTTCTTAAACCACGCTCTCTGTTCCATCTAGTTTCAAGACATCACGCGACAAACTGCTAGCCGAGGGTTCAATATTTAGCGGTGCATTGCACCAGACTAAGACCATATTACCTCCAGTCACTCCCAAGAGAACTGTAGTCTAAGAGTTAGTGTTATTCCGTGCTTGTAAGCAGTGTTTTCTGATTATCGCTAGGCTTAATGGTTACACTGTGCTTGGTTTCTCTTGAATAGAAATGTTAGCGTCAAGAGGTTTCTAGATTTGGCTAGAATAAAATTAAATGTTATGACCACATATTTTATTTTATTTTATTTATAACTTTTAGGAAGACTATCACATTATCATACTTATGTAAGTTATATTTAATAAATTATTTGGTTGCATTTAAGAGGCACCATGCAATAATTAAAAAATAATTATAATTATCATGATTAAAATCCTCTTTATTCATATGGAGATAAAGTAGTCGTTTGGGTCCAACCAAGAAGGTTCACTTCAGAGTAAACAAGGTATTAGTGTAAAAATCAATTAAATATTTAAAAATATGCGTAAGTTTTAAGCATAATATTTAATTGCTTATTAGATTGAGATGGCACTACTAACTTATGACGTCTTAAGTATATCATAGTAAATTGTGACAGTATCATACTTATTCCATTTTGCGGGAAAAGGATGGATAGTGCCTCAAGAAATTTCAAAAGCTGCAAAAGCACCTGTATAATTATCTTGCCCGCATGCGTGTGTTAGCGCGCTACGGGCCACACGCAGTGGAAAATCATTTATATGATAGGATGCAGCGCCACGCATGCGGGTCAGACACAAAAACAGGCACAGATCCGTATGACAGGAAAAAGGCCCTTAAAAGAAAGTTTTCGGAGCTATACAATTTCAATGTCCTTCTATATACTACTACTACATACTACTACTGTATACTCTGTGTGCTGTACTACTGTATATTTTTTATCCGTGTTTGTTATTATTTCTGATTCATTGTTCTTTTTTTTTAAAACGTTGCCCCTCACTAGGATTTCTCCTGTATCGAGGGTACAGTTTACAAACATACATGTCACATGCACACACCACCCAGACCCGAAACAACTATCTGTAGATCATACAAATACTTGTTCCGTGCGGGGATCGAACCCGCGGCACGTAGCGTAGAAGGCTAATCGCTCAGCCACTGCGCCAACCGTGTCGTCAAATTATTATTTTTGTTTCTTTGTGATCTCTGTGTTTCAATTTTATTTTATTTTTGTACTGACGATGTATGTCATTCGAATAAATGTTTTCTATTCTATTCTATTCTATTCTATATTCTAGACATTATTGACCTAATCATGTACCACTATAATGTGACACGATACTATAAGTGTCATAATGCTCCAAGGTAGTGTATGACAGGCTATGCGGGGCGCCGCACCCTTGGTGTACATTGCCCACATTAATTTGTCAGCAGAACGTTAATTGAGAAAGGGTTATGCGCGATAGCACCACGATGGAAAAAAAATAAAAGTTAAGTATTTACACGATTTCTTGAGATAAATAATGGAACATAATAATGTGACTGATTTTCTGTACCCTTATACCGAGTTTTTCTCCACTTAGACCTTAGTTACCGTAAAGACAAAAATGTATGAAAAAAGTGTGCGCGTTTTCGATAGAAGTTCATTCAAATGCGCGCGCACGTTCATTTTATGTCATATCAACTATGGTGAGATCGAGAAAAACTCGCTTTATGGGTAAGTACTGGTGGAGAAGTTTTATTCGATTTTTTACGACGACGAGCGAATGCAAACAGTAGGCTAATTCACGTAATTGTACGACTCGCCGATAAAGTTGCAGCGACGCTGCATCGAAGCTCAAGTTTGAGTGCTAAATGGTATTATTGTAATCTTTAAACTGCGCGTCCACTTCGCGCCAACTTCGCGCTCCCTAAACTATACTACGGTGTGGCCATTAGGGAGAAAAAAATTTACCCACTTAATAATCGAATAGAATCGATTACGTTTCAACGAATTTATCGTTATAGAATATGAAAATAATATCCCAATAATGAATTTAGTGCATTTTCTTACTATAAAAACAAACAATTACGTTATGATTCATAATAAAAGATATATTTCGCTAATATTTGGCTGAATCATGGTTTAACATGGCCGCTTATAACCTTATAACAAATAAAAACAATACTGTCAAAAATTAAAAAATCAAATTAAGACAGGTAGTTATTTTGTAAAAACTAAACACTGAAGTATGAAAAGTCAATGAAACTTTGAAAATTTAATAAGGTATGTATAATATTATATTAAAATGATATTTATGGATGTGTAATGAAGTTTACTTTACGAAGAAGTACCAGTTTATATTAAAATATGATAATCTTTCCTTGTATGTTTTTGCTTTCAGCTATGACTTCACGAAAATCTGTTTCTGTGCGGCAAATGGAACTCTTGGTGGAATATTTAGAGGGCCACAGGGACCTTGGCTTTGGCAGACTAAAATCCAAAGAGGCGCGTGTCCTCTCATCACGCTTATGGGCCGAATGCGCATATCATTATAATGAATGCCGAGGCAGACGGTGATCAGAGGACTTATATAGAAATGTATGTTTAAATTACACATATTTGATTATAGTTGTATATTTTGTTTATAATCTCAAAGGATTCATAAACAATAGAAACTGAATTGCAGTAATTTTATATGTTATTATGTCTATTGTACAACATCTTTCATAATCCAGCATATCCTACCTACTTGTATGAACGGTTTTCTTATGCTTCTCATGCTCCGGATTGAAATTTAAAGAATATTATTACATATTTATACAAACTAGTACCTACTTATTTTCTTTGTCGTGTGTATGTGTGTACATAATAATAAATAAATAAATAATTTTCTTTTCAGGCAAGACGGGGGAGTTCAAGTGGGGAAGACGAAGAATAAAGAAGACAATTATCTAATTGAACATAATTATATTATTATAAAAATAAAGAACTCAATAATTCAAACTCTATTTTGACTCAATTATTTAGCCAGAGGCGATTAATAAGAGCTATAAGAGCTTGTTGGACAGCCCGACCTTCCAACAAGTCTCTGTTCCCTCTTCTATTTCCTTGAGCGAGTATGTTCACGCTTTCCACTCGCATCCTCTTCAGCCACCCTACGCCGTACACGCATACTTTCTTCATGCTCACGCTCTCGGTGTGTCAGTCGTGGGGTAATCGTGCCTTGTTAGGTATGCTTATTGAGTAATGCAGCACAGGCGTTCACTATTTGCACTTAATTTCACCAAAAACAACCAAACAATACCAACAAAAGTTAGGTATGATGAGCTTATGTCAAACTGCACTCGAGCTTGAATAAAACTTACTAAGCTGTCAATTTGGGACGTCAAATTAATAGTAGTATACCGATAGGGTTGCGTTCCGAATCCCGCATTAATGACGCGCGACAGTAGAATGCGCTATTGCGCCCGAGTGACGCGAACTTGACGCGAGCGTATCTGACAGCGATCGCTAAAGCCAAGGAAATGCCAAATGTGTTATTTATGTCAAATTTTTACTGCAACTGCGCGGCAACTGCACTTCTTTAGTTACGTGAATTAGCCTACAGAATTGCGACCAACATCGACAAAGTAGTTGGTTTTATTTAAATGAGTGACAATCATTATGCATCATGTTGTCTATTAAATTTAAAAATGTCTCAGTTGTCCATGTCACCTAAGAGATGAAAAGCTCTGTAACCTTCTTAGTTAACAATACACATTGTAAGTTATAAGTTTTTAGAACTTACATATTCCTAAAGTTACGCCGAGTCTGAGTAAGAAATTTAAACTTAGGACCGTGTGTTTGTGAATATTTAAGTCAGAAACAATATAACTTGGAGAGAACAATCCAAATTCTAAAACTTCACACTGGTGGCTTCGATTATGAATTTCGGGATGGTTACGAGTTTAATCTGTAAATACAGAAGGTGAATCTAGAATAAAATCATATGCTCATAGCTTGAGGTGGTCAAAATAACTTATTCAGAAAAAAAACTATTCGTGAAACAGCCCTCCAGCAGTGCTAGCACGGTGAAAAAGGGAAGAGAGAAATTGGGGAATAAAATATTTTTAATTCTTTACCGTTTTCTCTCTCGATTTTTCGTTTTGTCTCTGTCAAGGAGACGATGGGAGGAGAAAACGGGTTTGTCAACGGGAAAGTCGGGGATAAAATAATCTGTTTACCGTTTTTTTTCTCGATTTCTCGTTTTGTCTTCTGTCAAGGAGACAAAGAGAGGAGAAAATGGTATGTCTGTAAGGTGCCCCAGCTGTCTGTCGTTCGATGAGGATCATTCTGCTCATCTCAAATAAGAACATTAATAACACTGGAAGAATTTTATATTCGATTACAGACTGTAAGTTTCAGGGTGAGAACTAAGACTTAAGATGGTTTCTGGTTGAAGCAGCCTTAGAAGCGCTATAAGGCAAGGATTTTTTGATTTCTTTGCTGCTCATAGAGCCACTAAGCGTTTTCTCCAAAACAACACTGCTTCTAAGACACACCAACCCGTTTTTCAGAAACAAGACTACACATACATCCATCAGCTAACCTTTTTCCGGATGTTGAACAACACCGTTTCCGGGATCTGAAAGGATTATAAGGCTCTTTATTAAATTATTAAATAATTCTCGGACAGCACAGATCAACTGAACAAAGAAGTGAAGCAATATTATTTCAGATTATATGTTAGATGGGTTGGATTTGTACACATTAAAAATTCCACTATAATCGCTTAGCCGTTGTTCCTGGAAATATGATTTTCACTGTCATCCGGTAAAACTGAATGCCGATCCCAAAATGCCCAGGAAAATACTACACAAAATAGAACCAATAACTTTTGCCAAAAGCCTCGCATGCGCCGTTTAATATTAATATCGCCATGTTGCATAACACCATCCTTTGTCTAACGTTAATTGAAGTTATGTCGGACCGACGGACGGGACCGACCATTTTCTTGTAAATTATTCAAATGTGGCTATTGAATACGGACGTTTCATTGTTGCTAAGAGGGATTAGGATTATCTTCTGTTTAACGTTTAACTTTATAATAACAGAAAGTGGTCTTTACTTTTTAATAAGTTCATTTGGAAGCACGGAATTTTTTATAGTATAGGGACAAACGATACTTCCGGTTCACCTGATGGTTAGTGATCACCGCCGCCCATGAACATCCGCAACATCAGAGGAGTCACCGATGCGTTGCCGAGCTTTTAGGATGGTGTTAGGAAAAAGGAAGGGAAAGGAGAAGGAAGGGACTAAGGGAGGAATTGGGCCTCAGGCGCTCCACACTCACCGAACGAAACGCAACAGTTTGCATACTGCTACTTAACGTCGATATTCTGTGGGAGGGTAGTACTTCCCCGGTTGTGTCAACCTATTCATGCTGGCATGCCAGCGAGACACTAGACACCAGCAAAAATAACGTTATTACGGTGTTTACCATTGCAAAAGCTCTCACAACAAAGCACAATTGAACGTGCCCAACAAATCATTACTACTATAAATAAGCACGTTTGCCAACTCCGGCGCCTATAACACTAAATTTCTTGTAATTAATCTCGTTGCCACCTCTCGACGACATTTGGACTGCAGCCAGCGCCAAATCTATGCAACTAGAATTACCTGGATACGTAGATACAATAGTTTAGACTGGAGTTGCAATAGTTAACCTTTTAGGTGGGCTTTGTAACTTTTATTAGAAAGAATAGCTCATCTATACATCTATACAAATCAATAAAATTGAAGTGTCTGTTTGTAATGTCAAAATAACAGCTTTTTACTAAATGAATCATCATTCTCCTGCCCTTATCCCATTTTATTTGGGGTCGGCGCAATATGTCTTTTTCTTCCATTCATCTCTATCAGACGTCATTTCCAGATTTACTTCCTTCTCATTCATGTCATGTTTCACACAGTCCATCCATCTTTTCTTTGGTCTGCCCCTACTCTGATAGCCATCCACATTCATACTTACAACTCTTCTTATAACATGATTTTCATCTCTCCGCATTACATGTCCATACCACGACAATCGGTTACTTTGCAGCTTTTCTGTAACTGGTGCCACTTTCATACTTCCTCTAATATACTCATTCCGGATTCTGTCCAATCTCGTTACCCCACACATCCCTCTCAGCATTCGCATCTCCGCTGCATGCAATTGCCTTTCATCCGTCCCTTTTGTGGCCCAACATCCTGATCCATACAAGGCAGCAGGTCTTATCATCGTCTTGTAAATTTTTCCCTTTAGTTTAAGGGGGATACGGGGGTCACATATTGTTCCCGTGACCTGCCGCCATTTCATCCATGCTGCGTTAATTCTATGCTTTACAGCCCGGTCTATTTCGCCATTGCTTTGCATGAGTGAACCGAGGTACCGGAAATCGGAGCAGATTGGTAAGGGTACACCATCTAGGGATATGGCGTTAAAACTGGAGAGACCGCCGAAATCACAGAACATGTATTCAGTTTTGGTTCTACTGATTTTCAAGCCAACATTCTCCAGTTTTTGTTGCCATTTCTCCAATCTGCTCTGGACCTCAGATTCACCTTCACCGACGAGAACAATGTCATCGGCAAACAGCATGCACCAGGGTGCCTCCTCCTGTATGTCCGATGTCAGAGCATCCATTACCAACAGGAAGAGGTAAGGACTTAAAGCCGACCCTTGATGCAGGCCTACAGCCACACTGAACTCGTCGGTGTTTCCAGCAGCCGACCGGACGTGGGTACTGGATCGACTGTACATAGCATGAATTAACTCCACGTACTTCGCAGGCACACCTTTCTCTTTCAGGGCCCACCACAAAACCTCTCGGGGTACTCTGTCGTATGCTTTTTCTAGGTCAATGAACACCATGTGCAGGTTCTTATGCACATGTCTGTATTTCTCGCACAGTTGGCGTAGAGCAAACATGGCGTCCATTGTCCCACGACCTGGCATAAATCCGAATTGGTTTTGTGTAATCTCACTTTCCTCTCGCAATCGTTTCTCTATCACCTTCTCCCATACTTTCATACTGTGTGACATGAGCTTTATTCCTCGATAGTTATTGCAGTCATGTACATCACCTTTATTTTTAAAAATGGGCACCAGCGAACTTTTGCTCCATTCATGTGGGATTGCCTCTTCATGCAACAACTTATTAAAGAACAAAGACAGCCACTTACATCCATCTTCTTTCAACACCTTCCATACTTCCACAGGTATTCCATCTGGTCCTACAGCTTTTCCATTTTTCATACTTCGTACTGCTTTTCTTACTTCATCTATACTAATTTCATTCACTAAGCCCATATTTACTTGTATATCGTTAAGCACACCAGACCACACATTCTCCTCATTCATTAACTTTTCAAAGTATACCTTCCAACGTTCCTTTATTTCGTCCTCTTGCGACAATAACTTTCCTGCCTCATCTTTTATACATTTTATGTGAATTATATCTCTTGCACTCCTTTCTCTGGCTTTTGTTATGCGATAAAGGTCTTTTTGGCCTCTAGGACAGTCCAGGGAGTTATAAAACTTCTCCTGCGCTTTAGCTCTGGCAACTGCTACCGCTCTTTTTGCTTTTTTCTTCCATTCTTTGTATATCATCTTCTTTGTCTCTTTTACACTTTCATCGCCATCGAAGTTCTGCCATTCTTTAAATGAAATCTTCTTTTCCTTCACTATTTTTTGTACTTCTTCGTTCCACCACCAAGTATCCCTATCTATAGCACCCTTTCCTTTTGATTCTCCTAAAATATCCTTCGCTATACTTCTGATACTACCCGCCATCTCACTCCAACATTCATTTACTGATTTTTCTTCCATACCATCCATCAAATCAATCATTCTATCTACCACTTGTGCTCTAAATAAACTCGCATGCTCTGCCTCCTCCAACATTGGCCATCTTATTTTGGGGGGAGGCCGTTCTTTATTCTTATTGAGCACTACTTTAACTTTAACCTCCATAATCAGTAACCTATGTTGCGAGACTAAGTCCTCACCTGGCAGCACTTTGCAGTATTTAACGCAGTTCAAACTATTTCTTCTAATAAGAAAATAATCAATCTGCGTTGCGTGGTGGCCACTTTTATATGTAATAAGGTGTTCATTTCTTTTTTGAAACCACGTGTTTGTTATAGCCAGATCAAAGGCGAAGGCAGCCTGTAACAGTTTTTCACCGTCATTGTTACGGTTTCCGTATCCCCAACCCCCATGTACTCTTTCATATCCTTCCCTTACTTTGCCCACATGCCCATTAAAATCCCCTCCGACGTATATCTCTTCACTCTCTGGTATATCCATAACTACACTATCAAAATCCTCCCAGAACTTTTCTTTCACACTATCATCACATCCAACCTGGGGTGCATACACACTTACTACATTTAAGACTACATTATCTACAATCACTTTCATAGCTATTACTCTATCGCTTATCCTTTTAACATCCGTCACACATCTTTTCAATTCGCTATCCAGCACAATTCCAACACCGTTTCGTTTACCATCACTTCCACAGTAATAAAACTTATATCCTTCACCAATCTCTCTAGCCTTCGCACCCTTCCACTTGGTCTCTTGCACACACGCTACATTTATTCGTCGTCTTTTCAATACATCCGCTAACTCTCGTCCCCTTCCAGTCATCGTTCCTACATTCCAACTCCCACACCTCAATCTTAGTTCTCTCACTTTTCGAGCTAGCTTCTTACGTCGCACCCGCCCTTGATGGTACGACAACCCTTGTCCACTTCCCACAGAGGCCGGGTGCTGCCTCTGCGCGTCGCCTCGGGGGTACGCCCTAGCCCTATACGTACATCCTGTTACACTATTACTCATTATTGCAAAGGTTTTGGCAATATTTTAAGACCGGCCGCCTGCCTGACGTCAACCCTCCTTGGGAATGCTTTTGTAGGTGGTAACTACCACCAAGATTTAGTTCCATCTTTCTAGCCAAATCAATCTTTCCTAGATGTAACCAGCTGCCAGGTTCAGATCTTACCATTCCTTATATATCTCAACTAACCAGGCGCTAAAGATTTCCGCTTTTTACTAAATGAATATGAAACAAAAAATGTTTTTTTTTAGTCTGTCTGTCTGTTTATGTCTGTCTTGTTCCGACTCTTTTCCGAATTGGCTGGTCGAATTTTCACGGTCAGAGGTTGATGTTATAGGGAGTAACTTATGCTACTTAAGAATTAAGGTACCGCGCATAAAAAAAGAACAAATTCCACGCGGACGAAGTCGCGGGCACAGTTGGTTAAATAAATAAATTGTAAATAGGTAATATGTTTTCTAAGAAAATGCTAGGATGTTGATAGTGTAGCGCCATACGGTAAGTATTGATGACAATTGGACTCCAGCCAGCTTAGAATCTAAGCAATTAGGTTTACCTGCACTGCCTACGAGTTTTAGCCCAGGCTTTGAGAATAATTTGGAATATGTCTAATGGTCTGAAATCATTGTTCGTTTGAATCGAACTTGCGACACGAAGCGCATAAATCCAATCTGAATCACTGAGTCACTGTGCCATCTTTGCCGTCAAAGTGCTGCGTTAAGTTATGAAGCCAACTATTATAATAAAACTTCCTAATACCAATAAATTCGATGATAAAATAGAGATATAAGTAGTATCGACATAGACATACATACTAAAATATACGTGCTACAAATAACCACTGAGTTACGGTGGCGGAAACAAAATGTATTGAGCTAGTTAGAATGTAGGTTATTACTTGGTGAGGTAGAAATGCTGAAGATAGGCACCTTCTAGGTAGTTTTCCTGATGTTTATGTAAGATGTTTGCTCCGGCTAGTGATTGCAGATATATTATTATCTTCTATTTTGTGAAGAGATTGCGAGAGGCTGAACATGAAAAAAAAATCATTTAATGATACAAAACTTACAAACTAAACACGTGTTTGATATTAAGTTTAAAAAAGTGAAATCTTAAACATACCTAGAGTTAGTTGGAATATATTTAATTTTATACATAATAAATAATGTATTGTATTGATAGATATAATAAAAAGCAAAATAACAAATGTACTCGTATAATAAATGATCTACTATTTGGAACCGTGCACCTAGAGTCTCGACATTTCTTAAGTGCCTGTATCTGGTTTACATGAAATAAAGATCTATTCTATTCTATTGTTTTATATATTTATATGTAGACATATAGTGCTTCCTCTCTCCTACAATGCTGTGCCCGACGGGGTCCATAATGACCGAAATAATTATAATTTTACCACCTAAATTACATTGTGGCACGCAATAAACATTGCCTATTGAGTATTAAGAGATTTTAGAAAATTAAAAAGGAAATTGACATTCCATAATTTAAGCCAATCAATAAAAAAATCTATGAAACAATTTACGTTTCGACCCGAAGCCCAATGAGTCCTTCGCCGAAACATTCAACGTTTATTTATCTTATAAAAACAAAATGGCTGTCATTTACACCATCACAGGCTTTAAAAAATCCGAGAGTCTATTCAATAAATTAACCCTTAACATCACAGTAATACACACCCCGTGATTCGTTTCAAAGCTAACCGTTTTAATTTATTTAACCCTTGTACAAGATTTCCGCTCATTTCCTTAGCAGGCACCCGATTAAATTAATAGGGTTGTAACTTATCTTATTACGTAGTAATTGATGTTTTTTAACTTCTTGAAAAGGTCTGTGTGAGATACAAAAACAATGTGATCCTGAAAATAATTTTAATATACCTAATATGTCTTTTAGTTCCGTCAGTATCCGCCTACCGGGCGGCGCGCTTGTCAAGGTACGAACTGACGACCAACTGATCCATCAGAATTCGGTACTTATAGCGTTTTTATTTTATATTTCTTAATTAATTCTTTATTGTACACGAAAATGAGATAAATGACAAATACAATTGAGATGGTATGTACACAGGCGAGCTTAACCCAAATTTGAGTTTTCTACCAGCAAACTTTTGAGTGATAGAGAAAGCACAATGGCACAATTTCTTTTTACATTGTTATTTTATTTATATAATATTTATTTATTTATACTCTTTATTGTACCACGTAATAAAAAAACAGGATTGACAATCACTGCTAATGTATAATGGGCGGTCTTATCGCGCACAGCGATCAGCTACCTAATCACGATGCACACTCGTAATCGGAATCGACTCAATTTTGACACTACAACAGTGTTCATTGCGTTGCTCAAATTGTAGAGCGTAGTGGTTTTAAAAGCATACCGCGCAATGTAGTTTGTTGGACTGTCAAAATTGAATCGATTCCGATTGCGAGTGTGTATCGTGATTACCCTGCTGTTCCAGACAACCTTTGGATGGACATAACAGAAAAGAAATAGGTAACGGGCAGTCTACGTGTACAAGTTGGTATATTATTGTTATGGCAACTTTTAGAAACGAATTTAAATATTTCGACACTCGTAGAATCTCACATCTACAAAATTTTTACTTTATGAAAAGCAGTTTAAAGTTATAAATTCAGATTTCATGAATTCCGTCGAACAATGTCGATTTATATTATACGACATGGTTTTTGAGTATTTCGAAATAAAATCTTTTGTTCGGAATAATAACCAAAATTACCTGTGTACTCATACCCTATCATGTTCAAATCAAGATTTAATTGTAGGTATTATCACATCCGACTGTGTTCTCAGATTCTGTCGATTTTAGTATGTAGCTGAATTTCGTGACATAAAGAGATATTGGGCAGTTATCATGCAGTTGGCTTGCTTGATAGCATATACCTATTTAAAAATATTTTATTTCTTATTTGACAACTTTACATGTTTTTTTTTTTTTTTTTTTTCTCTCTCTTATGTTGCCAATATGACTATGCCGAATAAATGTTCTTTTCATTCTTTCTTTCTTTTCTTTTCTTTTCTTTATCGAATGGCGAATAAATATCTTATCTGACCTTATCTTACACCCTTCACTTCACATTCTAGCTATAATTTATTTACTGTTTCCATTTATTTTTAATGTCAGCCCTAACAGACCGCTGGACTGCCCTTTGGCGCGTCGTGTAAATAGCTATGCCTGATCCAGACAGGTTTGATATTAAAACTTTATCTCGTTTCATTTGTAAACAATTACCTTGGCTAACCTTTTAGTTTTAGTGTTTTGTAAAATTAAAAGCGTTATTTTGATGCTTTTAATACGAATTATGGAGCTTTGAGGGGTTTTTTATAGCTGAAAGGTGTAGTAAAATTGTTTAGTAATTTTATTAATATGTTAAATTTTGATCGTAAAGGGATCGAGGCATTTATTAGACTCGCTCCTTATTAAGTCACAAAAAAAAAGCAGACGTCTTATTATTACTGTTAAAGGGCACAAAAAAAATACTTTCGTCTCTCTCCTCAACCTGCTGCAATATTTAAAAAAAAAACTTTGCACGAAGTGTTCTACCATTCCTTTATAAATTAAAACACATAAGTAACTGATCCTAAAAGTTTTGTATTTTGATCATGGACTAGTATCATCATCATTGACAGCCTGTTTCTACCCACTGCTGAGTAAAAGCCTCCTCCTTTTTAACCCCCGACAAAAAAGAGGGGTGTTATAAGTTTGTAGTGTGTATCTGTGTGTCTGTCTGTGGTGTGGTACGTCCAAAACGGAAAGACCGATTTCAATACAGTTTTTTTAAATGAAAGCTGGTTTAATCGGAAATCATCTTAGCTATGTTTCATTAAAATCTGTTCAGCCGTTCAAAAGTTACAGCTCTTTTTCTAGTTGGAGTCGGGGGTTTTTGACGGTTAGGTTATTGTGCCATGTTTCCCTGATCAGTGCCAACAGCATCCAGGTTTTTCCCGCGATTCTTTGCAGGTCATCTGTCCATCTAGCTGCCGGTCTCCCAGCACTTCTTCTACCGTCTATCGGTAACCATTCTGTTAGAACTCCAATTCACCTACCGTCTACGTCTTGCTAAGTGTCCTGCCTATCGTCATTTCTGGGCCCTGATACGTTGTACGACGTCATGGATTATAGATCCCGAAATCATATTTTTGTAGGTTTGGTACAATTTTGGGGGAAAATGCCGTCAACACCATGCCTGGCAGGGAAATACACCTTACCAGGATAAAATACACGATGTGTTGCATCATATTGCCTTACACCGAAAAAAACAGACACTCAAAATTTATGAAGGCTTTAAGCAAGTGACAGTAAAAAAACAAAAAAAAAACAAAAATATTTTCGTCCGTCACCCCAACCTGCTTCAATATTAACAACAAAAAATAAGTAATTTGTTTTTTAAGACTTTTGAAATAATACGACTGAATGCCACATGCCGCGAAGTTTTTACAGTTTCCTACCAAAAAAGAAGGTGATTGGTTGAAATACGAAGGTGATTGGTTGAAATAAATCAATACAAACGGTTTGGAGTGACTCGTCAAACTCCTAATTGAAATGTGCGGGGCGTTGGTTTCATAAATCATGGTGGGACACAGATGTAGAGAAGAATATGTGGGTTTGTGGATATTTTTTATATTAATTGTATGCAAAGATTAAATAAAATTTATATTTAATTAACTAATTGACGGCACGGTTAGCGCAGTGGCTAAAGATTTGACTTTATGCATTACGTGGCACGGGTTTAATTCCCGCGCGGAAAAAATATTTCGCTGTCGTAATTAGCCAAATTAGTCATTATAAACTTATTAAAATGTTTATCAAAGAGTTCCGAACTATAAACTCTATAAATTGTACAAATATCTTAGGATATAAATACAACAAACAGATCATAGGTAAACTAAAAATAAAACCAATAAGACTAGTTTCCACTACCTCACAGCATCCAATCATATCTAGAGTGGTCTATTCTCAAAGCACAAACAAAAATACATAAATCGGACCCACAACTCCGCATCCCATCAATCTTTAGCCCCATCCAGTACTTTAACTCATGTTTACCTCGCAAGTTTCCTACGGAAGGTGAAAAATGCTACCATTCGATAGTAATTTTTCACGTCAAAAAGAGCTTTGCTCTGCAATATCATAAGGCTTGTTTATTCGTCTTTGTGTTGTGTTAGCTGGGGATTATTTTTGAGGGGAAAATTAATTTTCCATCAGGGATTACCTAGAGGTTGATCGTTTGCCTTCTTTGAAGGTGTGAGGCTGAGATCTATAGAGATTTTAACAGCCGCGACCCGACAGCCGCGACCGTGGAAGCGGCGCACTGCTCTGTAAAGATTTGAGTGCAGAACTTTCCGATGTAGGCGACAGTGTCGCATGGCTGGGAGACGTGGTCTGCTAACGATCGTGGCGGCGCCACCAGACCTCTTGCCTGCCTAAGTACTGCTTGCGACTCTCGTCGTGGTCGTTGCGATCCGAATACACCTTGTCACGCGGTAGGGTAGCGGCAGAGGGTCGCAACATTCGGTCGCGGCTGCCGGGTCGCAACAGCCAAGATCTGAATGTTACTTTTAGACTTTACCCAGACATTTTTTGGACTTACCTTCTTTATTTCTTGACTTTTCAGACTTTGTTTATTGACTTCGTCGGCATTAGCTTCTCAGCACAATTTCAGTGTGTTACAACTATTCATTCAATATCAAAGTAGGTACCTATAAGCTTAACTAAGTTTAATGTAAGTAAAATCTGAGCAAGTCGAACTACGCTCTATAGATAGATCTCAGCCTGAGACCGATGGTCACAATTAGACTTGCCACCACTATCATTGCAACCTGGTCGGAATTTTATTTCTGGTTTTTTTTTTTTTGTAATTTTCTTCGTTCTTTATGGATATTGCTAGACAGTATCTTTTAATTCTTCCTCGAACTCCGAACCCTATCCCAATTTGTTATATTAAATAACTATAAATGTTTCTAATAGATGTCGCCACTGTCAATGTTAAGTATAACAGATAAATGTGGAAGTGAGATTCGATTCTACGAGTCGGACCGCAGTAGCTTGGTTGACAAGAGCGGCTGTTGTACTGGTCACACGTTCGAGTCCTGCTCGCGATCGGATTGTTTTTTCCACAAAAATTGTTATACTTATTAACACCTATGCAGCCCGACATCACTTACTAATAGGTACCTACCTACGCTGCCCAACATCAATTTAGGCGACACGGTTGGCGCAGTGGCTAAGCGATTAGCTTTCTACGTACGCTACGTGCCGCGGGTTCGATCCCCACACGGAACCATATTTGTATGATATATCGATAGTTGTTCCGGGTCTAGGTGTGTGTGTATGTGACATGTAGGTATTTTGGTAATCTGTACCCTCAATACAGGAGAAATTCAAGAGAGGGGTTTAAAAAAAAACTAAAACTAAAACAAACAAAAATTAACACTCACATAGGGACCTAATGTAATAACCCAATACTAAAATACAGCAAATTTTCATAGTATTTATTTAAAAAATCATTACTTAACCCTTCTAATGCCAGGTCTTCGTGTTACGGTATGGCGTGTCATTAGGGTGACACGGCGGTGTCACAAGCCGGTAATTTCCGGTTAAATCAGCTTTGTGTCCCAAATGTACATTTGTTGATGCGGGATTATAAATGATGGATTTTTTGTACCGTGTCATTATTATTTGGTGTTGACATAATTATGTAGGTGATATTTCAAAATTAGGTACCTATATAACTGTAGGTTTGACACCAGAAGGACAATTCTCGTTTCCTACGAGATCATCTCGGTATCGAGTTTGCGCTTCGAGCGCTTTTTCGACTGTAAAATCTCGTAAATCGCAATTGTTTCTCCATCGAAAAGGGAGGATCCTCCGACCAAGAGTGTTCGTAGCATTAACCTACTGTAGCAGTGTTTCGCTTTGAAACCATTATGCTCACAAACAGTTATGCCAATAATAGATAATTATGCGTAAATAATTTTATGCCAAACCATTTATGCCAATCAATATTATGATAATCAAAATTATGCGAATCAAGGGGGTACCCAGAATAATAATATAACACCTATCAGCCCCTAAAGATTAATTAAAAAGCTATTTTTAGTTGAATAGCAAAATAACATTAATACTTATTAAAAAAAATCGCACCTTAATAAAAACACGTTACCACGTACTCAAAAAGGCACATACTTGTAATTACGAAAAACATTCGGATCACGGTGTTCGTATAACATTAACACCGAATTTGGAGTAATAATCAGATCGTTTGGCAGGAAATAATTATTACTTGGCATTCGGAAAGGGCCGCAAAGTGCTTTGCCCTGCAATTTGCGAATTCTACGGTGGCAAGAGGTTGAATAAAGTTTGGCGTACATACAGAAACAAAAAGTTCTGATTGTGTTTCTTTCTTATATTTATTTTAATTTAATCCTGTGCTTCGTCCTGAATCTTGCGTTTGAATACCTTTTTTATTTATTTAAAGATAGATTGCTGGCAATAAGACAAAACTGGGTTGAATCATTATTATACGTCAGAATTTATTACATTACGCATTTTTAGGCTTTCTGTTTTTTTGTCAAAGAGAACTAACCTAAAACTTTGTTTTTTTTTATTTATTATTCGAAATATAACAACAAATGCATCTTTAAACATGTCGAAGCATTTCATGTGACCTTTCACCCTAAAGTCTCTGGCAGCGTTCTTATCATTTAAAATATTAAAAACCGGCCAAGTGCGAGTCGGACTCGCGCATGAAGGGTTCCGACTTCCGTACCATTATCTATAAAAACGGGAAAAAAAAAGTTTGTTGTATGGGAGCCCCCTGAAATATTTATTTTATTCTATTTTTTAGTATTTGTTGTTAAAGCGGCAACAGAAATACATAATCTGTGAATACTTCAACTGTCTAACTATCACGGTTCATGAGATACAGCTTTGGTGACCGACAGACAGACGGACAGCGGAGTCTTAGTAATAGGGTCCCATTTTACCCTTTGGGTACGGAACCCTAAAAATAAAGAGATCTTTATATCAGATAGACCTTTATAAAAAGAACTTATTACAATTTTCATGAGCTTCAATTTGCTTAACTTGCACACACTCAACTTAGAACTCATTCACCCAATCATCATTCCACCCAATCACTTTTATCACCAACAATAAAATCTCCAATCACAGTGTGCGTTCCCCCCAACGCGATTCCATTTTAATGCGCTCGTTTGCTAAGCTCACCTCCCACGACGCTAATGCCGTAACGACTACGTCATACGGCGCGCTCCATGGTTCTACTGAAATACTACAAAAGGAACTATGAATGTTGGGTTGAAATTGACGGTTGTTGGTCACTTGATTAACTCCAAATATTGTATTTAACTGTGCGGATTTCAAATTCTAAATTACATTGAATTATTTAGAAAATACATTTTTCTTATTTATTGTAATCTTTCATGATATTAAAATAGAATAGAATAGGTCTCTATTTCATGTAAACCAAATACAGGCACTTATAGAATGTCGAGACTCTAGGTGCACGGTTCCAAATAGTATGTCCTATGGACAAAAACCGGAAAGCATGGAAACTCTTTTAAAATAATAGATTACAATCTTGAGTATAATGTTGTGGTAAGACCTGTGAGAATAATGTAATTGAATGTGAATAAAAATAAATTAGAATAATATAACAATAATGTTTTGCCTTTAAATAAGAATGCCATGGCAGTTACAAGCTGACCAGGCCCGATAGACGGCATCCGATCACGAGCATGACTCATGCGTCAGAATCGCTAAGCTCAACCATGATGAAGGGAACTCAACAACCCGACAACATGTGTTATTGTTAACTTGATTTATGAAAAGAGTATCCATGGAGTTTCTTGCCGGTATCTTCTCGTTTGTTCGTGTTTGTTCGTATCACGGCGTTTTTAAAGTGCCTGCAAAGGCCCAGTTGAAATAAAAACCTTTGACTTTGACTTCGACACACAACGCCACCATCAGCGAGACATTTAAGTGAGCATGACAATATTACCATAAAATGCCTTTGCCCTACAATAGGACAACAGAGGCTGACATAAGAGAGAGAGGCTGACTTAAGTAATCCTTATTTAGGTCTTTAATAATCTTAAAAATAATAGTTAGCAGGCTACAAAGGTGTTAACAGCGATTTTGCTAAGCTCACTTCCCACGATACCAATGCTGTTATTTGTAATACGGCACTCTCGATGATTTCATTGTACTCTAATACTACAAAATAAAACCGTCATAATTGGACGGCATGCGATCGCAAAGTACAGAAACCTTTCAGTTAAGGGCCAATTAGAAAATATCTTGGATTGATCTCGAAACACTCAAAGTATTGGGTTTTTGTAGAAATAAAAACTGTATTGACTTCCTGATGTCAGAGGTGCGGGCTGGGTTCCAACTCAGATCCCGCCTGCATGGAAGGCAACCGTTTAACCGCTAGCGGGTAGCCTATCACTGTTTTTTTTAAAGTGTTACTATACTTGACTAAGTGTACTTGACTTGTTTGTCACTTTATTCCATCCAATGGTTGCCTGGAAGAAATCGCTTTATGCCCATTGTACTTTAATATTGTAATCTCCTTACTTACAAAATTATTATATTCAGGTGTACAATAAAGTATATAATAAATATACCTTGTTATGAATATGATAGTTGATTGATTGCTTTTTGTTTTTTTTTCTTTTGTCATGTGTAGATGGTCGTTTGTTTTGGTGTTTTTATTGTGTGTGTTTTTGTGGATAATAAATGTAGCTTCTTTATTTTTGCTTGTGTATTATACCCTACGTTAAGTTTATTCAATCGTACACTTTTTGCCAATATCCAAACATTAATTATTATTTTATTTATTTATGTACCTACAAGGAAACATAGTAATAAAAAATATTACAGACAATAAGCACAATGTAACTACTTATTTCTAATGATATAGATCATACAAATAATTTCTCCGTGCAGGGATCGAACTCGCGGCATGTAGTGCAGAAAGCTAATCGCTTAGCCACTTAGGCACAACCGTGTTGTCAATATTTTTTGTCTAAACTAGGTAATATTATAAAGAGATAAGATTTGATTTTTTGTATGTTTGTTTGTTTGTTTGTAATGGATAAACTCAAAAACTAAGGGACCGAATTTAAAAATTCTTTCGCCAGCAGTATGCTATATTATCTCTGAGTAACATAGGCTATAATTTATAAAGATATCACGCGGGCGAAGCCGCTGGCGGAAGCTAGTTATCAATATTTAAGTTTTTATTTTATTACTCATAAGTACCTACTGGTGGGCGTTAGTACTTTGATGTAACCCGTCCATGCCTATGTCACGAGACTGTAAAAAGGTCGCCAATTTTTTCCAACAACACCCAAATCTAACATTACAATGCCATATTTACGTACGAATTTCTTGACATTCAAGTAGCTTTGTATGATATTTTGACATCAAAGGAAAATTGTTTGTTTCTCCCGTACTTATTCATTTATGTTAAGGTACGTTATTGCGAAGTGTATAATTAGATTGTATTTCCTTTTATTTCGAGAGTGAATACTGTGAATACTCGTAGAGGTATCAATGAGGTTTGAGGATGCGTATAATGTACGTGTAGTACGCGCAAATCTTTATCAGCCCTCTGAACTCTCTCCCTCTCTCCCTCTAGCACCTATAATAGTACGCTTATTATTAGTGCTAGAGGGAGAGAGAGAGAGATTTCAGAGCTCAGTTCAGGGCTCATAAAGATTTGCGAGTACTATATTAGTGTTAATTGGTGTTTCGTAAGGAAAGAGACGGTTTGGCTTTTCTTAGTATTGAAATATATTTAACGGAATGAAGAGTGAAACGAAACCCCTCCCCCGTCTTCGTCACAGTTGATCACATTTGTGAGACCCTAGTGTGACGTCACATATTTTGCAATTTTATATCTAGAAATTATTAAATTAAAACAGCAGTTCCAAAATTTGTTTTATTTCCATTTAAATTATTGTCACATACCTAATGTGACAATTCGTCGACCCCTCCCCTCAAGGTGTGACGTACTTTATGAATGGTCCCTGTTGAATAAAAATAACCGAACTTTTCTTTCAATACAAAAAAAAAACAATAGTTTTATCGTCTCCCGATAAAGTAGTAGGTACCAAGTAACTTACCTACACAAAAGATAGAAAGAAATTAACAATCCCCTTCCTACGAACTAAACGTACCATTTTAGTACCTCGCTTAAAAAACTATTGGTGCGGAAAAAAGGTACGAACTGTATTGTAGTCTCTCCGAACATCCTGGCTATTATTCGAGCCACTATCGATTGGTGTGAAATATAGGGCGTCCTTACGGCAGGAAAACCCTTTGTGATACAAAATGTATGTTCAAATTATGTATGGAGTGATCAGTTTGGGAAGGATGGGATATTGGGTTTAATGTTAGCGGTGTGCAAACTAGGATATCTTATCTTCTTATTCATATTATAAACTTGCGATCCGCCCCCGGATTTGCACGGGTTAAATATGAAAGTATTATATTATAAACAATAAAACTTTCAAAAGAAATGCTTAAAATGCAAAGGCAACTAAGCTAAGTTATTCACTTAGTCGACTTTGGTCTGTTCTAACTTAGCTTAGCTCGTAGTAGAAACGAAAGTATAATTAACCAAACCGTCAAAAATCCCCGACTCCAACTAGAAAAAGTGCTGTAACTTTTGAACGGCTAAACAGATTTTCATGAAACATAGATAAAGTGATACACGATTAAATTAGCTTTCAATTATAAACAATCAATTGAAATCGGTCTATCCGTTTTGGAGCTACGATACCACAGACAGACACACAGATACAAACTAAAATCTTATAGCACCCCTCTTTTTGTCGGGGGTTACAAAGGTTCATAGTGACGTGAGCTAAGCTCAACTAAGTTAGTCCTAGCTTAGCTTCGCTTGCGGTTAGAGTTGAAAACTTCCAGGAAAGTTTCCTTTTCTGAGGAAAGTTTCCTGAAAACTTCCAAAACTTCCGAAACTTTGGAAGTTTTCAAATTATGTTTTTCTATTTATGAAATCAACAAATTCGTTGCTTTGGGATTACTCACAATCAGTAAAGTCAAATGAAAATTATCCTTTAATTTAGTTCTATTTTTTTTTAATAATTTAATGTTTTATGGTATCTATTGAAGCAAATTGATGAAATAACGTTTTTTATTCAATCGGCTAAATCATACGAAGGCAACGAGCATAATGTAAACACCGAGCGGTATGACGGAAGTTTTGGAAATATTTATTTTTAACATGTACCCTACCCCGCATCCCGTACTGTGCTCGCTGTGTTCGAATATTTAAAATCTAGCTAAATGTAACATATTTTAAGTACAAAGTATCCCCAATTACTGTTTTTATAAGTAAAAAATCATTTCTGAAAACTTCCAAAACTTCCGAAATTTTGGAAGTTTTCGGGAATATTTCCGGTAAACTTCCGGAAAACTTCCAAAGTTTCGGAAACTTTCCGCAGTTTTCAACTCTACTTGCGGTGGAATTTGCGCTTTATCGAATGGATAGAACGACTTGATTGGCGTAGGTCAGTAAGTTACTGGAGCCGTCTTTTATACAGGTCATGGGTTGATTCTACTTCTGTCGAGACGGCATGAGCTATCTCATGGGAATCGCTTATGCCGTAGTGGAAAGATTAGCTAGTACCAATGGTGGTGTAGCGACATCTATGGCCACATAGTATAACTACTTAGCAAGGCAGCAAGGTAACTACAGTGGCGCTTAAATATGAATTCGACCAATCAGATTACGAGGCCTGCATCGCGCAAGGAAAAGATAATCTTATCTAACACAACATATACAACTGTCCGACATCAACCATCGGGCTTCGACCCGCCAGGCAATATCACCTTGCCTGGTCGGAGGATCCTACCTTTTCAATGGAGGAACACCATAACTCGTCCCTCTACAGTGATGTCGAGCCTGATTGCCCAGTGCATCAGATGATTTTTATCGCGATTTCATGATTGGTCCCATTGTAAAAGTTGCTCATAATGATGAGTATATTATCCCTCTTTCGGTTTTAAATACCTTTTACCTTTTACTTTTTTTCCTTTGACCTTTTCAGTTGTTAAACGTCGCATTGGTATTGAAGAGAGGCGACCCACACAACCAGTTACGAGATAATGAGCAATATAGTCACGTGGTTTAACCTTCAGGCCGGTTTTTTTTTTTTTTCTGTCACGGCTGTCTCGCGCGATTTTCCAAAATGAAAATGGCAGTTATGTAAACTGTAGTATTTGGAACTCTTTTGTTTTTATATCTTACTGGCTGATGTTTATGTTTTTTATGTTAGTTGTCAAATGTCATTAAATCAGTTAGACTCCAACCGGCGTTTTATTTAGTTATTACATTGGCGACGAGATAATTATTCTAGTTATAATTTCGAATCCAGTACACGTGTGCGTATTTAAAATGCCTATTGGTAAATTAGAGCCGTTTGACGTAAATTCCAAACAGTGGCCTGCGTATGTTCGCCGCGTTAAGCAGTACATTGTGCTTAACGAAATCAAGGATGAACTTCGAGTTCCGTTGTTAATCACGGTGGTAGGCGAAACAACGTACTCATTGATGTGCGACCTTTCTGCTCCTGCTGATCCCGAGACGAAAACTTTCAATGAACTGGTACGATTGGTGACGGATCATTTGGAACCACAAAGATCAGAAATTGCGGAACGTCACGTGTTTCGCTTACGCAAACAGCGTGCCGGTGAATCCATGACGGAATACTTGCAGGAGCTTAAACATCTCGCTACCACTTGCAATTTCGGAATCATGCTGGAAGAAAATCTTCGCGATCAATTCGTGTCTGGTCTAGCTAATAGTGCGATGCGGTCACGAATTTTTGCGGAAAAATGTATCAAATATAAGGAAGCGGTGGAGCTAGCTCTGGCATTAGAGGCCGCAGAGAGGCACGCGGAGGTAAGCGCCTCGGGTGTAGGCGGCGAGGCGGGCGAAGGCCTGCATGCAGTGCGCGGACGGCGCTATGGCGGCAGTGGAGGCCGCGGCGGTGGCAGCAGCGGCGGCTCAAGGGCGCAAGAAGGCGCGAGGATGAGTGCCGGGAGCTACACGGACATGGCTTGCTGGCGGTGCAGTAAGCCGCATAGGGCAGATCGATGCCGTTTTGTTAACTACAATTGTGACTATTGCAACCAGCGCGGGCACTTAAAGGTGATGTGCAAAAGGGTGCGTAATCCTGTGCGTGCTGAGTACTCTAAGCAGCAAAATTTCTTGGAGGAAAGTTCAGAGGAAGAATTTTTTAATCTTCATGTTTCGGCAATAGGTAACAAACCTTTTCTCATTAATCTTAAGGTGGACGATGTCCTCTTAAATTTTGAAATTGATACTGGGAGCCGTATTTCGGCTATTAACGAAGACTGCTATTTGCAACTATTTAATTATAAAAATATAAATTTAGATAACATAATTTTAAGCAGTTATTCAGGGTCACGAATTGAGCCTCTTGGTTATATTTCTGTTAAAGTTACACTAAATTATGTTACAGCTAATGACCTTGTGTTATATGTTATCCGAGGAGGGGGTCGTCCCTTACTGGGTCGAGATTGGTTACGAGCGTTAAAAATTAACCAATTATGTATCAATGAAAGGATTGACGACCAATTGGTGAACCGACTGTGTGAGGAGTTCCCTGCAATGTTTAGTGAAAAATTAGGTACTTGTAAGAAAACGCTTTGTCTACAGCTCACAGATGGCGGTGGCGTGTACAAACGCGCGCGGCCCGTGCCGTTAGCGCTGCGGGGCAGGATCGAGCGCGAGCTCGAGCGGCTTGAGCGGGATGGCTCGATATATCGTGTTGAGCTTTCCGATTTTGGCACGCCAATAGTACCTGTCGTCAAAGCTAATGGAGAGATTCCGCGGATAAAGGAGTTGTTCGCCACTCTAAGTAATGGTGAAGAATACACTAAGATAGACCTTAGACATGCGTATGAACAGGTATTTTTGGATGAAGCTTCACAGCGATTTATGGCCATCACGACGCACGTTGGTACATTTGTATACCGCCGCATTCCGTATGGCTTGTCGTCCATACCAGAAATATTCCAAAAATTGATGGAGGAGACGCTACGTGGGGTACCAGGAACGGTAGTATTTGTATATTATATTTGTACACATTTGCGTAATCTGAGAGCTGTACTAGAGCGATCAGGGTTGCACCCTGACCCGGCTAAAATCGAGGCTATAAAAAATGCACCCGAATCTAGGGATGTGACACAGCTAAAGAGCTTCCTTGGATTATTAAATTATTATGGAAAAATTATTCCAAATCTTAGTTCCCTGTTACATCCCCTGCATTTACTACTCAAAAATCCTTGGAAGTGGGAGTTTTGGTGTGCTAAGGCATTCGAAGATGCTAAGCGAGCATTATTGAGCGAGCGCCTGTTGGCGCATTATGAGGAGGGGCGACCACTTGTGCTTTCAATGGATAGCAGCGGTTGTGGCCTGGGAGCGATGATTTCACATAGGTATAATGATGGTTCTGAACGACCGGTTAGTTGCGTTTCGCGAACTCTCAATTCCGCTGAAAAGAACTATAGTCAACTTGACAAGGAAGCTTTAGCGATATATTTCGGTATAACACAACATCATCAGTACCTATTTGGCAGAAAGTTCGTGCGACGCACTGATCATAAACCGTTAAGTTTCATATTTGGTGTAAAAGGCGGCATACCACAAACGGCTGCTAGCCGTCTGCAAAGTTGGGCTGCGCGACTAGCTGGTTATAATTTTTCGGTGGAATTTGTCAGTTCGACAAACAATGGCCCTGCTGACGCGTTATCACGGCTGCCGCTGTCAGTCAAGTGTTGCCTTTCCGATGCTATTGGTTATGTACACTTAGTAGAAGATTATTTACCGATTAATTTTAAAGATATTGGTAAAGAAACTAAAAATGATATATTGTTGAGCAAGATACTTGGTTTTCTTATGTTTGATTGGCTATCGGTCGCGAGTTGTGATATATAATATATCTCAGTATCGTGATTGTGAGCATGCTATGACAGGAATGTCGTCGGTGGTGGCTAAGCTGGGTGGTCGTTTGCGAGGACGACTGGACGCGGTGAGACCGAATGTGGCGGCTGTGGTGCGCATGGCACAGGACCGACAGGTAGCCAACGCAGGCGGCACTCACAGAGAGTGTAACGTAGGTGATCCGGTTCTTGCGCGCGACTATTCACTGAGGGGAAGTAAGTGGGCAGAAGGTAGAGTTGTTGATAGGACGGGATCGGTTTCTTTTAAAGCAAATATGGGGAACGGATGTGAATGGCGTAGACATCAAAATCAATTAATCGCAGTTAAGAATCGTTACTCGCTCGCGTGCACAAGTACGGGAACACCATTTAATGACAGCTCAAATAGTATAAGTAAAAATGATGAGTGTGAGGATGCTGATGAATTTGTCGATGCATCAAACGGGGATGGGACGGAGGAGTCTTTGGTTGAATCTTCAGATTTACCACCAATTGGCCCAATTGAGGGCTCTCAATCCCCACATGGTCCCAATGCATCGGCAAGAGCGTTGCGTGCCTACAAAAGGAACAAGAGCGACTCTTGTAATTTTAAGGGGGAAAAATGTAGTATTTGGAACTCTTTTGTTTTTATATCTTACTGGCTGATGTTTATGTTTTTTATGTTAGTTGTCAAATGTCATTAAATCAGTTAGACTCCAACCGGCGTTTTATTTAGTTATTGAGTAAATAAACAATAAAATATAAAAAACAAAAAAATATTTTTGTGAAATTCGAATCCTTATTAGATTTCCTATTGGAATCTAATTACTATTATTCTACAGAAATAACTTACAGTTATCCAAGAAAAAACACTTTTTTCAATAATTTTCGAGCAATAATAATTTTGTAATTTTTGTTTTTTTTTTAATTTGGCAGTAAGGTCTACTCAGCACCATAAATATCAGATTCTTTGATGCTACTAGTCCAGAATACAAATAGAATAGATATTTATTTAATGTAAACCAAATACAGGCACTTATGAATTGTTGAGACTCTAGGTGCACGGTTCCCAATAGTAAGGTCTTATGGAGAAGAACTGGCAAGAAAATCTATGGAAACTCTTTTAAAATAATAGATTACAATATTGATTAGTACAATGTTGTGGTAAGAGCTGCGAGGATAATGTAATTTAATGTGAATAAAAAAATAAGAATAGGGTAATAATGATTTTCCTCTGAATAAGAATGCCATGGCAGTTACAAGATGACCAGGCCCAATCTATTTATTTCATTTTGAACAAAGTCGTGGCTTGTCTCTCTTAACCCCTAAAGCGATGAAAATTTAAACCAAAAATCCAGGTATCACAACCGAACTCGACTGAAAAATATAGTCCACAATATATTGCAAAAACGTGTCTAAAAGTCGACGCGCGTGATTAACCCTACACGCGGCTCCAACGTCGTTAACCGTACGCGGTGATTAAGGTTATCAGCCAAACATTTTTAACCTTTTTTCCAACCCGCATGTTTGTATTTGTTTTATTTTATTTTTTTGATGCTAGCTGTCTGCCCGGATCTGCCTGCGGAAGAGATATAAAAAAAAAGATTTATTTGATCCTGAAATTATTTGCTAACCATATTATTGCTAGTGTTCGCTAGACCGGTCAAACATGAGATCTTAGCTTATCTAAACTTATATTATAAAGAGAAAAGATTAGATTTTTTGTATGTTTGTTTGTAATGGATGAAATAAAAAACTTTAGGACCGATTTTTTAAATTCTTTCACCAGCAGAATACTATATTATCACTGAGTAACATAGGCTATAATTTATAAAGATATCACGCGGGAAGCCGTTGCGGAAGCTAGTTTTCAATATAATTAGGGTTGTCTGTTAGGAATTTTCTAGTTCCAGTTAAATAGATTCCAACAAAGGGTGAGAAACTAATCCCTTTGCATCGAGTACACACGATTACAACCGCTACATATCCAGCTGTAACGGTGTGCCTCGATCGTTCGCAGAATGCGTGCCAGCTCCCACAGCATCCTGAGCACGTTGTGCGGTAGGATGCTGTGTGGGGTGGGGGGTGTGTGTGTGTGGGTGTGCTGTGTGTTTGTGAGTGTGTGTGGTTTATGATTTAGGATAGTAACATTTTTAGATTTTCGTTACTAACACTGTATTGATCTCTGTGGTCTGGTAATAAAGGTTTTTATTATTAATATTACACATTTTCAGTATAAGTTGACCTTTCGGAAAGCCAATGCGAGTTCCTATACTGTTTTAATAGAGTTGTACTAAAGTACCAGAGTAATCGAGAATTTAGATTATAATACTCTGAAGGCCTACATGTAGACAGATTACTGGGTACATACTCAATGATTCTGATACATACATTTAAGATATCGCTTTGATCCCTCTTCGGTAAAGCAAATACCGACAATTAGTGTCAAAGCATTGAATTGCTATGTTCGGAATATTTATGTAGCTTTGGTTGGCCCGGACTGATATCGTGCGGGAAATCCAAGCTTTGACAGGATAATATTAAAATGAAAGCTAAATATAGGTAATAACTTATATACAGGTGAAATTTAATAGACGTGACTTTAAATGTGTAAATAATTCATCGTATAACAAAGAAAATTTAGAGATATCATTGTCGAAATCATACCGATTTATTTAAATTATTGCTAAATATGTAAAAAGTTTCCTCCCATTTCAATTTGTCACATGTTTTTAATTTTATTTTGTTTAAAGCATAGTAATGGCTAATTGACTTGTAGTTAAATTGCCACCGTCGTAAGCTGCGTTTGCTGCAGTCCTTGGATGGGTGACCATCTTTTATAATAATAATATCAAGAATCTTCGTGCTTCGGATAACACGGTTCTGGTTATCATACATTCGTATGATAACCAGAACCGTGTATGGCACATGTTTATTTACCGCCATGTATATGTACCGCCTATGGCAATTTTTCCGAGTACCTAGTCCGTAAGTTCGAATCGAAGTATGCTGTAAATACTAATCAATCAAAACATTTTACTTCAGACAAGTAGTTTATACAATTTGGTACAATATACTAAGAAATAATAAATGGACACGCTGGATCAAGATTGCAATACGTGCAGTTTTGTCCAGTGCCTCACGAAAGAGGAATCGGTGTCCATTGCAACCCCCCAGCAATACTTTGCAGGTAATGTTGGAGCTACCACGCACCCACCAACCAACCAACCAACCAACTGCCAACACACAGCAACAGCAACAGTTGGGGTGCCAACTGAAAATCAGCGCTGGGTGTCTCACATCCAGCATATGCTGAGTTGGTAACCTTTTCGGTACGGGCATGCTCGACGGCATGTTTTCAATTTTTTATTAGAATTAGTGTACCTATTTCTTTTTTATTGTGTTTTGTCTATTGTGAATGTGGCGCCGTCATTATCCCGTACGGAATAAAATTATTTTTCTTTCTTTCTTTCTTTCACCCGGTGCATCAGCAGTTGTTGCGCCGTATCGATGTAAACTAGTCGTGCATCAGCAAACTCTTCCAATACAAAAAAAACTACTACAAAAATACAAAAAAATACTTCTTTAATTTTTAATTCTTCACATTTATTTATTTTACCTTTTTTGCCTAGCCTTCATCCGTGTGTTACTGTAGGGTGCCAACTGAAAATCAGCACTGGGCTCTCCGCCCTCAGCAAATGCTGAGCTGGCTACCCTTTCGGCATACTTGACACCATAAAGCAATATTTTATGATGACTATTTTTTTTTATTTTTTTTTTCTCATAAGACTCTCTTTTTTTTGTTTAAAGGTTTGTGTTATCTTTAATTTTATTTTTCTCTCGTGTGTTGTCACTGTTCGTGCTGAATATATCTATTTTCTTTCTTTCTTTCTTTCGATAGACACCCACGAAACCTACTCTACTTATTTAAAGGGTAACAGACAACCATTTCAATATTTCAATACAGTATTGATAAAAATTAGCATCCAAACGAGAAGTTATGAAATTTTTAAATGGAAACCATTTTTTCATATGGCAATCAGCATTTAATATGATGCGAGGATTGAGGCTGGCAATATTCGTATTTGAATGTTTTTAAACTTTTTGGATAGGTACTTCACTAATTAATCATATTAATGGATACCTATTTTAGTATTGATTCGATATTTATTATTTAATTGCTTGTTGTGAGTCTTCCTTCCAGAGGGCTAATTGAGGAACGAAGAGGGAGGTACTCCGGCACATTGGCGCCCAACGTGGGGCTCGAACCCACGACCCTGTGATAGGAGTTTCATGCTCTACTGACTGCTTGAACTTACCGAAACGGAAGGCTAAGTAGGCAAAGCATTGATAAGATCACTAAATTGCTGATCTTCATTGGCGGGAGTGAATACTTACTATTAGGTTAGACAAGCTAAAATTTGACGCATTTGAGATGTAGTGCTGGAGGAAGTTGTTACAAATCCCATGGACGGCGCACCGAACCAACGCCTCGATTCTCGGCGAACTGGAAATCACCACCAGGCTCTCCATAACATGTCTCCGCAGGGTGCTCGAATTCTTCGGGCACATTGCAAGGAAACGTGGTGACAACGTGGTTGGAGAAGAAGCTCATGACGGGCAAGGTTAAAGGGAAAAGACCCAGGGGGTGGAGCCCAATGCGTTGGACTGACCAGATCTGCTCGACACTCGACTCCAGTGTGAGCGACGCCATCGATGCTGCAGGGAACAGGGCAAAATGGTGGAGTATAGTCCAGAAGAAGGTGATCATACATAGAGGTCACGACCCTCATCAGTGAGGAAAACGACTCATGGAGGGAGGGGAAGCTATAAAATAACAAAAACGAACATATTTAATAATCTTCAAACTACAGCAGATTTAAATATGAATAATACCCGAACATATTACTTTAATTAAATTATTACTTTGTAAAGCTTTTATGCGTTTAATACATTAGAACATTCATTAGCTAAAAGCTTCATTTTATGACGCGAAGAAAATTTTATGTATTTTTTTTACGTTTATTAAATTAAATTATAATCGCGTTTTGTTGTTAAAGTATCCTATTATTAAATTATTTTAGGGGTCGTTTGGTATATTAAAGTAAAGATAATAAACAGGTAAGTACATACAGTGCGGCCAACGAGAAAATGCATTCCTGACACAAGTCAAAACAAATTGTTTAAAAAAAAATCTAAATTAGACTTTATTATATCATAAACCAGTCGCTGTGCCTGATGAGTTCCATTTGTAAATTTTGCATGTTTGTGGAAAACAACAAAAAACGTATTTAAAATAAAAACTATACCAACATATTAAAATAAAACTATTTAGGCAGCATCAAAGACATTTTATTAGTAATACAGATACACCAGAATTGGTACTATAATACAATTACTCGAGGGAGATATTAATATTTTCAACATTAAAATCTTAGATTATTGATTGGTTGTCGCAACCGAGCGGCCGCGACAACCAATTTATAATCTAAGATTAAAATATTATTATACACGATATTTTTTTATGTAGTGTGCAAAATTTGCAGAGTAATTCAGTGTCCGTTTCAAAATGCAAACGCAGTAATAAAATTCACTCCAAAATAAAATAAAATCCAAATAAAATATTGATTTTGTATGGCTTGCGCTAATAAATTATGCGTGTCCCCATACTAAGTCAAATTTTCGTTTAGTTTTAAAGCTTATCCCAATACTGCGGTTGCATTTAGGAATAGAGACGGAATCAGTCTACAAATTATGCGCGCTACATAAAAAATATTCCTGTATACAACATGTCCATGACATTCGCTTTTACAAATGAGAAACATAAACCGAAGTCAGATAAACACATACACATAAAAAACGACTTCAAAGTTCGTACATTAAAAAAGAAATACATTTCCAGAGAAGGTCTGTCGGACGGACCCCACAATTAGGTCACACGCTACACTGAAAACTTGCATAGAGTTGCGAATACCACGGATTTATAAAAAGAAATATTTTACTATACTTAAATTATAAATAATGTTTTTTTAAGCAGTGATAGCCCAGCGGTTTAACGCTTGCCTACTATGCAAGTGGGTTTGAGTAGGAACCCAGCCCGCACCTCTGACTTTTCGAATTTATGTGCGGATCAGAATTTGACTATAACTTGTGTTAACGGTTAAGGAAAACATCGTAAGGAAACCTGCGCATCTGAGAGGGCATCATAAAATTTTCGATGGTGTTTGTAGTCCGCCAATCCGCACCAGGCCAGCGTGGTGGACTAAGGCCTAACCCTTCTCATTCTGAGTAGAGGCTCGTACCTAGCAATGGGACCGCAATGGGCTGGTTTTTTTTTTATGTTTGTTGGATTTCGTACCATAAAAATAATAAGTTATACCAATCATGGTTGTACCTACTGCTATGTTATCTACACATAATTAGAGAAAAGATTTGTATGTTCGTTTGTAATGAACACAGATATAGATTTAAAATATCTGTGGTAATGAATAAACTCAAAACCTACCAGACCGATTTTAAAAATTCTTTCACTAGTAGATTTCTATAGGTTTTATTAGGCCAAATTTTATTTAAAAAATAATTGGGATCCCTACGAATACTCCAATCACCCGTGCGAAGTCAGGACGTGCCGTTAGTAATTATAATATATTTTTATCCTTGTCGAATCTTCAAGCTATAATTTCAAGTATGAATAAATAATATACTTTAAGTATTGGTAAAACATAAGTCTCATTTCACATCGCTCAACGTCAAAAGCCTATCAGAACAAGGTCATACATATACTTATAAAGAGCTACGAATACGTCGGATTTATTCGTGCTTAGTCCAACAACTTTTAGAGCTTGTTAATGTTTGAAATACGTAATTCGAATCGTTATGATAAATACGTTTCATGAAATTTTATGACTGTAGTTAAATTAATAGATAATAATAATTGTATGGTTGTAGATTTTGACCGTAAATTTGTTAGTTTAAGCTGCAGTGATCTGTTTTTAATTTTATAATTTCGGTGTTTTTGTATATAGCCTATCAGTCGTACGGTATAACCGTTATGTCAAAAATCCAGGAATAGTCAGGCAGAGCTGTGCTTTCGTAACAGTTCGAGAATTTGGATGTGTATATGAGACGAGCCGTCATTTGGATTGTAATATATTATGTAGTTTCTTTTTCATTATTTTACAAGCCGCTTTAACTATTCTTAAAAAATTTAATCAGTTAGTGCACGAATATTTTGCTATGGATGCTTCTCTCCGATAAAATGAAAAAAAAAAACCAAGTTCGGCACAAAAAGAAACAACAGGCATGTTTAAAAAAAAAAAAAAAAAAACTTCTTAAAAGAAAATTAATTGGCTAATCGACCAAACTGCACGTCGTCCGCGTGTTGTAATGCATTGAAGCCCAATACCTCTCTCCGAGATTAAACCTATGTTTAACCTATGTTGCAGTATTTGGGTATGATAAAATTGGCTACAAAAAAAGTTACTGGCAGGAATGGTAAATATTAATTTTCAAGAATATTCATATATCGTATAAACCACACTATGCAGGTACAAGAGGGTCAAAAATTCGCATCTCAATTACAAATTTCTGACTCACACAGATGGCCGACGTCGAAATAATTTAATACTTCTCGACCTTCGACGCGCCGTAGACAAGGTTCGGTGATTATCTAACGTCCCCAGATTTATTGGCACCCTTTTCAATGTAGCTGACATTTATTGAATAAATTAGACAAATTATTGAGGTGCAACTTTCGTATCCTGCTTTTGAGAATTAGGCTGGGGGCCGACATGCGCGATTTTGTGAGTTGTGACGCGCGTTTTTAGCGTCGCATAATTCGGTTTCGTACTCTATTGCGGCCGCATTTTCGTCTTAGTGTGGCCCAAAACGCAATATTAAGGAACCTAATGCAACGTTCATTAGGCGACTTATAACTTACAAAATTGCGGGTGTCTAATCTCAGCCTTATATTAGAGACACTACGATAACATGGCGCGTCCCTCCAAAATTCAAAATGTTTGAAAGTATTTACTAAGCGCCATCAAGACTTAGGTACAACGCATGTGTGCGTACTGAGACGGCCGTCAAACAAAATAAAAAAATGTGACTAGAAACATTGAAACCGTAATTTGGAGGGGCGCGCCATGATAACGTAGTATATCTCTAGGTATCTTAATAAAAGGTGTTTTGCTTTTGAAGTCGGATTTTGGATTCAAAGGGGGTGGGGTAGTTTGTGACAGAGGTTTTAGGATTTTAACGCCCTTCGTGTTTAGTTAGTTCGAATCACTGATTACTCATTGGCAGATGGATTGTCGGATTATTTTGTTTGTGTCCATTTAGACGGCTGTGGTCGAGTAAGTCATTAGTCTTCGTCTTCGTATTTGCATGCCATGCAAATGGTAAATGTGCTGAACCACTGAAACGAAAATGAAATTAAATGAAATGATCTTTATTTGCTTGAATATAATTATAATTAATTTTGCAATATAATCTAACAAACTGTACCCACATTTATGCAAATAAATTCATTTCAATTCATTTCATAGGTAATTATCTGAAAATATTTACGTACCTAACAAAAGCAATTTTTTTTTGTTGTCTCATCCTTGTAACATCTCATTCAAATGTTTATACGAACTACTTCCTGTATTATTTTATAAAATTAACATCTTATAAATAAATTTTGTTTAAAGGTAGGTGCGAACGCTCAAATACGTCCTACCTTTCTGGTCCCGATCATCATTATGAACAACTTTTACTAAGGGACCAATCCCGAAATTATAAAATAATTATCTTAAAAATCTCAACAGCTTCTGAAGTCGGGGCCATTAATTCTTCAATGCACCTAGCTTGGCAGTGGTACCGACTTCTGAAGCTGATAAGTTTTTTAAGAAAATTATGTTACTATGTTAAAGCGAACTCGTACATTTCAACCAAAGGGGAGTCCTCGTTCCAATGATTTGAACGCCTGATTTACAATTACCCTTTTCAATATGACGGTGACATTTATTGAATAAATCAAATTAGTTATTCAGGTTTGATTTTCATGGAACATTGGACTAAAATTTAGTCGAAGGAAGTAGGTACATATTATATATAATTGGACACTGTAGAATCATGTAAGAGAGGCTTGAAGCTACATAGCTACCGCGTAGACCAGTCGATCAACGAGGTTAAGCAGCACTTGCTGCGGTCAGTCATTGGATGGGTGAACATCGAGATCCTCTCTGCTTCGAAAAGCACTTTAAGCAGTTGGTCTCGGTTGTCATACGAATACCTATGACAGCAGTTGCGGGAGTCAGCAGCCCAAAAAGTTTGACAACCGGTCTAACCTTAGGATACCTATCAGTGTCTCCCAGTAATTGGGTGACAGCGGTCTTTAGTCGCTCCGTGTAATGTACTGATATTCAACCGCATCTGGTTAGACTGGGAGTCGACCCCAACATAGTTAGGAAAAGGCTAGGAATCAAGTAAATGGACAGTCACAATTATCACATCCGATGCCTCCTCACGCGTGGTTATTGGCCGCTTGCTAAATTCGGCCCCACAAGATGGAATACAGCCATTGGCTAATCGGGATAGAAATAGAAATAGAAAAATTTTATTTGCATAAACATGTGTATACATACAATTGCATGCAAGATGTAAACATAGAAATTAATTTGTTCGTTCCAACATGTTTGCCACAGCAATGGCGTACAAATGTTATGTAGGTATGGAGGTGCATAGGTAGTGGTGGATTGAATACACTCACACAAAAAGTGAATGTCAAGTAAGAGCAAATTGGTCCGTTAGAAAGTCCGTTACATTATAATATGCTTTATTAATTAAAAGCGTCCTGACCTTGGTTTTAAACGCCCCATTTGTGAGGTCTTTCCAACTCTTAGGGAGTTTATTGAAAATGATCGGCGCCATGCAGAAGACACTCTTGCGCATAAGTGCAGTCCTAGCCGGGTTTAGACATAACCTACTGTTGTCACGTCTGTTTCGAGGAAATGTGTCTGCTAAGGTCGGGAATAAGTTAGGATTTACTTTAACAAATATCAAAATTTCTAAAATGTACAAAGACGGCAGAGTCAATATCTTATATTGTTTAAAATAGGGTTGGCAGCTATCAGTCATATTTAACTGGAACATAGATCTAAGACATCTTTTCTGAGCTTTAAATATAAGTTCTTTGTTCGTAGAGTTGCCCCAGAATATGACGCCGTATCTGAGAACGGATTCAACTAGTCCATAATAAGCAGTAAGGAGCGCATCTATACTAAGCGTTCGCGACAGGGTATATAAAGCATACGATCTGTTGCTTAATTTTTTGCTTAGCACTTCTATGTGATCCTTCCAATTTAGAGCCTTATCTATTGTAAGTCCTAGAAACTTAGTTGAACTAACTGCGTGAATTTTTTTATTATCATAATTAATGTCAAGATTTGTGAATGTCCGCCGTTGACTAAAATTCATAATGCATGTCTTATTAATATTTATTTTCAAATTATTATTATCTAACCATTCAATAATAGTAATTAACGCATTATTGATGTCATTTTCAAAGGTGTCACGGCATTTACATGTTATAGTAACTGTACTGTCGTCAGCAAAAAGCGACATAGGGTGTACAGTAGCTTTAGGAAAGTCATTGATGTAGAGAGTGAAGAGAAGTGGTCCAAGTACGCTACCCTGTGGGACTCCGTGAACCACTCTGCGTTCTTCCGATAAAAATATGTCTTCCATTTTTTTGTTATTTATTCTACTTATTTGCGTCTTTTGTCTCCGATCACTAAGGTAAGATTCAAAAAGTTTTAGGATATTTCCTCTTACTCCGTATGCGTCTAGTTTTTTTAAAAGAATATTATGCTGAACATAGTCAAACGCCTGTGTCATATCGCAGAATATCGAAGAGACTGGGGTATTTTTATCCATATTTCTCAACACAACGTGAAGGAAATCGTATACGGCCATATTTATTGTCTTTTTTTCTCTAAAACCTTTCTGTTCATCACATAATATGTTATTTTTTTCTAAGTATGTGTTTAATTGTCTATAAAAATATTTTTCAAAAATTTTAGAAAATACAGGAATTAGTGATATCGGCCTGTAATTTTCCATTTGCTCTTGGTTTTGTTTTTTATATAATGGTTTAATGATGGATGTTTTGAGAGCATCTGGAAATGTACCCTCACTTATGCTTAGATTAATTACATAGCTCAAAGGAGCACATATCTCATTAGCAACTACTTTGACTATTTTTGTACAGATGCCGTCAGAACCCACGCTGTTAGTATTTTTTAGTGAAAATATTACTTTTAGTACATCATGTGGTAGACACGGTGCCATGTACATGGAATCTTTTCTGCTTAAAATGGGATGTATGAGGTATTGCGTTAATTGAATTATACGTTGTATGTATAGGCAGCATCATAAACCAAACAACACCTATCATACATACATATCATATCTACATGAAAAGCAAGGTTTCCATAAGCTTTGTGAATGTACTTTCCTCCGGAAATGCCTGTACATGTACAAAAGAGGACTTAAATTCTTTGCTGTGTACTTTTATAAAGCTTTTTACACTTCACCAATATACAGGGTGATCCATCAAGATGGGTATGCGGGGGGAAGTCTGAAACTATAAGAGGTAGAGATTTTTTTTTGTCGAAGGACTACTATGTCTTCGATTTGAAAGAAAAGAAAAACTGCATTCATAGATTTTCAAAAAACACTACGTGACTAGGAAATTGAAATAGGTCATATTATTCCAAAAATAACTGTTAATCTACCTATAAGTTGAATGTGTAGGTTGTAAGGAATAAATCTTATTTTGGAATCACGTTTCTACAATAAAAAATATCTAGATTTCATTATTCAGAACTTTGGTTAACAGACAATAAAATAATCGCATTTAAAAAAAAAACTAATTTTTTTCTTAACTCTGAAATCGACGACATGGTTCCCTCGAAAAATTTCTCTATTCTCTTAAAGGTTCAGACTTCCCCATACTGACCCATCTCGCTGGATCACCCTGTATACAGAACACACATTTTTAATAACCTCACATCCGGAATTTTTACGCTATAAACTCGGCTAAACATCAAAGTTAATTACTTACTTCCGACATTATGTACTTAAAACTTAACTCATCACCCCTCGCACTGATTAAGTCCTGAAAAATTCCGAAAAAGAACCTGAAAGACGAGTTTTTTCGGCAGAAAATTACGAGTACGTACGACGCTTTGTCTGGCGTTCATTAGGAGTCCATTCTTTTTTCTGCAGAACTTTTGTTTATTGAGTTACAGATTTTCGCTGTTGGGCAGCAGCGTTTTGGAGGGATGGAGATGGAAAATTACGATGAATGGAAACTTTTTGACCCCCGATAAAAAAGAGGGGTGTTATAAGTTGTATTGTGTATCTGTGTATGTGTCTCCACAGACAGCTCGGCTTGAGCGATTCTCAAACCGACTTGACAGAAGAAGTTATATCAGAGAATATAATAATGAAATTTTACTGCGATCACAATACCAGTTGCAGGTTACTGGATCAGGGGGCTTACTACAACTCTTTAAGTAGCAGGGCAGAAATAAAACTGCCCAAACATTTCCAGTATGAGCTGACCTCGCACTGTATAGGCTTTTCGTGTAATGAAAGGTGAGCTTATACTGAAAATGTCTGGGCAGTTCAATTGCTACCCTGCTCGTAGTAAGCACAGTACTTAGTTGAGACACGGTGACTGCCCTATAACTTACTTACTTTGTAACGAGAGTTTTTCCGAATAAATGACATTTTTTTATTTTTTTTATTTCAGTCTTGTCCATCCAATGGTTGCCTGGAAGGAATCGCCGTGTGCGATAAGGCCGCCCATTGTACAATTTATGTTCGTGCGAGTCTGATGTTTATATTTGTTTTACTTAACTGGTGTACAATAAATTTTTTATATAAACTAGTGGTTGTCCAGTTGTCGAAATTCGACCGTAATAAAAATGTTACCTTTCTGCAGTCCTTCTCCATATAAACTTTATCTATGCCAAATCACACACTCCGCCGTGCGCGCAATATACTTAAAAAGGGGTACAACGTTTTCCCTTCACGTATATCGATAAATAATTTTATATTAATAAATAAAGTGTGTAATTTAACAAAAATCGCGGTAAAAAATTTGTCAAAAGCCGAAAAATTCCAACATTCCCTAAAGTCAAAGTCAAAGTCGTCGTATTTTTATTTCAACTGGGCCTTTGCAGGCACTTTCAAAAGGTCGTGATTCTAGGCGCACGGTTCCAAGTGGGTTGGTCCTGGAGAAGATACCGGCAAGAAACTCCATGGATACTCTTTTCATAAACCAAGCTTAGGTACTACACAACAAATGTGCTAAAATTGTGCGGCTAAAATTCGACCTCAATTTACACAATATTACAATAAAAAAAATAAAAAAAACAGCAATCCGATTACTAAATGGTAAGCGTTTTTTTTTCTGTACCTCTGTTCTGTTTTAAGGCACCCCTGTAAATTGGGGGCAGTATGCCATCCATCATAATTGTGGCGTAATGACCATCGTTCAGTCTTTTGTTTTACTCATTGTGCGGCGCCATTTTGATTTTAAATGAATGTTTAAGGATTAATTAGATTTCCGACTGGTTTTTTTGGTGCTCCTTTTATTGTCTTTGGCTATGAATAACCTTAGTTTCAAGAACTTAACCATTTAAGCTCCAATTCTGAGAAATCTATTATGTTCCCAATTTAATCGGACTTTAATCGAGTGGAGATGTCACGGGATTATTTGGTAGATTGATGTTACCAGTTATTATTTTGAGTCTACTGCTGGACATGCATGCATGCTGCTTTTAATAAATATAACCGTCAAAAACTCCCGACACCAACTAGAAAAAATCTGTAACTTTTGAACGGCTGAACAGATTTTTATGAAACATAACTAAGATGATACCCGATTAAACTACGTTTCAATAATAAAAAACTGCATGGAAATCGGTCCATCAGTTTTGGAGCTACGATGCCACCGACAGATACACACTATAAACTTATCACGCCCCGCTTTTTTGTCGGGGATTAAAAAGTATTTTGAAAAACCTAATACAATCTCCAGTGTTGCAAGCATCCATAGGTTATAACAGTAACCGCTTACCATCAGGCAAGCCGTATGCTCGTTTGACAAATTAGTAGATTTAAAAAAATCATAAAATCTATGGCGATTTTTTTTTTACCATTTTTGTACCATTATTATGTGGGCACCAGTAGGTAAATGTTTATTTTTTTATGATATCATTCTATATTTATGAAAATACGGGTGCCGTCTGTCGGAACTGGTCAGCTCGTAACTGCCATGGCAATCTTATTCAGAGGCAATTCATTATTATCCCAGTCTTATTTGTATTCGCATTGAATTGCATTATTCTCGCAGCTCTTACCACAACATTGTACTAATTAAAATTGTAAGTTTCCGTGAGTTTCCATGGAGTTTCTTGCCGGTTCTTCTCCATAGGATCTACTATTTGGAACCGTGCACCTAGAGTCTCGACATTTCATAAGTGCCTGTATCTGGTTTACATGAAATAAAGATCTATTCTATTCTATGAATTTACATGAATTTTGCACGTAGATCAAAAAATCATTCTTGATTTTAATAGAAGAAAACGCAAATCAAGCAAAACGAATATTTAAAATGAATACAATATTAATTTTTTATCCTTTCAATTAAGCAATCTGCTAAATTCTAACCTCCGTACTATAATCGCGTAAATAACGACAGTATTACCATTAATTTTTTGAAGTATACACTGAGGATACCGTAAAATACCTTAAAGTTAAAAAACACAAACGTCAAAAACATTCTTATACCCAACACTGAGCCGCCATCTTGGTTCCATCCGCGCCCTTACTAAGTAACGGAACTCATTTTAACATGCAAATACGCGTTGGAATGCAAACTAGGTATATCAGGCTGATGGAGTGGAAATTGAATTTCTTTGGGAAAGAACTCAAGTTATCTCTTGCACGGATGAGATAGAAACTGAAGACCGCAGCAGCTAGATAAGTATGATGGAGCTTTTGAAATAATATTTTAATAAATTTAGCAGAAATGATAAGAGACTAGCTAACCCGGCGAACTTCGTACCACCAATAAAAGAACAGTCAACCTACCTACCTTCCTACTTACCTACCTAACTACCTACCTACCTACCTACCTACCCTACCTACCTACCTACCTACCTACCTTACCTACCTACCTTACCTACCTACCTACCTACATTTTTTTTTTTTTTTTTTCGTGGTGAGAACCCGTCATGGGCTGTCCTCCGCCTGGGGGGGGCGAAGGGGTGTGCCGGACTCCTACCGGCTAAACTCACCACGGTGGTCCACTTCGGCACCTACAGGTGGGCCTCGGGTACTCTTAAAAGACCGCACCGAAGCCCACCTCGGTGCCACGCACGCCTATTAGGGCACTTCTCGGGGAGGGAGACTGTAAAGAGGTCCCCCTCCCAGGCACGTCCCGGGGGAGACTATAAACCTACCTACCTACCTACCCTAGCCTATCGACCATACCTACCCTATCTACTATACCTACCCTATCTACTAGAAAGAAAGAAAGAAAAAAGTATTTATTTGACACAGCACAAAAACAATTTTAAAGATAAAGTAACAAAAAATAAAAGAATAAAACATGTAAAAGAAAAAAATATTTATCTAAAATAACAAATGGGTTGTACGTCGCAGCTGTGTCAAAAAGGCTTCCGCTCAGCTTAAGCTGACGCGCTGTGAGCAGCCCGACAGCGCTGGTTTTCAGCGGGAGCCACATCGAGTGACGTTATGTGTGCCTACGTGTACAGAAAATATATTAATTGAATATGAATTAAATAAATAACAATTATAAAAGAACTTGTGTGTGTTGAAGTGATTATTGTATGAAAATAAAACGTGAAGGTAACATTTTACTATTGTACTATATCTAAAATAGTAATTGAGTACTATACCTACCCTATCTACTATACCCTACCTTCTCGTTACAATTATAACAAACAACAAAAAAAGAATTGGCGAATTGGTGATTTGATAGATTTTTTGTTCACGGTCACAGAACGTGATACTAAACACTCGGTTTCATTTAATGTTGATAACATTTGCGGCACCCTGTATAAGTCTCGTCCAAAATAGCAATTAACGGCCTTGTTTAGTTTTATATTCGCTTCGGAAGTACTCGGCTTCCCTTCGTCCTTCCAATATTACTCAAGCGTCAATTGCTATATTTCAGGCCTTAACAGTAATGTACAATAATTATTGTTGTGTGGTGCTATCGCCGCTGTGTTTCAGTTTAAACCCTAAGGTATTATAAATACGATGCCACGTCATATACAGCAGCTCGTAAATGTTTAGTGCTGAATAAGACCCTCGAACGCATACAAAGAGCTATCATCGTAGAGGGATTTGCCATTATCACCACACTATGAAGGTGAATTGCACCCATGTGGAAATGCTGTTTTACATAGTTTAAAAATCATGTATAAACAACGCACTCTAGTGCTTATCTATTCTCAAACTGGAAGAAAGTATGCTCAATAGCCATCAAAACGCCTTTGTAAGTTCGATGACCCGCGCGGAGCACTAGAATGACGTTAACCGCCTGTGGCCGTTTTAATCAAATAAAATAAATAAATAATCACTGGCAGTCAGAAATTTTACTGCCAATAGTGATTTTTATTGAATGCTATTCGCGATGCAGATTCGAAGCCGTCATGGTGTAATATGCACTCTAAAATCTGGAATCGTGTCAATAGAAAGAAAGAAAAGAACATTTATTCGGCACAGACATATTTAAAACATAAGAGAGAGAAAGAAAAAAAAACAAATGTTGACAAATAAGAAATAAAACGAAATAAAATATTATTAAATAGGTATATGCTATGCAATTAATGCAATACGTAAACAGAATTAATTCGTTTAGCAAATTGCCTTTCATAAATTCACATCTATAATTTCTTTATTATAATTTCTCAACACAACAAACGTTTGTATTGCCAAAAACCAATAACGTCTCATTTGTACTGGTGGGCAATAAAAAGCAACCACAATTAGCCTCACGTACCGACAGACAGTTAATTCAACCGAGTCACCGGTAACTTACGGTTATTGTGCCAATAACAATAAAACTGCTCCACGTATTTATTGTGCTCAAATATATTTTATGTCGTACGGGACTTGCGTACCATGTTTTGCTGAGTTTTTCCGGTTTTAATATCTGGCTGTATGTTTTTTTTCAGGAATAGTCTAGCGGTTGAATGTTTGCCTTCCACGCAGGAGCGTCTGAGTTCGAAGCCGGCCCGCATCTCTGAATTTTCGAATTCATATGCCGATCAGAATTTATCACTTGCGTTAACGATCACGGAAAACATCGTGAAGAAACCTGTACTCATGAGAAAGAAAGAACGGAAAAAAAAATGCGTTTATTGGCACAATTAAAATTAGAACACATTACACTTAAAAGAAAAATAGTTATTTGTTATACAAGAGTGCAAAGTTGCTTTTTAACCGCGTGTTCAATTTTGATGACCGAGCAAGCGAAGGATTCTAAAATTGAATCACGAGCGCAGCGAGTGATTCAAAATTAGAATCCTGAGCGTTAGCGAGGGAATCAAAAGAGCACGAGGTGAAAAATCTTTGCACTCGAGTGCAACACGTAACTTTTCATTCCACCTCAGCGAGGAAATGACTAAATGCAAAAAAAAACGTTTAATTCACAAACTTAGTGCACACGATGTTCTAAATTCAATTTACTTTATCCTCTAGAGAATAAAAACGGCTTTTCCACTCAGATATTGAAGATTAAAAATACTTTTTCCGAGATGGTGGGATGAAAATTTACTTTATCCTCTAGAGAATAAAAACGGCTTTTCCACTCAGATATTGAAGATTAAAAATACTCTTTCCGAGATGGTGGGATGAAAAGTATGTTTATTGTTTAAGCCAAATGGACTAAAGGGCCTAAATTGCTCCATACATAGAAAAAACGTCTTTGTAGGCTCCATCCAAACCAAGTAATTCGGTTCTAAATAGCAATAACTTGTTTATTTCTAGCCCTAACCTGTTTTCAGTGTAAAGTTCTCAATTGTGTAGTCCGTCAGCCCACACAAGGCCAGTGTGGTGGACTAAGAACTTAACCCTTTCCATTCTGAGAAAAGGCCCGTTCCCAGTAGCAGAGTATGCTTGAACTGAAATTTTCAGGACGTATTTAAATATTTACTTCCAGTAAAAAAAGAAGTGTTGTTCTTTCAACCCAATCAAAAAACGTCATCGTTTTTACCATCCAGACACATAAATAAAAGTAATTTACAATCGACCCTAAGTATAAACCATGCCTATTTGGGCCAGACAAACTCAGCAAAATCTATGGGACTCCACAATTTTATGGGACATAGGGTGAATTCGTTAATGTGAAACCCGAAGCACGTAGTACTTTGACATACGGCTATTCGCACGACTGTATAAGCAGACAAGTGTGTTTACATTGGGGACATAAAAACGAGGGTAGGCGGAACTCATAAATTCAATGAAATGTTGCCAGCAAAAATAATTCGTGGTTTTCTACGTGTGTTGGTATTTTTTTTTGTTAAGTAAGATTCAATTGATAGTGGATTACTCTCAAAAAACTTCAATAGAATAGAATACATCTTTTTTCATGAAAACCAGATACGGGCACTTATGAAATGTCGAGACTCTAGGTGCATGGTTCCAAATAGTAGATCCTATAGAGAAGAACCGGCAAAAAACTCCATGGAAACTCTTTTAAAATAATAGATTACAATCTAGATCAGTACAATGTTGTGGTAAGAGCTGCGAGAATAATGTAATTTAATGTGAATGAAATTAAGAATAGGATAATAATGTTTGCCTCTGAATAAGATTGCCATGGCAGTTACAAGCTGGCCAGTTGCGATAGACGGCACTCGTTCACGAGCATCATCATCATCAGCCTGTAGTAGTCCACTGCTGGGTACAGGCCTCTCCAATCGCACGACATCTAGGTCAATCCTCGGGTTCCCTCATCCAGCTACTCTGCGAAGATCGTCGCTCCACCTAGCCTGAAGACATCCTACCCTACGTTTGCCGTTTCGCAATGTCGATCCAATACTCAATGATTATTAGTTCAACAATTATTATCCGTTGGTCCACTCAAGAAATGTGGCGCTAGTGAGATTGTAAACTGACATTAATGACATTTTGACGACACAGTTGGCGCAGTAGTTAAGCGATTGGCTTTCTGTGCTTCGTGTTGCGGGTTCGATTCCCGCACGGAACGAATATTTGTATGGCCCACAGATAGTTGTTCGGGGTCTGGGTGTGTGTGCTTGTGACATGTATGCACCCACTATACAAAAAAATTCAATCCTAAAATAAAAACTATCCGATAGTTAACTAAACTATTAATATTAATTTGCATCTGGTTGGAATAATAATAATTGACCCCAATACAAATAAAAAAAATGCCTTTTCTAATGTAAATCTGCATCAAAATAAAACATCTCAAAGTGCTTTAACATTTTTAATCTATGGACCACAACACCTACACAATTGAATGGACAATTCACTCCGTATCGCATAGAAAACTAAAACAATGGCACATGGTGTGGACTACGGTATCAAAATGGACCAAAGACAAGCTAAACTAAACGAGGTACGAAACGGGCAGGAAATTAAAAACTTTGCGCAGCATGCATTGAATCGTACGTTCTGCTATTGTATGTTATGTTACCGGGAATATGTGCAATACGACTTTGTTAACAATGTCTGGGAAAAGTGTGTGTTGCAGGATATTATTGAAATGCGAGATTTTGTTCAATTCCTAGAAATAGATACAGGGTGTATTATTAAATATATTTTTTTTGTATCAGCTTTTTATTTTTACGATCATCAATCAATACTTCTCTTACATCACGGGTGAGAAACCAAATTATCTGATTTTCCAAATAGTGTTCAGTTGGTTATAAGCGTATTAATCATTAAATTCTACTACTAAAATCCTATTCATTTAGTCATTGTTATTTTTCTTTTTTCTCTTTTTGTTTTCTTTATTGGAATGTGTTTTAAGTTTACTTTTTTGTGTCGTAATTTGTGTGAAATAAATTGTTTTTCTTTCTTTCTTTCTTCTATTATAATTCTATGTAATGTGGAAGTTTGTGAATGTTTGGATGTTTGAGACTTAGAGGGAAAACGTTTTTTTTTTTATTATGTTTTATCCTGTCCGTATTTGTTTGAAATTTGAAACATAGGTAGGTCGTGTCCTGGATTAACACATAAAATACTGTTTATCCGAGTACATGAAGTAATTCCCTGAGCATACGAGTGAAATCGTGGGCAACAGCTAGTTAATTATACATCATTCCTTGCATATACAATACATCACTCTAAACAAGAATTAGCCCAGCCAAACGCCGGGCAAACTCCAGATTGAAGTACATTAATCTTCATAAAGTTTAGAGGTATCATCAATATCTCTTATAATACTCGGGTTTCAGTATTGCTATTGCAGTATTTCATGTCTAACGTGACGTACATGGTTATTTAGAGCCACTTCAAGATGGCACCTACCTATACAGGATATTAATTATGTAGTGCGCATTCAGTGTCCGTTCCCAAATGCAACCGCAGTACTAAAATTAACTCCAAAACAAAATAATCTCTAAGTCTCGATGTGTGACAAACGGTCAGTCGGTTATCCATCCAAGTACTGACCGCGGCAAGCGCTGCTTAACCTCGTGGATCGTCTGATTTGTGTAGTAGCTATGTAGCTATGAGTCTTCTTCGAGTTTCATTATAAAGTATTTTAGTAACATAACAGTGTTATGGCTCTAACCTAAAATTACGTTTTAATTCAATTACGGCGCCTATCATACATCATACATAAAACGCTCGTTTATTTAACATTAAATCTATGTTTCGGCGAGCTTAATCTTATCAAAGCAAAATAATGGAGGCACGTTACTGGTTTTGGCCACGCGAACTTGCCTACCAAATATGGTTTAAGGCGTAAACAGAATGGTCTTATTGCTATAGATACGTTTCAGCCGAGTAGGTATTCTTTTATTTTCCACCTCACTAGGATTTCTCCTGTATCGAGGGTACAGTTTACAAACATACATGTCACATGCACACACACCCAGATCCGGAACAACTATCTACGGTACAAATAATTGCTCCGTGCGGGGATCGAACCCGCAGCACGTAGCGTAGTAAGCTAATCGCTTAACCACTGCGCCAATCGTGTCGTATTGAAGTTTTGTATGAGACAGCTGATTATTGTTCGCGATTACGATGTTGGTCCCATAGAGAAAGTTATTCAGTTTGATGGTCTGATCTACTCCCTTAAATATTATGACCATGCATTTCTAATACATGTTGTAATAAAATGAAAGTTAATGACTTTAATTAATATAATTTAAGTTTTTATACAGTGTATACTGTTACTGTTAGCCTTTATCATCCCACTGCTGGGCAAAGGCCTCGCCCCTTGATTTCCATGCTGTTCTATCCTGTGCCAGTGATGACCAGTCCTTGACTTGACTTTGAATGTGTCTAGTTCGTCCCGCCATCTCTTTCGCGGTCTACCGCGTCGCCGCTTTGCTGTGTCAGGGTTCCACTGCGTGGTTATTTTGGCCCACAGTTCAGACGGTATATACAATATGTAACGGAATAAACGCAAGACCTCAGACACGCCAATTAGAATATTAAATTATAAAACTAAAATAACATCTGTAATTTAATTTAGTTAAACCAAACCAAATCACATAATATAAAATAGTTGTCCTGACTAAACGTAAAACGTTTGAGCCTACTATTCTCTACGCACACACTCATAGCAATGTTTATAGCGGCGAGCGCACACCAGCGCACATCAGTTCGCCCGCCATCAGCTGGCTAAGCACTGCAAGTGTAGTCACTAGGTACGTCAGTTCAATGACCGAAAATTATGATTCCATCTTTCCATCACACTTTCACAGGCTTTGGACTGGCGGTTTTGAATAATTTAATTTAATTTTACGATTGTATTAAATAATCTACATTAGCAATACGAATCTAAGATATTAGGCTTAGTAACGGGGATGTATTTTTAAACCAAGCGACATTTTGCCCGACTGTGATGTATCAGTAAAGTAGGGCGGAGCACCCGGGCGGCGGCGCCCGCGCCGCCAATCGCGCGCCCACCGACGCGCGCCGCCGGCCGCCGCGCCGACACGTGTAGGTAGGTACTATCATCGGACACCGGGGAACGCAGAACTTTTTTATCTCAGACGCGTAACTTTCGCGACATTACCCTCTAAACTCTGATAAGTCGTGTTTACCGTTTATTACGTGTAAAAAATATTCAAAGTCGGCGTGTTTAAAAGATTTGAATCATAATATTTACAGTAGGTAATTAAAATAAAATCGTATTAATAGGTACTTACAGAATTTACACTAATTTACACAACATCTTCGTCCCATTTTCATTAAACTTTCAAAATGACCACCGCCTTGTTCGATGCACTTTGTAGCACGCTTTCTTAAATTTAATTTTAGTTTGCTAAGAACCTCAGTGTCATTTTTCACTATCACAAATGCGTGTTCGATTTTTTGTTTGAGGTCATCGACACTTGTTGCCTCGTTTACATACACAAGGGATTTTATTCGACCCCACAAATAAAAGTCTAACGGCGTTAGGTCAGCCGATCTGGGAGGCCACTGTACAGGTCCCCCACGACCAATCCAACGCGTGCCATATTCCGCATCAAGATGCCGTCGAACGGTCCACGTGAAATGCGCGGGAGCACCATCGTGTTGGTAAAAGACTTGTCGTAAAAGTACGAGAGGGACGTCGTCTAATAACACCGGCAATGTCTCCTGCAAGAACTGTAGGTAGGTATCTCCAGTCAACCTCGGTAGAAAAACGGGGCCGAGTACGTGTGTACCGATGACGCCCGCCCACACGTTTACAGAGAATCTGTGCTGGAATGAATCCACACGGCATGCATGTGGATTCTCGTGCCTCCACAAATGTTGATTATGTTGGATGTACATCCCAACACGAGTGAATGTACTCTCGTCGGTCCAAATAATATTTTGTTGCCAGTTCTCCAACACCCATCTACAAAACTCTAGACGTGGCAAGTAGTCGCTCGGCGTTAGCTCCTGACAACGTCGAAGGTGGAACGGGTGTTCTCCATCAGCATGTAATGTTCGCCACACGTACATGTGACTGCAGTCGAACAATGGCGCTGCCTCTCTCGTGCTACTCTCTGGATGCTCGTCGAAATAATCGAGAATGTTTGATTGCAAACGAGTACTGCGCACATTTGTCCCTCTATCCAAGACCGTGTTAGGACGAAACGTCCCGGAGTCCCTCAGACGCTGAGTTGCACTTAGCATCGTCCTGGCGCTCACTCTGGTGCCATATCGTTCATTCATCACTCGACAAGCTAACTCGACATTATCGTCACAACGAGCCAGTGTCCTCACCATCTCCGTGTACTGGATATTGGTATAACGGAAAGCCATCGCGCGCGTAAACAATAAAATGCATATAAAATGTGACAACAACAACGAAACACAACCACTGAAACATGTCAAACATGTCAAACGTCAAAGGGGTAGCTGCAAGAATATTATATTAGTATAAGGTTCTTGGGTAGCTGGTAAATCGACATCGGCTCAATTGCCATATCGAACGAAGAAGAAGAAGAAGAATGCATCTCGCTCTTTCACATTATTCTTACTATTGCAAAAAACATTTTGAAAAACTTTGTGAAATGCGAACTACAAATTCTGTCGTGCATTTAAATAAGCCTTATTGGTTGGTAATAAGGGTTAAATTTCCTTAAATTAACTATTTTATTTAATGCACACTACCTCAAATGTAAAATGCATTGATATTATTTACGTGTGTGTATGGATATCTATGAACGAACTACAAATTCGCTCGTGCATTCAAGAAGGCTTTATTACTTTGGAATAAGGCTTAAATTTTCTTAAAGCAAAGATTTTATTAACTTGTTACGACGCGGTGGTTCTAATTTAAGATAAATAAAAGATTTTTTAGGGAAAAATTAACATATATAAATTATGATGGAAATCGATTCAGAAGCCGATTCTGAACAAACAACTTTCAGGTCTTGCGTTTATTCTGTTACAGGTTGTATATACAGTCTATAGTTTATATTATAAACCTTCCGGAAGAAATGCTCAAAATGATAGTGAAAACCGCATCAAATTCCGCTGCGTGGTTTAGGAGGAGTTAGCGGATATACAGACAGACAGACAGTAGGACAGAAAGACGCGGAAAGTGACTTTAATTTATAATATGTAGAGATTTCTTATTTTTCTCTTTTTGTGGTGTTATTTTTATCTATAATTTTCTCTCTCTTGTGTTCTCAATGTGTCCGTACTGAATAAATGTTTTTTTTTCTTCTTCTGTCTTCTTAATGACAGATTATAGCACATCCCAGCTCAATTCCCTTATCCGCTTACGATTTGATACAGATCTAACATACTCCGTCCATTAAAACTAACCAGCCCCTAACAGATAATAGCGTGAAGCCTGAACAGTTTAATATAAAGGAGGCCGGCAGAGTTCAGAGTTGATTATGTATCTAATACCCATAACCCGAGCAAGTATCAAACTAAGCGGTATAAGCACCTTAGAGAGGATGCCAGTCACACCGTAACGTGAATAACACACGAAGCGGGGCGAGTGTTGGTATACGGCACCGTAGCGCGCGGCACCGCTGCTCTGCGCGGAGGCGCGGTGCCGTATGCCGAGAGTCCAAGACTCGGCGGATAACCTACAGAACGGTACAATATTTCGATTCGCTTGACCGCGCACCGCCGCGACAAGGGCGCCGCATCGTTACGTGTGTTTTTCATCTAAAGCTTTCACACACAGTTTCTGTAAAGCCGATCAAAGCTCATGTCCTCTTCTTTTTCTTTGGAGTCGATACTAGCTATCATCACATGATAATCACTCATGCCGTACTGGAAAGAGCCAGTCAGTAATGGTCGTATCCAGGCTGACTGCCCCAGGGTTCGCCAGGTGATCTCATGTTTCATTACTCGTGAAGGATACTAATGTGATTTGAACCTGTTTGAATATTTATTTTATTACTTGCACTATCCTCTCCTTTCGGTACCAAGAGAGGTGACAAAGTAGGTACCTAAAAATTTACAGGGAAAATACTACTTTAGAAATTTGAATATTAAGGACATATTAATTAAAAGTCTAGACCTGGTTAATACAGCTTTTAACGTGAGCCTCCTTGATTAGAGCTCATTAAAATAATTGCGAATGTTTTCACTAGAGCGAAATGCCTCACGTCACGCCTTAGACAATTTCGATTAATAATCCCAGTGTATGTTATAATTCAAATTCATATTAATACTCTCAACGAAATAAATTACTATAAATATCCTAAAGTTCGTAACGGTGTGATACGAATCCCCGTTTGCAAATGAAACTCGCAGTGTAGATTAGAAACTTAGCCCGCTATGTAGTGCACTACGTCCAATACTCTGTACAATATTTTGCAGAACATTGTGCATGAACTGCCTCTGTTGTAGACTAATCTACCTGATATACAGGGTGGGTGTTCACAGAATAAAATGGGTCAATTATAGTGTTTGATTCTGAATACTAAATAGTAAAGGGTGTTTTAATCGACGGCACGGTTGGCGCAGTGGCTAAGCGATTGGTTTTTGCGCTACGTGTCGCGGGTTCGATCCCCGCACGGAACTAATATTTGTATGATCTACAGATACAGATGTAGTTGTTCCGGGTCTGGGTGTGTGACATGTATGTTTGTAAACTGTACCCACGATAGAAGAGAAATAAAAGGAAGAAGGTTTGTTAAAAAAAGAGCTTCTTTACCGATGAGACTCTCGTTATGTATTTAATCAAAATCAAAAAAACTACTATCTAATTCAGTAAAATGTTTAGCCGAGTTCCGATAAATGTTAAAAACCTGAAGAACTGCTGTAGTTATTGCATCGTAAATATATGTTAACAATCGCTTAATTGCACCATTTACGGATCATGAAAAGTTTAGCCCGGTAATGTCTACTAACCAGTGGCAAATGGTGATTTTTTTTTATTAGGAATCCCGTCGAAAAAATTGCTTTGCCAAGCATGTCACATACTTTGCAGACTGTAGTGTTAATTTAACTGTGGCTTGACCTCATGCAGCAACTTACCTGCCTTCACATATTAATATTATAATACATGATATTGATTCCTACTGATGATCCCTTTACGTGACCCGTAAAGGGAAGCCGATGGAAATCGTGTATAGACTTCGCCACACTAACCAATCTATTTCTTTAACAATCGAAAACTGACAAGGATTCTGATAACAAACATTATTGTCAATAAATAAATATTCTAATCACCCGAGCTATTCAGATGTACATTGCACCCTGTATATACCTATGTTGCAGTATTAATGCGTCTTTAATTAAGCTGCATCTGTAGTTCGAAGATTAGTAGCAAACTAATGCATTTACTGGATTCAAGTTCCGGTTTAACGTGTTTAGTTTAGTACTGATAACGAGATATCCTGGTTTTTATTTCTGTTAGGATTGAAGATTTTCAGCTTCTCATTCTAGCGGTGGACGCTTCAGAATCACTTACTGAATCCATGGTATAACGATGTCACTTACATCCTGTATAACATAGGTTATGTCCTCACTGAAGCGGCCCCCGAGAAGACGGTGCGCATTGGTCGCTGATGCGCACCGTGCACTGCACAGCGAGGGTACCGGGAGGACCTTTTTACATTCTCCTCTCCCCCCCATCCTGCCCCGAGAAGTGCCTTAACAGGCGTGGCACCAAGGTGGGCTTCGGTGCTGTCTTCTAAGAGTACCCGAAGCCCACCTGTAGGTGCCGAAGCGAACCACGAGTACGACGTACGAGTCCGGTGCACCTCTGCGCCCCCCCTAGGCGGAGGATAGCCCATGATGGGTACTCACGACGCGACGCGGTAATCAAAACAAAATAAATATTATAATATAAAAAAAAAAAAACTAAAGAAAACGCTTTTATTATCCAAACTAAACGTGTATGCAAAATTTCAGCTCAATCGGAAACCGGGAAGTGGGTCAAATTTAACTTCCAAGATTTTTTTACATCGTTAGTTAGTTACAAGTGAAGCTAATAAAAGCGTTTTAAAAAGAGGTTATAATTATTATATTCTGTCCAATGAGATTTTCAAAATTACAGCTGACACATTCTTTTGTTTCCTGATACACCAAAATCAAAAATTCTGCACAAGAAAACATTTTCACCTAACCGACAAGTGTAATCAAATTACGATCTTCTCATGCATTAATTATCATAATTACTTTTGGAACATCATAACAATCTCCTTAAAAATTACTGCTTACACACGTTATACGCTTAGACCCTAGTTAGAATAAATTAATTTCAACTTCATTTTAATTGAGAGGGCACGGAGAATTCTTGTGATCCAGGAGAGGGTAACTCATTATTTATTCTTATAATACCCCTTAACCCGACAGCTTTTGGGTTAATTTGCTAAAGGCCTTGTGACTAAAAATTCGTGTTTTGAATATTTAATGTTACATCCAAAACCTATTTAAGCTTCCTACATTTTTAATTGTTGTGTATGTACCTTAATTGCATGTACTTGTGTCTGTTTATAAGGTGCAAATTACGTGGTTGAGGATATGAGAATCTTCTAGTTTAGCTTCCGACCTTTTATTTTATTTTATTTTTATTTTATAAGGCACACCAACATCCTAATTACAATTAGTTTACAGAATGGTTCATGTTTATAATGTGATCCTGTGCAAATAAGTCACTTACAGGCATGCACGACATTCACAGACCTTTTACTATTTATACAAGGTTAGTCGGAAAGGGGGTATTAATCCGGAAAGGCGTTATTGTACTCATCATCATGAACAATTTTTACAAACAGACCAACAGTGCAATCTCGCAAAAAACGTCATCGTGTATTGACAGCCGGAAGTACGCGCCGCCACGTGTTATATTAATTTGTTTAAGGTTTTAATCCCATGTTACGAGTATGTGTATATTAGAACACAATATATTTATTTATTTAATCATTTATGTACACACAAGAAAAGACACAGCAAGCATTAAAAATTATAGGAGAACAAAGTACAAAGGTACTGCTTATTTCACAAAAGAAATCTTTTCCAGCAGACCTGCGAGAGGAGAATTTAAAACATGAAATGTAGACAGCGATGTACAAGAATAGATCAAGATATATTTAATTGTATTATGTATACATATTTTGATTTTCTTTTTCCCCTTTTTGTTTCTATTTCTTTGCTTTCGTCCATGCGTCACTGCAGGGGTGCCAACTGAAAATCAGCGTTGGGCTCTCCGCGCCCAGCACATGCTGAGCTGGCTACCCTTTCGGCATGGCATGCTTGACAGCATACCTATATATAAGTATTTATAAAATATTTTATTTCTTATTTGTCAACTTTTGTAGCGTGTTATTTTTTATCTTTAATCTTCTCTCTCTTGTGTTATCAATGTGTTTGTGCTGAATAAATGTTCTTTCTTTCTTTCTTTTTCTTAAAATACTTTTTTTTAAACATTTCTGTATAACTCGATGAAATGTATGTAGTCTATCCAAGTAACCACAACAAGTACTAACGTTTAGTTGACGCACCTTACAAAGCGTTCTATTAGTCTTGTTATTACAATATTTTTCTTCGTGTATATAAAAATAAGCACACGAATGAAATCTGCAATATTTACAGCCTAAGACCTTAAAAATACAAAAAAACAATACCATTTCATTTCTCCAGCAAATCCTACGTCTCTTGAGATTTTAAGATCAACAAGGAATTAAATACGGCTTCAGTAAATGTTTGGTTAATAATTGAGACAGTTAAGGTGCCTACAGATTTGCGCAATTTTTGATGATCGACACGTGCAATCAAACAAAGTCGAGTATGTGTAAGCAACATACGTCCGACATCGTATTTCTTGTCGATCGGACACTATGTGTCTTTTTTTTCGATCGATTTAATTTGGAAATTAGGCGTAAGTAATCTTAACCTTGAATTAAGTTTATTTATCTTTAACAGGCAACAATAACGATCGAGAAAATCTGTAGGCAGCTAATAGGTGTTATTGATCATCAAAACATAATTTATGAAGCGATTCCTCTTTGAGCACCAAATTTTTGAGTACCCATGGTTTGAGCACCGATCAGTATATTAGATTGGTGCGCAATCTAGAACAATTTTTTTTTTATTACTTTCCTCATTTAGCATATACCAGTGCGATAACTTCTAGTGATGGAGTTAAAACAAAACATTTATCATTAAAAAGAATCATTTCTTATTAATTGTTATAACAGTTTTAATTAATTGATTTCTTTTTTATCCATATTTAGTACCAAACTAATATACCGATTGGTGCTCAAAGAGGAATACCCAACGTGCTCAAAGCACGGGTGCTTAAAACTTAGGTGCTCAAACAGGAATATTCCCAAAATTTTTGCAAATCTGTAAGCGCCTTTAAATAGCGGCTAAAGCGGGTTATTTTAAAGGCAGCACTCTCGGAGTGGCAATAATTAATGAGTCAATATTGGTTAATATAGAGCTCGGAATGGAAGTGCAGTGGGGAATTGGGAAGTTATATATTTAGTTTTCTACCTATCGGGCACAATTTGATGACATGGTTGGCGCAGTGGCTAAGCGATTAGCTTTCTATGCTACAAGCAATTATTAAATTACGATTCGATCCCCGCACGGCACTATTATTTGTATTGTAGTTGTTTAGGGTCTGGGTGTGTGTGCATGTGACATTTATGTTTGTAAACTGTACCCTCGATACAGGAGAAATACTAGTGAGGGGCAAAGTTAAAAAAAAAACATTCTCACTTCGAGCTGGTACTGAGAATTTCGATACAGAAAATCCCAAAACCGATTTGGCCGAACCGGGAGTCTAACTGAGGACTTAAACGTACAGTAATCGCACTTGTACTATATTAGTCAGCCAATAGAACATCATGAACAAATTTTACTTTTGAACCAATCCTGAAATCGACGATTATAGACGAATAGATAGTTCTATAGCTACACAAATAATCTCTCTGATGTTTAATAACAGGTGTGCCTTGGAAATGTGCTTACCCCAAAAGCTATTAATTCCTTTAAGATACAACAATCAGTACCTGTCAAATCAAGGCTACTCACCCATTCTGCCTATCAGCAAGGATATTAATTTTGTAGGTGCGTGGGCTTTGAAAAGGGTAGCCACGATAAGGTCTCAGGTGCAAAACCCTGGTTGTAAGCCTGGACGGGCTTTTAGTTGCGTTTCGAGCTGTCAAAATGGATCTAGTTGGTCGTTGGCCTAGTTTTAGCTCCGTTTGATTTGCTGTTGTGATAATGTAGCTAGCACATCTCAATTTTAAAATAAAACTGATTACTTACTGGCTTACCCCATTGCTTGGCCCGCAATCATTCCAGCAATAGTCCAACAGCCGAAGCAATCAATCTAATAAATAAATTTGTTGATAGCTTTCCAGAGGTTGACATATCATATATATATAGTATAATAATATTATAAAGAGAGAAATCCTGATTGACTGACTGACTGGCTGACTGACTGACTGACTGACTGACTTATCATCAACGCACAGCCGAAACTACTGAAGCTAGAGTCACGAAATTTGGAGAGTAGGTCCCTTTTGTATTGTAGGCAAGCAATAAGAAGGGATTTTGGAAAATTCAGCCCCTAAAGGGGGGAAAAAGGGGGTGAAAGTTTGTATGGGAGTCCCTTAATTTTTGAAGTGAGAAAGATGAAAATTGGGATTTAGGCTTTTGGTTACAAACAAAGAAACACGTGATTCTTCGTTTTTGGAAATTCATCCCCTAAAGGGGTGAAATAGGGGTGAAAATTATTTTTGAAGTGTAAAACGTGAATTTTGGGATTGTTTTTGAAGTGAGAAACGTGAGAATTGGTGTTTCGGCTTTTGGTTAGTAATAAAGAAACACGTGTTACCGCGTTATTGGAAATTCATCCCCTAAAGGGGCGAAATAGGGGTGAAAATTGTTTTTGCAGTTAGAAACGTGAAAATTGAGATTTAGGCTTTTGGTTAGAAATAAAGAAACACGTGATACCGCGTTTTTGGAAATTCATCCCCTAAAGGGGCGAAATAGGGGTGAAAATTGTTTTTGAAGTGAGAAGCGTGAAAATTGAGATTTAGGCTTTTGGTTACAAATAAAGAAACACGTGATTCTTCGTTTTTGGAAATTCATCCCCTAAAGGGGTGAAATAGGGGTGAAAATTATTTTTGAAGTGTAAAACGTGAATTTTGGGATTGTTTTTGAAGTGAGAAACGTGAGAATTGGTGTTTCGGCTTTTGGTTAGTAATAAAGAAACACGTGTTACCGCGTTATTGGAAATTCATCCCCTAAAGGGGCGAAATAGGGGTGAAAATTGTTTTTGCAGTTAGAAACGTGAAAATTGAGATTTAGGCTTTTGGTTACAAATAAAGAAACACGTGTTACCGCGTTTTTGGAAATTCATCCCCTAAAGGGGCGAAATAGAGGTAAAAATTGTTTTTGAAGTGAGAGACGTGAAAATTGAGATTTAGGCTTTTGGTTAGAAATAAAGAAACACGTGTATCTGCGTTTTTGGTAATTCATCCCCCAAAGGGGCGCTAAAGGAGTGAAAAATGTTTTTGAAGTTAGAAACGTGAAATTTTGTATTTAAGCTTTTGTTTAAAATTAAAAACAAAATCGGTTTCGTGTTTTTCGAAATTCAACCACTAAGCGGATGAAATAGTTATATGAGAGTCTGTATTTTTTGAAGCCGAAGCATTTGTAAGAGGTCAGGAATTGATGAAAATTAAAAAGTATCTACCGGCTAATTTGTACCCGAACGAAGTCGGGACGGGCCGCTAGTTTATAGATAAAATTAATGTGCTGAAAACGAAAATATTGTTGTTTCTCAATAGTACTTTTAATGTGTAATGTATGTGTATTTATGATGTTTCTATTGATTTGTGTGTTTTTCTTTTCTTTCTTTTAGCATAATAATCGTTTTGGTGTTTTTTAGTAAGCATAAATTGTAGTTAATAAATAAATAAATAATAAAAATAAATTAACATCCGTAGCAATATAATACACTTTATTGTACACCAGAAAGAGAAGAAAAGATATAATATATAGAAAAAGACATGTACAAAGGCAGGTCTTATCGCACTTGGCGATTTCTGTCAGACAACCTTGGGACTTTGGGGTTCTGACTCCCGTAACGACTGTCATAAGTATTCGTATGAAAACCGGGACCAACTGCTTAACGTGCTTTCCAAGGCACGAAATGGTCTCGATTTTTGAAGAAAAAGTCACACATCTAAGGACTGACCGCAGCAGGCGCTGCTTAACCTCACTGATCGATTGATAGAAAGAAAGAAAATACATTTATTCAGCACGGACAGTGACAACACACGAGAGAGCCAGCTCAGCATTTGCAGGGCGCGAAGAGCCCAGCGCTGATTTTCAGTTGGCACCCCTAGTAGGTAGGTAGGTAGATAGTAGATAGCTATGTAGCTACAAGCTCTACATCTATTTGACCTAAACCGAATCTGTCCTTTTAAGGAGCAAAGTAAATCCAAGGATAAAATGACAATCAAAATGAAAAAAATGCTTAAGTTTTTATAGACAGCAATCGATTACAAGTGCTCAATAGTCTGAAAATGTAATTACAGTTGGAAGTCACGTCTGCTTAAATAAAGTCACCTTTGTAAAAGTACCAGTTGTTGCCCGCGGATTCACCCGCGCGATTTATTTCTGACCCCCGACAAAAAAGAGGCGTGTTATAAGTTTGTATATAGTGTGTATCAACCTAACCATCAAAAACCCCCGACTCTAACTAGAAAAAGAGCTGTAACTTTTGAACGGCTAAACAGATTTCCATGAAACATAGCTAAGAAAATACCTGATTAAACTAGCGTTCATTTAAAAAAAAAATATTGAAATCGGTCCATCCGTTTTGGGGCTACGATGCCACAGACATACGCAGATATACAGATTTTGGGTTAATAAGTACCAGCTGTTGCCCGCGGTTTCACTCGCGCGTTTTATTTTTATCAAAATAAAATGTAGCTTATATTATGCAAGGATAGTATAGCTTTCTATTAGTGAAAGAATGTTTAGAATCGGTTCAGTAGTTTCAAAGATTACCCGCTACACCCTTGTGTTATACTTGTCCTCACAAGGAAAGCCTATAAGATCAAACACTTGACGATGGAGACGTATGGAACTGATTATCTTCTGCACATGCGGCTTCCCTGGTGACCCGCTGCTTCCTGCTTTCACAAGGAAATTTTAATGACGCTTCCCTTGTTTTTATAAGTCGGTGGCTTGAGTTTTAAGTATGTACCTACTTGTACCATTTAAATTATAGTGGTACTTATTATGATCTATGTTGCTCTTTTTTTGTAATATTGTGTAAATTCTGGTCGAATTTTAGCCGGGGACGCTGATAATTTTATCGCGATTACGATGCCAGTCCCATAGAGAAAGTTTTTCAGTTTCATGGTCTGATCCATACTGTTAAATATGAACACCCATTTCTGATACAGGTTGCAGATCTTGAGATTTCGTGATTAGTCAATGAGTGAGTGGTATATTGTATACGCTATTCATTTTATACCATGATAGGACGATATGATACCAACATCAATTATAACTGTTTACGGAAATGACAAAACCATTCAAATATATTAATAAAACTAAATCGAAAACTAAAAAGAGTACTATTCCACTATCCCGGAACACCTTCCCAGCCCACAATCTGTTAATTGCAGCGTTAAATTGTTCCAATTTGGTTCATTTTGTTCCAACACTCGGTTCAAATGATTCATTATAAAATGTTGCTCCATGATTTATGTTTTGGGAAATTAAACCAATTATTATTAAGGCCTGTTTTTTGTCGATCATAGTCTGGGAGATGGGAAGTAGATTTTTATATTCTTGTTTTATTTTTAAATCGACTTACTGAATGTTTGTCACTTTTAAATGTTTATTTATTTATTATTTATTTATATATCCTATTCTGTACACCAGTAAAAGTAAACTAATATACACATATAAAACTTGCATGAACATAAATGATACAATGGGTGGCCTTATCGCCCACGACGATTTCTTCCAGGCAACCTTTGGAAGTACAAGAGAGAAATGAACACAAGGATCAGCCATGATTTAGTAATCGATAAACCTATGAGTGCAATGTATTTTTCTTTTGTTTTAGTATGACTTAAACAAAATAATAGGTTAAATTTTCCATTGTTTTATTCCTCCTTCCAGATGAATTATATATATATAATTTTTTTTTTTTTTTTTTTTTTTAAGTTAATTTAAGATCTTTCTCACTGAGATCAAAACTCGTAAGGCCACAAGAAATACTGCTACGTAATAAAGTTACTACACCAATACCTTATTTGATATTGCAACTCTCGATACAACGCGACGTCTTGTAATTTCGTGCAACGTTACTCGTAGATGTCGGGGTTGCGAGCACGATGTTGTAGTTACAACCGAACATGGCTGGAATTCCTGCAAGTACTTGCAGACATGGAGAAATTACATTTAAACGAATTAAATTTCATGTAGGTACAGTAAAAAAAAATTGTGAACCAATTTGCAATTGAATTTAAGAGAATAATAATGATAATTAAGGGGGTTGAAATGATTCTATTTAAGACTACAAAAATAATACCCGATTCACCTAATAGGCGAGTTATTATGTTTAATAACAGTCAAAGAAAGGCTTTGTGAAAAAAAAAAAAAAAAACATTTTTAATGATTATGTAAATCATAAATTATTCAAGTCCCTTCAAGATGAAATATTCTCCAATTAATATTAAATAAAGAATAAACAAGTATTTTTTTCATCGTAACTATAGGTACATAAAAAAATTAAAATAAACTGAATTGAAATGCAAACCTCAATTAATTTGAATATCGAAATATTCAGATGCTGTGCGCCTGCACTCGAGCTCCTGGCCTAACTAATGGCCTATTTTACCGTTAAACGATCGTGAATATCAATGTTACGTTAATATTAATCTTTTTGATGGCCCTCGGTGTAATCTATTTAAATAAATGTTTATTAGATTTGGTTACACAAAAAATAAACGTCAAAGTATTTAGAAATCGTAAACTATTTTTGTATGTAAATAATTATTTATTTATTTTGACTGCCTCATTCGTTTGATAGTCACAAGCGGGTTGCTGAACTTGGTTCTAAGTTCGATTCACAGATAGGTAATGTCTTAAAGGGATTTTACTCATCATCTGCCTGGCCTTTATCCCAACTACGTTGGGGTCGGCTCCCAGTCTAACCAGATGCGGCTGAGTAACAGTATTTTATACGGAGCGACTGCCATATGACCTCCGCCACCCAAGTACTGGGGATACACTGATACCCTAAGGTTAGACCGGTTGTCAGACTTTTTTGGGTTGCTGACTCCCGTAACGACTGTCAAAGGTATTCGTATGACAACCGGGACCGACTGCTTAACGTGATATCCGAGGCACGGAGGGGTCTTGATGTTCGAAGAAATGGTCACCCATCCAGGGATTGACCGCGGCAACCGCAGCTTAACCTCGCTGATCGACTGATCTGCGCGGTAGCTATGTAGCTACGAGCCCCGTTTTAGGGTTTTTACTGCCAATAAATTATTCTAGCTGTTTGGAATTGTCCCCGGTTACTGACAATAAGCTAGGCTCGCACATCGAACGGCATGGCATCATAGAATAGAATAGAATATAAATACTCTTTATTTCACACCTGTAGGCTAATTCACGTAACTAAAGAAGTGCAGTTGCCACGCAGTTGCCGCGCAGTTGCAATAAAATATTGATCAAAACAACACATTTGGTAATCTTCTTCTTCTTGTTTTGTTATGGCAATTAAGCCGATGTCGACTATTCTGCCATTTGGTATCTTCTTAGCTTCAGTGAGATACGCTCGCGTCTAGTGCGAGCGTCACTGCAATACGATCGGCGCGTCTTAATATTACGTGAATTAGCTCTCTGGTAAAAAAAGGATCAATGAACATAATAATTACAATTAACATTTTAAGAATTTACAATGGGCGGTCTTATCGCAATCGGCGACTTCTTACAGACAACCTTGGGATGGACAGTACAGCTTGTAAAAAGCTTGGGTAGCCTGCGGTGTAGCATAAACTAATTAACTTCAAAATCATCATCTTCATTGGCTGGGTATTTTGGTTGGTTAGTCATTAGAACGCCTTTTTATTTGCCAGGAGAATACACTGCATATGGGTAAAATTTTGCAGAAACTATTTAGTGAACACTCCTCACCATATTATCTTGTTCAAAGCCTTTTTATACTTTTTTCTTTTTAACCCTGACAAAAAAAGAGGGATGTTATAAGTTTGTAGTGTGTATCTGTGTGTCTGTGTATCTGTGTATCTGTCTGTGGCATCGTAGCTCCAAAACGAATGGACCGATTTCAATGCAGTTTTTTTTTATTAAAAGCTAGTTTAATCGGGTATCATCTTAGCTATGTTTCATGAAAATCTGTTCAGCCGTTCAAAAGTTACAGCTCTTTTTCTAGTTGGAGTCGGAGGTTTTTGACGGTTAGGTTACTGACTGCACATTTTGACAAACGTCAAAGCTTGATTTGTACCTTTAGGTTCTAATAACAACTTGCCATTCATAAATAACAATGAAAAATAAACAAATAACATTTTTAATGCTTCACTCCACAAACCATTCATGATTTTACCACACTGTACCTCATTTTTTGTACCCTTCACCTCAGTTCGGCCCTGAACGCTATATGAATTATTTAGTCCGGCTCTGTGCTCTGTATTAACATACCATTGTTTTACATTGAATATTTTGATGGAAGGATTGAATATGATTGCTGCTGATATAGTATTGAAAGTATCACGGAATAATTACTTTATATAAGTACCTACATATGTCGATTGGATAACTATAATTCTTTTTTTCTTCTTTTTTTTTAAAACATTGTGGCTCACTAGGATTTCTCCTGTATCGAGGGTACATTTTTACAAACATACATGTCACATGCACACACAACCAGACCCGAAACAACTATAGACCATACAAATATTTGTTCCGTGCGGGGATCGAACCCGCAGCACGTAGCGCAGACAGCTAATCGCTTAGCCACTGCGCCAACCGTGTCGTCAATATAATAATCATTGTTTCTAATAGCTGTCGCCACCTTCACCATAAGATGAATATTATTATGAATATTAATTTTCAGAGTTGCCAAATTTTCAGGAGTTATTTTAGTCATCATTATGAACAACTTTAATTACGGGAAAAAATTGAAATCGTGAAAAAAAATTGCTGTTCCATAAAACTAAATATTTTTGATTACGCATGCTGGCCAGACTTAATACGCGAAGAGAAAACTTTGTACCCGTTTTTACCCGACTGCGCGATGCATGGGAGGGTAATGTGTTTATCAGCCTATGTATAATAAAATAATGCCTTATTAGTCGGAGGCGTCTAGGACGTACCGAACGCCGTAAAACATACTTCCGACTACGTGTTATAATTGTTTTTAAAGATATTAATTTTTCTTTTCACCAAGTTTCCATCTTTTTAGTTAGTTTTTTGTAGTCGGGGTTTTGTTTTTTAAACGTATTGCGCGCACAGAAGAGTTTGCTATTTGGCATAGTTAAAGTTTATATGGAGAAGGAGTGCAGAAAGCTAAAATTTATATATAATCATTTTTTTTTTAAAAATATTCAATGTACAGTTTTCGCCTCGTTACGATTTTATTATAAGTATAGATATGTGGTCGAATTTCGACCACTGGGCGGCCCCTAGTTATTATTATGACCTCCAAACACATAAATCAAGTCTAAGTACTAACTTTGTGAATGTCAAGAATATTATTTATTATAAAAGTTAGTTTATAAATAACTCCCTTGATACTTTTTCTAAGTCTCAAAAACAATTTTATAACTTGTTATTAGAACAAAAGTTTGTATTATGTCGCACAATGTCATCTTGTTAGAATTTAATATAAGTTAACTTAATGAAAATAAATATTAGTAATACTTAATTTAAATTTTAGTTAAACTTGTGAAGATTTTTTTGAACTCTGTAATATTTAAATAATGTAAATATTTCGTTTTCTTTATGTAATTTTATTTTAAGTTAATGTAATTATTAAAAGGTTTCAACTTATGAAATTTAACTAGCTGTTCCATTTTTTCAGGATTTTTTGGCTTTATTTTGAAAACCTTAAGTATATTATATTATTAATTCATTCACTATGACAATAATACACAACATATATAAACAAGATGGATACTTTTTAATGGCTTTTTATTAACCATTTAAGTTTTTATTTTTTAGGTAATTAGCTGATAGTCTTCCTAAAAGTTATAAATAAAATAAAATAAACATAATATTTTATGTGCACCATAGTCTGCCCCATAACTTGTTTGTCACTGTATTCCATCCAATGGTTGCTTGGAATAAATTTCGATATGCGATAAGGCCGCCCATTGTACTTTAATATTGTAATCTCCTTTACTTTCAAAATTGTTATATTCAGGTGTACAATAAAGTATATAATAAATAAATAAATATTTATTAAGAAAAGTTAAAAAATCTTTAAAATAAAGCTTTGTTTTCAGAATAGAGAAAAAATACCATCCACAGCTATAACATTATAACCATCAGTGGATTAAACAAATAACCACTGAGGCGACGAATAGATTTGTTTGTACCGTCGTCATTTCTAAGTTTACCAAAAAATCTGCATTATTATTTATGCTCACAAATTTGCCTCATAATAAATAAATCCAGCCCATTACTGTCCCACTGCTGGGCACAGGGCTCTACTCAGAGTGAGAAGGGTTAGGCCTTAGTCTACCACGGTGGCCTGGTGCGGGTTGGAGGACTACACACACCGTCGAGAACTTTATGAGGCTCTCTTAGATGCGCAGGTTTCCTCACGATGTTTTCCTTCAGCGTTATCGCAAGTGATAATCAAATTCTATTCAGCACATGAATCTGAAAAGTCAGAAGTGCAGGCCGGGTTTGAAGTTAGACTCTTTTGCATGGAAGGCGAGTGATCAACCGCTAGGCTAACACTGCTTACTGCTTAGGCTATTGCTGCACAAATTTGCCTCATAAACAAACAAAAAATAAACCACTACACGAACTGAAAATCAAGCTAAAACATTTAAAACTACATAGGTTGCCACGCCGCCCATTACCTGAGTATTTAAACTCGCCTGCGTAGATAAGGCGGTACCAAGCCACGCTGGCTTGTAATTAGAAACCGTAAACTTTCTGGACGTAGATCTACTGATAACTGGCTTTAAAATTGCTTCTTGAAGCATATGGAATTGGGTCTTGATTGTTAGGTTGTACAGAGCAAAGTTTACGTATGTTTTTTACTGGTTTTGTTGCATTCTACGGCAAAAAGTATGAATAATTTTGTTTTATACAGAGTAAAAGAAAGAAAGAAAATTTATTTCGTTGCAAAATTGAGGCACCACATGCAATATTAATAAATAAAAAATCCAAAAACAACAAGATTTTTTATTTATTAATGTAATCATAGCAATATAAAGTATTAATCAAGAATATTTAATATTCTTGGTATTAATATAACAATACGAAAGTAGGTTAACATAAGCAAAATTGGGATTGAAGTATTGTGTGAGTATTGTGAAATACGGACACACAACTTGACACAACCCATCTCCAAACTGATATAATCTCGACGTCAGAAAAAAAATCCTGTTCCATAAACATATTAATTTAAGTAAAAAAAAAACCGTCGTTAATATTGAATTATTTATATGGAACAGCTGATTTTATTTGCTATTTCTTGCTTGGTACCTTAGTAAGAGTTGTTCATAATGATAAGTACAATAACCCCTTAAAGCACTTCTAGTTAATTACCAATAAAAAGATAAAAATAAACTAGTTAGTTAGTTAGTTTAGTTTAGTTTTTAAAAAACATTGCCCCACAACACACACAAACAACACACATTCGCATTCGCATTCGCATTTTACTAAAAATACAAATTCGCTCTCCGGTTTTTATGTGTAATTAACGCGTTGGTAAGGCTTTCACACGTAACAAAGACTCATTTTCTTGTGGATGTTCATCTTAAAGTGATATTTTAATAAAAACATACACCAAACAAATGACTTACTTTCCAGCTACATCTACATTAGGTCCAAAATCACCTGAATGACTCGAAAATCCTTGCGAATAACAAATAACCAAGTTTTTTGACTGTATTACTTTGCGCGGGTAGGACGAAGTGTAATAACAACTTTTGAATTAATGCGACTTGTTTGTTGGGCTCTTTGCTTGATAATTGCATAACGTGTGAGAATATTTTTTTGCTCTAAAAATTGTTAAAAATTTGGAAATTTAAGAGTGTAATAAATTAGATTAATGGACAGTTCGAAGTTGAAAAGGTTACTATTATAGGCCAACCGCATAACTCAGATGGTTGATGTCTGAAGTTGAGGTAGTTGCGCTATGCGGGGGGAGGTGTGACACACGCCTACTATTGGCTAAGCTAAGCTTTATGGTGCGTATCATGGACTTGTGACTGCCATCTCCCGTCACACCCCTCCAGCACCGCGCAACTTCGCCGTAAGCTCAGGCACCGACCTTTTATATGTACCTGAATTTTTCTAAAAATATAAAAAGACTTGTCCTGACTGACAGACTGACTGATTGATCTATGCACAGCCTAAACCGCTGGGGCTAAAAGCTTGAAATTTTGACAGTAGATTCCTTTAATGATGTAAGCATCTAATAATAAGGATTTTTTGGAAATGCCACCCCTAAGAGGGTAAAATAGGGGATGAAAGTATTTAAATTCGTCATTTTTAAAGTTAGATCTATAAAGTTTGGTATTTGGCGTTTCGGTTAGAAATGAAGAAACACGTGTTACAGTATTTTCAAAAATTCTACCGTTAAGGGGGTAAAATAGGGGATGAAAGTTTGTTTGTAATTCTGTCATGTTTTATTTACATCCGCTACAGCTACACCGACTACAGCTAGTAATATTATAATATCTAATGTCACAATTACTCAAACACTAACAAAGAAAAACTAAAACCTATACACGTTAAGTAAACTTAACAAAATGTAAATTGGGAACCGTAGCCGGCGTACCTTTCTATTTGAACATGTTTAACTTGGGCTGCTTGCGTCGCAACCAGTTTACTTAGTCTCTCTACCAAATGTCTTAACTTCACCTGTGGAGGGATTATTCTGAGGTCCAAATATTTGAGAGATTTTCAGATCGGGCTTAAAGTAAAATAGGAATTTACTTTCAAATTTTTTTTTCAGACTTCAACTGTTTGAGATCGAGAGTAGGAAGCATTTCAAATGTAGTGTTGGAGAAGTATGGAGAGAATAAACTGGACTGATAAAGTAAGTAATGAAGGTGTATTGAAGAGAGTCAATGAGAAGAGGATATAATGAAAACTATTCAAAATAGGAGAGGAAAGGTCATCTTATACGACATGATAGTATCATTAAAAACATAATAGATAAAAAGATAGATGGAAGGAGAGGTAGAGGAAGGCCACGCATAAGTTACATGAGCCAAGCAAAAGACGGCGACTAGCCAACCCATCACAGCAGAACAAAGTTATTAAATTATTTATAGAAACGGAATAATTGACAATGGTGTGGATGCGCGCCGATTCTACACGACACTGCCCTGCGATGTGCGCCCGGAAAACCGACAACACGGCAATTGCGCGCCATCACAGGCCAACGTGGTCGCCCACTATGCCACGATGGGCCATCGTGTAGCAGAGGCATCAACCGCAGTTAACACACGACAACCTAAAACGTGATAAAATTTCCGCCATGCTTAATAGCTGATACAGTAGTAAAAGTTCGTTGAAAATTCATTCAGCATTTTACGAGGATCGTAAATCTATTTATTTTATGACGAGTATTTCCACCTTTCTCATGTAATAACTAACCAGTAATAATTTAATATGAGGATATATTTTTAGTGTTATTCTGATGTGAAAATTTATTAGTAAATTCAAAGAAAGGTAAAATCACACTGAGATTTGAAAAAATCGTTATTTTTCTGATATGAAAAACAACGTTGTAAAAAATCATGAAAAAAAGAAGGTGTCACTTGTTTTTATTAAGAAATTTTTCAGGATTGTGAAAAATAAAGTTCGTATTTTTTTCTATTTATATCTTCAATCACACCTGTTTTCATCAAACAAAGGCCGAAGTGTCCTATTGTAAACGCTAAATTTCACCAATGCTGTTATTAGGGACTGGTACCTATGTCCCACGTAATAGAAATTAAGCCTTTTGCTATCTATCGGACACTCCAAACCTCGGACTGCTTCTGAGCATTTTCCTAACTGACAAATACAATTAACACTTAGACCGACACGAAATCTAAAGACGAAAAGAAGAAGCAAGGAAAATAATTATTTATAATAATAATTATTTATTTAATAAAGACACAGTTATAAATACAAGAAAAACAAAAAAGGAGAAGTGCATACAGAAGACCACTTATGAACTAGCTATTTGTCTCAAAGACACTAGAATGATATATAATTATAATAAGAAGAGGACAGATGCTTAGACAGAAAATACAGTTTTCCTTATGTTGGTAACAGTGCAAAACTACAATAGGAATAACAAAATTAATTTAAAAAAAAAATAAGTGGGTATAATGAGCAATGGGTATCCAGCTCAGCATGTGCCAGGCTATGACACCAGACGCTGATATTCTGCTGGATCCCGGAATCAAACTCAAGATCTCACGCTCAGCTGCGTTTGCGATCACAAGACAAATAAAGCAGTTAATTCTCTTCTAAATTCTCTCTCTTTCTTTCTTTCTTCTAGATTATATTATGAAGCCAGTAGCGCTAGTTACAAAAGATAAAGTCCAAGATGATTTATTTGTTAAAATAACTTGATAATGCTTCTATGATGGTGAAAATATGCAATACTATCTAAATCCAAATAATCTCACCAAGAACCAATTTAATCAAATCAACCGCTAAAACGATTGACAAAATCTAATTTCCCGGTGAACAAAAATATTGTAGAGGCAGCCATCATTATTGTATTGTCTACCAATACAAAATAATGGGTCGAGGTGAAAAAAAATGTAAAAATCAACAACAATAGGATTGGCTAACAAAGGACGAAAACTTATACTACTGAATAGAAAGGCTGAAATATGTTTTCAGGACTGAAAAATTTGTTTAGGTGTGTGCATGACAATGGGCTGATTTTCTAGAAATATAATGTTTGAAATTATTTTTCTATGAAACGCAAATCTCTTTGTCTGCCTCATTGCTGAGGAGGGTTGGATTATTGAGCTCGGTTAAGACTATTTAGTTTAGGTTTTACTCGAGTTGAAATAAAAAACTTTGACTTCAGTAGAAGCTACTTTTAGGTTGCCCGTTGTTGCCTTTGTAGAATAAAATTAATATTATTTTACTGTTTCACGAATAGCATCAAACCAAAATTTGATTTGGTGCTATTCGTTTCAGTGCTTTTCAAAACAGTGCATTTCGTGGAATACCTCGTTGTTAAAAGTTGTCAAAAATGATTATAGGCGTATGTGAAGACACACTTTACATTTTATACTTACTTAATTGCTATTGCATTACCCTTAAGCTTCCAAGTAAAACCCTTAACCCCTCAATCGTTAACAAGAAAGCCTCGAAAACATCGTCTAGTTATTAACCACTTAATCCACCTAAATGGGTTAATAATAAACAGAGAAAAAGATTAAAAACCCACCCTTATAGCTAAATAAAAGGGTATACAATTTGCGGTTAATTGTATTAATTGCGTCGTAGATTAGGAAAGAGTATATTCCAAAGAAATTTTCATATTTTCGGGTTTACACCCTAATTATCTTCATCATCATCAGCTTTTTGAGGCTGTTCTGTTTTCAAATTTCTGGTTGACTTGACAGTTTCCTCAGTAGATATGCTTTACTTCAACGAAGACACGATTGGCGCAGTGGCTAAGCGATTAGGTTTCTACGCTACGTGCCGTGGGTTCGATCCCCGCACGGCACAAATATTTGTATAATCTTATAATCATCATTCTCCTGCCCTTATCTCATTTTATTTGAGGTCGGCGCAATTAGGTACCTATGTCTTTATCTTCAATTCATTTCTATCACATAATTTCATTTGCGGATTTACTTTCTTCTCATGCACTACTGTCACGTTGTTTCAGGTCTAGGTGTATGTGCATGTGAGATGTATTTTTGTAAACTGTACTCTCAATACAGGAGAAAATTGAGGGGCAGGATTAAAAAAAATAAAACGGGAATGAGTCGGTGCCCTACTGGTGGCGCACGACTTTACGCTTTGTAAATACACGATCATTGGGCCTTGCCTACGTCTTTTATAACATACACCTAGGGATTATACCCTGTGAACATCTCATTAACCCTAAAATTACACCAAATAACAGAACGAACAGTAATAACATCAAAATTAAACAAAATTATCGCGCTAAACGCTTCCAGCGTAGGTGACGTGTATTTCCCGTTGCGATAAAACAGAATTTGCATACTACTAAGGGGAATAATATTCCCCGTGTATTTATTACGTAAAAGGGCTGTTGTTTTACAAAAGTTTTTTTGTTTTTTTGTTTTTCTTTTATTGGTTTTTTAAGCAGGTCACGTTTTGGTATTTAAAAAAAGGGGATTTACAGTGCATGTGTTTTGTTGATTTAAATTTTACTAGTGGTCACCCAGTGGTCGAAATTCGACCGTAATTTTAGCTTTCTGCACTCCTTCTCCATATAAACTTTAACTATGCCATACCTCATACTACTCCGTGCGCGCAATATGTTTAAAAAGGGGTACCTACAAAGTTTTCTCTTCAAGTATGACTAATATATCAAATAATTTATGATGTTCAATGAAACATGATTTCTTGGTAAATTATTCACTTCTTACAATGCGTTCGCTGGGTCCAGCTGAGGATCCAGATTTTAGTGATCTCGATTTTGATTCAGCAGCTGGTTAAAATTAAATTTCTGACGATTTTTTGAAATCATAACAAAATACGATTAGAATAAGGGGAAAGATGTTGTGTGTAGGAGGTTGTTTATACAAAAGTATGTATATTTTTTAAAACGCTTTTATTAGCTTCACCTGTAACTAACTAACTAACTAACTATGTAAAAAAATCTTGGAAGTTAAATTTGACCCACTTCCCGGTTTCCGATTGAGCTGAAATTTTGCATACACGTTTAGTTTGGATGACAAAAGCGTTTTCTATAGTTTTTTTTAAACTATAATGTTTATTATTTCATTTATTATTTTTATATTTTATTTAGGCAGGTCACGTAGAACCTTCCTATATAAGGCATGGGTGTTTTCAATGTGAGACCAAAAACTCCAGAACAAGCAAACGTTTTAGATTTAATAATGTTATCACTGGATCTGGCTGAGAATCTTGATTGAGTAGGTGTTTGTCACACGAGTTGGACAGATTTACTTTTGAAGATCTTGTTTCTATACTGTGTATAATTCCAAGTATAGTACGACACAACTAAGAAGTAACATCGATATACCTGATCGAACAATCAATGGCAGTCGCTCGCTTAAATAATTTTACAACTTATTGCATCAGCGTAAAGATCATGTTCTACTGCAGTACTAATAAACATTCGTGGTTTAGAAGACGCGCGCAGTTCGGAACTGATCGGTTTTACGAAGTTTGCCGAATTGTGTCGTACTATACGGGCCTAATTATAATAGGAGCATTGATTTTGAATATTCTGACCAATAGATTACTATAGATTTTATAGGAATGTGATATTATGTTTCTGGACAGAAAAAGTGACCAACGAAGAGATACTAAGAAGAGTAAATGAGAAAAGACAAATATTGAAACACATAGAAAAAAGACGAGGAAACATGATTGGTCACTTAATTAGGCACGATAAGTTCATTACCAACATTATAGAAGGAAAAATAGAGGCAAAAAAAAAAGAGGAAGACCAAGAAGAAACTACATTGATCAGCTGAAAGAAAAAGAGAATATAGAAACCTAAAAAGATTTAAAAGATTTAGCATTAGATAGGACTGAATGGAAATTGCTACACCGACAAGTACTTAGCACTTAAATTTTGGATGGATGGATGGATATTATGTTGTGTGGTATAATATTTATAGTAATATTATGAAAACCATCATAATAGTTATTTTTAGTTAAACAAAAATCTATAGGTAGACGGTTTTTATAGGCTAAGAACGAAGAAAATTGCTTTCTATTCTAAGTGGAGAAAACTCGATATAAAAAAGTAGCAAAGGCGGGTTGCGCAAACAAAGATAAATCAAATCTATGACGTCACTTGACGGATGATCCGGGCGGATGCGGTACAGGTATTGGGTTCCGGATTTGAATATCGTTATAGTATCATCAGCCTTTTATTTCGGGATCCTTGAAATAAAACTACGAAGAAGTCTGTAGTTTTATTTGGAAGCTAAGTTGTTTTTTCTGTCTTGTCGGCGTGTCTCATCTACTAATAGTTTAAAGAGATATTTCTTTGCTCTTTTATGTATAGCGGTAATCTCTGCAACTACAGAACCGATCCTAATTTAAAAAAAAAAAAAAAAACGCTCCGGTGAAACCGCGAATATGAACACACACAAGTTCTTTTATTTTTTAATTCATATTTTTTTAAATTTTTTTCTGTACACTTAGGCACACATACCGTCACTCGATGCCGCTCCCGCTGAAAACCAGCGCTGTCGGGTTGCTCGCAGCGCGGCAGCATTGAGCGGAAACCTTTTTGACACAGCTGCGATGTACAATCCATTTTGTTTATGATTTATTTTTATTTTTGTTTTACATGGTTTTATTTTTATTTTTCTGTTATGTATAAATCTTTAAAATCATTTTTGTGCTGTGTCAAATAAACAGTTTTTTTGTTTCTTTTATACGCTCATGCTTTTTACAATCTAAAGAAAAGAAAGAATGATTTGCCTGATAGTAAGTTTTCTGGTGTTTAGTTTAAGGTGCTTGCATTCCATGGATGGTCTGAGTTCGAAACCGGCCCGCACATCTGAACTTTTGAGTTTATATGGGGATTACAATAAGTTTATCACGGTGAAAGAAAACATCGTGAAGAAACCTGCACACCTGAGAGAATAAATATGGAAAATTATAAAAAAGAACTTGCACTTTTAAATGCTTTACTACTTAGCATGCTAGGATATTTAGTGTGAAAACCACACACTAGGTGCAGAGGAGAGCAAAGAGCTATTAAGTATATACAAGTATGTCGGGGGTGTACAGTGGGACTCTGTTCTCACGACGTTTGAACGGCAAACATCACAGTGCTGAGAACAGTGAACAGTGAGTGGCGAGAGAACATTACAAGGAAAAGTGCTTTAAAACACTTTATTTAAACACAAGGAAAAGTGCTTTATTGAAAAACCGATTTGCAAGGAATTCTCTCCATAAGATTTGACATATTTATGATTTTGGAGTGCTGACTATGAAAGAAAAATTGAAAAAAACTATCATAGTAAAATTCGTCTTATAAAAGTAGCTAAGTAGTACTTTTGAAGTCTGTTTTTTAATGTCAGTGTTTTTAGAAGTCTTACCTATTAATATTAAATAAGCTTTTACCAAAGTGGAAGGTTAAATTGATTCTGAGAACTGCCAGACTTATTTAAGTAAAAGATTGCCTTTTAATATCAGTAGTGGTCACTTAATATTTTAAAAGCCAGCAAAGATGTTCAAAGTAAAAATAATATTTTTAAAAGGATTTTATTGTCTCTTTTAAAGCACGTTTGTTTGAAGCCCAATTTTAGAGAACCAGTCCATAAAGAGAAGAACTATTTTGTTGAACTTCTCTCCAACTGTTAACCAATATGAGTCAGATAAAAGTCAGCCAGTCAAAAGTCAAATAGTCAAAAGTCAGCCAGTCAACTTCAGGTTACCGAAAGCAGTCTTTGTTTGATGAAATGCAGCTGTAGGTATACATTCACCAAAAAATCTGAAGATGATAAAGTAGCAACATAGTTAAATTGCTGATAAAGCGACGAAATCAGACGACAGAGTTATTGTCCAGCGGACTGCCGCAGAAAATAATTTTTACGACAGAAAATTGCCGCGTGGCAAAAAAAATTCGGCATGGTGTCAACGCACACCACATTCATTATGCTCGTAGTTGTCATTAGAATTCTAGTGTCCTCACTGAAAGTAACTTACCAACCATAGTACTAACTAGTAGATTTAACTGCCCTTATATCAGACATTGCTGTAGCAGACATGCAGGTAGTTGTGTCTGATAAATTTTGTTAAATGTATTTTCTATTTTTTTCTATGTTTTCTGTATTTATGTGTTTTATGGGCTCACGATTGTTGCCTGAAATAAAAGAATTTAATTTTTTATTTTATAGTCATTTTAATCTACGGCAGTCCACCGGAAAAAAATTCCGTCGTCTGCTCAGCGCCTAAACTAACATCAAATATCCAAATTGAAACCAAAAGTCTAGTCTATACAGGATAATTTTTTATGTAGTGCGCAAAATTAGCAGAGTGATTAAGTGTCCGTTCCTAAATACAACCGCAGTACTGGGATACACTTAAAACAAAACGAAAATTCGACTTAGTATGAGGGAAACGCATACCTAAGTTATTAACGCAAGCCATACAAAATCAATTTTGTTTTGGAGTGAATTTTAGTACTGCAGTTGCATTTGGGAACGGACACTAAATCATACTACAAATTATGCGCACTACATAAAAAAATTATCCTGTAAACATCAATTCATTCAATTCACGCTACTCATATTGTGTCAGTAAATTAGTTCCAGAAAAGTCAGCACATTTTAGTATGGAAATGAGACGAAATTCGTTTTCCGCCAATCATAGTGCGGCCAATCGGAATGTAATATTATTTTGGATGGCTTCAACAAAATTGGCTGTGGGCCCGACGGAAATAATGTGATCTTCAGGGCGAGGATTTCGAGAGGTATTTTGTGAGATTTAAACTGTTTATGAGTTCACTTTACTGGGGAGATTAAGCGCGTGATTATTATTATTCTCTTGTGGGTTCACGCAAAGTTCCGTCTCAAATACGAAATTACTCTGTTACGTTATCACTAAAGTACAAGAAAGTGATTTAAAAATAATAGTGTTTTATAGCGTATGATAAAAGATTTTTTTATAATTATGAAATACTTAATTAAAATAACTTTTTGCAGCTTTTTTATATTTGTGTGACTACCTTTTTGTGACTGACTAAATAAAGAAAAGTAAAATTTAGACATTTTAAACAATTTAAATAACCAAAAAAATTAGAACATAATAAATAAAAACAGTTAAGTACCTAATTGTCGCTAAACAAGCCCCATTCAGAAAAAGCGCTAAATAAATGGTGTAAAAGAATATTATTCTTGCACTTTTCCACCCCACAGTACAATCACCTACTATTCAGTGCATGGTTCTGTCAACAGACCTACTGCAGTATAGATACGTGTAGATAGGCATAGCTGCATCCGATGCATCGTTTCCCCGTGTTTACAAATCTTCTATCAGCTATAGACTATAAACAAACTTGTAACAATCGCTGTGACAATACCAACCGTGGAATACTGATTCGAATGTTTGTATCGAGTTTTGGAGTTGTGCAATGGTTTTTTATAGTTTTTTGTATGGAATGTTTCCATGTTCCACGGTTGAAATAAAAAGTATGTATTCCGCTATCATGATATTCGTGTTTGTGGAAGGTGGACACGTTTCAATGCTCGTAGATGGATATTTAAAAAAATTGAAATTTATTAGGAAGATAAATGAATGGATAAAACATGGTGTAACTGACATCATAATGAAAGCTGGATGCCATAGATTCTTTACACAAAAATTGTTTATGAATATTTTGCTAAAAATGCATTTTGACAGCTACAATTAAGAGTTAAAGACTTAAAATGTAAAATATAACAATCTGTAGATGATGATAAAAAAATGTTAGTAATTTTTTTTTTTTTTTTAGAATAATACATTTAAATGCCTACTTTATTATTGTAGTATAATAGTGATATGGGAGATATCTATTTATACTTTGTGCACGAAAGAGATGGCGGGATACGGGATACTGTAAAATACTACTCTAAAAACGTGTGTATCTTATCTAAAACAACTTACTAAACCTTTAAAAATATTGTAAAAATATTGTATGTAGTATGTACAACGTTTTTATTTCTCGGTGCTCACACCGCATGCACCGCAGTCTCTACACAGAATACGTAATGCACGTGTTACCCTCTAGCGTAGCGTGTGGTACGCTGTGGTGGAGTAATACCTTTATTGTGAACCTTTTGATTTTCTTTTATGTAGAACTTAGTGCTAAGTGAAAGCAATGGAAAATTGTTATAAACTCGTTATAAACTAATAGGTAAAGGCTGAAATTGGAAACATTGCGTATCTACTACATTGAAAAAAGGTAACGGCTGGAAATCAACAAGTTATTGCAATTTATAGCCGAATAACTTGGTTCGGACGGAGCCTGCGAAGTCGTTTCTTTCTTGTACTATAGTACTCGCAAATCTTTATGAGCCCTGAACTGAGCTCTGAACTCTCTCTCTTTCTCCCTCTAGCACCTATAATAAGCGCACTATTATAGATGCTAGAGGGAGATAGGGAGAGAGTTCGAGGTCTCATAAAGATTTGCGCGTACTATACTTAGAGTACTAAAAATTACTCAGTATGCCCTGTGATATAAAGGCTGAGTTATTTTCATGATTAGTATGAATAGGTATTGCAAACTAAGAATTTTATTTTTTCACTTTACCCAATAAACATGCTTGCATTAGCGTCTGTTCACTTCTATATTGGGTAGAGAACACTAAATATCTCATAATTTTTTTAAACCGTGGTGATGAATTCTTATGAAATTATACTATGTGCAACACAATCATTATTATAATATAAACAAAATTAAATTCTATACAAGCAAGCACACCATCTGTAAATATTTATACTAATACTACCGACAGTAAAATAAATGTTTTTATTTTCTGTATAACAAACTTTAAAATTAAAGCAAGCAAAAAAAAGAGCGTACTCAACACAGAATACATAATGGGCGCTCGCTAGACTAGTGTAGTTACACCTTTATACCGACGACAATAGCGAGTAGGGGCTTAAGTGAATAATCGTTTTGTAGAAGGAAACCGTTTTTAAGACAGAAATGGGTGTAGAAAGTGAGAATGGGTAATTCAGACGTGCTACGAGTCTGCATTGTGAATTGAATGAAGTAAAAACCGTACTGGGAATTTAGATATTTCTTTATGTTTATGAGAATTTTTACGTAAAGAGCTAAGATTAAAAGATTTTGATTGAGGACTCCAGCCGAGTAGAAAATTAATCGTTCCCTCCAAAATTATATAATTCAATCAAGACACACATAAACAAACCTATAATCAAAATGTACTGACAAAAACAGCATCAAACGTATCTCTAACAGCAACTAATCAGAAACCAAGGCTCAGATAAATAAGGCACATTAATTTTTTAATAATAATATTTCTTTTCATGAAAACGGGAATGGCAAAATGGCTTTTTAAAACCGAATCCACATAAATTAACTCATATAAATTTACTTATTATTTTGAAGCCCACATTTTTCCAAGAATTATTTTAATCAGCTATGCCTTCCATTTTCTTCAGGTAATCATTAAATATGCTCCACATTCAAATAACCGTAGCTCATTTTCTTACCTTTAATATTTCTGAATACAAAGTATGCGCGTACGGCATTATTCATGTAATCCGTCAAGGTATCGTACAATCGGACAGTCGGTGAGAGTGGTACGGACAAAGACGCTACGAAATGGAATTTTCAAGTAGTAACACTTGTGTGCGTGGCTGTACCGCAGATAGATTTCTTAGGAATTGTAATATAACACGTTATGTTTCAAACTGAGGCAGATAATAGCGTAGTATTTTAACAATAAAATTTGAAATAACCTAACCGTCAAAAACCCCCGACTCCAACTAGAAAATGAGCTGTAACTTTTGATCGGCTGAACAGATTTTCATGAGACATAGCTAAAATGATACAAAATTAAACTAGCTTTCCAGTGTAAAAAATCATTGAAATCGGTTCATCCGTTTTGGAGCTACAATGCCGCAGACAGACACAGATCCACAGATACACACTGCAAACTTATAACACCCCTCTTTTTTGTCGGGGTTTAAAAAGAATTGTCATTTGATTGAAATAGAAGAATTCCATCTTGTTACCCGTGTCTCCTCCGCTTCAGAAATAATTAATTGCTATTTCATTTTTTCCAATCATTTGTCGTCTTTATGCCACATATACACAAAAACTCTAAGAAAAAAAAAACTATCCGATAAATTATGTAATCCTCTGGCAAAAGCCTTATCCAATGAAAACCTCTTTTACACCAAATCGCCACCCTATTACAGTAAATTAAGGATAGGTGTACAAGGTGTACACAAAATGTTTAGGTGCTATAAACATCGGTAGGGACACAGGAACATCGAACCTAGTGGTGCGATAATTTCATTTTGCGAATGATTGTTCTACACGCGCGGTGTAGGGCTATGAAACAAGCGATTTGATCGAATAATATTAGTATCAAACCAACGATGATAGTCAAACTCATAATAGAGGTACATAAAGAAAAGAACATTGTAAGGAAACCGACTTGTTCTAGAATGAAAAATTCAGTCTTGTCATGCACAAAACTGACGACAACTGACATGAAAAAAATAATTGTGCAGTGAAGTTAGTGTTAACTTCCTTTATTTTTCTTATAAATTATGTAGTAGAATTCTTCCTTTAGTTTAAAAAAAATAATTACAAGCTAATTAATTATTAAACTGAATTAGGTATTTAATAATATATTATTTTAATAAATGGGTAAATGATAAAATAGGCAAAGTAAAAATAATATAATAATACCAATAGTGACGAAAATATATCGGAACATCGTACTGACGTGACTCACGGGCATTGGATTATGCGTATTTTTAGAAAAGTTCATCAGTGGGAACATATAAAAGCTTTTAATGGAGCTCTAAGCTTTTATCATAAAATGGCGAAATATTGACTTGTTTACAGTTTTACCTCAAACCATGCTCAGATGGACGGAGGGTACGCATCTAAATCAAAGTTCATCCATTAACCCTTTTTTGCCTAAACGAAAAGGGCGGGGAGGCTAGTTTCCCATATTTATTACACGGTATTTATGTTCGAAGTTGTTCGGTGTGATAGTTTATGTAAACTCGTTTTTTAGAAGTTAATAGAAAAAACTAAAAGCTTAATAGTTTTTATCTTAGGCTAGTAGCAGTAAGTATATTTAATGATCATCATTCAACAAACATACATTTTAAAATTGCTTATAAAATTGTGAAGTATTTGGCCTAGCAAAAAAGGCTGTGAATGACTTTTTGACCAAGATTTCAAAAGATGCTATGAATTGAATATGATGAAAAGAAGAAAAATGACGATAGGTTCTTATCAGATAAGACCAAGAACCGTCTTGTTGGATAAATTATTGTGGGTGTAAAAATCCTGTAACGATACTAGGTACTTATTTTTAGATTAAAAAAAATAATTGTTGCCAATTTTCTTTTAGTTATAGAAATAATCGTAAGGATTAGCAAGACAGAATTTGATATACCCGCTGTTCTCGTGGCCACACAAGTAGGCCCAGATAACGTACGTTGCGTAATGCGAGAGGAAATTAAAGCAATGTTGCGTTGTTTACTTTTATTACTCTACGAGAATTTGAAGTAGCGGATGGTGACGTGGAGCTAAGAAATATGGATATGATATGTCTGATCAAATCAAATCTTTATTGCATTCCTTAGTGTAAAGTTAAAACAGATGGTAGGCTTAATCTATGGATCAATTATGGACCCTGTCGGGCACAGCATGGTTTGGTAGGAGAGAGGAAAAGCTGCTTTATAAATACTTTATTTATTATAATGTAGTTATTTAATTAATGTAGTTAATGTAGTTGTTATTTATTATTTCACTTTATATTTCACTTTATTATATATATTTCACTTTATATCACTTTATATCTTTGGTAAAACATAAATCTAACGTGAGTACGGCGACATACTTTTGTCGTCGTATTATCTCGCACGGAGAAGTTTTTAGAAGCATTATCTTGTCTTGTCGTGACGACAAACTTCTGTCGCGGTGCGCATGTTAGGCTAGTACAGGGGTCGGCACGTAGTTTTAGGTGGGGTCCGGATACTGTGGGAAAATTTTAACGAGGTCCAGAAAAAAAACAACTGATAATAATTAAGGGCTACCTATTTATTGTATGGTTTCAAATAAAATTGTGATTTATAAAACACAAGACCTAAAATTAATGTGAGAAACTGCACCGACGCGACGGTCTTGAGCCCAGTTTTTTATTGTTTGGTTTTCGAGAAGAACAGCAAATTCGAAATTTATACTTGGAATACGGAAGGCGGCCTGAGCTTCGACCTTTCGCGGTCCGCAAACGGACCGCGGTCCGCCTGTTGCTGCCCGTGGGCTAGCAGTTCACTCTACTTGTGGACGTCAGAAGTGAATGAAGGGATTGTGTTAATATTATTTACATCCTGCTGTGTTAACAACAATATACTGCGACAAATATCACCAATCCCTATCATTTTACCTTTTTTTCTACCACTAAAATGACAAACAAGTGTGGAGGAACGAGGTATGGTGTTCCTCCATTATATAAGGGAGAGGTGAAATTGCCTGGCGGGCCGAAGCCCGACGGTTGATGTCGGCCAGTTGAATATGGGTTAGATAAGTTTTTTTTTTACGAGTTTTTTTTTATATTATGTTTCTAACGGTGAGCTAGGTCACCAGTGCTGCAGTAAGGGCTTTACTCACAAAAATTAAGTATCTGTACCTACATACAAAGTAAAAGTCATGCTATTTGATTTCACAGCCACATTTTTTTATATCACTATAATAAAATGGCAGACAAGCATACGGCCTGCCTGATGGTAAGCGGTTACCGTCGCCTATGGACGCTTGCAACACCAGGGGCATCACTAGTGCGTTGCCACTGAATTTAATTGCACAAATCAACAGCATTTTTTCCCTCTATTGTTGAACTGAGTACGCAGAATTCTACGTGACAAATGATCTAACATAATCTTCGCACATCCATGTCAGTAAGCTGCTAGCTGATCTCGCATCCGGCTACATTTGTCATCGCTGGCTACGCGCAGAAGTAATTATGCGATATACCATTAGGATTTCAGCATCCCTTCTGTTTATTTACAAGACCTTCCAATGGTCTTCTACCCTCAAACGCGAATGCTGAACACTATGTACTTGTATCCTTTGATACTCAAAGCTTGTATCATGTCATGTCATGATATTATGTTTTTTCCTGTTTTTTTTATCACATTGTGTAAATGCATATCTAAGTTACGACGAATCCTAATGCTAAAATTGGTAAACGTAAATATTGGTAGACATAAATAATACATAATTGACATTTTAATTATACTCTTTTTTCAATTTTTAACATACTTTTAGATATTTTTAAATAATAATTTTACAATTAAATAAAAAATAATAATAAAAATATTAAAAAATATAAAAGAGTAGTAGGCCACCGGCATCGGGAACAGGGTCCAAGCTACCGGTGGTCAGGGCTCTAGAGAGAGAAACCTCCTAACTATGCGCGCGTATACTTATCGTTGTATTGTTATCTAAAAATACTTACTCCTAGTAATAATTAAAATTTGCATGCTGTTTATGCATGTTTATGCATGCTGTTTATGCATGTTGTTTATGCATGCTGTTTATGATGGCTAAATGGGCTTAAACTATTTTACCATGTAACACCCATTCTATGTACCCTATTTATAGCAAATAAAGAATTTGAATTGGAATTTGGTATTCACTGAAAGCACGTTTTCTTACGACTTATAAACTTTTATATTATATTTATGCATTTCTGTGTAATATCATTATAAAAGAAGACAGTAGATTTTTTTTTCTTTCATGCCTATTCTAAAATTAACAGATACTTTTCCTCTCCACAGCACACAAAAATAACCAATCATGCAAACATCCAACAATGTCTGTTATTGTAATCCGTATTATTTGGATCACCAACTAAGATTCCAAGGATCGCCTTGAATGCCAGATTGTGGTCAGCGGATCGCTTTATTAGCTGCCAGAATCTACCCGAATTCAGACAGAATTTGGTTCACGGTTCTATTGCTAAACCACTGGCTGGTAGGAGGCGTGTTCGGAATTCTTATGACCCGTTTTAGAATAATAATTATGTTCGGTTTTTGAGGCATTTAAGGGTCAGTTTTGTGCGATGTTTTGTGGGTTAATTGCTTTAAAAATTTTGAATGTATTTCAAAGTTATGAATTTCGATGGAATAGAATAGAATAGAATAGAATAGATCTTTATTTCATGTAAACCAGATACAGGCACTTATGAAATGTCGAGACTCTAGGTGCACGGTTCCAAATAGTAGACCTATAGACATGGTCTATAATTATCACAATGATATTTATATTCATGATGGCTAGAAGAAAAATTCTGTAAAAATAATATGCGATGTAATGCGACATCACAAAATTTGCAATCTAGAGATTAGTCGTACATACTATAGATATTTTTTAATTCCTTCCATTCCTCAAGAATATGATGCAATTAAACTCCAGTATCAGTAAGCATGGCTGGTGATAATAACGAGAGCACAAAAAGAAACAAACAAAAAATTACTTCGACAACGCACTCAAAATTTTAAAATAGGAATGATGTTTGGTAGTGTATTGTATTTCTGCACCGCGCTATGGTCACAGTTTAAATATATAGTATATATATACTGTGCTATGGTCACAGAAAAGTGTGGAAAAGTGCTATGGTTGACTGGTAGAAAATGCCTAATATGTATTTTTTTTAAACGTTTCTTAATGTTTAATAAAAAAATAGTATGAGGAAATATCACATAATGAATAGAAATAAAATAGACTTACCAGTTTCAGAAGTCACTGCCCAGCCGAACTGTAAAGAGGAATCATCAGTTAGTTTAATGACAGCGTACTTTTTTTTATGTCGGTTAAAAAACAAAGAAAATAAAAGTCAAATACAAACCGTCTGATATGGCTCTTTACATAACAAAATTACAAAAGTCAACATCCTAACTTTGAATGTAGCAATAACAATTAAACTTAGCAGTAACGGTTAACTTAGCTATAACAGTTGCTACAATGTCGTAGCATAGTTCACTTTATTATCACTTAATTGCTATTGTTACTTAGATAACTTGGCTTTCTTTGTAGTTCTCTTAATTTTTGGGAAGGTATTTATCTGTCCTACTGAAGGTAACGAGGTGGATCGTAACAAATATAATGTATTTTTTTTGGAATCTTTATAATTTTGTTTAATCTATGTATTAATACGTGTATTAAAAACTTTCTACATTGCACGAACGGAGGGCACAGTTAAATGGAGAAGGAGTGCAAAAAGTTATTATTTTTATGTAGGGTAGAATTTTCGAAGCGTACCTGGAGGAAAAGTACTCTAAATACTGAAGACAGCAAATTTTACTCAAAGGGAACATTCCTTTATTTTTAAAAAGAAACAAAACTCCGTTTAATTTTTTTTGAAAATACGCTTGCCACACCCGGAAATCGAACCGAATAAAATCTGAAAAAATAGCATTCTGTACTTTTATGGCACCAATCCGTAGGGTCAATCTTACATAGGGCTATGTAAGATTTATAGTAAAAGATGTAAAAGTAAAAAAAAATAACTTTTAGTTTTTTATTTATTTAATAAAATTAATATTACATACATATCAACGTTTTTATTACTTCATACTTAAGTAATTTACTAGGGTAGGCAGTGTCTTTTTGTATCTATGGAATGCACGTAACTGGTGGATGATGAATTTTCCTCAATACACCGTTTTAGCTCCCCTATTTTTAGTTTCGATGTGCATACATGAAACTATGAAACAAACAAAGTTTTTTACTAGAAAAAAAGTAGGAAACACCAAAATATTTTATCTGTATAAAATCTGGCTTAAACCCTAACAAAATCCAACCGGTCAATCATACCGACATCATGAATATTGTCGTTGGGGTGTAGCCGGCTTTATGTTATATTTTTAAAACATTTTCATAGGCGTTAGGGCTCTACACGCGGCCGATAGGCCTACACGACATCCGAAACAAATGTATGTGCATACATTATTATGTACTGATAGGCTTCAGGGGCGGTAAAATGGCGCTATGAAAATGTAGTTTGCTTATTTTTTGTGAAGAGTATTATGCTGTTGTGAAACTATGAATAAACAGATCGTTTTGATATTTTTTGGTATTAGTAAGCTTAATAACTGTATTTATTTATTTATCTGTATTACAATGGGATGCCTTACTCTAATACATAGAGCAGGGATATAGGAAAGAAAAGAAAGAAAGAAAACAGTTTCATTCTGGACTCGCCAGGAACAAATAAAATTACAAAAGTACAAAAATAAAAATAAAAAAAGAAAAATAATAACAAAATAAAAATTAAAATACACACACACACACATACATATACATGTATATGTTACATTTTTTTAACCCGCCTTTGTGCAGTGTTATTTTTACCTGTGCATAAAGCATTAAATAAATAAATAAATAAATAAACTTAAGGCCACAATTAGATTTCCCTATACCATCTGTATTTCTAATATCGTTAATTATATAATTTATAAGTCGAAACATCTATTCGTTTCGATGTCACCGCAGCAGGACCAATTCAATCAGATCAGCCTACCAAAGAAAAAGTCAGACGTTTTAGTAAAAACTTTATTTTTTGCTGTTTCATTTAATTTATTACGCTGACAAATCTGCTACAGAACTTAGGGTTCACTTCAGTACGTATTGATGGAATAGCATCCGTAAATGTTTCTCTACACTTAATAGGATGGGCTCAATCAATAAATCTTATCTTATTGGGAAATCCCCGGATAAAAGGTACTTTGAATTAATTTGTAATTTAGTTACTTTGACGATTGATGATCAAGTCGTGGAACTTGAAGATAGTTTAAGAAAGGCGCGGGTACCAAGCTATAGTAAATATTTAGGTACGAAGTAAGAGAAATATGAAGATTTTTTTTTTGTATTTTTTACATATTTTTTTTTCATTCATTCATTTTACATTCTAATCTATTGCTAGTGAAGTGACCAAACAGAAATGTAAAGTAGCAGACAGTCAGACAAATTGTTCTCCACAGCTATATCACAAACTATTGGTTGGTACTTGGATTAATAAGTGTCTATTAGTTAATTGGCTAACATAGCAAATATCGTTTTTTTTTTGTTTGTCAGACCTTTGTTTGTTGTTATCAGAGGTGCAGGTAAGATTGACTTGGAAGGAGTACGCTTACTTCGTATTCATCATAATAATATGATTATTATCGTTTATAAACAACATATACTTATACACCACATAAACGCGCCACATAATAACAAAAATATTTTTTAAATTTATCAAATCACTTTCTAACACAAGCAGCATTTTATCGTCGCCGCAGAACCCATGTCGATAGGCCGATCATGAATACGTTGGTTACAACAAAACAACGTTGTGGTCGCGTCGTCGCAAGTGTGTCGCCCGCCTACTGCGCTGCGGTAAAAAAGATTCGCACCCATCGCGCATGTGTCGTCTGCCTATTGTGGTAAAAAAGATATCAAAATATGCACACCGACAAATTATTGTGGATTAATGGTAGATGAAGAGTTATAGGGTTTGACACCATGAAGGGTGCGGCTGAGTCAGGGTTCGAAGGTTGAGCTGTGTAGTATTGCGAAGCATTATTCGTGATGTGTGTATTATATTTATGACATGACAGATGTGTGATAAGCTTTATACAGGTGTATGGAAAAAGTTCTTTTTAACCCCCGACAAAAAAGAGTGGTGTTATATGTTTGTAGTGTGTATCTGTGTCTGTCTGTGGCTTCGTAGCTCCATAATGGATGAACCGATTTCAATGCAGTTTGCATGGCAATCATATCCAAAGGCTAATCATTAATAAGATATGAAATGCAATGCATTATTTATTTTGCATTATTATTATTATGGAATACACTCCCTCTTGAAATTAGGATGGCTAACAGTAAGCTCTCATTTAAATTTAAAGTACGTAAATACTTTCGTGACAAGACGGCGGCAGATTCATCTCGACTCTGATTTTTCCGAATTGTATATATTTATTAATTATTATGTGTAATTAGTTTATTTAGCATATATTACATATTTATTTATATGTAAATAATTATGTTCGTAATGTTTATGTAAGTTTATATAGTTGTTTATAAGCATTTAAGTTTGTTTTTTGGTGCATTTACCTTCATTGTCTCTGCATCACCCTAAGGTTGTCTGGTAGAGAATGCCTACGGCATTAAGACCGCCTTTGTACATTGTACATGAAGCATTTTAAATAATAAGCTATTCTTATTTTTTATTCACATTCAATTACATTATTCTCGCAGCTCTTACCACAAAATTGTACTGATCAAGCTTGTAATTTATTATTTTAAAAGAGTTTCCTTGGAGTTTCTTGCTGGTTCTTTTTCATAGGATCTATACTATTTGGAACCGCGCGCCTAGAGTCTCGATATTTCATAAGTGCCTGTATCTGCTGTACATGAAATAAAGGTCTATTCTATTCTATGTTAGTATATCCACACACTGCATGCACACTGCATAGAGCAATCATTGTTACGATCTATCCTGATTAGCTAATCTTACTGCCACAGCAAGAATGCACGAGCTATTTATGCAATCATGCAAACAGAAGAACATTTCATGCCCTTACGTTGGTGCCCTTCGTGGAATAAAATTAATATTATTTTACTGTTATGAATGTGATGTTGAATAGCGTTGGTGCTATTCGTTTCAGTGCCGTTCAAATCAGTGCTCTTCGTGGAATACCTCGATTTAATAGCATGAAGTTGAAGACGTTTAAAAAACACTTTTGGTTATATTTACCAAACTATGGAGAAATAAGAATAGTTCTTCCCCATCCCTGTATTTCCCTGGCATAACGCCAGGCGTTTCGACAGATTACCCACTTTACATAAAGGAATTGGTCGTGCGTTCATAAGCAAATCCAAAACCACTTCATTCATGATACAGCGAGTTTCAGATTTTTGTCAGAAAGGATGATGCCTGATATCCTCAGTTCTTTCTTCATCTCATAGATTTGAAATAAAAAATAGGTAGGTAAATCTTTGGAAAGTTATCTTGCTAAATTCATACAAATGTCCCTTAATTTTGGGACTTAGACCTTTCTGTCATCGTACTAAGCCCCCAATGATGATCACCTGACGTACGGACAGTTATTTATACACAAAAGTCAGTTCAAATTAAAATTCATAGCGAAGGCAGATCTGTGTTAAAATTAGATTCAAATTATAGTCTGTTTTAATATTTTATGTTGGCCATAGAAATAATAAGTAGGGCTCCCATAGATAATAAGTCTATGATGTTGGCTGACTTTACTCAATCAAAGCATAGATTATAATTTTGGTCGCATCACAGACCTGCCTTCGCGTCTGTGGTTCGCACGAAGTTTCTACGACTCTATTTAAATAATAAGTTTATGATTTATGGCCAAGAACCTTATAGTCTAAGGTTCTTGATTATGTTGTTTATGGCACTATGTTCCATAGATTAAAAATATTGATTAAGGTTCTTGTGAACAATCGTAATCATAAACAATAATGTTGTTGGCAACATTATTGTTTATGATTACGATTTTGTTTGGTGTAGTCGATGATTTTTAGTTTGGTTTAAGAAAGTTTAGTATAATGCCCTGCCATTAGTAATGTAACTAAGTAGGTATGTAGTTTTATGTGTAGTTTTTAGTATGGAAATAAATTATTTTTCTTTCTTTCTTTCCTAGCTGTTTTCTCAACTACATTGGGGTAATTTTCGTAGGATAAACAAGACACATACACAAAAATTTACAAGCATGTTGGCTCATCGATATTTCCTTCTAGATATTAATACAAACATAAACATAATTATCATGAACTAAGTTCAGTACTACGTCAACAAATCAGCTTATAATTATAATCTCAGAGTTGAACCTAAATACACAGAGGAAGTCAACTAACTAGCGTCTTACAGTTAGCTACGTTTCAGTTTGGGGAGTCACGTAATCCGCACAAATTAATGTCTTGAACAATAATTTGATATTACAAGGCTTTGAGCTGTAATGAGCTTAGGAAATAGGTATGATTTTCGGCTTTAAGTTTTAGAATTTCTATGAAATAATAATTATATTACGCCTGTTTTTCTTGAAGGGTTAGTTAAGGGTGAAATTCGAACGTTTTGAGAATCGAACGTTTTGCGAATCGGACGTTTTGATAATCGGACGTTTTGAAAATCGGACAATCTGCGAACTGGACGTTTTGCGAATCAGATCTTTTTTCTCACCGAACGTTTTGCGAATCAGATATTTTGTTAATCGCACGTTTTGAAAACAGGACAATCTGCAAATCGGTCGTCTTACGATTCGGACCTTTTTTCTCACCGAACGTTTTGCGAATCGGACGTTCTGTGCCTAAACCGATCTAGTGCCGTTATTAAGTCCCTGATACCTCGAGCCTATTAACATCCACTAGACTCACTTCTAAATCCACAACTTCGGGCTGCTATTGAGAATTTCGTAACAGAAGTAGCCAATAATAAGAGGGGCTCGAGCTACATAGCTACAGCAAAGATCAATCAATCGCAGCGCTTGCGATCAGTCCTTGGATGGGTGACCATTAATTCAAACATCTAGACCCCCTCCTGTCTCGTACGTTAAGCAGTTGATCCTGGCTGTCATACCAAAACGTATGACAATTGTTATAAGAGAGACAGCAGCCGTTCTAACCTTAGGGAATCAGTGTCTCCCAGTAATTGGGTGGCAGAGCTGGAGGTCGGATAGCAGTCTTATATTCAGCTGCATTTGGTGAGACTGGGAGCCGACTCCAACATAGTTGGGAAGTGGCTAGGCAGATGAAATAGCAACAACACTTTTCCCAACTTACAAATTGAATCTAACACTTACCAACCGCACTTGTCACCACTAAACTAAAGTTTGGGGCAGACAACGGTCTTTTTGTCCGCCATCGTCCGCTGGTGCTAGGCTCAAACGGTGTATTGACCGGCGAAGTATTGACTTTTTGTCCGTAGTGTGCCTTGTTGTCTATGATTCCATAAACACAATCGTGGCTGCAAAAAGTCCGTCGAATAAAAAGTCCGTCATCTGCTCAAGGGTAGACAGTCAGGTTTCTAAGAAATATTATAATATTGTAATGAAAAGGGTTGATCGAATTTCTAATTTTAAAATTTGCACGAACATTGTCGGAATGTTTTCTATGTTGTTTGAACGAAGTATGTTCCGAAACTTTGTACCGAATTTACGCCGCGAGCAATTCAAAATTGAAGTACGAGTAAATTGACAACAAAAGTTAGGTATATTAATTCCTTTAAATATCGGAGTTATATAATTCCTGGAAAACCTCGATGAAGTCCAGAACAACATTTTTTTAACCGACTTCAAAAAAAAGGAGGAGGTTCTCAATTCGACGCGTATGTTTTTTTTTTTTTTTTTTTTAATGTTTGTTACCTCATTTCTCTCAACTGCGTGAACCGATTTTGATGATTCTTTTTTTTATTTGAAAGCTGGTACTTCCCGAATGGTCCCATTTTAATTTAGTGAGGATCTGATGAAGATCTTCGGAGACAGACAATGGAACTCTTGAATGAATAACAGCACATCACTCGCGATTGGTGTAATCTCATGTTTATGTATTGTTTATGCCACTCAAAATTTAAAAATAAAATAAACTTTAAAAAAAAGTAAAAACCGACTTCAAAAAACTAAAAAGTATAAAATAATTTTCTTAAAAAACTTAACAGCTTCTGAAGTCGGGGCCTATAATTCTTCAATGTACCTGCTCGTAGCTTGGCAGTGGCCCCGACTTCAGAAGCTGTTAAGTTTTTTAAGAAAATTATTTTATACTTTTTAGTTTTTTGAAGTCGGTTTTTACTTTTTTTTATTATTTTTTTTCTTTGACATTTCATGCAGCGAGCGACATCCGCTTCATGTAAACACAATAGAAATATTAATGTATGCGCCTTGTGGGTTACTTAGCTTTAATGTGTGTTTAACTTAGATGTTCTGTGGATTAAACCATCAATCGAACCCGTTTCTAGTTCACACCACATGATCCATCACCCCTATCAGGACAAAATAATATTCTCAAATCTATCATACCATATCTGTTTACGACATGACCCCAAAATCTACAAAAAACGATTATATAAAATTAAACAAAAATAAACAATTAAAATTAATGATAGCCAAAACAAAACAGAAGCTCCCAACACGAAAGGCGGGACGCGGTTGCAAATGAATGAAAATAAAAAAACAAACTGAAATTTATATGAAAACAATAAAACAATGATAAATGCGTCGAATCTGCAGCCGACGTAATTTATGGAATATTTCGACATAACCCCAAGGATTAAAAGGGATGTTGGTGGTACGGGAAACGTGGATAGGTCTTGAAAATTGTCGGACAGAAACGAGGATAATGAAATTTTATATCTCCTGCGTATTCCAGTTAATTCAATTAGCGTTATATAACGTGTATAGGAAATACGTGGTTAAATTTAAAGGTGTGGATCAGACCATCAAACTGAACAACTTACTCTATAGGATCAACATCATAATCGCGAAAAAGTAATCAGCTGCCCCATACAAAACTTCAATAACTACTCGACCCAAACGTATGGGACAGCTGACAATTTTTTCTCATCCGATAAAATTTTCTGTCAGTCGCCAATAAGGTCAGCCACGGGTGGAGAAGGGATGGAATATTCTTTACTGGAAACTAAAGGATGACCAGTTTCTTCACAGATTAAATTGCACGTTTTTAAAACCATTTGAGAATCATTTCACCAGGAAAATAAACATCTTAGAACTTTCAAGAATGTTTTTGGATTTTACATCGCAGAACAGAATAGAATAGATTAAAGATCTATTCTATTCTGTTCTGCGATGTAAAATCCAAAAACATTTCATGTAAACCAGATACGGCCCGTATGAAATCTAGACATTCTAGATTCGCGGTTCCAAATAGTAGGTCCTAATGGAGAAGAACCGGAAAGAAACTCCATGTTTTTTTTTTTTAATTATTAATTACAAGCTTGATCAGTAAGTACAATGTTGTGGTACCTAAGAGCTGCGAGAATCCTGTAATTTAATGTGAATAAAAAATAAGAATAGAATAATAATGATTTGCTTCTGAATAAGTTAGAAGTAGACACAAAACATAAATTCGAATATAATTATTTCAAATTTAATTGAGCCTAGATGAACTTGTTTGAGGGCATAAACTCATCTGCAGTCCAATGAGATATAGTAGAACTTTCTGAACCAAAGAGTTAAAATTCTAGCTTCAGCTTGGCTATCAGCCAAGGCCCTAATGTAAAAAGCGCAGTAATAGCCTTAAGGCTATGTTCTGTGCCTTTATGTTTTATTCTGTGGTTAATGTTGGGTGGGATTACAGAGTAGTTTTTGGGGTATAAAGTTGCATGTCTGTTTATGCCTCTCAAAATTGGAGCTGTTCGACTGGAGAAGTACCTCCACTTTGCAGAATATCGTTGCCAAATAACACTGCTCTTTTGCAGTGTTCCTAACCGTGATAAAAGAAGGGGTAACGTTTACATTATAAATAGGGTGTCCCAGGAAACCTGTACCAGCGAAGGTCTGTCATGGTCAGGGGACACTAATAATCATCGATTGAACCTCCATACGATATTTTGTAGTTTTCGAGAAATTAATTATTTTGTAATATTTTCAGATTTTTCAAAATCGTAGGCGGTTTTCACTTTTTCTGAGTGGCGTTTCTTTGAGATTTTTCTTGTCAGTATTATGGCTAGAATGTGTGTTCACCCGTTACAAAACAACCAAATTCTAACTACTAGTAGCTCAGAATTTGATCACAAGATAAAAAATTCTGTTTCGGAGAAAATATTACAATATAATTAATTTCTCGAAAACTACAAAATATCGTAGAACATACATGGGGGTTCAATTGATGAGTATTATGTCCCCTGACCACAGACCTTCGCTGGTACAGGTTTCCTGGGACATGTATAAAGATGTCTTCTGGTAATATCTCATGGATCCTTGGAAGTGGTCAGAAGATTCTATATATACCCAAAAAATCTCTCGAAAGGTTTCATATACTTTGTGGTTCCTGGTAACGAACTGCTAAGCGTTATACCCATGGCAAATGGTTTTGTTACAAATTACATGAGCTCTTCGCTAATTTAGACAATTTACTGCCTAATTACGCATCCACACATAATTTCCGAGGTACCATTAGGCGTGAATAAAATTATTATTACCTTCTTAAACATTATACTACGATGTGTTGGGCCCTGAGCAGACGACAGGCTTTTGGCAGACTACCACGGACAGAAATAACCGTGGTTGGCAGTTGTTACCAGGTGCAACTGGAATCAGGACATTTTGAAAGTGCCTGGAAAGTCCCAGTTGGATATGAAAAACTTTGATTTTGACTTGGACTTTGAGGATGGTAGAGTTCTAACGACAGATACGGACAAAATAACCGTCATAGGCGTTGAGTCCGTATCCGTGATTGGTAGTTGTCATGACTGACAGCAACTACCAATCACGATGGAGACGTATGGAAATGACTATCTTCTGTACATGCGGCTTTCCTGATGACCCGCTGCTTCCTGTCTTCATAAGCTAATTTTAATAACGCTTCCCTCGTTTTCAAAACTGGGTGGCTTGAGTGTTAAGTATGCAACTGCTTTTACTGTTTAAATTGTAGTGGTACTTAATATGATCATTGCTGTTCTTTTTTTTTGTAATAGTGTGTAAATTCTTGTCGAATTTTAGCTGGGGCCGCTCCCGCGGCTCCATATTATGTTATTGTTAACTTGATTTATGAAAAGAGTATCCATGGAGTTTCTTGCCGGTATTTTCTCCAGGACCAACCACTTGGAACTGTGCACCTAGAATCACGACGTTTTGAAAGTGCCTGTACAGGCCCAGTTGAAATAAAAACCTTTGACTTTGGAACACGATGTACATCTGATATTGTAACATCCCATAACCATGTTTCTTGCAAATAAACATTTATTTCTATTTCAAGTATCAGTCAGGCCGAATTGGCATAATTGGTTTGTGTATGTCGTGGCCTTTAGGGAGCAACACATGGATAAGTGTTGTCGTTTGAGGACATATTACGCTATACTTCAATAAAAATTGCCCCAAAATCTTTTTTGCATATTCCTTTCCAGCCCTTTACCTACGTCAATTGAATATGCGAAATATAAGTAAACAAAATAATAGAACCCATATTTTTATGAAGCCACAGTGCCACTTAAACACATTGAGCCCTTTCATACCCCGGGGACGGAGTTTAGAAACAAACACACCCTTTGATTTTTTTTTTCATATTTTATTTTTTCCTCTAGAGCTTTTCGATTGGAATCTTTTGGCAATATTGTTTATTTCGTTTCTCTTTTGTGCGTGGAATAAATTATTCTATGTGTGTTTAGGTGCTTTTCAGGACTTGGATATTGCGTAGTTTTCAGTTGTTATAAATCTTGTGATAGCACAGTAAATAAAATAAACTAAAAAAAAAGCTTTTAAAGCTTCTGAAGTCTGTGCCACTGCCAAGCTAGGTGCATTGAAGAATTAAAGGGCCCGACTTCATAAGTTGTTAAGTTGTATGAAGTCGGTTTTTCCTTTTTTTAAAGTTTAGTTTCATTATTTTATTTTGAGTGCCATAGGTACACAATACAGAAACTTGCGTATACAGCAATCGCGAGTGATATGCTCTTATTCATTCAAGAGTTCCATTGTCTGTCCCCGAAGGTCTTCATCAGATCTTCAACAAATTTAAATGGGACCACCTCGAGAGTCCAGCTTTTCAAACAAAAAAAATATTCAAAATCGGTCTGCAATTGGCGGAGAAATCGCGTAACAAACATACACAAAATAAATAAAAAATAACATACAGTCGAATTGAGAACCTCCTTCTTTTTTGAAGTCGGTTAAAAATGGGATAAAATGCTGGACAAAACTCTCGTTACCGTTTTCTCCCTCAATTTTTAGATTTGACTACACTGTCAAGAAGACAAAGGATGAAGAAAACGTGTTTGTCCACAATAAAATCATACTGTGTGCGTCGTAATACTAATTTTGATAAAATGTTTAATTTTGTGTTATTTGCCACACAAGTTTCCTCCACAAGGTTTAAAAAGTTAAATTAAATCCAATTTGTTGATTTACAGAAATTCAGTGGGACGAATATTGGCGTATCTGCCTAAGGAAATCAAAGGAACAAAACGAGGATACCGTTATAATCTCATTATGAGGATTTCGTGAAGATTATAGCGCCTCCTGGTGGCGGTCTGAACAACGGGATGTTGTATTAGATTTTTTTTACTTAAATAAGGTCTTATTTTAATAATGCAAAATATTTTAAGAGGTAAATCTATAGGTTACAAATAAACTTTTCAACAAATTTTTTTTTAAATAATATCAACATTTTTTTTACGTTTTTAAAATTAATTAAAATAATTGTATGTTTCCGTTTGCATAAAACCTTTATTCTTCTATGATTATGAATGGCACTAAGGTCATGAATTCAACCACATGACCTGGCGGGCTCGGCTACTCTGACACACACACGCACCGCGTCGCGGTTCCGCCCGTACATAATTTATGAATCTACTGCAGCTTTAATTTGATATTAGAAATGAATTCTATATCATTCATAGAGCCTAGCTTTAAAATATTTTGGATTATTAAAATAAGACCATATATTTTATATCTATTAAAATAATATATACCTCAGAAATATTTACGTGTAGCCTCAATTCAACATTTACCTGTAACGATACTACAAAATCACAGTAAAAACAAACATACACAAAGTACTACGAAATTGTACTATACAATTTACCTAAGTCAGTTTATAAACGCACGGGCGGGTGCCGTGAAAATTAAGCTAAGGAATTTAATCAGAAGATAAATGGGTCAGCGCAATAGTTTCCAGAACAAATATTAACTTAGTATTGTGAGAATTTAGGTGGTTTACGTTTTAAATGTAGCGCAGATTTAGCTTTAGATGTTCTAATAGTTATTGATATACTCACTTTGAGTTTGGGTATGTGATATTTAGTAGGTACCTCTATTTTAAGTATACAAGAGTATAGCTCTTAGTATCCAAGGCTGGTTTTAGCCTTAGGGATGTACGGATGTACGGTTTGCAAAGCGCTCTTGTCTGATCCTACATCTAAACTAGTTATTAAGTTATATTACTTATAAAATGTCTTAAATTAATTAAATCTAGACCGTAAGCCCAATTTTGTAAATCATTATCATCAATCATAATTTTTGTATTTATAAATAAATATAAACTTTAAAAAAAAAGTAAAAACTGACTTCAAAAAACTAAAAAGTATCAAATAATTTTCTTAAAAAACTTAACAGCTTCTGAAGTCGGGGCCACTGCCAAGCTAGGTGTAGGTATTGAAGAAATATAGGCCCCGATTTCAGAAAAAAAAAAAAAAACATACGCGTCGAAATGAGAACCTCCTCCTTTTTTTTGAAGCCGGTTAAAAATTAAAAAAAGTCTTTACTCGCTAGCAAGTATCGAATAATTTTTTTTTGTTTAGTGTCGTAGCCCGTAAACGCATTGGGCTTGGTGTCATATAAATTTTATTCGATAGTCGTGTATCATTATTTTATGCCATTACGCTGACTAACAAGCGTACGGCCTGATGGCAAACGGTTACCGTAACATATAGACGCTTGCAACACCAGGGGCATCACTCGCGCGTTACTGACCCCACTACTAGGGTCATGTTGTCAGAAGAGGAGACCCCTACTGCAAAAACAACGATTCTCCAAGGAGCACTGGCGACCTTACTCACCGTTAGGAACACAACACTGCAAACGAGCATTGTTATTTGGCTACGATATTCTGCAAGGTACTTTCCCAGTCGGGTACCTCCAATTTTGAGCGGAAAGACCTGCTATCCCGTACTTCTCTAGAAACAACAATAGAGGTTTACAACCCAACCAGTCTTCAAACGTGTATGCTACTTGAATTGCAGATTGTAAACTCGACACTGAAGTTGTACAACAGTCCACTAGGGGCAGGTTGACGGCTGTCCAACAAAGTTGCGGGCTGAATTTACAATGAGCATCGATACTGTACGCTTGAAATTTTACAACTCGACAACTAACCAGTGGTGTAAATAAATGAAATAAGTTTAAATTCAAAAGTAGCAATTAACCATAATAACATGTTAAAGAAAAGTAAAGTAAGCAAACTGTTTTATTTTACAGAGACAAACTTTTCCAACTATGTATTTAGAAAAAGACCTGTAACATTTGAACGGCTGAACAGATGTTCATGAAACATAGCTAAGACAATACCCGATAAAATTAACTTTAAATAAATAAAAACTGCATTGAAATCGGACCATCAGTTTTGGAGCTACGATGCCACAGACAAATACACAGATCCACAGATACACACTACAAACTTATAACACCCTTCTTTTTGTCGGGGGTTAAAAATAAGCTTAAGATCGTAGAATAGAAGTAGTCCTACACTACGGCAATGAAGGTGAAAACACCAATTCTAATAACTCACGTTTAAATCTAGAAATACGCAACGCTTTACATAAACACAAATTTTCTTGAATCCAAATTACAGGCAGTCACCCCCATGTTTATTTGCTTTCCATCCGAGCGTGGAGTTAAACAAATATTGCTAAGCATGATATTATTTACTTTAGCTGATTTGTTTGGATATCACCCGTATGTATTATGAGCGATTGCTTACCTAATGTTTGTATAAAAAAAAGATTTTGCATAAGTAATTTTTTGCCGTACTATTTCCGATAAAGAATAGATCTCAGGGTATCATAAAAGGTGTCAGGGATTTTTTTCAAGAGAATCAGCAGCATCTTTAGTCTGTGTACTAAATAGACGACGTGGTCGGCGCAATGGCTAAGCGATTAGCTTTCTACGCTACGTGCCACCGGTTCGATGCCCGCACGGAGCAATTATTTGTATGATCTATAAATAATTGTTCCGGGTCTGGGTGTGTGTGCATGTGACATGTATGTTTGTAAACTGTACCTTCGATACAGGAGAAATCCTAGTGAAGGGCAAAGTTAAAAGAAAAGAAAAATGAGAGGGAGAGAGAGACAAATACAACATACCTACTTAACTGCGATCCGTCAATTAACTGTGATAATTATGGCAGTGTTTACTAAGAACGTTCCTTGGGAGGCTGCTGTTAATGGTATGAGAAAGATTAAAGGAAAACTATTTTAAATATCACATTAAAAAAAAAAAAAAAACCACCAACCAAATACAAAAACCACCAATCTACGTGCAAATACAAAAATACCTCCTTCGTTAAGCTGAAAATCGTTAGGATAAAATTATAAAGTTGAAAAAGATTTGTTAAGTCCACATATTCCAAATTCACACATCATTTTAAGTGCAACCTAAAAACATATTCCATACAAAATAAACCAACATAAAATAATATTTTCATCTTAAAACGTCAGGCACAATTCAAAGCAACATCACATACAAATTGACGCTGAATTTCCAAGCGTGTTCAAAAACTTGCGTCAACGGTGTCCCAGCGCTGAAATGAAAAAGTTACAAAGGGCATAGTGCAACGAGCCGCGCTGCCGCGTCAGTCAAACCTGACGACCGATTGTTGGTGCACTCACCACGCGGATACAGGAAATATGGGAGAAGATTTATTTTACGATTACTTTAATTCTTATTTTGAAATAATTAAAAGTGTATTTAATTAAGCTTCAATTGTTTTATTAATATTTATGTTCCTTGTCCAACCTGGTTACAAGTTACAACGCCATCACATTATAGAAATAATAGGAAATAATTATTGTTTCTTATAGTGCGGTGAATACAAATTTTTAAAATAAAAACTTTTTCTTTCTTTCTTTCTTTCAAATTATTATTCGCAGTAAATAGGGTTTTTTTACAGAGAACCGCGCGGTGGGCGCCATCGTTTAATCTGCTCAATTTTATCTTTTTTTTGCATATAGGGGAGAGTGTGTCTGAAAGAGCCAGGCTTTGAAAGAGCCGATGCAATTTTCTCCCACTTGCCAAAATCAATTCAAATTTAATTTTACTCTTTCTATGACAACACTGAATAGCTGTGACCCACAGACATTCAGTGTTGTCATATAAAGAAGAGAACTAACGAATATTTAAAAATCAGTTCGAAACATGACCTAAAAATAATTAAGCTTATCTTTTAGTATAACTTTTAGGTACATGGTTTCATTAAGGAATCTCCTAGCAAGGTACAGGTTTGAAATAGCGATTTAGTGTCATCTTTATGTTCTTTTTATCGAGCCTAATAATAAAATTCTCGTTTCTGTCTTCACATAGTACTTGACCGTATGTTCAATTTTGATAAAATGATTTTGTTTTTGTGAATATTTACGTTAGTTAGATTTACAGAAGTTCAAAAAGTACTCGCCTTCGCTTCGCGTTAACTCGCTAACCTAAATATATTATATACCTATAATTATATTATTCGTAGGTGTTGTATCTATGTATAACAAATGCCGAAATAAGATGAATCAGTATACTGTTTTGATGTATTTGGGAGTTGATCTCGGGACTTTTGTATGTGTTTTTAGAATAATAAGACTTCAGAAAACCAGTAAATTGTACCAATATTATGATCAGTTATGAGAGGCTTATTAATGAGCAGGGGATTGCGATTTTCGGATTTAACCAGTAATTAAAATAATATTATGATAATAATTGTATGACACATCCATTGTATTGTATTTTTCTTCCATTCATGTACCTACTCTTTAGTAGACACGTCACGGATTCAAATTGGAGTTGCCAGCATAAAAAATGGTGAATCGACGCGTCAGTGGGGAATGAATGAATTGTCTGATGTCACTCGCACTTCGCTGCAAGAAGTGTTTAAATTATGTTCACACATATTTTCTGAGGAGTTTCTTTTTTTAAATAGACTTATTACAGACATTTGTAAATATTATAACGCCGCCCACATCGCTACAGTATGCGGTGGCGATTGCGGTGGCGGTAGCGGTGGCAGTGGCAGTAGCGGTGGCAGTGGCAGTAGCGGTGGTGGTGGTGGCAGTGGTGGTGTCAAGCGACTTTGCGGCGATGCTCGATGCTTTGGAGCTTGTTTGCTTGGTATCAAGTGAGCATAGAAAGAAAGAAAGAAAGAAAACCGTTTTATGCTGGACTCACCAGGACATAATAAATACAAGTACAAAAAAATATAAACAAAAGAAAAACAATAATTAAGCAACCTGGACGAGACCAAAAATGGCCCGCATTTCAGAATAATGCTGTGAGATACTGGTCAGAGCCTCATTGGTTAGTAGAGAGTGTAGATATCGTGTTTGGGAACGCTGAACACACTTTGAAAAATACAGGATAAGTTTTTATGTAGTGCGCAAAATTTACAGAGTGATTCAGTGTCCGTTCCCAAATGCAACGGCAGTATTAAAATTCACTCAAAAAAAATAAAAAAAATATTTTGTATGGCTTGCGCTGCGCTAGTAAATTATGCGTGTCCTCCATACTAAGTCGAATTTTCGTTTTGTTTTAAAGTGTATCCTAATACTGCGATTGCATTTAGGAACAGAGACTAAATCAGTCTACAAATTATGCGCACTACATAAAAATATATCCTGTATAAGTTTGAAGTTGACAGCTGTCATTTAAGTTTCCGTTTGCTTGCAAATTGCTACGTCTGAGTGGAACTTGTAGCAAAACTTGGTAAGTTTTAAAAATACAAATTCTAGGAAATCATCGCATGTTGAGCGTTTGCGGTTTGTGTTTTCTACATGAAACTTGTACCTAGTTTCTAGTAGTCTTTCTATTACGGGGTGAGCAGAGTACTACCATAGTAGATAATGGGACTTAATAATTGTTGTCGTTGCTATAACGTTATACGCATTAGATATGAAAATTAATTAAACTCAAAGTCAAAGGTTTTTATTTCAACTGGGCCTTTGCAGGCACTTTCAAAACGTCGTGATTCTAGGTGCATGGTTCCAAGTGGGTTGGTCCTGGAGAAGATACCGGCAAGTAACTCCATGGATACTCTTTTCATAAATCAAGTTAACAATAACATACGGAGCTGCAGGAGCAGCCCCGGCTAAAATTCGATCAGAATTAATGAAATTAATAAAAAAAAGTTACTGCCTGACTTTCTTTTTAAACCATAACCGAAAATAATATCATATCCACCATCCATAGTCCAAGCGATTTTGTTTCAAATATGATGGTACACGGGGTTCAGGGCACACACACTACATTAGAATTATGTACCTATATCTGCTAACTTCACTCATGTCAGTGCATTCACTTCATCGGCAATAAGCGTTTTAAATAACAAAACATGGACGGGACCATTTTTTTAATCTTTGCTAACTACACTTCACTAACGTTAATGTAAACCAATTTTGAATAATACAATATTATAGTTTAAAAAAAACTATAGAACACACTTTAGTCATCCAAACTGAACGTGTATGCAAAATTTCAGCTCAATCGGAAACCGGGAAGTGGGTCAAACACTTCCAAGATTTTCTTACATTGTTAGTTAGTTAGTTACAAGTGAAGCTAATAAAAGCGTGTTAAAAAAAGTATACGTTAACATAATTATATCATACGTCAAAAACATTCATGCTCGTCCTTCTAAAGTGAAGTTAGCAAATATTTACGAAATGGTCTCTATCCATGTTTAGTTCTTTGACACGCCTTGTATCGACTTATTGCCAATCCTTCATTACGGCATTTTAAATTCATCCTCCCATTATAACCGATGGTAAACTTCCTTTCATGAGTGCACACATCAAATTAATATAAAATAATCATTCATTTTCGAATACGAACTATAAATTAAATCATATTTAATTATTTCCATTGGACATTGCGGCCGTCACACGTTGTATTAATTTTATAAAGGTACATCTGCCATATTGCTTTGTGACGTAATGAATGAACGAATTATTTGACATTTAATGACGTGGTTCATTAATACATTAATATCATAAACTTTGTGCGACAAAAATCTCTTTATTAGTTTGCAGCAATATGCATCGGTGTAGCTGATGCAGTTCTCTCCATTTTTCCCTCTCCTGTACAGTCTCCTTAACCGCGAAGCGAAAATATTCTAAGTTTATGCCTTAACCTCCCTATACGACATGACAGCAACTTTTTCTATTATTTGGCTCATGTAACTTATGCATGGCGTTCCTCTACTTCTCCTTCGTTCTACCTTTCTTTAATATTCTATCTAGCCGAAAAGACAGACTAATTTGTCAGAACTCTCAACTTCATTTGACTAACTAGAACATTTCAGGCTACAAAAATTTCGGATTCCTTCAGACTTTAAAGTTTTAGATATAGTTATTTTAAAGTTCTTTGAAAAATAAAGTTTTGCACTTTCAGCTGGGAATTAAATTGGCAAGTCCCAAAAGTGTATCCAACGGAGGGTTAAACAAAGTTTTATTTCAAGTTATTTGAGAAGAAAATACAAAACCAAATGCCAATTTATGTTAAGGTTAAGCCCTTTTTACGTATCTAACAATTTCAGCTTATTTGGGTGTGACAGTAAAATTTTGTCTTTAATTCAATTTTATTTGTTTTTTGGTAGGTAAATGTCTCTCACAGTTGGATTAGAGAGCCCTTTAATTCAATATCGGCTGTAAATTAAATATATTGACATGTCAGTCAAAAAAAAGAAAAAAAAATCAGCGTTGGGCTCTCTGCGCCCAGCAAATGCTGAGCTGGCTACCCTTTCGGCATGGCATGCTTGACAGCATATACCTATTTAAAAATATTTTATTTCGTTTTATTTCTTATTTGTCAACTTTTGATGTGATTTTTTTTTTCTCTTCTCTCTCATATTTTGTCAATATGTCTGTGCCGAATAAATGTTATTTTCTTTCTTTCTTTTCTTTCTTTCAGTTATTGTAATGAATGTAGTTGTTGTAGTAATGTATGATTCTATTCATTTGCACTCATACTAGTAACTAAATCAGTACATAAACGTACATTAGTCCTCATCCCAAAGTCATACGAAGCAATCAGGTCGAACCACAGTCGATTCATCAACGACGGAATTAGTTATGTAGCTTAATGAAGTAATCTACAATCTTGTTATGTAATCATGATATTACTAATATCTAGCGTAATATCAAGCTTATTTTCTCTGAAGGGTTAGGCAGAGGATTACTTTTTAATGGACTTCAAAGAAAGGAGAAGGCATTAGATGCATTTTATTTTTATTTTTTATACCTATATTATGTACACTGATTTCTCGGATTCACATTAACTGATTTAAACTGTATCCCGAGGTGGTCCCATAAAAAAAAGGTTCGTTTAAATGATCATGTCGTACGACTGTTTAGGAGCACTCCTCTACGAATGACAGAAAAACATTCGTGAAAAGCATTTTGCTATCGTCTTGGGCTTGTGTACGAAAAAGTTTATTCCACAAAAAATTTACAACTAAACAAACTTAAAAAAACCTAAAACCAACTTCAAAAATACGAATAAAATAATTTTCATAAAAAAACATAACAGCTTCTGGAGTCAGGGCCTTTAATTCTTCAATGCACCTTAGCTTGGCACCAACTTCAGAAGCTGTTAAGTTATTTTTATGAAAATGATTTTATTCGTTTTTAATTATTTATTAGTTTATTTTTATACCAAAAAGCCGTTAGTGAGTACAGTTGATATAAAAAAAACTTAAAAAAAACATAACCTAGCCGTTATTAATTCCAATGAGAGGGCGATCCTATTGCCTTCCACCGGGTATAATTCCAAATTCTACGCTGCTATTAAGAATGTTCTTACAGAAAACCTAATAACACTGTTCGACCTAAGTTACAAAACACCGCTTTCGATTGCAGTTCAGGATGAGTAGAGATCTAATGAGGATCAAGATTCTGTACCATTATTCACAGACAAGATTATTAAAAGCATTTGTCTATGCCGATATTGAAAGCGGTAAATTGTAACTTGCACACGGTGCACTATGCCGGTGATCAAAATGGCGGAGGATCGCCAGATGGCAGCATAGCGATGTCATTTACCAGGTCATATACATCAGGTAAGTGGGAGATAAAAAAGGCTTCTAGCGGATAACAGCAACATATTATAATAAATAAAGGAAATAAAATAACATAAAAAGAAATAAATATTATAAATAAAGGAAGGGGAGGAGGGAAGGGAAAAGAAGTTAGGGGAAAGAAGGAAGAGAAGGGTAAATGGAATGGAAGGGGAAAGAGTGAAAGGGAAGGAGAAGGGGAAAGAGAAGGGAAAGAGGGAAGGGCGCCTAGAATCACGACGTTTTGAAAGTGCCTGCAAAGGCCCAGTTGAAATAAAAATCTTTGACTTTGACTTTGACTTTGGAAGGAGATAGATTTTTGTCTTTTTTTATCTGAGAATTTCTGCTGACTAAAAAAAAGGCTGATGGTTTTTGTACCAGTCTCACATCTGATTGAGACAAGCTATCTACGAGTATGTATTGTGACTCAAATGGACCTGTTCAATGTACCTATAACCTTAAAAACACCTCTAAGATAAACTAGCTTAAGCTAAGCTTCGATCCAAATGTTACTATTACTAAAACCAAATTACATGTCACGATAACTCTTATGAGAAAAATGGATGGGACCATTCAATCTTACCAATCTAATACATTTATAAACATGACAAATGTGCATCCATCAAAACTTTTTCAGTTGTCAATTGCGAACATTTGTTTCATCCGCCATCTTGTAACTTTGTAACAATGTAGGGTTGAGAATGTATTTTGTAAGTCATTATTATTGGATGAGGTTTTGGATGTTGTATGAAATTTTCATTAAAAGTTCACATGGGCGTAGAAGATAACACTTGACAAAGTTGACACAGATACTTAATTAGTAATATATTCAGTTTTTTCTTACTTGTCATAATTTAGTAAACAATTTTCACATGCCTTTTTTTTTAAAAAACCTTATTATAAATATGAAAATCATGTTAAAAAATGAACTGTCTTTGATAATTTATCACTTTTTAACCCCTGACAAAAAAGAGTGTTGTAAGTTTGTAGTGTGGATCTGTTTATCTGTGTATATGTGTATCTGTCTGTGGCATCGTAGCTCCAAAACAGACGGACCGATTTCAATGCGTTGTTTTAATTGAAAGCTATTTTAATCGGGTATCATCTTAGCCATATTTCATGAAAAACTATCCAGTCGTTTCAAAGTTACAGCTCTTTTTCTAGTTGGAATCGGGGTTGTTTTACGATTAGGTTATCAGTAAATCTAAATGTGCTACCTAAACGATTTGTTGTATTTTATATAAATGATTAATTCTTTAATGGATTGTGTAACGATTATTAACTAAATGAGATAAGTAAGAAAAAACAGAGTATAGGTAGTACGTTATATTGTGTGTCAGTAATACGTTAACTTGTGAACAGACATACATGTTAATTTTTTTCTATAATTAAAAAATATTTTGCGAAACAAATATTTCATTAATTGGAGTGGTATAAGACAGATGGCAAGATAGACAGATGACATAGTTAATCTTGTTGACGAACAGTGAACAAAGGCGTAGAGGGAGAAAGCTTAAGTCTTGCTAAGACAAAAACTGCAGTGAGGGTAGATGATAATGACAATGATTTTTTAAAATCTGTTGTTTAATTTCGTTATATTTATAATGTATAAGAGTGACCTTACACGGCTGGCAGCGTAACCAAGGTTCACTGAGCCACTGAAGCCCCGAAAAAGCCCCCGACTCCAACTAGAAAAAGAGCTGTAACTTTTGAACAGCTAAGCAGATTTTCATGAAACATAGCCAAGATGATACCCGATTAACCAAGCTTTCAATAAAAAAAAAACTGCATTAAAATCGGTCCATCCGTTTTGGAGCTACAATACCACAGACAGACCCACGGATACACAGATCCACCGATATACAGAAACACACTACAAACTAATAACACCCCTCTTTTTTTTCGGTGGTTAAAAAAAGGATAAAAAAATTCTGTTCGGCTGATTTTAACAATTTCACAGATTTTTGATAAATGTCAAATAACATTTGTCTTTATTTGTGAATTCAGATCACTTAGTATTATAAAGAAGTTCTTCTCGAATGTCAAGTGTTTTTAACAAATCTTAAGTATTTTCTTTTACTTATAAAAACTATGATAAATATTTTACTTCTCTTATTATATTTCTTAGACGTGATTTTTCGGCTTACATTTAGATTATTGAATAAAACTTAAAGATTTTTATCGGATTTCTATCTTGTTTTTACGTTCGGTCGCTTCTTGAAGGCTATATCGGACGTAAGCAGTTTTACTTAGAGTGATAACATAATTACGCTTGTACATACATGATGTTTTTTATGTAGTGCGCATAATTTACAGACTGATTCAGTGTCCATTACCAAATGAAATGCACTAAAATTCAATAAAAAAAAAAATGTTTGGCTTACGCTAGTAAATTGTTCGTGTCCTCCATACGTCGAATTTCCATAAGTCTAATTTTTGTTTTGTTTTAAAATGACTATGCAACTCAATCATGATATTTTTGTTGTAATTATTTGTTGCCAGTCTTTTTTTATTTTGTTATAGGTTTATTTATTATTAATATGACCTTTATTCAATTTTTAATACTTACATTCTTTCATATTTTTAAATAATTTTACAAATAAAAAAAAAATAAAAAAAACATTTAAAAATACAAAAGAGTAGGTAGTAGGCCACCGGCATCGGGAACAGGGTCCAAGCTACCGGCGGCTAGGGCTGCAGAGAAAGGAACCTCCTCACAATGCGTGCCGTGTCGAGGAGTACCGCTTTCTGTATCAAGCCCTTGATCCAGCCCCCCAACGAGAGCCTCATAAGTTATTGCTGTTAGCTGTTGATCGAGGCTCTTGGCAATTAAGCCATTGGCCGTCACAACTATCGGCACTATGATTGCTGAGTCCACATCCCACATGTCGACAACCTCGTGAGCCAAGTCAAGATATTTAATTTGTTTATCTTTCTCGGCTTTCACGAGATTCTCATCATGTGGGATAGTAACATCAACAATCATCGTGCGGCGCGCTGACCGATCTATCACCACTATATCAGGCTTATTGGCAACAATAGTCCTGTCAGTGATGATAGATCGGTCCCAGTACAACGTGGCATGACCATTTTCGAGAACTGGGTCGGGCACATACCTATAGTACGGTACTTCAAAATCCACAAGGTTGTATTTATTATTATTATTGTTCGTGGCAGGAACATAAGTAAATGAATAAAGGATTTTATAGAAATCACTTTTAATTAATATGGTCATAACTTAGAATAATACAACAAAACTCCACCATCTTATCGAATCTTCGACAACGGAGTACGGACCTTCTATATCTAATGTTGCCCACAGCTTCTTCGAAGCTTGTGTTGCCACTCAAATAAAACTAAAATTAAACTTTATGTTCGGATACGAACATACTGGGGGCGCCTCTGGCCTTCTATGTCCTTTTCCTATCAATGAAGCTAATAAAATTAACTACCATCCTCATTAATAGGAAAAGGACATACTTTCAGAATACTAGTTCTGATGACAGAACCCTTGGCCGTCTTCACCTCTAAAGCACGAACACATCCATCTTTACCAGGCATTACATTTACAATTCTTCCTACTGGCCAATTCAAAGGATTTATGTTATCATATTTTAAAATGACTAATTCACCTGGTTTTAAATTTGGTTGAGTACTTTTCCATTTTGGTCTATTTTGTAAAAGGACCAAGTAATATCTATGCCATTTTTTCCAAAATAATTGTTGCATTTGCTCACACTGCTTCCAAAAGGATAATCTTCCAACATTTACATTACTTAGATTTAATTCAGGATAAGCAGACAGTGGTGCTCCCGTTAAAAAATGCCCTGGTGTCAAGTAAGACATATCATCTGGGTTTCTAGACAGAGGCGTCAACGGCCGCGAGTTGAGAATACCTTCAATTTGCACAATAACAGTATACAATTCCTCATAAGTTAGCACTGTATTGCCTATTACCCGTTTCATATGATACTTGACACTTTTAATGCCGGCCTCCCACAATCCACCAAACACAGGGGAATAACTTGGTATGAAATGAAAGGATATTCTCTCTGTATTGCAGAATTCTATTACTGTGTCTTGGTGACTTGTAGAAGCTTGCAAATCATACAATTCTTTTAACACATTAGCAGCCCCTTTATAACAGGCACCATTATCACAATAAATTTTTGTGGGCTTGTTCCTTCTAGCTATAAATCTTTTCAAACAACCTAAAAAAGTATTTGTTGACATATCAGATGCTAGTTCTATATGTATGGCCTTTGTAACAAAACAAACGAATAACACAATATAGGCTTTAGTTATTACTGGATTACGAATTCGAGTTTGCTTAACACTAAAAGGGCCACCATAATCGGTGCCAACTATCTGAAATGGCCTTGTCATAGTTACCCTATCCAAAGGTAAAGATCCCATTAATTGTGTAGCATTCTTAGCCTTTAATTTAAAGCAAATAATGCATTTATATAAAACAGATTTAATTTGACGTGAAGCATCAAGAATCCAGTATTTTTCACTTAAACTACTAAGAATTAAACTTTGACCCGCATGTTTTAATTGAATATGTTGCCTCCATATAATCCCCTTAGTCACGTTCGATTTCTTAGCTAATATTATAGGATGCATCTTTTCAAAAGGTAAGTCAGCATTGTGCAATCGACCACCTACTCTTAATAACTTACAAGAATCAAGAAAAGGATTAAGGCTACTTAAACTAGATTTTACACTGTTACCAGCTTGTAAGCACTGAATCTCACTTTCAAAATGTTTACCTTGATCTAATCTTATTATTGTCTGCAGGGCAGAATCTAATTCTTTTGGACTTAATTTTTGCACACTTTTGCAATGTTGCGCTTTGCAAATTTTTATAAATCTTAATACATATGCCACAATTCTAGTAATTTTTTCTATATCTGAGTATTTCTCCAACATAATCAATAACGCGTTGCTTTTAACACATATATTGCTTGATTTAATTACAGTTTTTATCTCTTTTATTTCGGGTACATCTTCCATGGGCATTGGAAATGGATCAATGCCATGAATAAATTCAGCATTCCCCATATACTTGGGTCCATGCCACCACAGTAAATTATCCTTCAAAGAAGCAGGACTTACACCTCGGGACAGACAGTCTGCTGGGTTATCTGCAGTGTTGACATAGAACCATCTATAAGAAGAAGTTAACTGGAGTATTTTCTTAACTCTATTAGCAACATACATATGTAATTTTACAGGTTCTGTTTTGAGCCATGCTAGTACTATCTTAGAGTCTGAATACAAATATGTACGAACATTATACTTTAGAGATAATTTAGTATTAACTTTGTTTGACAATATTGCTAACAATAATGCGCTTTCGAGCTCAAGTCGAGGTATTGTTAGCACTTTGTTTTTAGGATTAATGCGTGACTTAGAGCAAAATAAATTAATATTTACGCATTTATCAGGACCTATCACTCTTAAATATAAGCAACAACCATATGCGACGCTAGAGGCATCAGAAAATCCTACTAGTTCAAGGCTGTTACATATTATACTTTTAATATTCCTAGGAACAGAAATACATGGCATATTTATCAAATCTTTGGCAAATTCAACCCATTTTTTATTAATATTTGATGGCAAAAGCTGATCCCACCTTACATTATGAAACCATACCTCTTGCATTAGAAGTTTTGCTAATACCAATATAGGTCCCACAAGACCGAGTGGGTCAAAAAATTTACTTATAAAACTAAGCATTTCCCTCTTAGTATATTCAAGCTTTAAGTTTTTTACAGGACATTGAATTTCTAAACTATCAGTTTTCACATTGTAAATTAACCCTAACGTTTTAACATACAAACAGTTTTTATCAAAATCCTTTTTATCTAATTGATGTAAATTAACAGGAATGTTTTTTAGTAAGCTAGCATCATTTGAACACCATTTATGCAATGCAAAGCTACCCATGCTTAATAATTTGCAAAGCTCATTCTTGGTCTGGTTTAGCTCATAGATATCATCACTGCCAAATTGTATGTCATCGACATAACTGGAGTTATGCAAACAAAACGCAGCTAAAGGATACTGATCTTTAAATCTATGCGCTAGTTCAACTAAGCAGCGAGTGGCAAGGAAGGCAGAACTTTTCAAGCCATATGTTACCGTCTGTAGCTGAACACACTGAACAGGATTTTCACTAGATTCTCGCCAAAGAATATTTTGCAAACCACAATGATTTTCATCTAGAAATACTTGTCTATACATAGCCTTAACATCACAGAGCATTACATACTTGTATGTTCTAAATAAAGTCAATATTTCAAACAAATCACTTTGGACAACGGGTCCATTCAATAAAATGTCATTTAATGCTATACCATTTTTAGTTTTTGCACTTCCATCAAACACAGCCCGCACTGGTGTTGTTTTACTATTAGGATTTACAACAGGATGATGAGGAAGAAAGTTTAACTTACCTAAATCTAGGTTTTGGTTTTTAGTATTTAAGTATTTTGCATGACCTTGCTGAATGTAATCAGCTATAAATTTTTTATATTGTTGAAAAAGGTTGTTATCTTTTGCAAATCTTTTTTCCAAATTATGCAATCTGTTTAAAGCCATAGAAAATGAATGCCCTAACCCTGTATTATCCAAATTAACTTTTAAAGGCAATGCAACACTAAATCTATTATTTTGTAATTTTATTGAATTCTGAAATATTAATTCTGCCTGCTCATGCTCAGTAGTATCCTCTTTATAAACCTTAGAAACATTTTCGCATTCCCAAAATTTCAACATTGTTTGTTCAAGCTGACTATCTTTAGTAATGCATGTGTTACATACCTTCGAATAATTATCTGTATTTATTAGTAAGCAAAGATTAGCAGAGCATATTTTTTGTCCTGAGGTAATAGGCAAACTGCCTGCTACAACATATCCCAAACTTGTATTTATTAAATAAGGTCCAGATGGAGTTACAGGGAGGGACTCACGGAGCAGCACCTGGAAAAATATATCACATCCCAATAATATAGACAGTTCACCTGTTTTATTAAAATTCTTGTCAGCCAGTTGCACATAAGAAGGAAAAGTAAATTTTGAAATGTCAAAAGACTGCTGTGGCAATGGACATGCAATATTTTTTACAACACAGCATGATACTGCTACACTGTTGTTATTTATGGTCGAGTAAACAGTGAAGTTAGCCCTGTGTGATACCCTTTGTTCACCTCCCTGACACACACCTAATATAAGCTGTGCAGTCTTGTTAAATTCACATTTGATGTTGTCAGCCAAGCCTTCAGTAATAAATGATACTTGACTCCCTGAGTCAAGTAGAGCCCTAGCAGTAATGAATGTTCCATCATTTTGCTCCAAGCGCACCATAGCAGTGGGCAATAAGACATCTGTGTAAGCTGCAGCGCTTGATAAAGCCACCCGGTTAACTCCAGCATTATTTTCAGCATTATCCAGCAATGCAGTATTGCTAGATGCATTATTGTGTAAAAGCGTGTTATGCCTTTGCCCACAAGTCGCACACTTTATTTTTAGTAAGCACTTTCCATTATGGTTGTTAAGACATAATTGACAAAGCTTGTTATCATTCACAAAGGCTAATCTTTCCTTCTCGGAAGCTAATTTAAATTTTTCACACCCATAAAGCTTATGTTGCTGGTGACAATACTTACATGGTGTTGACTTGGATGTGCTGACACCGCTCATTACCTTACTTGGCTTCTGGGAATGGGACGACTTATCATCAGAGGTATTTTCCATTGCAATAGCCCTCCGTTCTAGAAAATCTAGAACTTCTGACAACTTAGGTATATCCCTGCTAAGCCGTTCTTGATAAAACCCCCTGTTGGTGTAATTATCTACCTTTTTGGACACTATATTAACCAGCAAGGTATCCCAGTGCTCCACCGGCTCCTTCAGATTCTTTAGTGCAGCAATGTTTAAGTTTATTACTGAAACAAGAGACCTAAGACCTTGAGCAGTGCATTTTGTGACTACGGGCAACTCTAGAATGTTATTAACATGATGATTTACTATAAGTAATTTATTGTTAAATCTGTTGTTTAATAGTTCTAATGCAACATTATAATTTTCATCATTTAAAATTAAATTTTTGATTAGATCTAGAGCCTCCCCAGTCAAGAATGAGCGTAAATAGTGTAGCTTTTCACATAAACTTAGCCTACTATCTGCATCAATAACCGATTTAAACATATTAATGAACGGTGGATAATCCACTACATTTTTTCCATTAAATGAAGTTAAATTTACAACTGGTAATTTTTTAAACTCACCTTTAGGAGGTTTAGTATCTTTGATAACAGATTTTGTAACAATTGATGAGTTTAAATTGGAAACTGTAGTGAAATATTTATCTTCAACTTCACTATAATCTTCCTTGTCGTTAGGACATAAATACAATATTTTTTTATTTAGAGTTTCGTACTCCTTAAATGCTTCTGATAATTTTTTACACTTTTCTTTGAGCAACTCTTCTTGTAATTCGGAGAGATCATTTATTGAAAATTTGAACAAACGAGTAATACTACCTTTAACGTAGCCTCTTTGGGCTAGTAGTTCTTGTAAATCGGCCATTGTACCGATCGTTTGCAATAATGCAATAACAAATCACTTTTAAATAGACAATATTAACTTATATTGTAACTTTTTTGTGCAAATTGTTGCGCACGGACACCCAACAAATGGAACAACAATACAAAATGGCGAAATAAGCTCTTGATGAATTGACGAAATCGCCGCAAGCGTCAGGACGCGTTTTTTCAACAGCAGGCAACCTAACGACATGCGATGCAGACAAATCACGAAGCCCCGCAACGTTGATTAGGTTGGTACAACTTGCTCAGTCTCGTTTTTCTTTTTTCTGATTGGACCGTTTGAAAGTCGCGTCACTTGCACTTCGCGTTCCAGAGTTAGAACAAAACGAAACGTTGATCTTGATTTTGTTGTCGTCTCTTTCTTGCACAATACAAAATGCAAAAAATACCTGGATAACCAATTTATGGTTATTAATATTTTATTGATGATGTTGTTTCCTCCTTTGATGCTTGAAGGCCCCGCAAGCCAGCAGATGAAGACCTGATGTATAATACTGAATTGTCAGCAATCCTCCAGGCCCTCCGCCAAGACCGCAGGAAATTCTCCTCCACGCCGTTTTTTACTCGCAACAGGAAACAAACTTCTTCGGTATCGGAACCAACTTTATGTTCGTGGCAGGAACATAAGTAAATGAATAAAGGATTTTATAGAAATCACTTTTAATTAATATGGTCATAACTTAGAATAATACAACAAAACTCCACCATCTTATCGAATCTTCGACAACGGAGTACGGACCTTCTATATCTAATGTTGCCCACAGCTTCTTCGAAGCTTGTGTTGCCACTCAAATAAAACTAAAATTAAACTTTATGTTCGGATACGAACAATTATTACAAGCCTATGCCTAGGAACAAGCATACCAATGGAAGTAGCATATTTAAGACGAAATTTTAACACCGGTTTGACTTCTCGCTCTAAGAGATTATGACATAAGAAAAAAAGAGATGAATATATTTCCTCCGGTTACATTTTAATACAAATGTGGCCAGTGTGATATATTTCCAATAGTTATTGTATATATCCAAACTAGAGATGGGAATTTACTTAACGATATTATGATTTTAAAATAGTGAGCAATTTGTTCAACATCTTAACCCAGATATTGCTGAAACCTCTGAATTGCTCCGATCTTTATGTAATTTATAATATGATTTATATTTGATCTATTGTAAATAGGAAAAATATTTTAAAAAATCTTACTCTTATGGGAAAGTCGGAAAATGGTGTTCGTTATAACAAACGCTACCAAAATGCTCTACTATGAAGTGGTCCAACAATGTTGAATTTCAGTTAGATTTATGCTGGCAATTTATATAATTTTACAGGGTTGTTGTTACTTTATTGAAATATCTATAAATAAAACAAGAATATAGCTTTTGCATCGGAAATTTATTAGAGAAAACACTGAGTACACGGGAAATATGAAAGGAAAATATGTTGACAAGCCACATGTTTATATCAAATTATGATAAAGTTCAAAGCAATAATTAGGGTGAAGGGTAACATGTTACACAGATGATGATGATGGTGTACATGTTATGCAAAAAACATGCATTTTAGTGGCAGCTAGCACAGAGAAGTTGGTTAGATCTATGCTTTATCATATGTCCAATTATCATTACGAGGACTTTGAGTAGTGCCCATTCATGTCTTTTCAGGTTTCTTAACCATTTCTCCTTTAACTCTGGATCTTTTGGAAACCTAGAAATGAACAATATGTGTGTTAATAATTTTTATTTTGGTTAATAATTTAATTGTTTGACTGTAAGATACAGGAAAATTCTATTAAAGTCTCTTAAACAGAATCTTTTTAAAATTATTTGGAGGCACCTGCGATTACATAAATGAGTTATTTCTGTAAGTTGTTTGAAAAAGTATAATAATTTAGTCGAAATATACCATTTATGCGTTCAAAAATATAATATAAATATTAAGAATTTTTGTTGCTAATCAAATATATCATCCAATGCTGAACATGAGCTTCTTCTTACAAATTAACAATTTGTATTTATTTGATTAAAACAAGGGTAAATCCATGTTTTAACAACAAATTTATAACCCGACAATACATCGATAAAATCGAACTATCGACAACAGTGTACGTAACTAGGTGCCATCAAAATAGTATATCAAATGTCATTTTCTCATAGGTTACTACGATTTAGGCGAATTATAAAAATATTATGATAATAATCTCTAAATGACTTTATCGAACCGTTATAATATTGTATTTACTTTATCCCTACAGCAAAATTGACAACAAACTACAAGTAAAAACTTAAATAATCAAATCAATACTTACCGATGGAAAGATGTCCTATTGTTGCTTTCACTTATTACGCCCATTCGGCCTTTGCAACCAAGGGCTACACAAGCCATGTTAAATTAGGAAATCGAATTTATATTATATTCCGCACAATAAAGCACTGAAACTTAGCAAATTGCAATTATCGTGAACCTGAAGTGGTAGCCGCGCGGATACCAAACCGACTCAACAACTGACACTTTGTCTTTCAAGATGACGTTGAAGTTATGTTGCTGTCACTTTCTTTTACAGAGAAAATTGTCATAAGATAAAACGAAAAGTATGGCAGTTATTTCTTCGTTTTAAAAATAATACTTCCATTGGTATGCTTGTTCCTAGGCCTATGCTGTCCCAATACTGGGCGAAGGCCTCCCTCCCTTTCCTCCACTTCTCGCGATCCCGCGCTGTATCGGGCCAGTCTTTAAGGAAGGCGTTCCATTCGTCCCGCCATCTCCTTCATTATAGGTTTATGTGTTTTTATTTTGTGTATTTTTTTTTTGGTGGTTTGTTGTGCGTCATTGTTTGTGTAAACATAAAATGTATTTTCCGTCTTTCTTCTTTCTTCATATATATTTCCATTTCCCAGGCGTAAATTCAAACTCCAAGCCACGACTGAGAATTTTCTCACAGAAAAATTAAAAAAACGTGGACCTGTGTATCGAATCTATGCTTGGCAGCCACGTTTGTAACCAGAAGACCGAGTATTACCCTATACATTTTCTAACCCTCAACCACGACTGAATGGTCCGAACAAAAAATACTCTCTCCTTTCTTGTGTCATAACTTACAGGGGTCATCCCACAAGTGGCCCGTTATCAGCCTATAGATTCAGATTTTTATTGTATGTAAATAATTACATAAAGTCACATAATACAGGCATAATAATAATAAAATATAAACAACATTTACATAGCATTTCATTAGGTAATAAAGATTAAAAATAATTCATAATATATAATTGATTAATAATAATAATTTTAAAATAACTTCACAGAAATAACAATATTACGTACCAACCTATATCAAATTAAAAAAAAAAAAGGGGGGGGGGGTATGAAGGGGTTAGTCCCATTATTTCTTCTAAAACCAAACTGTACAGTGAGGCAATCCATCTGTATCCAACTATAAGTGATGGATTATTCCCAGGATGCCCAAACCAGTAGATAGTTCGACAAGATTGTTGGATTCAGATATTCAACCCATATGAGTGACATTATCTTAGGTAAAATATATTCCCAACATGGCGATAAAGTATTGGTATTTAATTTAGGGGTAGGTATTTTACCCTTGTGTGGTGACTATCTTAACATTATGCATGTCCAAGGATAACCGTCAAAAACCTCCGACTCTAACTAGAAAAAGAGCTGTAACTTTTGAACGGCTAAACAGATTTTCATGAAACATAGCTAAGATGATACCCGATTAAACTAGCTTTCAATTAAAAAAACGAGTACCTCAGAAGGACAGTTTTTTTTTTATAATGCACTATAGGACAGTTAAGTCTAAGTGTCGAAGGACGGTCGCGGGACTTATCTCAGCCGTGACCCCGGAACGTAAAGGGCTATTGAAGGAACACCGTGGATTTTAGTCAGTACAGGTCTGACAGTCCCTCCCGCCCTGCCCGGTGTGGGAGGACTCATTTGATGATTTAACCACGCTAAAAAAAAAAAAAAAAAAAAATAGGACAGTTAAAGAGAGAGCCGAGATAATTTCAAAAGAGTATCTCTGTCAACCTCTCCGCTCGTTTAAGGTCCGATTAAATTGATAACATAATAGATTTCCAGGAACTGGTGGTCAAAGAGTTAAGAAGCTAGACACGTAATTCACGCAAGCTAGTGCGTGTAACAGAGCTAGTATTTAATAAGTACTCGTTGTCCTGTGATCTGCCTGTGATGCACTATTACGAACTGACAAGACTATTGCGAAATGCCATCGTTGCTAAAGTAACAAGTGCTTAGTTTACTCTCAAACCGGAAACGACAAGAGGGTTCGGAAATAAAGAAGACTGGATGTGACGATTGACGGCAGTTTAAGTAATTTCCTATTATTATTTTTAACCGACTTCAAAAAAAGGAGGGGGTTCTCAATTCGACGGTATGTTTTTTTTCTTATGTTTGTTACGCGATTTCGCCGCCAATTGCAGACCGATTTTAAAAATTATTTTTTTGTTTGATTTGATTTCATATTAGCTGGTAACTAAATATAAAATATGAGAAGCTTCCACAAAAGAGACCAAAATTAAAACGCTACAAAAAGTCAGAATCAGAATCAGAATGCTTTATTATTTTGTAAACATAGGTTGGGTTACAATAATGTGAGAGATATTACAATGGGTGAGTAGATACTCTATGTTTTGCCATGCGGCGTACAAATATTGAGTAGTGTCTGACCGTTCTAGCAGCTCTATAAATTCCACTCTATAAACGTTTTAAAAATAAAATTTTCTTTGTAGTCTCAGTGAGGGCTCTAGACAATAGAAGAGCACAAAGCAGTGCCAGTGGGGCCACTTTGCGGAGAAAGGCTTTAGTGGCAACTATGTAGCTGTTATGTATCGGATACTTAGGTGGAATTATATTTAGTTATCAGAGGGCCTAGCACGAATTTTTTGACGTATGGTAACGTAAACGTAAGCAAATTTTGATTATAAAATACGATGAATCTATCGCATTTTTTTTCAAATTTAATGCAACAAACACACTTGTTTCATGAAAATGAAAAAAGATTGCATGTATTTCCAAAAAAATATCATAGATTAAACGTGTATTTTTAGTTCTAAATTTGGTTACGTTTACAATACGATACGTCAAAACATTCGTGCTCGGTCCACAGGTAACTGAGCTAAATATTTTTGGTTAGCTAGTAGTTTTATCGTGTTCCAAAGTGTGCGCACTTTTTTTCGTGAAGCAGTATTCTGTATAACTACAATCTTGACTACTGCCTAGAATTTAAATAACAGGGCTGCAAGAAAGAGCCTTTACGAGTGACGAGACATGAGTTCGTCTGGTGCACCCTGGGCAGTCAGCCTCGATACCACCACTGCGGACTGGCTAATCTTTCCACTACGGGATGAGCCGTTGTCATGTGAGGCAAGGCAGAAGAATAATAATAAGTGTAAATACTAGTGGTCGCCCAGTGGTCGAAATTCGACCACATATTATAATATAAATTTTAGCTTTCTGCACTCCCTCTCCATATAAACTTTAACTATGACAAATCTCACACTCCTCCCTGCGCGCTATATGCTTAAAAAGGGGTAGAAAAATTTCTGTTTACGTATTATATAGATTATATTCTTTTGTTCAAACCAAGTTACCGCTTTGGGTACCGATCCCTAAAAACCGTTAACTAATAAAGCAATGAATAATAAAACACTAATGAAGTAATGAAACTGAATATTTTTTATATTTATTTTCAGCGATAAAATATTTTACAGCGGCGAGGTCTTAATAACTCAAATAATATTTGTATTTTCCTATAATGAAATTTATGGTGTAACAAGTTGGAAAACTGATCGTTTATTCATCGTTATTGTTACGGATGGTTCAACAATATTACCGTAGATAGTATGATTTATACAAGTTTATACCTTTCTAGTCCCGATCCCTTTAAGGGGTCATTGTACTCATCATTATGAACAACTTTTCATAGGGACCGACGATGAAATCGCGAAAAAACTAGCTGTTTCATACAAATAATTCAATGTTACTTGACTAAATTTAATTTTATTTTATTTTATTTTTCTTTAAATTGATGTCAACGTTAGTCTTTTTTTTTCTGTAAAACTCTTTATACTAATGCATGCAGAGTTTACCTGTAAGTGATTGTTACACTTTTGTCTTATATTTAACATGTTACCTTTGTCATGATACCAGTGTAAGCAATTGTTGGTGAACCAATAAATAAATAAATAAAATGTATGGAACAGCTAATTTTGTTTTTATTGATTTAAGGTTTTGTGCTATAGTAAAAGTTGTTCATAATTATGAGGAACATAACCCCTTATAGGGATCGGTACCCTAAATACGAAAAATTACCTGACAGCGACCCGACAGCCACGCGACAGCAGACGGAGCGCGATCGGTCGCGAACTGTCAAACAAATTCGTACGGCATTCGTCCGCTTGTGGTTACTTGTCGCGTTTGCAGCGCCAAGTAAGCACTTTTTAGTTCGTTCATTTTCCGCCAGAGGGCGAACCCGTAAGCGGTGGCTATCGCGAAGCTATCGGCAAATACGTAGGTAATAAATATCAAGGTGATGTTTGACAGCAGCTACCGCGCGATTTACGCCTGTCGCAAACTGTCTGCTACATCAGTAATTAGGGGGCGGGGCTAGGAAGGCAGGGCCTTATATTTGTAGACTAGTAACATACTTAACTATAAAGGAGTCAAGCTCATACCACCATCTCCGTCTGACCCACCTAAAGATTAACGGTTCTAAAATTGAAAAGGTTTTTTCAAGGTCTAGGATAGATCTTTCGAAAACTACAAAGAAGAAGACAGTAAAGTAAAGAAAACTTCTAAAGTAATTGCCTCAAAAACCCGCTGTTCCCAATAACTTGGGCCATGAACACCAGGTGTCTCGTAGATATCAATCGATCATACTCATATGGTGACAAGTGCCAACATCGAATCAATAGGGCTGTTGGTTTTATGGGAATTGTCCTGAGTGTATTGGCAATTTAGGATTATGAGGCAATGGTGTGACGTCATAGTTTTGTGACTTCAATTGTTTTGGAATGGTAATGGTTCGAATTTAGTGATGGCTTTCTTATAGATATAGCTTCAAGATTTGTTTAGAGTTCAATGTTTAGTCAAGTTTTTCTAAGAAAAAATTCTCAGTTATAGCTTGAAGTCACTGCGTAATTTTATGCATTGATATCTTAATTGGATTAATCTGAGTTGAGTCAGGTTTTTCTTACAGGAAATTCTTAGTTTAAGCATGGGTTTGTAACTGTGGAAATAACATTAAATAGTAATAAAGTTGATCCCTTCCACACTAGACCTTGTTCATCTTGTGAAAGAATATTTGTGCCTAGAAAAAAAATCCCTCAAAGATAACAAAGAAAAACACAATAAAATGCAAACAATATGAAACTTTGGAGGACGCCAAACAATCTATAAAAATACGACAGCCACCTTGCAAGGGTTAAAGGCGTTTTGTATATTATATGACAAGAAATGAGGATATCCTTTTAAAGATGGATGCGCAACTAATATGAGGAGCTTCCGTTTACGGAAACATGATGATAAAAAAAGTTTGTAAATATACGGTATCGAGTGTTTGTAAAAAAAAAATATACAGGGTGTTAGTATCATCGTAACAAAAACTGATACCATGGATTTAGTACAAAGTTCAAGACACTTCAGTGTAAGATGTAGAACCCGCAGATTATGTTTATATTTGACATTCCATCTACATTGTTTGGCTAATCTTGTAACATCTTGCAATATCTTTTGTGTAAAAAAATTTGCATGCCAGCTACTGGCGGAACATGTAATGCCACATATCATCACCATGTAACACCTTTTTTGTACCATGATTCAAGCAAAATAAATTTCATTTCATTTCATTAGAAATTAGAGACAATCTTTTCAAAAAAAAAAACTTTTTTTTTTAGAAAATCTTTGTTCCTCATTAAGATTTCTCCCGTATTCCGTACAAACATACATGTCACACGCACACATACCCAGACTCAGAACAACTATCTATAGATCATACAAATAATTGCTCCGTGCGAGGATCGAAACCATGACACGTAACGTAGAAAACTAATCGACTAGCCAAAGCGCCAAACGAAAAACAAAAAAAAAAAAAAAAAAAAAAACTGTCTTTTTAACACGCTTTTATTAGCTTCACCTGTAACTATGTAAGAAAATTTTGGAAGTTAAATTTGACCGACTTCCCGGTTTCCGATTGAGCAGAAATTTTGCATACACGTTCAGTTTGGATGACTAAAGCGTGTTCTATAGTTTTTTTAAACTATAATATTTTATTTGTCTGACTATCCTACTGAAATACTAACGTGTACTCACACAATACATATATAACGCAAGTCGCACCAATAAGAATACAAACCATGAAACTCGGTGCCTCCAACGCTTTGTTAGAAGTTTTTCCGCAAAGTTATGTCTGTTTGCTTAGGACCGGGTTGTTCTATAGATCAATGTGGGTGAACATGGGGTACATAAACAAAAAGTTTTGGACTGAATGGAGTTTCATTAGTTGGGTTTTGTGTGCCCTTGATATCAAAATTGAATTGCGATAAAAATATGTAGCAATAAATATAGGAGAGAAAAAAAAAAAGTAAAAACTGTCTTCAAAAAGCTTATTTTTTATATTTATTTTTATTAACAACGAAAACGCAGGTTTATCTGTGGTGGGGCGATCACCAGTGTTAAAGTACACAAAGAAAAAAAAAGAAACAAACATTACATAATTGCTCACAATCTCTTTGGGTAGCCCGTTATGTAAACTGTAACTGTAGTAACTAAAAAGTATAACATAATTTTCCACTACTCAATAGTCGGTCGCACTGCCAAGCTAGGTGCATTGAAGAATTAAAAGCCCCGACTTCACGGGCTATTAAGTTTTTTTAAGAAAATTATTTTATACTTTTTAGTTTTTTAAAGTCGGTTTTTACTTTTTTTAAATTTTATTCTATTTTTATATTCTGAGTGGCATAAACAATAATTATTATAAACATGGGATTACAGGAATCGCGACTGATATGCTGTTATTCATTCAAGAGTTCCATTGTCTATCTCCGAAGATCTTGATCAGTTCTTCACAAAATTTAATTTCGAGAGCATACCCTTTCAAACAAAAAAGAATTTTCAAAATCGGTCAGCAATTGGTGGAGAAATCGCGTAACAAACATACAAAAAAAAAGCACACAGTGGAATTGAGAACCTTCTACTTTTTTTGAAGTCTAACCGACTTCAAAAAACGTTGGAGGTTCGAGGAAAAAGTATGAAGAGAGAGAAAGAAAAACATACACCGAATAATAAATACACTGTTTATACGCCTACTGCGACGCCTAAAGGAAAGGTAGGTAATAATATTCTAAAATTATGGTACCATCTCACGAGAATATACACACTACCTAGTACCAAAAAGGCAACATAGAAACAGTCAAATACGCCCAACAAAGTTCTTTACTCGTAAACTTATTACAAAGCTAATACCTACCAATTTATTTTGTAAGTTATATATTTTTACTTCAATCTTGTTTTTACTCTGTTATTTTATAAGTAAGTATAAAAGAAAAACAATATAATTATTTTTCCATTAGTGATAAATATACCGGTTTTGTTTATGTTTTCAAGTTCTGTTCTTTTAACAAATAAGGTTATCGAATGATGTAGTCTGACTAATCGCGAGAAGTAAACGGAGATTTTTTGAAAAATAGATTTACGTAAACGATAAGTGCTTTTATTAATTTCATCTAAACAATCCATAATATTGTCGAGATGACACTTCAGGCCGCCCCACTACCATAGACGAAAATCTTTATTAAACTACCTCCTTCTAAAAACAATGTCAAAAATACTACAAGAATTTTAGAAAAGAAAATTCTGTCACAATCAAAATGACAAGTCAAACATGTAACTTATAACCAAAACATTATGGAATAAATTATTAAAATATCGCACCAAAATGTATCTGAATCAATGCAAACATAATTCTTGAAATTGTTTATAAATAAAAAATTGTTAAATTCTTGGTAACCACTGCGTTTAGTTGAGTACCAAGAATTATAAAACTGGGAGAGAATTAACGAGTTTTGAAAAATGGGAATGATGAATAGCAAGGATTTTATGTCAAGAAGAAAGATTGATGAGGCCACTAGTAACACCAGGTAATGATAGAATCAAAGTTTCAGTTTTCAAGCCAAAACTATTAGATATTGATCACCAAAGTGCAGAATTGTATTGTATACCCAATGGTAGATAAAGTGTGAGTATTATCCATACTTTATCTATGATAATATCCATTTCATTGTAATAGGACTCCTGTGTTATTTATCTCGGACAAATCCGTCATTGGACTAACGAATTTTTTGAGTTTCGCTTTCAATTTATCAAGTTTTACATATGGGTCCAATAGTGTTTTTATTGTGTCTACTTTTCGCTACTTGAAAGGTTAAATGCACTATAAGAATAGCTGTGTCATCATTACTCCTAGAATTAGACCTCCTAAAGACAAAATGAGCAAAAGATCTACTTTGACTTAAGTATAAGATTCACTATTAATATGTATATTAATTTTAGTTTCTTCATCGTTAATATTTTAATATATTTCGTTTAACTTTCATTCAACTATATCTTCTTCGTCTTTGATGATTAATAAATCTTGTATGCCCAATTTAACTTCCTACAAATTAATATCTTCATATCGTTTAACCGTGCACCTAGAATAACGACGTTTTGAAAGTGCCTGCAAAGGCCCAGTTGAAATAAAAACTTTTGACTTTGACTTAACAAGCCTGTTATTCTTTTTCATTTTAGAATTCATACACGTTAAATAGATTATTAATATCTGTTTCAGCTTATCCAACTTACGTTACGTTATTACTGAGAAGCCAAAATGGAAAGTTTTTAAAAAGAAAGAGTGAGTCGCAGTTAATAATATTGTTTATCAATTTAGAAATTAGTATGTTGCTATCTATAATACCTATCGATATTTTTTATTTCATTAGAATTATAAAATGAGTGTTATTACTATTTCAGAGTTGTGCCTTTACCACAATGTCGTCCTGTGAAAGGCTGTCCATGCGGCAATGATGGTCCCTGTAAGCAGAAGGTGACTCCAAAAGGGGTCACCATACACTATCCTCAGAAGTGAGATACTTGATAATTCATTAATACATTCCACGAACATAAATGCGCTCCTAGTAACTTTATTCCTACAAGAATTTTTTCACTTTGTTGAAAAAGGTGCTGTCAATAATTCTTATCTTACAACCGAACAATCTCTCCAGCAGATGATGGTTTAATCTATACTTAACCAAAACTAAATTTTAATTTAGATTCACATAGAGTCGTGCATAGATCTCATGATTTTACCGTACCAAAACATGGCCCTTGATTACTTTATGTTTAGGCATAAACCCTCCCTATAATAATTATTTAGTTTGTATTTCGAGATCGAGTTGGATCCTCGGATCTAAATTGCTACAGCATTAAATTAAACAGTTGGAAAAAGTAATTAGTGAAGGTTTACAAACTAATTAGGTTCTACAGTTAATTTAAATATAACTAGAGCTTAAATACATTATTAAATGTCCATAAACGTATATGCCCGGGGGTATAAATGACAGGTCTGAGGTAATACACAGTAAACAAACAAACAAACAGTAGAGGTGTGGTGGGGAAGAAAAAACTAATCCAAAATAAAAAATTTGGAAGTTCGTTTTTGGGTGCTTCATCGAATTTATTTTCTTTTTTATAATAGATAATTTTACTTCCAGGAAGAAAAAATTCCGGTACAGGCCACCTAAAATTCAGAAGAGTTACTTTAATAGGTGTGTATGAGTAATCAAGCATATTTTTTAGGCATATTCATCATCGTTAGCCAACCATTATGAACTCACTGCAGAGTGTGTGTCTCTTCCCTATTTTGCTACTCTTATTGATACCGAATGGTTTCCATATTCATAGACACTTTCATGATTTTTCCAATTTATTTTTTATTGTTCTTATTTGGCTTCCGTTACAAAAATCAAGGTATAACTCATACGTGGACTTAGAAAAAACATTTAATTTCTAAAATAATTTCATTACCAACATTTCCTTATTAATAGAGTTCACTTTCTTGTCCCTCTTCCCTTGTCGCTATTTCGTCTTGTTTGGAATGATAAGCTGCTAATACATCTGTTTTTCTTTTACTCAGATTAGCGTGGAAGTCCCTTTCCAGTGCCTTACCATTCCAAACAAAAATCCAGGCGAATATGCACATAAGTATCCCAGTATTGAATCTAAACAAAGTCGGCAATGCTCTCAAAACTATTACGTCCATTAAAAGGCCAAGCATACCACCCCTGAATATGTACAAACTAAACAGTATAATAAAAAGTATGAAGTCTTTGAGAACGATTAAGAAAAGGCCGAAGAGAAGCATGAGCAAGGAGTTCATGTTTAATCCATTCTTGTTCGCCAAATAAGGTAAGCATGATCAAGGTACTTGCGTAGACGCGTACCAGATACTAAGACATGCGTGCTACTCGCATGTAATTCATACGGTGTCAAATAAAGGCATGCTAAGTGGCATGCTTTTTGTTTTCATCTCACTGCACAGACTATTTTAAAGATACTTGTGTCCTTTGTGTGAAAAAATTATGTATTTTCTTTCTTTCTTTGTAATGGTTTTCCAGCAGATCGAGAGATTTACAATCCAGGTAGCGAAATGGGTACGGGAGAGAAAATGGCACAGGCATGACATTTATTGTGGTTCATACCGTTTACAGGGTGCCTTGGCGCTGGTTCATGATCAGAAGTAGACGTTTACATGCTGGCGTGGTGGTAACAGTGGACCACATGATGCAAATCTTTGCTGTTTACGATCCGAGTACTAGAAATGTCCAGTTCTTATGACAGCATGAATCCTCACCAAAAGGCGATAATGTGGTCAAGGGTTTATACGATCCTAATCATTTGGCGATGTGGTCGTCAAGGGACACAGCCCTTTAATTACATTGAAACCAAAATTTAAAACGTGATTTTACCTGAGAATTATTTGAATCAAATAATTCGGGAAACAATCGTTTCTTTGTTTTCGGCACGAACCGCGTTTTCTCTATAAATAGAGGCGAGGCACTACACCTTTTTTTTTTTTTTTTTAGCCTGTTAAAATCATCAAATGAGTCCTCCCACCCCGGGCAGGGCGGGAGGGACTGTCAGACTTGTACTGACTAAAATCCACGGTGTTCCTTCGATAGCCCTTTACGTTCCGGGGTCACGGTAATGAGATAAGTCCCGCGACCAAGGCACTACACCTGCCTAGTTTTTCGCAACGACGTTGGAGTTGGTGTCCAGGCTAACCAGCTGAGAGGATGAACCCTTCAAAAGATTTCTTACCTCCAGGGAGGAGGAAGGCCAGGGATTGTAGGATTATTACCCACTACAACCACCATAGGTAGCCATCAACAGCACAAAATGGAGGACCCTGGGATCCCTTGTGAAAAACACCTTGTTCTTGTGCAGTAGCGGTAATATATTAAAATCTACTATCATATTAAATCCATGCGTCTATTGTTTCAGTCAACGAACAGTAAGCAAAGTAAAAGTGATTCGACCTAAGAAGTTTCCAACGTGGAGACTGGACAAGATATCATATAATACACCATTTAACAGGTAACCTACCAAAATCAATCAAATCCAATCAGTAGTTTAGCCACAGGAACTAATTTAAATGTTCTTAATTTTATACATTTCATGATCTCTAGGCGAAATTTTAAAAGTCTCTAACCTGGAGGGCAATTCTTGTTTCCTGCGAGATCATCTCGGAATAGAGTTAGTACTTAGAGCGCTTTTTCGACTGTAAAAACTTGCAAACCGCAATTTTGTTTACTACAACTTGAGGTTTATTTCAATTAATGCTAAAAATACGAGATTCGAGTAAACAATATCGATTTACAAGATTTTATAGTCGAAAAAGCGCTCGAAGTCTTGTGCATACTCGATTCCGAGATGATCTCGCAGGAAACGAGAACTGCTCTCTAGTTCTTAGAATAATAATTTTTATTTACACGTATACAATAAATAAAGATGACAAAAGTTTCTACTTTTGATGTGACCTAGACCAATGAGAGTCGAGTGAAATATTAGATATGAAAAAATAACATACCTACGTGAAAATCATTGATTTTTTGTTTACGACTTTCTTCAATATTATTCGATTAAAATGTCCTTCGGAGTCTAAAAATAAACATTTATTTTCAGAACCGTCGCGCCCCGGCCAGTTGTGAACTGAAGAAGTCGTTTTGACATTATATGTAAAGTTATTACAATATTATCATGTATAAAAATATATAAGTTACTTTATATTATGGCTTATGTTTGCTTTATGGATTAACCAGCTTACGAACTAATGGATGTTTTCATATTAGCCGATAACGACGCCGACACAATACCGTCGTGTCGGTAGCAGTAACGTAAACAGCTAATAACCTAACCATCAAAAACCCCCGACTCCAACTAGAGAAAGAGCTGTAACTTTTGAACGGCTGAACAGATTTTCATGAAACATAGCTGAGATGATACCCGAATAACCTAACTTTCGATTAAAAAAACTACATTGAAATCGGTTCATCCGTTTTGGAGCTACGATGCCACAGACTGATACACAGATACACACTACAAACTTATAACACTCCTCTTTTTTGTCTAAAGTTTAGGTTTATGACTTGTATGTTAAAAAAATATTCAGCATTTTTATCATTATAACAAGTCTTATTCCCACTAATTAGAAGACCAAACAAAAGCTATTTTGTCCAAACAAACAAACAGTCTTAAAAAACTGATCCAATATCCTTAACCCAAAGAAGTAAACCGGGTTCTAAATAAAAATAACATTTCGAATCCTGCCAAAGCACAATACGGTGGCTCATTAAGCTGACAAGGGTCTGCAGCAGCGCAGCGAAGAAATTCTTTAAAAACATCCCTGCAAATGAAGTGAGAACAAAAAATTTACAGTAAACGAAGTTTTTTATTTCCTCCCTGAACTTTGTAGGTCCTGCAAAGAGTGTTTTATTTTGTTTTGGTATAAATTGGAAGCTTTAAATCTATCACTAGCTGGTTTTTGTGAGATGAGAAAACTGTTTTTTAAGTAAAGACGTAAATGCTTGGAGTCAATTGTGATCCAGAAGAAAGTTTAAGGTAATGGGACCCGTGAATGAAGTTTTACATAAGATCACAGTTTTACAGGCAAACGTTGAAGGGACGGTTGATGCAGTGGCAGCTCTTCAATTTCTGTACTACGAATCGCGTCTTCGATTACCACACGGAACAGATATTTTTATGGTCTACTAATATTTGTACCGGTGGGTGCGTGCAATGTGCATGTCAAATATACAATGTACATCAGAAGAAATGCCAGTGGGGATAGTAAAAATAAAATCTGGATTCAAGTTGATTGGAGCTACAGCTTAATTTTATTCGAAGAGTTAAATTTTACATCATTAACAGCATCACCTTCGAAAACATCAAAGTTTTAAAGCAATTTTATAAGTTCTACATTTAATCTTGCACTGCTTTTCTTATAACAGAAGTTTGTCCTTAAAAAGAACCTTTGGAACAAAGTTCAGTATTCACATAAACAAGACTCAAAGGAAGATGGACACGGGTGAACCGTTATGACAGAGACACGCCTTCATCGCGCCTTAGTGAGATATTGCTTCCATCCCTTATATCCAAGATATCTGTAAGTTACAATAATAAGACTTCCCGCATTATTTTGAAAATATATCTGTAACCGTTTCTCACAAAACAAATGATGATTGATTGATTGATTGCACCTCTAATACAATTGTGTCAGAACAGAAAAAGATCCGCAGAAGTGTGCGAGCAGACACAGTGAGTTTCGTGTGTCGGGACCAGAATCGAGTTGTGAGTGACGTAAGTAATAGTGGTACCGGACCCGAACGCACAAAACGTAACAGAAGGAGGGTAGACCGTTTTGTCTGCCAATAAACACCCACCCGCAAATCTATATATTAATACGTGAAGAAAAAACTTTGTACCCCTTTTTAAGCATATTGCGCGCACGGAGATGTGTGACATTTGGCATAGTTAAAGTTTATATGGAGAAGGAGTGCAGAAAGCTAAAATTACGGTCGAATTTCAATCACTAGGTGACCACTAGTACTTTTAGTTGCTTGAAACAGTGCGAAATATCAGAGACTCAAAACAATCTATAAACATGGTAGATACCCCGTTTTGAACTCTAATACTAATGTTAGTGACCATGACAGTTTAAAAACTTATATCTAATACACTTCTCCGAAACACAATAGTAAAACTCACGCTCAGAAAAATCCCTTTAGAGTCGTGCAAAGGCAATTTGTTCTATAATCTGTTACAATAAGATAGAAACCCATACGTTTGTGGTGTCAGTGACAAGGGTTCTGACGGTGCGATAGAATCTAATAGGAAATGATTTATATCTGGATTCTACGAATGCAGTTATTTTTGTTGAGGTCAAGAAATTTTGGATTCACTGTAATTTTGACGGTCTACGAGTTATTGAAGATAAATTGCGACATCTGTTACCAAAGTGTATTTTTACACTTTATGTCGTAAGTATTTTCTTTTATTTTTTTATAGTATTGAAATGAAATTTATTTTGCTTGAATCATGGTATAAAAAAACGGTGTTACATGGTGTTAATATGTGGCATTACAGGTTCCGCCAGTAGCTAGCATGCAAAAAATTTTTATATAAAAGATATTGCAAGATGTTACAAGTCTACCCAAACAATTGTGGGCAAACGAGCTTGCGGTTCAGTTGATGGTAAGTGATCACTGCCGCCCATGAACATCCGCAACACCAGAGGAGTCACCGATGCGCTGCCGAGCTCTTAGAATGGTGTTAGGAAAAAGGGAGGGAAAAGATAAGGACCCGGTCTAAGGGAGGAATTGGGCCTCCGGCACTCCAAACTCAGCAAACGAAACGCAACAGTATGCATACTTAACATCGATATTCTGTGGGAGGGTAGTACTTCCCCGGTCGTGCCCGACCATTCATGCTGGCATGCTATGCCAGCGTGACACCAGAAAATGAGATTACATTCCGAGCACGACAGCTATGTCGCGCAGCACTGCTGTGCGACAGGACAGGCCAGGGGGGTTAAAAAGGCCGCTTTAGATGAATCATAATATGATTCATATTACGAATGTCAAAATATCTACTTAATTGACGACTCTTAATGTCATCTGCATAAGGTTCATATTCAGCAATCATCTGTTTGACAGTTACTAAGCAGATCATTAGATGAATTGCTCAATGTGGCCTTTTTAGGCCCCCAGTAGTGATGCGTTCACCACTGGAATTACACGTGAACGTTGTCAAGTAAATTGGCAACAAAACTATGAGTTTCTCTGATTTAGAAGAAGACCAATTAAATAACTTTGTGACTACATATCCACACAGCAGTGCTGCGTACGGCAGGGTTCGGAATCATACCTGATTATGATGGGAATCGACTTTCATTTTTAGGTACTATTAACATAACCGTCAAAAACCCCCTACTCCAACTAGAATAAAATATTATAGTTTAAAAAAAACTATAGAACACGCTTTAGTCATCCAAACTGAACGTATATCCAAAATTTCAGCTCAATCGGAAACCAGAAAGTAGGTCAAATTTAACTTCCAAGATTTTCTAACATAGTTACAGGTGAAGCTAATAAAAGCGTGTTAAAAAGAGCTGTAACTTTTGAAAAGCTGAACAGATTTTCATGACGCAAACTAAAATGATACCTGACTAAATTAGCTTTCAATTATAAAAAACTGCATTGAAATCGGTTCATTCGTTTCAGAGCTACGATGCCACAGACACAGATACATACTACGAACTTATAACACCCCTCTTTTTTGTCGTGGGTTTAAAATAAACTAGTTTAGTGTAGCTAGCAATTACTGCACTACGTATATATATGTATAGAACTGGATGGGTGGGTGTAGGAGTTTAAGTACGTAAGAAAGTTTTGTAGTAACAAATCAAATAATAATATAGGCAAAAACCAAAAAAAATAATTGTGAAATCTGTGTGCGAATTACACATTTAAACAAATCCTTTACACTATTTAGTTCTGTTATTAAATCCCTAAAGGCTTTTAAACGAAATCAATTAAAACTTATTTATTAGTTGGGATGTCTATTTACCTTCAATAATCGTTCGCCTAAACATTCGCAAGTTAGATGGATAAACTTAAATAATAGGTAAATAGGCGAACAAATTCGCGTATTGCTTTCGTAATGAGGATAATCTCACTGATATTGTAAATAGAACATCTCTCTCTTCAGTCGGCCCCTCATTACTGAGGATCGTGGTCACTGGACCCCTTCAAGCGGACAATCTGCCTCCATCTACTCCGGTCCAAAGTTGCCATCACCACCTGCTGAAATTTGCTTGAGGACATAGCCTCTTTTACTTGGTCGGACCACCGTGTTGGCGACCGGCCTCGCGCTCGCTTGCCTTCGGTGTTACCAACAATGACCAGCTTTTCAAGGCTGCTATCTCTTCTTCGCATTAGGTGGCCGAAATAGGATAAAATACGCTGTAAGCAAACTGTGGACAATCGGGTCTTGATATCAAGTTGGGAAAGGATAGACAGATTTGTGCGTTTGGCTGTCCATGGAATTCGGAGCATCCGCCTCCAGCACCACATTTCGAATGCGTCTATCCTCTGTCTTTCTCTTTTATTGATTGTCCACGTCTCAACTCCAAAGAGGAAAATCGGGAAAACTAGTGCTCTGACCAGACGGGCCTTCGTTTTCAAACTAATACCACGATTTTTCCAGATGTTCTGGAGGCGTGTCATAGCATCTTTAGCCATGGCTATCCGCCGTTTTATTTCTGGGACGCAGCTACCTTCATTACTTATATGAGAGCCCAGATAAACGAAACTGTCCACAGTATCGATGCCTTGGATGTTATAGGCGCCCGATAGCTTTCCCGCACGATCTATCACCATAAGCTTGGTTTTCTGCCTATTTATTGCAAGCCCTAATTTGCCACATTCCACCTCCAATCTGTACAGTATATCTTTCATGTCACCAAATGTTGTAGCAAGGAGAACGGTGTCGTCAGCGTACCTCAGATTGGAAAACCGCTTTCCACCAACAGCAAACCCCTTGTCCCAGCCCTAAATAGAACATACGAGTAAATAATCATCGTACTAAATAAAATTAAATAAATAAACCCAGCCCATTATTGTCCCACTGCTGGCCACAGTCCTCTTCTCAGAATGATAAGGGTTAGGCCTTAGTCCACCACGCTGGCCTAGTGTGGGTTGGCGGACTACACACACCATCGAGAACTTTATGAGGCCCTCTAAGGTGTGCAGGTTTCCTCACGATGTTTTCCTTCACCGTTAATGCAAGTGATACTGAAATTGCGATCCGCACATCAATTTTAAACGTCAGAGGTCAGAGGTGCGGGCCGGGTTCGATCTCAGACCCTCCTGCATGGAAGGCAAGCGTTCAACCGCTAGGCTTTCAATGATGTGAAAATTTGTGAAGATATTTGTTTGTTTTTTTAACTTTGTCCCTCACTAGTATTTCTCCTGTATCGAGGGTATAGTTTACAAACATACATGTCACATGCACACACAACCAGACCCGAAACAACTATCTGTAGATCATACAAATATTTGTTCCGTGCGGGGATCGAACCCGCGGCACGTAGCACAGAAGGCTAATCGCTTAGCCACTGCGCCAACTGTGTCGTCACTCAATTTGTTACTCAATCACACATAAATGGCTGAACAGGCTTTTAAATATGATGTTATAACGTCTATCCGCATAACCTGATTAGGCATAGTCACAGCTGTCGCGTTTGGTCAAAATTCTTTTGTGTGTATTACATGTTCGCGGCATTGGGGTGGCCGAAGGGCTACCCTAGCCGCACCTTAACCTACTGTAACAGAGTTTTGCTTCAATTAAAGCATGCAAGCAAGCACTCACTGAAGATAGAAAAAAAGAAAGAAATAAGATTTATTGGTCAACACAATACATATTTAAATCACACCATATACAGTACAGAAACAGAATAGCCGGGAGTGACACAGCAATAATTGCACATACAACAACTACAACTACACACACAACATACATACATACACACACACACACTCCATACATCCATAAGTACTAACAACTTATGTCAACTAGTGGTCGCCCAGTGTTTAAAATTGGACCGTAATTTTAACTTTCTACACTCCTTCTCCATATAAACTTTAAATATGCCAAATCTCACACTCCTCTGAGCGCGCAATATGCTTATAAAGGGGTACGAAGTTTTCTCTTCACTTATTATTAAATAGATAATAGTTTGCGTCGGGCACAAGAATGCCAGGAATTGAGGAGAAGGGATGAGGCTTATATCCAAGATTAGATCTCCAAAAAGCCCCCATTGCATGGGGGAGAATTAACTAAATAATTATTCACAAACTTAACAACTACCGTCTCCTCCGCTACCCTATGAAAATAAACAATGAAACTGTATTTCTAAGTATCAAATGTATTACTTAAGTTTTCACAAGTCACCTTCATTACTTACGATCAGGGTTGGGGATTAATAAGTAAATTACAGGTGTATTATATAACTAGATTTCACTTGTGACTTTGTCTGCGTGGTTAGAAGTTTTGTTCCTTTTTCACCCCTCCAGCAGGGGAAAAAAGGGATGAGAAAATTGGGGACAAAACCATCTCTTTACGTTTCTTTATGATTGCGCAAGCTCGTACCGACGGATTTAATGCGATTATTCGTAACAAAACAGCTTCGCTACTGAGGAAAGTGAGAGACAGTCATAACAGCATCCGGAGAACTGTAGCAGAGAGCTACAGCTCTCCGATTGCAAAGGGGAGGGTGATAAGTACTAATACTAGACAATAAGCTACCACGTTACTAACTCTCTATGGATATTATTTCTGAAATGAATTTTCTAATTTTAATGAATTTTTTAATTTTCATAAATAAGTATAACCAAGGACGAAAGAAGTACCTTATTTTTTCTTATTTTGCGGGTGAAAGCTCAATTAATTAATTCTTAGATGATAATACCGATATACTAACTAAGAAATCGCATCGGTAAACTTCGTAAAACCGATCAGTTCCGAACTGCGCGCGTCTTCAAACTACGAATGTTTATCTGCAGTAAAACATGATCTTTACGCTGATGCAATAAGTTGTACAATTATTTAAACGAGCGACTGCCATTGATTGTTCGATCAGGTACATCGATGTTACTTCTTAATTGTGTCGTACTATACCATATTTTATACAATATTGCCCATAAATATCAATGAACATAATAAATCATATATAGCAGGAAAACGTACTTAAAAACATAAATTTCGACCGAGCTTCAACTCTTGCGCAGTTGCTGTCAAACTTAAGCCATATTAAGGCAGTAAGTTTAAGTTTTATACCGGTAGGAACAAGTGACTAGAAAACATACTGAGCTTAAGTTTGACGAACTGAAATTCAGATTTCATAGAAGTTTCGAGAAGTAATGTTTGTAGTAGTATTTTGAAAGTCCTCGTTTCATATTACCTGGCGTTTACTTGTTTTGTTAATTCTAACAAAGGAAACATTATATTACAAAGGAAATATTATAATAATAGTATCTATTAGATTATTTACTCTGACTTCTTAGTTCTGTTATATTATTTTTAATAAAACATGTTTGTTTTGCCCAAGATTCATCAACCTAAAATCAAGGTCTAATAATTTTAGGAGTGTGTAATCTGGCTCTTATGATTTAAACGGACACTTATTTATTTTCAGTACCTAAGTAGTGCAAACATGTACAATGTTATAAGTTCGATTCTCATATTAGAACTTAATTAGTATCTACACGAAATAATTCTTCATACTTCTTCGATTTTTCACTATTAGCTTTTTTTATTAAATATAGTCATATTGAGAACGTTCTTCTTATTTTAAGTTGGTTATAATAGAATAGAACAGATCTTTATTTCATGTAAACCAGATACCTACAGACACTTATGAAATGTCGAGACTCTAGGTGCACGTTTCTAAATAGTAGGTCCGGAGAAGAACCGAAAAGAAACTCCATGGAAACTCTTTTAAAATAATAGATTACAATCTTGATCAGTACAATGTTGGTTAAGGACTCAATATCTCAAGCTTAAATTTTCCTCCAAATCCTAAAATGGTACTGAAATTACAAAATCAAATCGGGACAATATAGGCAGGCAGAGTGGTTTATTCAAAAATACTTAATTTTGTTCAAAGACTTAGAATTTCGTCAAAGTTTTTGATTGTTTGAATAACAATATAAACAAGACGGATTGAAAAGTTTCAGGTGCTCATTAGTCAACATAAATATTGTAACGCTTATTGTTCTTCTGCAGGGATTACAGAAGGACTAAGTCATTGTAAGATTTCAGAAGTCAGATATTTGTTTCTTTTCTCCAACAAATTTTACCTTTGATTCAAACTTTTCATGTTGAAAATGAGTTTTAGAGCTCTTTCACGTGTGTAGGTATTCTCACAAAGTTTTCCACCGTTAATGCTAGTGATAATCAAATAGGGAATTTCAATATAATTTTAATTTTATCGTAAATAAACAAACAAAAAACATAAGATATGCACGAATAATTAAAATATCACAAACAAAAATATGACTTTCAAATGTTCGCGCCAAAACACATAGTCAGGTGACATGACGTCATTGCATCGCTCGTTCATAGCGTGTGCATTATGGTTACCAAGGAAACATGAAGGAGTGACGTCATAAACTCGACGATGGTGTTGAAATATTGTTCCATGCTACGTAATTTATAATAAAGATATTTTTTAAATAAATCTTTTCTAAAGCACTTTTCACAACAATTATTATTAATTTTAATTTTTTTTTCTCATTATAATTTAGACATAAGTTCCCTATTCTGATTCACACATAAATTCGAAAAGTCAGAAAGTTGGGTTCGATCTCAAAATCTCCTGCATGGAAGGCAAGCGTTCTACAAGAACTTTTATTTGTCACTCATTCTTTTCTATGCTAACCGTACAGCCGGTTTTTGACGTTGTTACGAATGAAGTTCGCAAAGTCGCGATCCCAATAGCACTAAAATCGGCTTATACAAGCAATTTGTTAAGTGAAATGTAAGTCCGAATGTTTCCATGTTTGCTGACTTGGAATAGTAAATAAAATCCTCAGGATTCGCACACCATAGCAAAATTATTTTATGTTTATCACCAGTTTATAGGCTTGGTTTTAGCCAATGATTTCTTCGTGGATTACTTTGTCAAAATTTGGGCAAATTCTTGAAAAACTTGCTAAGTACAGTAGCGATTAATGAACGACTTGTCTTGTAATATTTTGTTACTGTTTTGTTCCATTGTGTGACACTCGTTGAATCAGAATCAGTGCAAATAATATCTCACCTACTTGTATGTGGAAAATCTTGTGTAATGTTAAAGTGACTCCTACCGGCTAAACTCACTATGGTAGTCCAATTTCAGCACCTAAAAGTGGTCTTCGGGAACTCTTACAATACCGCAACGAAGCGTACCATGGTGCCACACCTGTTAGGGTACATCTCGGGTGGAGAGATTGTAAAGAGCCCCCCCCCCCGGGACGTTCCAGGGAGACTCTAAAGCGGTCCCCCCCCCTTGTTGATTGATATCTAACTTAGCTAACCCTAAAGTTCACAAACGAAATAATTCGTCTCGATTTCCTATACACCGAAAAATGTAACGGCTAGAATTAAACAAGTTATTGCTATTTACTACCAAGTACTTGGTTCGGATGGAGCCTGCTAAGTCATTTTGTCTGTCTACCTAATCAAAAATAAATATTTTAATTTAAACATAGTTAAAAACCATTAACATAAAACAAATCTTTCAAAAGTATGTTCATAATTGCAGGTAAACCAGTTCACACATAAACAAAACAATAGCAATTATAAAGTAATTAAAGAAAACGTCAAGTCAGAGAGTTTAAAAAAGTAAAAAATGTTAACAAACGTTATCACAAGAAGTTTCCTTTTGCCTTTTAACATGCATTAATTACTCTGAAAGTTAAAATTTATATTCTTTTTTGCTGCAGTTTTTGTTCGTTATACAAGGACAATAACTCCTTAAAGGGTCGAGATTATAAAGGCAGGTCCTTATATTTACCCTTTTCTCTTTTCAGAGTGACTAGAAAATATACAGGATGTCCCAGGAAACCTGTACCAGCGAAGGTCTGTGGTCAGGGGACACTAATACTCATGGATAGAACCCCCCCATGTATGTTCTACGATATTTTGTAGTTTTAGAGAAATTAATTATTTTGTAATATTTTCAGATTTTTCAAAATTGTAGGCGGTTTTAGTTATAACTTTTTCTGAGTGGCGTTGAGATTTTTCTTGTCAGTATTATGGCTAGAATTTGTGTTCACCTGTCACAAAACAACCAAATTCTAACTACTAGTAGCTCAGAATATGATCACAAGATAAAAAATTCTGTTTCGGAGAAAATATTACAAAATAATTAATTTCTCGAAAACTACAAAATATCGTAGAACATACATGGGGGTTCAATCGATGAGTATTAGTGTCCCCTGACCACAGACCTTCGCTGGTACAGGTTTCCTGGGACATCCTGTATAACTAAGTATAGTTAACTACCGACCCGTCCCCGGCTCCGCACGGATGCAGTTTCTCTACTATCCTTACATTAAATATGAAAGTATTATACATATAAACCTTCCTCTTGAATCACTCTATCTATTAACACGTCTCACATCTAAATCCGTTGCGTAGTTTTAAAGATCTAAGCATACATAGGGGCAGACAGTGGGAAGCGACTTTGTTTTATACTATGTAGTGATATTTCTGTCTTTTTTTCCCCAACAAAAAAGAGGGGTATTATAAGTTTGTAGTGTGTATCTGTGTATCTATCTGTGGCATCGTAGCTCCAAAAAAGATAGACTGATTTCAATGCAGTTTTTGTTATTTGAAAGCTAGTTTAATCGGGTATCATCTTAGCTGTTTCATGAAAATCTGTTCAGCAGTTCAAAAGTTACAGCTCTTTTCTCTTAGAATAGAGTATCGGAACCGTGCAGACGCGTTTTCTTTTCTTTTTGCCGATTGTGTGTGTCGATTGGTGTCTGTCGATGTCTGACACGGTACACTTCTGTCACGTTAGATGTAAATAAGTGTCTGTTGGTGTCTGCAACGGCACGTGTCTGGCACGCTCGATGTCTGTAGATATAAACGTACCTTAATTCACATCGGCTTCTTGTCTTTACCTTCCCAAAATGAATGGAATTCACACTAGCATTCACAAGTTATCACTATAAATCATTGCTCAGACGAACTTAGCACAACTATTTAATAAATTACCGAGGGTCCCAAGTTCGGCACAGCTGGAGACAGCTACACGTCTCCCGGAAACAATTAGTCAATATTACAAGTTTATGTTTGACCCCTCATTTGCATAGGCTGATGGTATACGGGCAAGAAATTTGTAAGGACACGCTACTGTCATAAAATTGAAGACTTCATTTTAATTAAATAAGTAAGTACAAGTATGGTATTCCTCCAATGACATGGACTAGGCGAATTGGTGATAAGATGTTTAACATTCGTGTATGACGTCAAATTCGATGTACATTTTCGTAGTGCGATGCAGGCTTTACGTTTTCACTTTGTTCCGATAGGCGGCGCTGTAGTTATTCCCATTTAGCTAGAAGACGCTATATAGATATTTAAAAAAATGTGAGTAAAAGGTACTGAGGACTTCTCCAGCTTATGACTTCAAATAGAAGTGGTTAGCTCGGCTAAACATAGTTCACCCTAGTTAACTAATAGGTCGATTCTCGACGTTTCTTACAACATACCTGAGAGGTAAGCCATAGCAGAACTTTCTACTAAAACCTGGAGCTGCCTGACAGGGCAAGTACCTCAACCTTGCAGAATATCGTAACCAAATAATACTGCTCTTTTGCAGTATTGTGTTCCTAACGGTGAGCTGGGTTGCCAGTACTCCTTGGGGAAGCATCATGTCAGCACTACGGGTCCCACGTACTGCCAACACGACGCTAGTAATAGGGTCGGCAACGCGCGCGTGATACCCCTGGTGTTGCAAACGTACATAGGTTACGATAACCTGAGCGGGCCGTATGCTTGATTTCCACCAATAATAATAAAAAAGAAACGGAAATGATCATTAGCGCAAAAAGCCTCGAAGTATTCTCAGATGTATTTATTGGTAACAGCCTCCTACCAACCATTTACTGACATGGTTTCACTGATTTACGGTATTGAATTCACTGTACTTGCTAAGCATGGTGATTTTATAACAAATACTATACGGGATAATTTTTTATGTAATGAAAAATTTGCAGAGTGATTCAGTGTTCGTTCCCAAATGCACCCGCAGTACTAAAATTCACCCCAAAACATAATAAAAATATATTTTGTATGGCTTGTGTAATTAAATTATGCATGTCCCATACTAAGTCGAGTATTCGTTTAGTTTTAAAGTGTATCCCAATATTGCGGTTACATTTAGGCACTGAGACTGAATCACTCAAAAATTATGCACACTACATAAAAAAATATCCTTTATATAGTTGGCAATGAGGTATGTTTTTGTTCAGGAGCTGTCTCCGACCGTGTCACACAAAATTGCAAAAAGCAGTTTCCAAATTTAAAATGATTGACATCAGCTGCCAACGGTTACGCCCCAAACATTAATCCGTATATTTCCATTCAAACCAACCCTTTTAGGGTTCTTCGTCACGTTATATATCGATCCGTCACGACCAGCGTACACTTAATTATTCTATCAGGTAAAACTGACTCAATGGGTCACTCATTGTTCAATTCTCCCCTTTTTCTAAAGTAAATATCATTTTTTTGATGAACGAGGGTTGATTGTTTTTGTGTTCGGTAAATAAGGTTGTGTAGTCACTGTAGTCAGTGTTTTATTTTTCGTATGTTCAGTTTTAGTAAAAAAATAATGTGACCGACCGAAAGTTCGGTTTTAGTTTCGGTTTCAGCCGAAACTGAGAGAAAGACCGAAGGTTCGGTTTCGGTTTCGGCTGAAAAACCTGTTTCGGTCGGACACTAAAAAATATATTAGAGAACACTTCCACTATACTCGTGTAGTATGAACAATCTTCTTTTGAAGAAACTGATTGACTGACTTATGAGAGAAAGATGATGAAGAAGAAAAGGGTTATCAAAGTTAAGGTCTTCTTCTTCTTAGCGTGTCGATGGCAAATTAAATATACTTGGCCCAGTATTCCGCCATTCGAATAGCAGAATCAGTTGCAGCCATTAGCTCCTCACGCGTGCAGGTGGTAGGGCACGCGGCGCAGAATGGAAGGTGGGCCATGGTATGCGGAGAGACACCGCACTCGCACTGCAGGTCTAATCCATCTGTGAAATTCCACCTGTGAAGATTATCTTTACTTCGGCCGACTTGGGATCGTAGTCTATTAAGAGATTTCCAAGTCGGCCATGGTAGTTAAGGTCCAAACTGATTGGACTTTATGTGTCGTCACGTACATTATAATAATATTATGTGTATCAGAAGAGATCAGAAGCCATCAGTTTTCACGTATAATATAATTATAAAAGGATTGGGCCCACAGTGAAAATTGTTCTCAATGATGAGTACAATAAACCCATAGAGGGATCGGGACTAGAAATGTAGGAGCTACAGGATAATTTTTATTTAGTGCGCAAAATTTGCAGTCATTCAGTGTCCGTTCCCAAATGCAACCACAGTACTAAAATTCACACTAAAACAAAGTAAAAATCTGATTTTATAATATGGCTTGCGCTACTAAATTATGCGCATCCTCCATACTAAGTCGAATTTTCGTTTTGTTTTATAGTGTATCTCAATAAGTACTGCGGTTGCATTTAAGAACAGAGACTGAATCACTCTTCAATTTATGCGCACTACATAAAAAAATATCCTGTATAACATATACTTATCACAGTTTAGAAACTGACTTGTCTTGTATTGTGTCTAGTATTTGTGACGCCGCTGACACTCAAACATCATAAACGTGGCGTCATTGCGACTTTAGTATGAAAATCCACACAGATGAAGTCCTGGCCACAGCTGCAAGTATCGTAATACCGGTTCGCCAGGACACGTAATAAAACCTTTTAAAATCAGAACTATCTAAAAAACTGCGGAAAACAGCAAAAATGTCCACATAGTCGTAACGCTTTGAGACGTAGCAAGCTGTCGAATTTGACAAATGGACATACTCGTAAGATACTCGGCCTATCGTAGCCGTGGACGTGTCGAATTCGGAACAAAAAATTGGTCTTTTCTTGTTACAAAACCATTGGGTCGTTGAAAATAGACGGGTAAAAGATGTTGCTACGTATTTTTTGTAGATTTCATCCTTTATGGATGGAAAAAGTTAAGAATCTAGAGGAGTGAACGTTAGGTTAGATTACCAACTAAACATTAGTTAATCCATAATTATTAATATTCTATAATATTCTATTTAGTTACTGCATAATTATTAATATTCTATTTATAAATACCTACATCCTTCTTTGTTTCTTTATTTCTTTTATTTCTTTTTTTTTAATAAAACGTTGCTCCTCACTAGGATTTCTCCTGTATCGAGGGTATAGTTTACAAACATACATGTCACATGCACATACAACCAGACCCGAATCAACTATCTGTAGATCATACAAATATTTGTTCCGTGCGGGGATCGAACCCGCGGCACGTAGCGCAGAAAGCTAATCGCTTAGCCACTGCGCCAACTATGTCGTCAAAAATAAACATTGTAAATACCCCGTTCTTAACTCTAATACTAAGAGTATTGGCTGTAAGCAATAGGCTATATCTACCTCCAAAAAAGATTAATAGACTGAAACCACTCGAAAAGTCTCGAAGTCTCGTCACGTGCCGACTTTTTTGAAGACAATATGAATTGCGAATACGCAGATAGACGGGCGACGTTGACAAACGTCAATACGTTTGTCGTCACACGTCAGTAAGAAGACCCTTTATAAGTGTATTCGCTGTAATGTTGTTGTATTCAACCGTTTTCTTTGTTGCTAGAAAGCCGATTAGGGCTTCATTAAAGCGTCCGCCGGATTAGAAACGCGCCTGTTTTGTCGAGGGATTAGGGAAAGGTGTTATTGAATTCTATGTAATAAGGGTGAGCCCTTTGCATTAATTATTATACCGGGCAAATTTCCAAGCATTGCCCTAACTGGGAACCGAACGAAGAGAAGCTCAGTAGCCGCGCTTGCACCACTGAGGCAGTCAATTTCCTAGAAAAGCGGGTTAGCGATGTGTCCAATCAAGTGTTTTTAGAATAAATTAATCTCATTCATTTCCTCCTATGACTTCTTGTCTTTGTTCCATTTTATTTGGAGTCAACGCAATATTTATTTTTCTTCATTCAATTGTATTACTAGTAACCTCAAAATTCACTTTGTCAGTCCCATTTTCATTTTCCGCTTTTAATTTATCGAAAAGTAACTTATAAAATAGATAGGTATCTATAAACATCAAAATAAACTTCGCATTTAACATTTTTAAGGAACACTTTGAGTAACTTATTCAGTTTGTATTCCAGTGTCCACGAAGGCACAATTCCCTTGAGAGCTCTCAATTTTATCAATATATTTACCCCTCTGTGGTAAATTTATCGAATTTCCAATGACATCCTAAGTAAGTTTGCGTTTATATTGGAGTTCTAATACGAGCGGGAGAGTACTGTCACATTACCAGCATAATGTAAGCTTGCGTTGTAATGAGTAGTGATTGATTGGATAATGATATTAGGTGTTCTAAACGATTTTAAACTACTAATGTAAACGCGCCTTACACATTTTGATAGCAAGTAACCGAAATTAGACCTTCTTGGTATGTCAAAACCAATTTTTTTTAATTTTCGTTTGTGACATTTCCTGTGCACTCTCTTTTTCTCTCTCTCTCATTTTTTGCATCTTTTGTTCGTTGCGTATTTATAATAATATTATTTTTTATTGGTCGGATAATTATGCTGGATGGTGATTGGCTGTTGTTAATCTTTTCATTTGTTATTTATCTTAATAATCTACTGAATATTCTATATCTATACCATATTTATTCACATATTTTATTATTATTAGCTATGTATCTTTTATTATCCTTTTTATGTGTTTATTTAATTGCTTTCGTCCGTGTGTCACTGCAGGGGTGCCAACTGAATTGGTAATCTTTTCTACATGGGCATGCTCGACAGCACATTTACGTATATTTACCCATGTAAAATTTTACTTTTGTGTTGTTAATTTCTTGTGACTGTTGTGTTGTCCTTAATTAGGTATTTTTCTTTCTTTCTTTCTGTTCAACAAATCTTTTGCTTTCTACCTCTGATCCATCACATTTTACCATTATGGCAGAATCCGAACTTCTTTTAGTCTTCAGAATTATTCATACCGTGATATAAAAATTATAATGAAAGAGATTAGGGATTGAAGAGGCTCCTTTCATACACCCGTCCTTATTTTTTTAAGTACTTACTTTCGGGTTAAAGCCAACAACATTGACGGAACTACCCCAGTGTCCGTGTAGGCACAATTCCCTAGGGGCCTCTCAATATTATCATTGTCTTACCCTTCGAGGCGACTACGGAGACATTTTGGCGAGTAACGCCACAGATAAAATATTTGCTATAGCTTTGGTATCCGCGATATTTTCTGTAGGATTTATGTTTAACATTATAGTCCTTTTGGTTACCAGGATGGGTGATTTTATTTATCACCTAAGTTGGTTTATAGTCGGTCGATACTTTATACCACCTGTATTTATGTCTTTGCAATGCTGCAATATCAAATCTGCCCATGAAAGCCGACTGCTGATAATGCACCCACTAATAGACCCAAGCGAGTAAATCATGCCATATAAGATTGAACCGGGAAAAAAATCCATAAAAAAAAAAAAGTTATCCGCACAGAAGAATCCCCCCCCCCCTTCTTTTTCAACCCCTCGCTACTTGGACAGTTTAAATAATGCGGCTTATTAAATGTAGTCATGGGTATTTAAAAATAATACAGTACCGGTCCACCTAGACAATTTCTGTAAAGTTTAGTGTTTTTTAACAAAAAAAAATTCTATCATATCCTTTCTGCAAAATAATAATTTATTTTCTTTCTTTCTTTCTCTTTAGGTGCGATGGTCTGATTATGTATTTATGTAATATATAGTACCACGCGTCTTCGCGATTTCCACGTGTGTGTATAAATTGTGTTAGCATTATATCTCAAAGTGCCGAATAATGATTACGTTTACTTGAATTATAGCATTTTGTACGTAAATAATGTATGTTTTCACTTGTTCATATTCACAGACTCTCTTTACCACGAGATCCACAAACAATAAAACTGTTAAATAGCCACCTATAGGTTCAAGGTAAAAATCTCATCTCCAAAATACGTTCATAACAAAATGATTTCACAACAACAATAATAAGATAACAGTGTCCATTTGTCTCACACTAACTTGTCACAAGGACTGTCATACAAAGAACTAAGATTTTCCTCGGCCATTGCGGGGAAAAGATAACCAGTGACAAGATGTCCGGAACTCCAGTTTACTTTTGAAACAGGTTAGGACTAGGGTAGACGAGCGATACTGCTTTGTTTTTTAAGCCCCGACAAAAAAGAAGGGTGTAGTTTGTACTGTGTATCTGTGATGTGTATCTCTGTGACATCGTAGCTCCAAAACGGATAGACCGATTTCAATGCTTTTTTTTGTAATACAAAGCTAGTTTAATCGGGTATCATTTTATCTATGTTTCTTATTCTTATTCTTTATTGTACACAAAATATTGAATAACACAAAAAATAAACAATTTAAAAATATATGCACAAAGGCGAGCTTAACTCAGAATGAGTTTTCTTCCAGCAAACCTTTGAGTGAAAGAGAAATGAACATATATTATTATAGAGTGAGAAAGTCAAGCGTACAATACAATTACATTACAACTTAGGTATCAAAAATAATTCATATTTCATGAAAATCTGTTCAGTCGTTCAAAAGTTACAGCTCTTTTTCTAGTTGGAGTCGGGGTTTTGACGGTTACGTTATTATAATTAGATATCGGTGGCGAAACTAATAAAAAGATGAAAATAAAATATACCTAATACTGCAAAATGCTGATATACTAAGGTTACTTAAGTCAGTTGTCAGTGCTGTCTGAAGTATAGAGTGCCCTTGATGATCTAAGGAAGGTCACCAACTATGATAGGGCTCGCAATCCATCTGATCTGTGCGGTAACCATGAGCCCCTCAATTACGAAAGACAAACAGAAACACTACACAAACTCAATTCCCAAATAAATGCTTCACCGTCCGCCGATCTACACCCAACTTTACCCGGTAGAAGTTCCCTCAATTAATCGAAGTCGATCCCTTTCCGTCTGCAATTTGAAGCCATTCATCCAACTCCGTGCCACTCATTAGCTGCACCTTGATTTTAAACCATTAAACACGTACTTGGGTGAGCAGACTTCTTAGTAAGGTCGTACTGAAATCTTGAGGAAAATAAATGTTGGTTTTAAGTTGATATTTTCTTTTTAATCAACTTGAAAAAGGGAGGAGGTTCTCAATTCATACCGTATACAGGGTTATCTAATCTTTATAAATAACTTTCACTATGTGACCAAGTCTGGCATCACGAAAAAAATATCAGCTGTTCAATACATTTATTTGAGTAATATTGAATTATTTGTATAGAACAGTTTATTGGTGACTGCTTGCCCTACGCGAATGCATTAGCATGCACTCAAAAATAATATATCACATACATACATTACAAAAACCATGAAAATGTGAGACAAAATCTGCTCACCCATTATAAAAATGCGAAATTTTCTGTCGTTGAAAAACACATTCAAACAATAAAAAGCTACTAGAATTCTATGCCGCCATTTATTATAATTGCGAAGGCTTGCAAAACTTCCTAAAAAAGTAAAACTTCATAAATAAAAAACAGAATAAAGTAAAAAAATAAGTATCGAATATAAACAGAATCACCTCGAATGCATAAATCTCTCATTTTCCTAGAAAAGCTCCCGTAAATCCATAAAACAAAATTCTACAAACATGAATTTCTACTCAATTGTCAACAGGTAGCTTTTATTGCCCTTCAAATAAGGGTCATTATCAATTTTATTGAGCACAGAAAATAAATTTGTCAATGTGTCTTATAAATATGAAAATACCAAGTTATTTTTTCTGTTAAAATAGATCTTATTCCAAGCGCATTAAGGTGTTTATATTTTTCATATTATGTTTCAAGTTATGGTAAAAATAAACGCACGTATAGGCCATAGGCTGCCTGGGTTTTGCAGACGGTCTAGCCGAATAATATATACTTAACTAGTGGTCGCCCAGTGGTCGAAATTTGACTGTAATTTTCGCTTACTGCACTCCTTCTCCATACAAACTTTAACTATACCAAATCTCACACTCCTCCGTGCGTGCAATATGCTTAAAAAGGGGTACAAAGATTTCTCTTCAGGTATCAATATCATTCACAAAAAAAAGAGGGTTTAAGTGTATAATACTTTGATATCACTCACACACACACACACACTGACCACTGAGCAACTACTAGTTAATATTAACACTGACATAAATAACCACGTTTAGCAAACAGATTGGTGATCACTACTGTCCCCTTGATATAATTCTCTTTGACAACCTCTGATAAACATCTTTGCGGTCTATTATGTGCCTAAACCGTACCGCTTGCAACAGCATTAGCGAAACATTTTTTTCAAAGAGTTCGTAGCTTAATAAATGACTTCCACGCGAATACAACTTTGGCATTAGTCACATAGAAACTGAACTCCGATCCCAATTTGCTTAAAGTCATATATATTTCTAAGTTCAACATTAATGGAACAGATGTAAGAGCTACTCAAGAATTTTTCAAGTTCTTTTTTAGTACGAACATAAATCTGTTCGACGCCAGTCCAAGTTAAAACCTAATTAATACTTAATAAAGAACGAACAATAAAACTAAATAAACAATAAATCGATACTAAAAGGAAAGTTACAGAGTCAACTTTGGAAACTTTGAAAGTGCCTCTTATGGTGCAAGTTATAAGAAATAAAAGGAACACGCCAGGCTTGCTAGACCTTAATCTAGATAACTAAGCCTTTATTATCTATATACGTGAAGAGAAAACTTTGTACCTCCCCCTTTTAAAGCATATTGCGAGCACGGAGGAGTGTGACATTTGGCATACTTAGTTAAAGTTTATATGGAGAAGGAGTTCAGAAAGCAAAAATTACGGTCGAATTTCGACCACTAGTAAAATCTGATTACAAAAACTGAAAGCGATTGAGCCATCATGTATAAAAATGCTTATGTAATCTTCTTCTTTCGTACCAACATCATAATTATAGCATACAGCATGCGTTTTGTGGGTTGCAGCTGAAAACCAGCGTTAGGTGGCCAGTATCACTGCCTCGTGACTTTATGCTGAGCTGTGGCCTTTTGGCACAATAACTCGTTTTATTTTATGTTTTCTTTGTTTTTACTTTTTTTTTCTAATAAACTCTTTTTTCTTTCTTTCCTTAAAAAGGGAGTGAAACGATTTTTACAGAGTCAGCAACGCGCTAATGATGGCCCTGGTGTTGGTGTCCATAGACTACGGTAACCGCATATCATCAGATGGGCCGAATGCTTGTTTGCCAACTTAGAAGTATCAAAAAAGCATGATCTCTTAAATCTATTGCTCATGATAAGCCAGATAGTAAGATTCTTAACTCGGCTGGCGTTTATCTACCAATCGCCGCAGACATGAGATAGTTTCGCATTGATTTAAGATAATTTATATCTTGTATGAACAAGTGATGCGGAGGAATGATAACCTAACCGTCGGAAAGCCCCGACTCCAACTAGAAAAAGAGCTATAACTTTTGAACGGCTGAACAGATTATCATGAAACATAGCTAAGAAGATACCCAATTAAACTAGCTTTCAATTAAAAAAACTGCAGTGAAATCGGTCCATCCGTTTGCGAGCTACGATGCCACTTACAGATACACAAAAAAGACGGGTGTTATTTGTTTGTAGTTTGTATCTAACTACAAACAAATAACACCCGTCTTTTTTGTCGGGGTTAAAAATACTTCCACTGCTTCTGCAGAATCCATTGTCGAACTTTCAAAAGCGTTGGCACTGCACGACACAGCAAATCACAGTTAGATTTGTGTTAAGTGCTTACGTACCTATAAATTACTTCCGATAAGATCTCGTTAGCTCGAATTACCCTTAATGTTCGTAACTGGCATTTAGACTCGTATTATTGTAATTCCAATGGTTTTTTTTCTTTTGTGCAGGCTACTTTTATTTTTAAATCTTACCCTATTTAATGCAATTGCTTTGTGAAAAGAAACTTGCACACTCATTAGCAAACATAATGACAAATACCTTATACCGTAAAGCAGCGAGATTTTTATGACAAATGTTTACGAATGTGTCGAATACCAGACTCACAAAGTAGTTTATCTGACACGGAGTCTACATCTAAAATTTTATTTATGTTTTGTCGCAATTAACCTTTTGTTTTCATAATGATCGCTGTATGATAATTATCACCTGTTAGAGGTATGGATTAACTAAATTGAATATTTCGCCTATTAATCAAGATTTCGATGGTATTGATTCTTCTGCAACCCGAGATTACTAGCTTTCTGAAGAAATGTTATGAGCTTAAAAAGTTTATAGTTTAAAAATAACATAAAAATGAGTGTTTGTCAATTGATGTATTGTATTTCTGGTGTACAATAAAGTTTATTGTATTGTATTTTGTATTTTATATGAAGAATTTCAAAATGGCACATCCATTTTGAGGATCTTCGTTTGTTTTTTTTTACTTTTTGTAGGTTAAACTTATAAGGATCTGTAAAACTAATTATCATGAATATTTTACGACGTTTTTATATGTAAGATAATTGCTTCATTCATTGATCTATTGGTTGCCAGCGCGGCTACTGAGTGTAAGGTTCTGAGTTCGATTCCCTGGCCGGGCAAAGTGTTAAAAGGATTTTTTTTTAAATTCTCTGGTCATTTCGATGCTCCTGTTCCTCTTTCTTGGTAATTATACTATGATGATGCTGTTGTGTTCATACGTTTTTGTAGGAAATATTATCATGAATTTTATAAAAATATTCATGCAGTTAAGAACTTTGGAATCTTAAGCTCCTAACTTAAGCCCACTTCCCACAACTGGGTCAAGTTGCCTGAAAAGGTTTAAGCGTAGATTTAGCCATCGCCAAGTCTAGGAAATGGAAGTTGAGTGTTCACTGAAAGAATATTTCAGCTTTCAGTGCGGAAAAGGTCGAATTTGGTTCTAAAGTGTCATGGGGAAGTAAAGTTGCCGTAGAAACATGTTTAGTTTATTTTTGCTTGCTTTTATAGTGACGTTTCGTTTTATACAAGTTGTACCTACAAGAGTTATTTAGTTGGTTAGTTTATTTTTTTTAAACGTTGCCCCTTACTAGGATTTATCCTGTATCGAGGGTACAGTTTACAAACATACATATCACATCCACCCAGACCCAGAACAACTAGGTATATATAGGTCATACAAATATTTGTTCAGTGCGGGAATTGAACCAGCAGCACGAAGCGCAGAAATCTAATCACTTAGCCACTGCGCCAATCGTGTTGTCAACGTGTCGTTTAATAAAACAGTGTATGAATGTATTAGTTTTAAATAAAAAAACCAGAACATCTGTTAATATTAGGACTGTCATTCACTGAACTGAAGGGTCCCGATATTCACAAAATGGACCCCGCATAAATATCACAAAAAAATTCCTAACAGAAAAAGGTACCCATTTTCCTCGACTTGGGCATCAAACTCAGGCCCTTACATTCGGCCGCAAGACTATTGAAGCGTTATTAACCACTATACAGGATATTTTTTTATGTAGTGCGCATAATTTGTAGTCATTCAGTCTCTGTTCCTAAATGCAACCGCAGTATTGTCATACACTTTAAAATAAAACGAAAATTCGATAATTTAATAGCGCAAGCCATACAAAATCAAATTTTTATTTTCTTTTTGGGGTTAATTTTAGTACTGCGGTTGTATTTGGGAACGGATACTAAATCACTCTGCAAATTTTGCGCACTACATAAAAAATTATCCGATATAAACTGTGATTATCTTTCCCAACGGGCGTTTCCTTAATATATTTTCATTTAAAAGGCTGAAACAGTCTTAAAGCAAGAACTTCGTTAACAAGCTAATCTTAACGAAAACAAATACTTTGTAAGCAAATAAACGATCCTAAAGTTTACTAGAATCTTTATTGTTATTAAATACAAAAGCACTTTTAGAATGGGTTGGCTTGATTGGAAATATCTATTTCGTAATCTGTTTATTAGAGGGGCTTGTAGCTACATAGCTACCACGCAGATCAGTCGATCAGCGATGTTAAGCTATAATTGCCGCGGTCAGTCCCTGGATGGGTGACCGTTGCCTCAAACATCGAGATCCCTCTGTGCCTTGGAAAGTACGTTAAGCAGTTGGTCCCGGTTGTTATACGAATACCTATGACAGTCGTTACGGGAGTCAGCAATCCAAAAAGATTGACAACCGGTCTAACCTTAGGGTATCAGTGTCTACTAGTAATTGGGAGGCGGAGGTCAGATGGAAGTTATTCCGTGTAAAATACTGATAATTTAGCCGCAGTTGGTTAGACTGGGAGCCAAACCCAACATAGTTGGGAAAAAGGCCAAACAAATAATGTTTATTAGCAGGTTATTTTCAAGCCGAGCTTCCACTGCGAAATGGTGATGAGCAACTAACAGCTGGACGGAACGGACCCCGACTAGCTAAAATCGGTGTTACCTTTCATTAAGAAAGAGTTTTGGCAATAGCCTTCTACAGCAAAAGTGAAATGAACAACGAGTTCTTCACCTATTTTTACTCGTTCAGTCCTCTCCGCTACTCTTTGTTGGTGAAAGCACAGCTATGAAGTTTACTGTTGCGAGGTAAACAGAGTCTGTATGGAGCCCGCTCCGCTGCCTTTGGTAGTAAAACCTATTTTAGCTAGCTGGGGTCCGTTCCGTCCAGCTATTACTTGCTCAATACCCTTTTACAGTGGAAGCTCGGCTTTACGCTCACTTTAGCGGTCGTATTGGACGTATACTGATAACTGGTAATCCTAAGAACTGGCTATAACTTTTTTGTTTTTCTATTTAGCAGGAATTAACTGCTAAGTAGAACTCTAAAACTTTTCCAACTAAGACCACACCACATCTTACTTCCCGGGGGAAGAGAGAAGTAACTTAAGTGTTGATATGTTTATGGACAACAGCAAGCATGTACTTGATGTTTGCGCCGATGCCAGCAGCGGCGTCATCGGCGTGGATGGTCGGACGGATACGGTTGTTTTAGATACAATGCAGACATATACTTTTTTTTTTTTTTTTAGCGTGGTAAAATCTTAAATGAGTCCTCCCACCCCGGGCAGGGCGGGAGGGACTGTCAGACTTGTACTGACTAAAATCCACGGTGTTCCTTCAATAGCCCTTTACGTTCCGGGGTCACGGTAATGAGATAAGTCCCGCGACCAGACATATACCTACTAGTAAACTAAACACTAGAAATGTCTAAATATATGGTTATTGATTTATTTCGACGTATTTGTTTACGCAAATTCAATAAAATACCATTTTTATGTGACCATAATTTAGATAGCGCGTTTTTCCGATAACTTCGTCCTTCACAGTAATTTGGCGAATAAGTCTGTCAAATTTTGTTTTTAATAAGATTTTCACCATCCACGCCGATGACGCCGATGACGCCGCCACCGGCATCGGCGCACACATCTCGCATGATAGAGTGCTATATAGAAATTTAAAACAAAGATGGCGGCAACGGTTTTGAATTTAGTCGCCTTTTACTTACGATATCCACAAAAACGGGAGGCCCTGGGCTATTTGATGCCATAACCCACATTGCATAGTGTTACATCACGATATTTATTTATTTATTTATATAATGCTTTATGCACAGGTTGCATAATTGATTTAGGTTGTGGTTATTTATTAATACTTCCGTTTTTGTATCTTTTTTTCTCTGCCATCATGTTTTATCATAGTTTAGATTAACTAATACGCGAGAGAACTCCTTGACTTCTATATTAAAAGATTTTACTTAGTTTGGAGGTCAAGAGTCAAGAGTGTTGTGTGACTTTAGGTATTTCTGTGCCAATAAAACATTTTTTTTTTAAATTTAAAGTTACTACACAAAGGCTGACTTAATGCCATACGCATTGTCAATCAAAGACAATTCTTTCAATCGCATCCAAATTATTCTTCCTTGTACTTTATTTATTTATTATTCGATTTAAGTATCAGATTAAAAAATTACTTAATCAAAGCCAGATGACAACTTATCATAACATTTCCCAAAAAACATAATATTTAATTTCCTATAGATAAATATCAAAAACTATCCCTCAATACTTCTAAACCGATAAATTTTAATCGATATTCGTTATCCGTTACCACAGAAAGACGATATTAATCAGATTTATCTATGATAAATTGTATCGATTTAAATCGATTACATGGTTACAAATTTGACACCCTATAAACTGTTACCACCTTTAAGATGGGAACGATAACCATGCATTTTATGGTTCCTTTAATAACTTTTACACATTAGTTCGATAAAAATAAAATAAAAAATGCGTGTATTTATGACAGGGATCGTGTGTGGTTTTAACGCCCATGTTTAAAAAAAAACTCTGGTAACAATGTAACTTAAAACTACGCACCCGCTGATATGCGATAGGTATATGTTTTTAATATTACTTTTTTTATCGTAATATGTGTTTTTTTTAACTTTGCCCCTCACTAGGATTTCTCCTGTATCGAGGGTACAGTTTTACGAACATACATATCACATGCACACACCCAGACCCGAAACAACTATCTGTAGATCATACAAATATTTGTTCCGTGCGGGGATCGAACCCGCGGCACGTAGCGCAGAAAGCTAATTGCTTAGCCACTGCGCCAACCGTGTCGTCAAAAATTGTTTTTCTTTCTTTCTTGGGTGTAAAACTTTTAATGTTAAACTACATATGTACATATGTACCTATTGACATGTAACGAACAATTACTAATAAATGACTATTGACTATTAACATAATACTTATCCTGGAAAAGTCATAAACATCCAATGAAGGCTCTCAAAGTTTAAAGTTAGATTTGACTGATTCGTAACCGTCAGTGGTACTTATTTTAAGATTATATATAGTGAAACCCTGAATCATTATACAAACATTTTAACCCAAAACAAGAACAACCACAATGCGAACAAAACACAGCATTCTCGACAAACAAACGCCTGATAATACCTTGAATAACCGCTATTAAATTCCTCTATATATTTAAGGCACAAAATATTCGCGTTTCTGTGCAGAAATATCACGAATGTAATCGATAAAGCTTCTACTTTATTGCAAGCTTAAATATTTGTAATAGCATTTTTTTTTTGTTCCAATTAAAATTATTATAGCGGCCCAGAAATTGAGTTGGAGGACAAAATTAAGGGCGGTGTAAGTGACAGTAACGAAATTTTGGTCAGACGGACAAATTGACCACCGTCTGGGCAGCGCCTTAGACGATGCAGTTTTACTGTAAGCTAATTCACGTAACTAAGGAAGAGCAGTTGCCGCGCAGTTGTAGTAAAATTTTGATCAAAACAGCACATTTGGTATTCTCTTAGCTTCAGCTCGCTTCGAGCGTCACTGCAATATGATCGGCGCATCATAAAATTACGTGAATTAGGCCTCTGGGCCTCAAGTCTGCTAATTTGGTATTCTCTTAGCTTCAGCTCGCTTCGAGCGTCACTGCAAAATGATCGGCGCATCACAAAATTACGTGAATTAGGCCTCTGGGCCTCAAGTCTGCTAATTTGGTATTCTCTTAGCTTCAGCTCGCTTCGAGCGTCACTGCAATATGATCGGCGCGTCATAAAATTACGTGAATTAGGCCTCTGGGCCTCAAGTCTGCTAATTTCTGCTATCTCGGTCGTGTCAGAATTTTTTCGTAATTGTTGTTTTTTGTAGTTTCTTTCAACCTATTTTGACTTCTATTGTAATAGAAATAAAAGTCGTTATTTGCACGTTATCAAGTGTTGTTCAATAGATTTTGAGTACTATTACCTACGGAATAGAAATAAAAATCGGTGGAATGACATTTTAAAAATCAACAATTACGAAACCATTCTGACACGATTGAGACACGATTAAAATAGCAGAATTAGAGCCCGTCTGTAGAGACTGTCACTTAATTTAAATAAAACATTTTCTCAACATAATATCCGTTTTGTTTAACCACTTTAATAATAAATATAAAACGAACCAGTTAGCGAACTAATAACATGTCATAAAAGTCTAATAAAAATATATTCAGTCAATAAAATGTTTGTGTGTATGTCAGTCAATTACTTATTTATTTATTTTATAAATAAAACTAACAGCTATAACAGTTATAAGTAAAATAATTTAATATAGTATCATAAAGCCAATTACAGGTTTCTTTATTATAACTATATCAGGACTTAAATTCTACCACTCACATTGTGTTGTTTATAAGTTGCCGTACTATAGGACACGCATCATTCTGGCCAGCAATAATTTCCTGGAAGCTGTTGCTACTGCCGCATATTCTGCTAAGCAATGACGCCAATTATTTTTTCAAGAAAATCTAACTCTCGTTGGCTGCTGTGTACCTTATGCGTGTTGGAGAAGATTTGACAAAAAAATAACGATTCAGCGCAACGTTCTAAATTCAAATTGAGGGAAGTTTGAAGTGGCCAGTGATGAAGGAGATTGCCAGTAATGATGATGAAGGAAGAATTCATCAGAAGCCTATATTTACTTTTAAATAATAATTTATTTTCTGTAAATAATTTCTTATAGCTTCAAGTCTGTTTTAGATCTAGACCGTGCTGGCGTTTCCTATAGACTGCCTCTGAGAAGAAACGGCGAAACCAACGCAAAAGTTTATATTTTAAAGTCCAGATATTTGTTTAGAATCATTTGAGAAGATGTAGAGGTCTGGAATATCCTTTTGAAGAAAGAGCCATAACAGTTTTGAGCTGATACATCAGACATCGTGGAGCTAAACTATATATTTTTTTATAGGAAGTATGAAAGTAGGTATACGCTTTTATTTTATCTATTTTCTCATTCTAAGAAGAGGCCTGTGCCCAGGAGTGGGACAATAAAATAAGTTAAATTATTATTACACAAAAAAAATCCTAAGACAATTTTACTCCTCGATTTGAGTCCAGGCGAAACCGAAGACAAACTTTAGTTATTTTAAAGCATCGATTAAAGTACTTTAATAAAATTTATAGGAACATTATTAAGAGAATGTTGGTAATGGTCATTCTGGATTCTTTATTAACAATAAGCTGTCCGATATACCTTTATTTTATAGCACTTTAGGACCACCTCTGTGTTGCCATACTTATAGAATGATTAAATAGTTTTACTTTCCAGTTAAACATTATAAGCTTGTTTTAATGAACCAGGTTAGTGATAAATAAATAACATTTTGCCATTAGCATTTTGTATGGATTTAAATTATAGTAATATTGTTATTAATCTACATATATATTAAAATGTGAAGAGAAAACTTTCTATATACCCCTTTTTAAGCATGTTGCGCGCACGGCGGAGTGTGAGGTTGATTTAAATTATGCAATAAAGTGTATTGTGTTGTAAACTGTAGGTACCCACGATACAGGAGCCATAAAGGACAACGTATTTGTATTTCAAAAATCTCCATTATCTAACTCTTAATTCACTTCCAACTCACACAAGTGACTCATAAATCTCTTCCCAACTCTTCTCATACAATAGTATGGCATTCGACCGCACTCAGTTTTATCGGCCGATAGATTTTCCGAGCGATTTCAGCAAACAAACGTTCAAGGATTTATCGAATAATGTGGGAATCGTAAGATTTATCGCTCATTTACTCGCATCAAAATGGTATGGCGATCTCGCTCGATTGGGTATTATGGGAGCGAAAATTTATTCATAATTCTTTTCCAAGCTGGGGTTTTACATAATTTATGGATATCCAGTTTATTTACGTAATATCGGGCTTTATATCCTGTTGTTAAGAACAGTTCTCGTTATCATTTTTTTCCACTACGTCGGATTCTGATTTATTATTTAAAAGAGTTTCCGTGGAGTTTCTGGCCGGTTCTTCTCCATATTACCTACTATTTGGAACCGCGCACCTAGAGTCTCGACATTTCATAAGTGCCTGTTTCTGGTTTACCCGAAATAAAGATCTATTCTATTCAGACTAATTCGGCTAAATATCAGTTACCAGCGATTATCATCTCATTCCTGTAATTCAATAATTAGGAGATACTTAGATATATGTGATGACTGACCAGTTATTTGAGCTGGAAAATTGGATGATAATTCATCAATTATTGTCAGAACCTTTTCGATGGAGAGTGGCGTGTATGAGGTTGTCGTTGGGAGTTGCTTTATCAACAATAATAATAATTTATTTATATATTTAGGTACATTGTTTTAAGCACATTCGAGCGTATGGCACCTGTGGGTTGCAGCTGAAAATCAGCGTCATGTGGTAGCACCCAATGTTGCCATCGGACAATATGGCGAGCTGAAGCCCTTTTGGTATAAACATTTGACTTGCTTTTTGTATTAAATGGTGTTTTTTAATTTTTATTGTGCCAATAAAAGCAATTTTCTTTCTGTGCTTGCACTTTTTCTTACGCTACCTAGATCAACCATATTTGGAGAACAAAATGAATCAATCAAAGATCGTAGATCGTCGGTCGAAAAAATAAATATCTAAAATCCTTATGACAAAAGCAAGCAAGTAACGCAAGTTCTTGTAAGCAAAAGAAAGATAAATTTCTTTAAAATCCACCTCAAACTTCACAAACAAAACTCCTTATTACATATTCAGGACATAAGCAAAAGCGCATTTGGTTCCAAACAAGAGATGCAAGATAACTCACCATTTGAGGATTGTTCAAATCGTAACAGAGAGATATGAAGACATTGACAAACGTGGCGCCTCTGGAGATGTGTGGTATAAGACAGAGGAGGACGGAAGTCTTTGTCTCAATCCAAGCGAGCTTTATTTTATTTTTAGCACCTACTTTAAAAAAGCCTCCACCAGCGATGACATCTAAGCTCTCTCTGGGCAGTCAGCCTCCATACCACCATTGCTGATTACTCCAATTCATAACAACCTTGTCCGAGTGCTGGTCGTGCTTATCAAGGCAAGGACCCCATTGATTTAACACAATATTCACCCATCAAACACTTGCGGTAAGCACATCGTTCTAAGTTCAATTCAATGCTTTGAGATCAAATTCAAGCATATTATTCTTGTTCATTTATTAAATTTTATGCCATTGTCTTTCTTCTTGTGTTTTCTTCATGTGTTAATTCTGTATGTTGTGTCTCATTTTGTAGTGTCCAAATAAAGTAATTTATTCTATTCTCTTCTATTTGCACACAATTCTCTAGTTGGAAGCCACCTTATTACTATAATTACGGGTGAATGATCCTCCTAGTGCCTAATTAGTAACAGATTGCAACAGCCGATGGCCATCGGGCACCTAATCTGTTTCCCTAACTAGCCTGTTCGCTAATTGACTTATAGTGTCGAATGTTGTCAAGTGTTAGTATTGATTAATTCTACATTGCCTTCTCGCTTTGATAAGTATTATAGAAAGTAGCATGTCTTGTAGCATGTTTCCAATCGCATTTTCATTTCGTTAGCCAAACTACCCATCCTCATGATCACTTAGTCGTGCTTTATGAAAGCCAGGAAAGACACGAGTTGGTCTATTCTGTACTAGAAATCACACGGCCAGCCAGTCATAATTAGAATAACCACATTAAATCTATTTATCACCAAATCTACATTAAAATTTGACAGCCGACCGAGAAATATTTGTTAACCCAAAAACGCCGTAACCCAAAAACTAATACAGAACCCTATTTCTGCTGAAAATATGACTTGTTTGACATGTTAGGGTTGTCCCCAGTGGTACAGTGAAGGCCCAACCCTTTATGTTTTTAGAGATATTCGTCTCTGGGGCATGGAATGGACTTTCGTAAAAGCTATATATTATTATGGTTTCAGATGGTTTCGGGTCGAATTGATGGTTATCTGTGCGCGTTTTATCTTGTGGTATGAGTAGATTTTCAAGTATGAAGATTGGTGCTACTAATAGTAGTAGCACCAATCAAAGTTACAAGCAAATGTTACAGCTCTTTTTCTAGTTGGAGTCGGGGGGTCAATGTCAAAGCTTTTTATTTCAACTGGGCCTTTGCAGGCACTTTCAAAACGTCGTGATTCTAGGTGCACGGTTCCAAGTGGGTTTTTGACATTTGGTTATTATAATTGCTTTATTAACTAATGCTCCATTACGCTCCTTCCACTATAAAGAATGACTCGAGGCCATAAACTATAAATAACAATGTTTTTAGTACCTATCAGTTAACCATGAAAGCAATATCGTTAAAAGAGTCGTTAGACGCGTATTCTTCTAGACTAGTCAAGAAGAATGTTCATAAATTGCCGAATTTGATCATGAAATAATTTACTGAGATTCTGATCGTCTGAAATTTAATAAATATTAAATGTCAAAATTGAGGGACTTAGGCGCTACGCAAACGTCGACACTTTACTATTTTGTGCTGGATATGTTGCCATGTTATTGTCAAACCAGTGACATTGTCATTTCACTAGTGAAATTATAATTGCACGAAACTTTGTCAACCGCCTCCATTTCTCACAATTTCACGGGCTTATTTCAGTGACATTATAATTCCACTGGACTGGGTTTTAAAGTGTATGCCAATACTGCGGTTACATTTAGGAACAGAGACTGAATCACTCTACAAATTATGCGCACTACATAAAAAAATATCCTGTACCTATACTTCTGTTTATCCCACTTAGAATGAGCGTAAAGAACATCCAATTACATGTCATAACATCAGCGCCTCCCAGTAATCTCTGATTTTAACCCTCTACAAGTACTGATTAAAATAATTCTTCATACTTTGATACTCATTTATGGTTCCCGTCACAGCGAATTGTGTGCGCGTTGGAAATTGCAATTTTTATCGAGCGGTATTAAAAATATTTGGATTAAATCGGCTTTAGTGTATGGTACGAGGGATTTACGATCGATGTGGTTATGGGGTTGGCAGAAATACACTTCTCATCAAAAAAATCGAAACACTTCTCAAATTTATGTTTTTAATGGATTATTTTAAAAAAATGTTTTATTCGGAAAAAAATAAAAATGTCATTTAATAGTAGGTAGTACAAAGTTTCGAATTCCATATGTTAATGTTCCAAATTCAAATTAAATTTTCATAAGCTTCTTGTTTTGTTTAACAAGTCACTTCTACCCCGTATGGAGATTTTATGAAATGCAATAAATAAAACACGAAAATAAAAAAATGTTTAAGTAGAATTTATCCAATAATTTGTATCCCTCCCCGGACCCTTAGGGCTGCTTCCATACGTTTCATCATGGATTGGTTGAGAGTCATGACTTCATGTTGTGGAATGTTATTCTATTCTTCTTGAATTGCGTTTTTGACCTGGCCAGCAGTCTCTGGAGCAAGATCTCTTGCTTGAACTCATCTCTTTAGTTCATCCCAAAGATGCTCTATGGAATTCATGTTCGGGCTTCTGGCTGGCCACTCCATAACGGAGATACTGACTTCACTGAGATAATCTCGTACGATTCCTACGGCATGGGCCCTGTCATTATCATGAATGAATATGCAATATTTGCCAATGAAATGTGCATAGGGAACCACATGAGCCTCAAGACATTCTTTGATGTAACGACGACCGTTTATTGCAGGCAGGCGTGGTCCAGATACCAAAGGGAGTTCTGTTTTTCCGTCGGTACTAATGCCCCTCAAAACTGTCCATGAACCGCCACCATAGCTTACTTTTCCCTCATTGCAGCAGTGTACATAACGTTCTCCCTCTCTTCTGTATACCTTCTTTCTTCCATCATTAGCATACAGCATAATTTTACTCTAGTTAGAAAAAAGAACCTTGCTGCATTGTAGGTATGCCCAATTTAAGTGCTCACGTGCAAACTGAAGGCGCGCTCTTCGATGGTCTGTTGTTAATTTCGGCCCATTGGCTGGCTTGTGTGGTACCAATCCACGTTCCTTAAATCTTCGTTAAATTGTAGAGTCACTCACAGTCACCCTTCGAACAACACGGAGCTGTTGCTGCAGTTCAAAAGTGTTAAGGCGTCGATTTCGCAAAGAAACTGTTGCAATAAATCGGTCATCTCGCTCAGAACTGACCCGATTCCTACCAGATCCTGAGTGGCGCGTGAATAAACCAGTCTCCTGGTAGCGTTTGTACACTCTATGAACAGACGAGAGGGTTAGATGTAGTCAGTCTTGCAGCCACAACACGTTGACTAAGACCCAAATTCAGCAACGTCACGATTTGGGCGGCTTCTGCGGGCGAAGTATCTTTGTGTGGTGACAAAAAATCTTGTTAACAGATGTAATAGAACCTAATAATCAAATTACCAAAAGTAAGTTTTAAAATAAATCGTTATTTTGTGTTTATTACACACCAATTAACGGTACTCCGATTAAACGCGTTGCCTCAAAATAATGTTCCATTTCATATATCGCATGAAAATTCAAAAATTTACTTTCAAATTTGGAACTCTCATACACCACTGAAAAGGCCAAACTGCCAGCTATAAAATGATGTATTTTTTTTTAAAGAATTAATCCTCTTTTTTGGTTATTTGTCGCCAGAAAGAAAATTTTGGTAGTGTTTCGATTTTTTTGATGAGAAGTGTATAAGCAGTATTTATTCATATTGGTTAGATTTAATGGGGATACCACAAATATGGCACATTGGTACAGTGGCTAAGCGATTGGGTTTCTGTAATACGTATCGCCGATTCAATTCCTACACCGATCAAATAATTATCTAGGGTGGGCACTGCCTTCCCACAATACTCATTGCCCACCCTAAAAATCGTCAGTATTGAAGAAATATACTGTTTTAATTATTTTTATCTTGATAAAAAGATTTACTACCATTCATTATTTTATCACCTCCGAAAACCGCCGTGTATCTGAAATTTATCCACTGTTCATTAGTTTTCTGTTATACAATAGTTCTTGTTGTAACGAAACGGCCAAGCCACATATTTTGTCTAAGGTGTAGAGTTAGTGAAGTTAGGCCTTGTAGAGTTAGAAGCTTGGCTCTACATGAGATCTGGGGGCCTAAAAGGCCACATTAAGCAATTCACCTACTGATCTTCATAGTAACTGTCAAACAGATGATTACTGAATATGAACCTTATACGAATGACACTAGGAGTCGTCAAATAACTGAATATTGACATTCGTAATATGAATCATATTGTTATTCACCTAAAGCGGCCTTTTTAGCCCCCCTGATAACTTTTTGACAGTGTGAGTCATATGGTATCGTCTTGGCAACATTTTACATGAAAATGTTTTTGGTGGGATTTGATATTATAGAAATCGTCACGAGCCAGTTTCCGAGAACGCTAATATTACTTACAAACCTTGCGGTTTCTGATCTGCTGGCCGGCTGCCCCCCCCCCCCCCCCCTTTAGGAAAACTTCCTAGCTACGGCAATGTTTGTCCCCGATAGAAGACAAAACGGTAAGGAGATGGTTTTATCCCCTATTTTCTCTCTTTCCTTTTTCCCCTGCCGGTGTACAGTCAAGTCGATAATAATTAGAATCGATTTCAAGTTATAAGTTTTTATGTTATACTTTTAGGTTTGTTTATATAATTTTAAAATCAGAATCGTCTGGATAGGACGACGGTTAATAACCTAATGGGCTACTTATAATTTTGCTCATCAAATATAAATCAAGCTTTCAACAAAATCAAGAATTTCTACGAAATAAGTCGAGACAGCCCTTAGTAGGTACTTATAAATAGAACAAGAACAAGAATTTCAACTTACAAGGTACAAAATAAATTCTCAATAAATGTAACTAGACATTACGTCTCAGAATTTATTGAAAAAATAAATCGTACCAAAACATATTTTCATTTTACCGTTTCCCGTACGAAAATTTCCTTGAGTTAGGAAATAAAATCACAACATATTCGGAGCTTTGTCTATCTTAGCATTTTGCCGAATACCACGGAAAACGATAAAGGGCGAGAATATTTAGTATACGTTGCACCATTGTTATTATTCTTGTCTGTTTTTGGGAAAAGGAAACACTATGTCATCATGGTAGTTGTAAAAATTAACATAAAAAAAAGAAATAACACATGAAAATTTATATATGAGACAAAATCTTGATATCGAAAAAATATATGTACAAGATCATGCGCGTCTCACGTTTGCGCCAAATAGGCCGTTGTTAAATTTTATTTGTCAAATTAGTTCAAAACATTGTATTTGTTTGGTTCAGGTTGATAGACGTTTTT